>VDFB02271358.1:891496620-891560741 GCA_007258455.2 Sequoia sempervirens
TACGGGCCATGGTCGTTGTTGCAGAGCAAGCTCTCCTCTCCTTCGACTGTAGAGCCATCACTGACGACATCATCTTAAATCTTCTGCCTTTCTTCCATCGCCCCAAATCTCCCTTTAACCTCTTCTGGTTTGCCCTCAAAGCACTGGTATATATCATACGTGCCATACCCATTGAGGACACGGTCATTGCCCTTCCAACCCTGAAGGAGCTTCTTGAACCAGGGGAAGACACCCAAGTACAGAGGCTTGCTTGCGAGGCTCTTTCATCTTTTTCTGAAGCCTGTGAGGGCGTCGAATTTATCATTGAAAACGGCATTTGTCCATATCTTGTTGAGCTTCTGTTTCACGATTCTCCACGCATACTGCTTTCTGTCATGGAAACTATGGCCAACATTGCAGAGTATGGGAATTATAAGGAGGTTATCAATGACAAGGCACTCTCGCGTATTGTGGCAATTGTTTCAAGTGGTGACAAGAGAGAGTCAGATATAGTGAGGAAGCTTCATAAGGAGTTTTGTAGGCTGGTGGCCCATATCACAAACCTCACCCAGGACGACATTGAGGTTCTAATTAAGGCAGGAGTAATTGATGCACTTGTGAGGCTTCTTGCAGAGGCAGGAGATAGTTTTAAAGAAGACGCAGCTCTTGCAATTGTTAACGGTATTATACATGGGAGTGACGAGCAGGTGGTATACTTTGTGGATCTTGATTGTATAAATCTCCTTAGTAATCTGATTACACCTAGCAATAGAAGCCTTGCACAAACTTGCCTTGATGGTGTGGAGAGGATGTTGAAGGTCACAAAAGTGGAAAACAAACACCCACATCTTTTCCGAAATACTAAGGTCGCCGATTTCGTTAAAACACAAGTACAAAGCATTCCTACCAGTTGTCTTCTACTTCCTCCTGCTAAGAAGCCTTTTAACGGTTTGTCAAGCATCCCAGAGAATGAAGTTTAGATGAAAACGATCAAATTGAATGCCATCTAAATTTTGATTTACCTTTTTCTTGGAACACCAAGAGTGGGAATTGTTTTGTATATGCCAGCTTTCTTGTTCATTTCAATTGATCATTCAAGCTCTAATATGAGAGCAATTTAAGTGTTCACTGGATTAAATGATTTCGCTATTGTGTTCTTCCCAAGTTTGTGCAGACAAATGAATGTAAAAAGGTTGGGGCTCCTTTTTAAAATTTCTATTTATTTTTCATTATAAGAATTTTTATGAATTATTTTACAAAGTTTGAAGTTAAGTTGGTGATAACAAATCTTTTTTTTCTAATTTAACAAAATCAATGCTTATAGAAAAATATTTTCGAGTGTCTTTACTTATGAATAGAAAACTTAATGGTGTTAAGAAGTATTGTTGGAACTTGCTATGACAATAGACAATCCTTGAAACTTCTTCAATTTTGATCAAGTATTACTAATCAAGTTAATAATGTTGTGATAATTTGAAAATATCTCTGGATGATATATTATTTTTCAATAACAAGAAAGGTTTATTTGTGAATTGAAGTCTTATCTTTTAGCATAGTTTGAGATGAATGACTTAGGAATGGCTAGGTTCATCTTGCAGATGGAAATTAGAAAAGATAGAGCCAACATAAGTCTTTGGTTGGGCCAAAGTATGTGAAATCGGTGTTGGATAGATTTAGCATGTCAACTTGTAAAGTTTTGTGTGTTATTATTTCTATGAAGACTAAGTTATCATTTGAGAAATGTCCAACTTCTCCTAGGGAAACAAAGGGTATGACTAGAGCACATTATGCTAGTGTTGTTGGGAGCTTAATGTATGCTATGGTATGTACAAGACTATACATTACCCAAGTAGAGGGATTACATAGTCAATCATTTTTAGGGTTTGATTGCAAGAACTGCCCATGGCCTAAAAGAGCATTTGAAGGCTCTGAAGAATTTTTCCATGAGGTTGGGATGCAAGTAAACACTAGCAAGACCAAAGTCATGATTTTTTTCTTTGAGAAGGAAGAAGCAGTAGTTTAACTTTATCTTTGAGCGAAGTGCGTTGGAAATACTGGAAGAATACATGTACCTAGGAATTGATTTTCACAATAAGATCAACTAGGAGACTTGTAGAGGAAAAAGGATACAAGGTGGGTCGAGAGCTTCTTTCCTACTCCAAAATAGATGTAGGAAATTGAAGTTATGGCATTGGAAAAACAAGAAAATTATTTTTGGTTTGTTGGTCATACCGGTTGTCTACTTCTAATGTGACAATTGGTAGTTTATGATGTGAAATTGGATAAGTAATGTATGAATGAGATGGACCAATGCCCTATTGGGTATGCCGAGTCAATGAAGTTCTATAACAAGTGGTTGGCATTGGTTACAATTCTTATTGTTTGGCACATTTTTTTGTTTACACCTTGTATAAACATGCAAAGATGTGATTGATAGACTTTTCTTATTGATCCAATTGATCCTATCAGGTTACTATGATTTATTAAAGGGATTTTAATCCTTCCTTGAAGGAACCAATTAATAGAATCACACAATGACAACAAATGTGTATTGAAAAAATAAATTATACCCTTAATTTGAATAACAAGATAACATCAATGTGGAGACAATATGACAATCATATCAATTACCTAACTCTTCTTATTGATCCAATTGTTACCGCCAAGTTATTGTAATCAATTAAAAGGATTTTAATTCCTCGACAGAAACCAATTAACTTGACTACACAATAATAGAAAATGTGTTTTGATGAAATTGAAATATCAACTTGGATATACAACTTCAAATAACAGAGAAGTAGCAATGTGGAGATAGCCAGATAATTGCTTTAAATAAACAAACAATAGACACCACTATTGAACCACATTGAATTAAATATCTTTCATTGATTTCAACCAAAATTTATGCATGCATCATGGTCCATATAGTAAATCTATATGATAAACATTCTGAAAGTATTTCTTCTATATCTCCTATTCTCTCTCTATTCGGTCTTACTATCCTATCATTATATATCCAACTTATATATCAATATTTTGAAGAGGACACACCCCTTCATAAATGTCTCTTACAATTAACAACAATTAAACATAAACAATTAAGCTCTAGTGAGCCATAAATGGACTTTTGTTATGTGATCTAAATAATCTTGTCTCACATGTGTATCAGCATCTTATGAAGTATTTCTTACAGCTATCTCTATGTTCATCATTTTCTCCAAATGCTCACATGTCTTGTCCAGTGTTGATTCCTCACTCTTGGTTGCTTCCAAGGCTCCATGCAATATCGACCTACATTCATTTATCCATTCATTCTGGTCTTTCAACTCTCCATCATTTTTGAATAGTGCAAGCACCCCTTCCTTTGCATCTGTGTGTAGCTCCTCATAGTAACCCTAGTGTTTTCTCATAATATCCTTAGCAGGTTTGATGGCTCCACTTTTAGAGGTATCTTTCTTTTGTATTTCTTGGATTTTCTCCTGAATTTGGTAATTTATCCTTTTATGCTCCTGAATTGTAGTATAACTCTTGGAATGGGTCCCCCAAAGCATCAAATTGGCATGCCTTTTCTGGAATATTGCAGAGAGTGCATCAAATCTGGCTTTACTCACTTGAGCATGTACATTTGATTCTTCACTCTTATCCTTTGATTGGGAACCTTCTCCTTGAGTTAATAATCTTGTAGATCCCTTGAGTGTACCTTTAACCATGTCCTTCAGGAAATAATTTTCTTTGAGGATCTTCTCATTGTTCATTTTGTACATGTCTCTTTCCTTGATCAACATCTAAATTTGTGCTTTATTTAATTTGGAAACATTTATGCCAATATCAGTAGTAAACACAGGATCAGATCCTTTTCTTGGTGGATCTTTCTTCAAATTGAAATGAGATAACTTATTTAATATTAAATCATACCCTTCCTTAGATAACACAGTAAAGTCTCCAAAACACAATGTACTTGGCATGAATGATTGTTTCTCATAGGCACTCAGATTCATAACACTTGAATAATCCATTTGTCTTACAATCTCCAAATATGCAATCCTATTTGGCACTATTATTGGAAGAAGACAAGGTGTATCCTCAAAGCCATATACCCTAATCATGGTGGCATCAATATAACAATATCAATGACCCAAATTGTGACCAACAATTTTAGGTCCATTGAAATCTTTGGGCCTTAGAAATATTTTAATCTCATCAGTCAAAGAATAGTCACAAGGGTGATTAAAAAATATATACAATATCTTGAAAAAATACTCCTCAAAATGAACATAACTAGAACTCACAAATCTACTATCCCAAATAGCAATCCACAATTGCATTGGCAGTAGCTGATCTTCCTTATTAGATTGTGTAATCTTCAATTCTTCTAGCCACATCCCTATCTCCTGTCCATAATACAATATCATATGCATGAGGATGGAATAATTCTTGAAGTGCAATGTGGGAGATCCATTTTTATTTCCATTAACCCTGAGTCAATCCCTTTGAAAATGTGAGGCATAATCAAACGAACTTGCATTGTGACACTGGATATCTGCTGCAATCACCATCAGACCTATTGTCATGAATTCAGAGGCTTCAGTCCCTAATACTTGACACACCGAAAAATATGTGTGTTTTAAGTAGGTTCAAATAAATCCACATGAAAAGGAGGCCCATCATTGCCTTCAAGTGGAACAAGGTCTCCATCCTTTCTATGTCTGTGTAATGACAATCTCCATCCTTTATAATTTGTCTCCATTCTCCAATATTCCCTTTCAAAATCCTCATGTACAATTGGCTCATCGCATGTGCCACTTAGGTTAAAGACTTCATAGAGTGCAGTCTTGGACACATGTATAAAGGGCTCACCCTACAAGTTGCAGATGGATTTCAGGTCTGGATTATAATTCTTAGCGAAAAGCTTCACAAGTTCTACATTCATAAACACATTTGGAACAACCAGTTTTCCCAAATTGAAGCTCCATGGATTTCACACTAGTTCAAACCTATTTCTCTATGATAGTGGAACAAGAATAACTCATATCCTCTAACAGGGGTCCAAGTATCTCCTATATGTCTACATTTGTCTTCAATTTTTTCTACATTGTCTCTTAGTTATGCAGACCTCCTGGCCTTTGGCCCTAAACCAGGTAATTGTCAGTCTCCATCCATACTGAATTCTTTGGCTTTTATCCAACCTCCCATTCTTCTCTCTACAAATTCTGGAAATCCTTTTTGTTCATTCTTCTTTATATGAGAGAATATTTTACATAATGTACATTTGTGCAACCATTAATTTCCACTTCTGAGCATGAATGCAATAGATTTTTTGAATTTTGCAATGTTAGAATGACATGATTGTATCGCTGAGACTCTTTTAGTTTTTGGCTGATCTTTGTATCTAACTTGTTGCCACCTTTGTTTTATACATTCACAATTGGTCGCCAAGACATAACTAAATTTCTTTTTTATGTGGAGTGTCCTTTTGATTTATCATTCATGGTCAGGAACACTGAATAACTCTCCTACTAATGCTATATAACTAGCCTTCTTTTTGCTTTTGAACTCATACTACTTCTGGGAGAAAATTGTGAAGTTTCCCTGATCTCAAAATATTTTGGATCACTAGAAGTCCTTTCAATCATTGCCCAGAGTCACTCTGCTAAATTTTGATAATTCCTTATTACCATCGCTAAGAGAATGGAATGTTGTTCTGATGTCTTTTGGTCTCCCTAATATGCTTCATCTATCACTTTACTAAGTCGGCAAGACTCTTCCCGAAATTTCCTTTATCGATATAACCCATATGGTCGGTAAGATCTGAATGATTCATTCCAAGTGTACAAGTCTCCCTAAGAGATTCTCTCTTTTTTTTCCGAAAGAAAATATGTGTCTCACCGATGAGGCCTCCATTGGTGTGACTAGAGAGCTTGGCATGATCTAACATCTTCACTCTGATTACTTTGTTCTTGCTGATAAGCTTTCGTCAGTGAGATGACAAGCATTGTCTTCCTGATTGTGTAATATTCAGGGTCTTTGATCATTGTGACTTGGCTCACATTTGGCCGATATGTAGAAAATGTTCAAATTGAAAGGCTATGACCTGTTGATTGGAAAGACCTACATATGATCTTACCGATATGGATCAATTGTTTGAAAACTCTTTCTTAGTGATGACTAGAGGAATGCTTATGTGTCAAAGACCAAATTGATGGGATCATTGGTGAACATATATTGTCAAATGGATCTTGTTACACAAATGTTAACAATTTGTATTGTTTATGAAATTAAGATGTGGCAACTTTGTGGGGTACATGAGTGAAGACCAGTAAAAATATGAGATTTTCACAGCTCCAATAATGGCTCCATCTAGGGATGTATACCCCCTATGGGTATAGCAAGAATCCATGTCTCTGGGGAAGCAGACCAAGTGTCTTTTGATATGGGATGGAAATGGAGGAAAATCCAAGAATGGTGGGGGATGGAAGTGATATGAAGTCCTATACTACTATGCATGGAAAAAGATTTATTTTCATAAGGTTCTTCAAGAATTGTCCATGCATTGGAAATCCTTGACCCTCACCTATACTATTGTGCATTGAAAATTTTAAGAAAAGAAATGCTTCAGGAACTGTCCATGCACTAACAATTCATGTTCCTCTCCTATCATGTTTTGGAGATAATATGAATCTTCTCTAGCCTTGCCAACAATGACAAATGGTCTAACCATAAGGCCTCAAATTTTCCATGCTTTCCTTTATCCTGACTCCTAGCATTCCACATGAGGACCATGTCATTTATTTCAAATTTTCTATTTTTTTCCTTTTTGTCATACAAGTATTTCATTTGTAACTGCTTTTTCATATTGTGCTATTGAGCTTGATTTCTGACCTCTTTAAGTTCCATCAATTCTTCCATCCTCTCCTCCATAGGTTTAGGAATGTCCAAGTCTTCTTACAAAGTGAACTTACATACCGGTAAAAAATTATGCAAAGGGAGCCTAGCTTGAGTCCCATACACAAGTTCAAAAGGTGCTTTTCCAATGGACTTCTTTACAGTAATTCTATTTTCCCATAAATCTAGTCTCAACTTGAAATCCTAGGCCTTTTTGTTATTATCCAGCATTCTCTTTATAATCTTTAGGATGCTCTTTTTGTTGGATTCAACTTTTCCATTTGCCTATGGATGATATGGTGAAGATTATGAGATCACTATACCATAAGATTGGCAGAATACCTTGAATTCATCTGATCTAAAGCACATCCCATTATCAGTTACAATTCTTGTAGGCACTCTGAATCTAGTGATAATGTTCTCCAATAATAAAAAAATTTACCACCCTGCTAGTTGCTTGTTTATTAGGTACAACTTCCACTCATTTTTTAAAGTAGTATGTGGCTACTAATATCCATCTATGTCCTCCACTATATTTTCTGCAATTTCTCCTATGAAATCAATTCCCCATTGGTGGAATGGAGCTTCAACCTGCAGAGGTCTCAAAGGTAATGCCTCTTGATACTTTAGTTTCCCAAAAAACTTCTAACATGCTTCACATTTTCTAGTGTAATCATAAGCATAATTGAAAACTATAGGCCAATAGTAGCCTACCCTAAACACCTTATGTGTTGTGGTTTTTGCTGAAAATTTCCCTCCACACACTACTTAATGCACTTCCTTGAGAACATGCCTGGCTTGATCTTCATCTAGGCACAACAATAGAACACCATCTATGTTCTTCCAATAGAGGTCCCCTTTCATGAATACATATTTTGAATCATGTAACTTAAGTTTCCTCCCTTTTTTATCACTAAATCCTTCAGGACATTTCATGTACTTGAGATAATACACAATATCAGTGTACCATGGTGTGTGTTCATTACCAGAAACCATATTATCTTCATCATTCAGGTTGCATACTTGAGAAGCTTAAATATTTGTCTTTTCCATTAGTTTGGCTAGTTCTTGTCCTCTCACAAGTTTGGTGATTTGGAACTCAATGTAAAATTCTTGAATTCTATTCATGCATCTACACCTACGACCAGTTGCTTCAAACTATACAAACACATCTATTACTGTAGCATTTGGTACATAGGCTATCACTTTTGCTCCGACCAGATATGATCCAATTATTTGACAACTTTTACTAATGCATATGCCTATTTCTCCACAATTTCATACTTCAATTCTAAATTTTGGAGGGATTTGTTGAAGAAAGAAATAGGCTATTCATGCCCCTCTTCACTTTTCTATAACATGACTGTTGCAACTGTGTGAAAAGATGCAAATGAAAAGATTTGAAAGGGATTTTTGAAATCATGGGACTTCAATACGGGGGCTTCTTTTATTGATCTCTTGATAGATATGAATGCATCTAGGGATTCAACTTTCCAATCAATCTTTGCACCTTTCTTCAACATTCTTGATATTGGTTTCACTATTTCAGAAAAGTTTGATATGAACCTTCTCACAAAGTTGATTTTCCCAAAGAATGAATGGATAGCTTTAACTGTCTTAGGAATGGGAATTTTGTCTATGGCTTCCACCCTTTTTGGATCAATTCTTACACCTTCTTTGGACACTATATTCCCTAGTAACTTTCCTTCTGTTATTGCAAAATGATATTTTTTAGTATTTAAAGAAATGCCATATTCAATGGCTTGGATGAAAATATTCTCTAGATACTCAACATGGTCTTCTGCCTTCTTTGAATATGCAGTTAAATCATCCTGGTATACCACCATTATTACATTGATCAGATCAACAAATGCAACATCCATAGCCCTTTGGAAAGTTCCACCAGCATTTGTGAGTCTGAATGGCATTCTAACATACACATATGTTCGCCATGGCATGGTGAAGGTTGTTTTGTATTGCTTTGAATCCTTAACTTTCACCTAGTTATAGCCTGAGAATTTGTCCATCATAGATAATAGCTCACATCTAGTGACCCTCTATAACATGGCCTCCATGTTTGGAAGTGGGTAATTATCCTTAAGAGAGGACACATTCAAGTTTCTGAAATCTACACAGATCCTTATATCTCCATTTTTCTTTCTGATAGGTACTAAATTAGAAACCCAAGATGAATATATGATAGGCTTGATGATACCCCCCTTCCCTAAGCTTCATAAGTTCTTCATTCATTTTAGGATCTAAGGTAGGATTTATGGGCCTTTGTTTTTGTCTAAAAGGTTTAGCATCTGGTTTCAATGGGATCTCATGTTGGAACAAATCCTCTCTATATGCTTTGACATCATCATAGGAC
Organism: Sequoia sempervirens; assembly: GCA_007258455.2. Taxonomy (NCBI): domain Eukaryota; kingdom Viridiplantae; phylum Streptophyta; class Pinopsida; order Cupressales; family Cupressaceae; genus Sequoia; species Sequoia sempervirens. The sequence continues at coordinate 891,505,853 of VDFB02271358.1, forward strand.
CATGCGAAGACATGCTTGCATTTCCTTAATAATGCAATCAACATCCTCTTGATTGTTGGGCTTATCTTTTTCCCAATGTACACCCTTTTAGGAGCAAGTTCAGTCCCAAGGTTGACCTCTTCAACATCCTCCCATTTTAGTGGTGTTTGTTTCATGAGGACTCAGTCATTTCCATCAAAAACTCTCTCTAATGCTACAAGTCCCTTAGGAATCTTATTACTCTTAAGTTGAACAACTTCTTTTCCAAACACAGTTTGTTTCCCATCTACTTCTTCCACAAATTCATTAAAATCAATTTCTTGTGCTTCATATTGATCAATACAATGTAAGAATTTGATTAGATTGGTATCATCATTAAAAACTTGCCAACTGTAAATTTTATCAGGAATTGTAGGTCTTGTTTTGAGTTCAACTTGTGAAATTCCTACCAAAGTAACATCATCTCTTTTCAAATCTACATTCTCCAAGAAGTCTACCATCGAATTATTGGCCATACCTATCCAATCAATGGAAAAAACATCAAACAACTCAATAGTGTCCCATACAAAATTTATGTATTGTTTTAGCCTTTTGTTCTTTGTAGCGTATTTTGATCTTGTGAAATGAAAAACTCAGAGTCCCCAAGAATAGTCAATAGTTTGATTTTATGCTTCACAACCATGTTTAATCTAATCAGTAGGGCCTCGTACTTTGCTATGTTATTTGTACACTCAAATGCCAATAAAAATGAATATTTTAATGTAGTGCCTTCATGCGAGATGAAAACCGCTCCTGCTCCATTACCTTCTCTGCTACATGCTCCATCAAAATACATTCACCACACACCATGCTCATTCTTGGAGACATCTCTATCAATTGGATCAGTGTTCAACAATTCAGGTTGTTAAGGCTCTATTCTAAAACTTCCCAAGTCTACATCACATAAGCAATTCATTTGATTATGGTCAACATACTCCACAATCTGGTTCACTCTTGGTTCTTTGTATAATTTAACTTCCTCACCATTTATTGGTATTATGGCATAGGAAAAATCAAATTGCACATTCCCTCCTACTGAAGTAGTCCATTATCTTGATAAGAGCATCCCAAAGTGAGGGGGTGTGTCTGTCACAGTGATGTCAATTGTATATGCTACTTGTGGGTAAACAATCAACTTTACTTCCACATCTTTCATGATTCCTACCACTGTGACAAGCCTACTATCCATTGCATAACATTTGTCACCCATAGTATTCACCCACATGCCAAGTTGTTCCATGACCCCTACTGGCATGATATTAATAGAAACACCTAAATCAATCATACAATTCCTCACCAGCTTGTTGTTTATGAGTAAAGTAGTAAAGAATGGATAAACCTATGGAGGATTCAATAGTGTATCACCTAGAAAAACTTCAAGGACCTTTACATCTCCTTGTCTATTACTACTAATTTTAGTGATTTCTCTACTCTCCATGCTTGTGCTTTTATTAGTTCCATTGGATATTAGTTGAATAACACTATCTCTGTATTCTTTTATCTTCATCATCTCCAAGAGTGGCACAAACATATTTACCTGAGACAATGTTTGTGTGAAATCAAATGAGGAAGCATTCTCTATTTGACAATCTTCTTTTGTTCTAGTGATTCTCCTTTATTTTCTTCTTTTTCCTTTGTATTTGTCTCATCTTGCTTCTATTTGTTCTTGTGTAATTCCTTGTCTTCTTCTTTAGGAATGTGCTTTTGCTCCTTCTTATTAGGTTCTTTTGTTTCCACCTTCTTTATTTTTTCTTGCATTATCTCCATATCTTTCACAAACAATCCCCTTGGAGTGCCATCATTTGCATTTGTCATCTTGTTTTTCAGCCTATAACTGCTTCTTGCTTTCTCTACTGTAGCAATGGTTAACTCCTTGATTTCTTCCTCTGTTGGCCTCCTCAATTTATATTTACTTGGTCTGGGTGGTGTATAAGGATGTTATGATTCATCATTTCTTTCATTCTCTTAGTCAAAGAAGACTTGTTGTTCTGCCATGTGAATATTGTATCTCTGATTTTTTACATCATACTCATAACCTTCATCCCCTAATGATGAATACTCTTGATCAACTGGATGCAGGGTATGTGAAGTTAGATATATTGCAGTATCTTCTTCTTCATTTTCATATGTCAGCTCCTCTTCTTGTATTGATTGTGCTACAACACAATGATCTTGGGAATACAGAAAATTGCAAACTTGACACCAAGGGCTATTATTGACCATATAGGCTCCTCTCTTCTTTAAAGGATTAGGGGTTTCTTTATACTTAGGTCTATCAGTTATGGGTTTTCCATCCTTTAATTTGTGTTGTATGGAATGTCATGCAACCTTGGTCTTTCATTTCTATATGAATTCTCCTACTTATTATGGGAATTGTTAAATTTTTGGGGAACTCTAAGGTTGTCCCTTTTTCCAATCATCCCTGTAGCTTTTGTGTTATTTTCAATTGTCAATGTTGTCTTTTGTGCTTCAGTTAAACTTCTAGGGAATTTGTTTCTAATTTCATACCCTATTTTTGGATCAAAGGCTTTTAAATAAATACTTAAGGTTGTAGGATCAATGAGTTTGGATCCATGTGGTATTTTATTGTACAATTTGGAGAACCACTGGTTGAAGTCATAAACTGACTCATTTTGATGTTTCTAAATACTTAATGGTTCATGAAGGGATAATTTGGGGGCACACTGGTTCCCATATTTCTCTAGAAACTGATTGTGAAAGTCTTCTATAGAATCAATTGAAGCATCATGTAAACTATTGAACCAATCTCTTGCTTCTTCAATTAGTGACATCATAAATAATCTCATTTTTACATCCTCATACTCCATAGAAATTTCTTGTATGAAAGCATTAAAATTTATGATATGTTCTTCAGCAAATATCACATTATTCCCAGTGAATTTGGGAACCATATTTCTCCAATTTTTGTCCATTGGGTATGGATATAATTGGTGTCTTGTCAGATTAAATTTCCTACATGTGCTCATGGGGTTTTTTGGATGCAAATTTAGAGGTGGTGGATTGGGAGGGTATTGATATCCATATTGGGGCTGATTAGAAATTTTTTTGGATATGTTGTTGAGGGTATACATTTTGATGGGACACATGTTGTTGATGTGGTGGGGCACACTATTGGCCTGGTGGTGGGTGGTGCTAAGGGATATTGCCAGTATTTGGAGGTTGGAATCTTTGTGATGGTACATTATGTTGGGTGTGTTGCCTTGGGTTACCACTTGTGTTGTGAGATACTTTTGAAGTACCTGGAGCACCTATTTTCTTAGATGTCCCCTATGGATTGAAATTTCCACCCTGTTTATGTGGAGGGACATACTTTGGTGGTTTTGGTGCCTGAATGTTTAATTGTGCCATTTTCCAATCTATCTCTTGGGCCTCTTGTATCATTTGTTGTCTCTCTCTAAGTTGTTATTTTTTCCACTCCAAATGTATTCAAAGCTCTTTGTTATTCATGTACTAAAAATCACTAGCAATGTAACCCCTCATGGTTTTGTTCTCCTTGTTGTGATGACATCTTGTAATCATATTCATCTTGTACCTGATTGTGTTCTCCTTCAAATTGGGCTTTGAACTCCTCTACTTCCTTAGGGTCCTCTTTCCATCGAAAAAGTAAGATGACTACTGTTTTCTAGTTCAAAAGGAGTCTGAGGATATCTATTTAGGTCATCACCATGAAATTCTAATTCATGCAATGGATCAAAACTATTATTCATGGTGAGGAATTATTTTGTTGAGTTCTCCATATCTTCATTAGTTACATATGTTACTTTTCCTCTACTTTTATTTGCATCAATCTTTGAAGGGGAGGACCAATGCTTATCTTTCCACCTACCATTGTTCTTCTTTGGGCTATCTTTGTGTAAAGATCTCCTACCATTCATCTCGTAGGATTCTTTATTACTCTGACTTCTAGGGTTTGTCTTTATTGATGTGTATTTGTACTTCCCAGTCAAGCAATTTTTCTTACAGAGTCGCCACCCACATTTTGGAAAAGCGAGAAAAAATTATAATTTCTTGTTCCCAGCGGAGTCTAAGGTGTTGACTCTATGACAAAGGCCTGGATTCAAAATTGACTCTGCCCAGCAGAGTCACCAATCTGTTGGATCTAAAAAAAGCAGGTTACAAATCCTAAGAGGATGCCAAGCTCTATAATCAGACTTGTAATTTTCTTGAACCAATGACTGGAATAACCTATGTGGTTGATGACTCCCTACAGTTCAGGCTCTGCTAGACCTAGGCAGGTAGATCTTGATTGCTAAAGTAAATTGAGAATTGTTTGATTTAATTGGGCTTAAAGATCTATCCACAGTGGCATAAAGTGAGAAATAGATGGAGGATTGATAACTAATCTACTTCTAATGTGACAATTGGTAGTTTATGATGTGAAATTGGATAAGTAATGTATGAATGAGATGGACCAATGCTCTATTGGGTATGCAGAGTCAATGAAGTTCTATAACAAGTGGTTGGCATTGGTTACAATTTTGATTGTTTTGCACTTTGTTTTGTTTCTGCACCTTGTATAAACATGCAAAGATGTGATTGAAAAACTCTTCTTATTGATCCAATTCATCCTATTAAGTTACTGTGATTTATTAAAAGGATTTTAATCCTTCCTTGAAGGAACCAATTACCAAAATCACACAATGATAAAAACTATGTATTGAAAAAATAAAGTACACCCTTAATTTGAATAATAAGATAACATCAATGTGGAGACAATATGACAATCATATAAATTACCTAACTCTTCTTATTGATCCAATTGTTACCCCCAAGTTACTATAATCAATTAAAAGGATTTTAACTCCTTGACAGAAACTAATTAACTTGACTACACAATAACAACAAATGTGTTTTGATGAAATTGAAATATCAACTTGGATATACAACTTCAAATAACAGAGAAGTAGCAATGTGGAGACATCTAAATAATTGTTTTAAATCAACAAACAATAGACACCAATATTGAACCACATAGAATTAAATATCTTCCATTGATTTCAGCCAAAATTTATGCATGCCTCATGGTCCATATAGTAAATCTATATGATAAAAATTTTGAAAATATTTCTTCTATATCTCCTATTCTCTCTCTATTCGCTCTTACTATAATATCATTATATGTTCAACATATATATCAATATTTTGAAGAGGACACACCCCTTCATAAATGTCTCTTGGAATTAACAAAAATTAAATGTATAAAAAATTAGGCTCTAGTGTTCCATAAATGGACTTTTGTTATGTGATCTAAATAATCTTGTCTCAAATGTGTATCAACATCTTCTGAAGCATTCCTTGTAGCTATCTCCATACCATTTTCTCCAAATGCTCACATGCCTTGTCTAGTGTTGATTCCTTGCTCTTGGATACTTCCAAGGCTCCATGCAATATCAACCTCCATTCCTTTATCCATTCATTATGGTCTTCCAACTCTTCATCATTTCTAAATATTGTAGGAACCCCTTCCTTTGCAACATCAATGAACTCCTTTTCATCTTCTTGTAGCTCCTCATAGTAACCCTGGTGTTTTCTCATAATATCCTTTGCAGCTGTGATGGCTCCACTGTCAGAAGTATCTTTCTTTTGTATTTCTTGGATTTTCTCCTAAATTCGGTAATTTATGCTTTTATGCTCCTGAATTGTAGTATAACTCTTGGAATGGGTCCCCCAAAACTTGTTCATCCAAACCATCAAATTGGTGTTCCTTTTCTAGAATATTGCAGAGAGTACATCAAATCTCACTTTTCTCACTTGAGCATGTACATTTGATTCTTCACTCTTATCCTTTGATTGGGAACCTTCTCCTTGAGTTAATATTCTTGTAGATTCCTTTAAGTGTACCTTTAACCATGTCCTTTAGGAAATCATTTTCTTTAAGGATCTTCTCATTGTTCATTTTTTACATGTCTCCTTCCTTGATCAACATATGAATTTGTGCTTTATTTAGTTTGGAAACATTTATGCCAATATCAACAGTAGCCACAGGATCAGATCCTTTTCTTGGTGGAGCTTTCTTCAAATTGAAATGAGATAACTTATTTAAGATTAAATTATACCCTTCCTTAGACAACATAGTAAATTCTCCAAAACACAACGTACTTGGCATGAATGATCATTTCTCATAGGCACTCAGATTCATAACACTTGAATAATCTATTTGTCTTACAATCTCCAAATATGCAATCCTATTTGGCACTATTTTTGGAAGAAGGAAAGGTGTATCCTCAAAGCCATACTCCCTAATCATGGTGGCATCAATATAACAATACCAATGACCCCAACTGTGGCAAAAAATTTTAAGTCCATTAAAATGTTTGGGCCTTAGAAATCTTTTAATCTCATCAGTCAAAGAATAGTCACAAGGTTGATTAAAAAATCTGTACAATATCTTGACAAAATACTCCTCAAAATGAACATAACTAGAACTCACAAATCTACTATCCCAAATATTAGTCCATAATTGCATTGGCAATGGCTTATCTTTCTTATCAAATTGTGTAATCTTCAATTCTTCTGGCCACATCCCTATCCCCTGTCCATAATACAATATCATGTGCATGAGGATGGAATAATACTTGAAGTGCAACATGGGAGATCCATTTTTTATTGCCATGAATCCTAAGTCAATCCATTTGAAAATGTGCGAGGCATAACAAAATGGCTTTGCACTGTGGCACTAGATATTTGCTGCAATCACCATCAGACCTAAAGTCTTGAATTCAGAGGCTTCACTCCCTAATACTTGACACATCAAAAAATATATGTGTTTTTAAGTGGGGTTCAAATAAATCCACATGAAAAGTAGGCCCATCATTGTCTTGAAGTGGAACAAGGTCTCCATCCCTTCTAGGTTTGCACATAATGGAAATCTCCATCCTTTATAAGTTGTGTCCATTCTCCAATGTTCCCTTTCCAAATGCTCATGTACAATTGGCTCATCACATGTGTCACTTAGGCTAAAGAATTCACAGAGAGCAGTCTTGGACACATGTATAAAGGGATCATCCTAAAAGTTGCAGATGGATTTCAAGTATGGGTTCTAATTCTTAGCCAAAAGCTTCACAAGTTCTACATTCACAAATACATTTGGAACGACCATTTTTCCCAAATTGAAGGTCCATGGATTGCACATTGGTTCAAACCTATTTCTCCGATGATAGTGGAACATGAATAACTCATATCCTCTAATAGGGGTCCATGTATGTCCTATTTGTCTGCATTTGTCTTCAAGTTTTTCTACATCAGCCCTTAGTTGTGTAGCCCTGTTGGCCTTTGGCCCTGAACCAGGTAATTGTGAGTCTTCGTCCGCACTAAATTCTTTGGCTTTTATCCGACCTCTCATCCTTGTCGTTGCAAATTCTAGAAATCCTTTTTGTTCATTCTTCTTTCAATCAGAGAATATTTACATAATTTACATTAATGCAGCCATTAATGTCCACTTTTGAGCATGAATGCAATAGGTTTTTTGAATTTCATAATGTTAGAACGATAAGGTTTTATTGATGAGACTCCTTTAGTTTTTGGCCGGTTTGTGTATCTAACTTTTTTCCACCTTTGTTTTATACATTCAAAATTGATCGCCAAGACATAAATGAATGTCCTTTTGATGTGGAGTATCCTTTTGATTTATCATTCATGGTCTAGAAGACTAAATAATTCTCCTACCGATGCTATATAACTGGCCTTCTTTTTTCTTTTCAACTCATACTACTTCAGGGAGAAAATTGTGAAGTTTCCCCGATCTCAAAATGTTTTGGATCACTAGAAGTCCTTTCAATAATCGCCTGGAGTCACTTTGATGAATTTTGATCTTTTCTTATTACCATCGGCATGAAAAGAACCATCGCTAAGAGAATGGAATGTTGTTCTGATGTCTTTTGGTCTCCCTGATATGCTTCATCTATCACTTTACTAATTCAGCAAGACTCTTCCCAAAATTTCATTTATCGGCATAACCCTCTAGCGGTGTTCTTCCTATGACTGGAGTTGGAAACCACTCAGGAATGGAAACCATGGCATGACCGCGTCTTCATCAATGAAATTACGGAGGTCACTTGTAGTTGGAATACCTCCACCAAAGGCAGCATTCGCCACCACCTCTGCAAGGTTGTTCAGGTATTTATTTGGAAAGATCTCTTTTACCAGGAAGAGAATGAGTGGCTTGGGAATCTGGATGTCGACCATTGATGCGATAAAGTGAGAGCACAGATCAATGTTAACTCTGTATTTATCTTCATATTCAAGGCAGTCACGTCCCATAACCTATTTTATGGCTATGATGGCCTTGGAATGCTTATTTTTGGTCATCCTCTTAAGGAGCCTAGTCAAAATCTCGCCTAGAAAAGTCATTTGAGAATTATAAGAGACCAACCTAATTTGGGTATTCATGGCAACAAGCTATATACGATTGTCAGACAAAATCCCTATGCATACAATAATATTGAGGTTAATTAAGTACCATCTTGAAAGATGCACCAAGGCTCGCTCAAATTTCCCACCCAATTGCATCTACAGGTACAATTTGTTGTGTGTTGGATTAGTGGAATCTAATTAATTAGCATAAGGTCCAGTGGTAGTCTCTGATGATAGTTCATACGGCTGAATGCTGAGGTGTCCTTCTGTAGACACTTCTCAAATTTCAATAAGGAATGTAAATCTTTGTTACACTTATTGCATACTTTGGCATAATAATTTTGTTTGGGATATTAATTGCCACAACATACAATGCCTAAGCTTCCTTCAAATTGTTAGCTTAAGTTCCAAGGAAAATCACATCCGAGTACATCATTGCAAGGGTCATTATGAATTCTTGTCATTTCAAAATGGCAAGTAATTTTCTTTGCATGAGAAAATAACTAGCAGTACATGCTAAATTTAATGCAAGTAGGTGAGTGTTGTTAGCCACCCAAAGAAGGAAATAGCTAAGTTTCACATGCATAAGGTTTTGGTATTGTGAATGCTTTTAAGAAAATGTTGCTCAGAGAAAAAGAAGTTTTAAGTGCAACCAGAGTTAAGGTAAAGTACAGAAAGTTTGGGTTAAGCAAAAATATCTAGCAAAACAAGAAATGGCATAGAGTTCTCAAATAGAATCACGAGTAGAGGCCTAAGAAGAAGAAACATGGAGCTTGTTTGATGATATGCATAGAGCATCAACCATCTACGTCTTTGAAAACATTTCTTATACTTCACCTGGCATACTAAAGAGGCTAGAATGGGAAAACATGTGGGTTCTGGAGAAGCCCAAAAAGTACAGGAATCAGAGTCGAATCAAGGAGGATTGGGATAATATTCATGATCCCATCCTTGCAAAAAACCCCAAGAATCTGAGGGAGGTGACTTGTGAAAGAATGAAGGTATCCTCTAGCCCAAATTCATTGTCATAGAAGCTATGGTACAATGGGATCCCACAGTATATGGTCCCATTTGTTCACTATTGCCCAGAACTGGTCGATGTGGCAATCGAACATTTCAACCCACTCACCAGCACCATTGAGGGCCGGGGATTAAAGGTCAATATCTATCTAAAAGCTATCTGGAATATGTTGTGCATCCCTAACCCCAAATCCAGACAAGAAGAGGTAGAGTCATTCAACTCAACAAAGGGAGAGGCAATATGGAGAGGCATGAAAAAGGCTCAAGAATTTTATAACAACAAAACCAAAAGGTCTATGAAAGAACATCAAAAGCCACCAAAGATTCTGATGTCACTCATCACCTTCCCCATGGACATGCAGGATGCATTCTCAATGTTGGAATTTTTTTACGGCCTAGACACCGACAAGGATGTGCACGAATTTCAGTTGGGTCTGGGGTTTCAGTTCCAAAAGCAACATACCTCTTTTCTGGTATGAATTTGCATAATACCTTATTGATGAGATGCTAGGGAAAATCAAGGATTACCCAATGCAATAGAGGTTCAGGTTTCCTTCCTTCCTTGCTCACATTTTTTTACACTAGAACCCTGATTTCTTTAAGAAATATATTAGGGTGTCTATTTTTGATGAGTAGGGATAAAGAAAGTTGATTTCTGTATGGAATCCTCTCCTCTCCGCTACCTATGACTATTATGCATTTTTAGATTATTTTTTGACTCTGATTTTGCAAGATTTGAAGGGGGATGATGGTTTTGACCAGCTCACTGAGGAGCAGACTACATATATGCAAAACTTCACTCCCAAATGCAATTGGTTTCTCAGAGTGGATTTCACATTCATCCAGCTGTGTTGTTTCATTGGAGAACCATTTCGCCTTCCAACCTGTGTCACGAATCGGGTGCTAGCCCTCAAAATGTTCTGGAAAGTATCCCTTATTGACTAAAATTTTTGCAGAGGGAAGGCCAAAAAGAGGGGATTCGTTGGCTGCCCACAAACCTTCAAAATGGTGGTCATGAACAAGAAATAGACACATGAACTGCTAGAAGATAAGCTGGCTCATCTCGGGTTGGTGATGATTTGCGATAACTCGGATTACAACCCTAAGAATGATGCACCAAATGAATTTTTCAAGGTAACACACCGCTTGTGGCCTTACTAGGAAAAGAGGAGGAACCCACTGAAAGATCTAGATGATCTATTGGTTGATTTGATCCACATTCCTATAGAGGACAACAGGCCACCATGGCATAAGTTCTACTTCCCTACGATAGTGTATGATGAGAAGCAAAAAATGGGAGCCACCCTGTACAAGTTATGACAAGAAGAAGAATGGAGCATGGAAAGAATCAGAGCTTTCTAGGTATACCACCAAGAGACCAACAAACCCGAGGCCGCTTATGGAAGCATGGTGTTGGATGACTAATTTGATAAGTTGTGTGATGATGAACATCTAGATTCTGACTCAAGCGTAGACAAGGATGATTACTCTAATGAAGAGTCTTAAGAGAATATAGGGAAAGGAAAAGAGAAAGAATCTAAAGTATCGTTAGCCTCTGCTCAACAAAAGAGAAAGGAAATGAGCCAACCTATCCAGTTTGTTTCAAATGTATAGCTGAATCTATCAAGAGCTTCACGAACACTCACCTAGACTACCGCAAGAGCGAGAAAAACTTAACAATAATCAAAAATCATAGAGATAATGGACACCCCGTCTGCCAAATGGTAGCACATAGAAGCAATTGCTGGGGAAAGTTTGTAAGCACCCGTAGCAAGCCAAGAGGCCATGGCGAGCCAAAAGCCATAATCATCCAGTCAATAGGTAATATTTGCTCCTTCTTCTCTAACTTCATGATCTTTAGTAGCCCGTTTTATTTTTGCGGCACCCATCACAAGTGTCGGCCCTTCCTTCTCTGTCTCTACCACAATGGTTGCAAGAGGTTTCTCCCAGTTCTCCCAAATGAGGCCATTTCTCCTAACGCCTCCACATACCCTTACACCTTTCGCTACTGCCCAATCTACTCTTCCCTCTCTTTCCTCAAGCACAACCACTATTGACACTCCTCCTGCTACTAATATATCAAGCATAACCCAGTTCACCCAACAATTGAAGTCTGCCATGAGCCCACAATCGCCACAACAATCGATGAGTTCTCCTACCAATTCACAGATTGAACTTTGGAAAATTCATGATTTCTCCCAGCAAACTGTCAATCTCCCTAAAAGGAAAGCACCCATAGCCACTACCCTCACATTCCCTTTTTTCGTACCTCTCGATGCACCTTTTGCAGGTGGGCTAGTTCAATCACCAGTCCAATTCATAGCACAAGGTGATGCTACAAAAGAAGTGTGGGCTCTTAGAATGCAAAAGAAAAGGGCTAAGGATGAAAAGAAGTCGGTGAAGCCAAAGGTGTATACTATTTACAATGAAGTTCAGGAAACGCTGAACTTCACCACCATGTACTTGAACGTTATCAAACCACTAGGGGAGATGTTGTCAGATGATTACATGTATGTCGTGGGACTTGATCTGAGAGTAGCCCGACCACAAGACAAGGTAGAACTCATGGAAGAAACATAGCGGGTGGTAACCATGGACTTCCTCAAGTTTGGTCGCCAACTAAAACAGAAAGAAGAGGAGCTAAATCTTATGAAAGATAGGGTTGAGTTCCTGGAAGAAAAGGAAAAGGTGATGTAGGAAGATGTTGTGCGCTTATCAGAAAAAATGCAAGCAATAGAGGTAGAGCATAACATACTCCAGGAGGAACTTGCAAAGCTCCAATTCATTGACCCCATCCTAGCTGATGTGTTGCGGAAGAGGAACCAAGACTATCAAATGAGTTAACTTTGGCAGAGCAAGCAATGCAACAAAAGGGTTAATATTTTGAACAACTTGCTCAATTTGAGCAAAAGATGCAAGAGAATGAGGCAGACTTTGGGGCCCAAAAGGCCAAATTGGAAAAGGAGCTTCAAGAGATGAAGCTTTCTCTTGAATTAGAGTCAATAAACAAGAGCAGGGCCAAATAAAAATGGTCCAAAGGCTTAAGCAACATCGAGGGAAAACTTGCATCCGTAAATAGTAGAATTATAGAATTGACAGAGGATGTCGGCTTAAAGGATGCAGAGATTTCCCTTCTAAGGAATGCTCCCCAGGCCCCTGTTGCTTAGCCAGACCTCTGTTGCTTAGCCAGACCTCATCCCAGTAGCTCAATAGCTATATATTTCATACTGGGAAAAGATCAAGGCCTTCTGCCTAACACTACAGTCAACACTTTGATTCATGTTGGAAGCAACAAAATTGAGTCGGGAGGTTCATGGAACAATGGAGCAATTCTCGCAATTCATCATGGAAAGGGTTCCTAAGGAAAAGAGTTTGCTAAGTAAGCTATACATGGTCTTAGATGAAAACTTAACAAAGGCAGGGATCGAGGATCAAAATGTTGTTGCCAAGACGACAAACAAATTCATCCACTGCCACTTGGCCATCCTTTGTACTAACACCTAAGCAACTACTTTGAACCGGACTATGGATAGCATGTGGGAAAATTTCTCCTGGCTAACTGAGATGGGCATGTTGTCCCAATTTCTTGAGGATGAGTCGGTCACCACAGCTGAGTAGATTGCAGCAAATTTGAAGAGGAGCAGAATATTTACCACTTTTCAGAGTTTCAACCAGCCTCCTACCGTAGTAGATATTGAAGTTATCAATCATTTGATTGCGTGACTACTTTTCCAATGTGAGGTTGGGGCCGGTTTACCTGTGATGAGGCCTTGTAAAGAAATGCTCGACCTGAGCAGAGTGCAAGAGAATCTACGTGATGTATTGAGACCATCTAAGGTCGACTGGTTGCCCCTACAAGCAGCTCTTTCTAAACTATGACTCTATCACCCTATGGATGTGGCTCTAGTCTACAAGAGAATCTGCACTATGTATTGAGACCATCTACAGCCGATTGGCTGCCCCTGCAGGTAGCTCTTTCTAAACTCTAACTCTATCACCCTATGGATGTGGCTTTGGTCTGCAAACTAGAGAAAATTTTGGGTTCCTCGTTCCGTAGGAAAAATTCCCCTGGTAGTCGCCAAAAGCTATGAATGTAAAATTCTTTGAGCTCCCTTCGGGTGTTTTTTTGTTTTGCTAAGTACCGACCCAACCCTCATATGTTCAAACTTTTTTCCCTTAGCCTTTCATCGGCCTTCTTTTTGCTATACTCTGTCAACAGCTTCCACCTATGTACTCAGTGCTCTCTGAAGGGATTATTCCCTTCGCTTTTCAATCGACCTCCACCATCCTTCCACACGTCAACTCGGTGGGAATTTGAAAGTTGTTTCTCTTCACTTTTGAGTTGGCCCCCATCCGCATGCCATGTAGCCTCCACCCGAATTTACTTTGACGCACCCCACGACTGGCGTTGATAAGAAAGGAATGCTTCCACATGTCTTCCCAGTGCAAGCTTTCAATGAAGAAGGGAAGGAATGAACCCCGGGTTGTGAAATGTTGCCATGTATCCCCTCGCTAGGTCTTTATCAAGAGAAGGATGAAGAGAGCTGCTGGTTGCAACATGTTGTCATGTGTTGTAACTGCCTCCATGGGGAAGCGACACTTGTCTGCTCAAGATTTTCTTAGACCACTGCCATCATTTGCAAGGGATGCATTTGACTAGGAAGCATCTACATGCCATGGCCCGAATATTTTTTGTTTCAACAACTGAGGGGAATCATTGCTTCATCCATCATTGCCTAAAGATATTGAATCTTTTATGTTACAAGCTTGCTAGGCGGCGGATTATTGGCTATAAATATTGCTTCTCACTTCATAAAATGAGTTTGGAAGATACAAAAAAATTAGAGAAAGACACCAGGCCTTTAAAATTATTTTTAGATTATTACATGAAACTTTCAGACTGTACCATTGTTCGGCCTTTCTATTTTTCTTATGTTATTTGATAAGACATTAATACTGTGCCATTATTATTTGGATTGTTCATTTGCAAGAACTTTTATGGTTTTTGTATACATCCAAAATTGGTCTGGAAAATATTAATTAAATATTGATTATTTAATTAATGAAATCTTTATTCCTCTACTATATATAAATAAATAGGAAATTTATTTACATAGTTCCTATTTTCTTAATTCCTTGATTCTAATTCACCCTCTTCATGATTTAATTGAAATAAAAAAATCTAAATAATTTTTTTATTTTAATTAATACCCTCTCATTAAATTTGAATTTTTAAATTTGAATTTCATCACATTTCTACATAATCTTCTAACCACCTTCCACCTCATCCTCCAACTCACCATGTGTCACATGAAAATAATTATCCTTATTTTCTAAAATGGATATTTGTTCTCAACAATTTTAACCACCTTCAAGACACATGGCTCCTTCCTTTAAATGATTCTTTCTTACAATTGGCAAGATGGTTTTACTAAAGGGAACAATCGCCTTGTTTTCTCCACCCTTCTCATTCTTCACCGTCGATTTCTCCAGATCAAATCTCAATCATTCATGGCTGCCAACTCATCAAATGCCTTGGTAAAATCTATAAATTGAGGCCCATTTACAACTTTTTCATAAGGAGCATTTGCATAACATCACTCTACAGAAATTCATTCAAGTCTTCAAGAGCTTAGTTTGCATTTTCAATTCAACATTTTAGAATAGCTTAGCAACTAGTTTAGGATCATGGATCCTTTAGATGTTTCTTAGTTTAATTCAATATTTAAGATCATATACATTTCATTACCATTAGCTCAATTGTGCATTGTATCATTCCCATACCACTTTGTACAGAACAACTGACTCATCACATGTCATTTCACCATTTCATCCAGCTCAATCATTCAATCATGTAGATGTAGACTTAGATTCTACATTATAGTTAATAGGCTACTCATTTCTTAGGTGACATCCTAGTGATTTGTGCACGAATAAGATCTGAGAGCATAATTACTTGGACATTTAAGAATAGAGGAGGATGGGATGTTTATAAGGAACTATGTTTTCAAATTGTGCTTTGATTAAGTTAGATTTCCTTACTATAAAACTTTCCATCTAATTGTGTGTTATTATTTTGATATAATTCGCATAGTTTTCCTACACATATAAATTGGCCCCCACCGTGGGGCCTGGTCCCTGTTATTTTGATATTTTCTGGAAAGTGTGTTTTACAAACTTAGACGAGGTTTTCTCTAGTGCAACTGCTAAATTCTCTGGCACTTTCAAAATAATATCTGGTGCATCAACCGACTGTTCTGGTGCTATGAAGGATTTCTCTGACACATCCAAACCATTATGTGGCGCATCAGGGAGTTTCTATGGCCCTTCTCATTAATTTTGTGGTGCTTTGACCATTTTCTATGGCACTTTTCATTGATTTTGTGGCGCTTATGTCTTTTTGGTGCTTTTTCTTACTGTAATGGTGCTTTTACTTTCTTTTGTAAAATTTTCCCAAGAATGAAAATTGATGTTTGTTTTTTTGTTGTGCAGATTTCATGAAACACTGTCAGACATTGTTAAAACTCCAAAATTCTTGTCAAAGAAAATTTATGAAAAACTAATAATAAATCTGATGTAGGGGCTAGATTTAATGCATTTCTTTCTTTCTTAAATTAGGAACCTAGAATAATTAACAAGGAAAGAACGCCATGTTTGTTATGCATGTGAATGGTAGGCATATGCTCTCCCCTTAACTGGGTGACCAAAAAGCTAGAGCCATTCTTGTTAATCTGTGAGTGTGAGTAGGGTATACAGCGTGGGTTCTCTCTTTATCCACACAAAATAAAGATCAATCGAACTACGAGTATATTCTCTCACTTTTGTTTATTCTAGAGGGCCTACCTTATGGGAAAAAGTACTCACCCAAGGGAACGACCCAACCGGTAACATGCTAAAGCCAAGCACATTTCCAACTGGTATATAAACGTGAATATTCAAAAAAAGGCCAATATCATGAGGATAGTCCTGACGAGAAGGGAAACAATGGTCTCTCGCCGCATGGGTTATCCCCCACGAAGGGAAGGTCCTTACTAAAACCCTTGTAGTAGTTTGGCCAAAACCTTTATCTATTCTCTTGGTATAGCAACGGTCGTTGTGAAGGCATTCGCATTCTCACAATTTTTAGTAGAGATGATCAGCTTGCCATGGGAATTTTATGGAGGCTAGAAGCTTGGTTGACCTAAGAAGTGAGTGTACTATAAGGGGGAGCCCGTGTGGCCAAGCTTCTAAATTCATCTGCTAAAAATAAGTGCGGTTGGGGTAAAACCCACATGGAATCCAAGAGAATATAGTCTTTCACAGCCCTAGGGAATGTACGTTGTGCTTGATTGTGCTTGTCAAAGTGTTTTCAAACCAAAATTAAAACAAAACCTCACACACTGGAAAAGTGCAAAACTATGATTCAAAATACATCATTTGAAACAAACCATCCTCTGACCAAAAACCATAAAAATCAAGTAAACTGGAGACAAACTGTTGCATTCCCTATTCGACGCATCCACTGTGTTCTGTAGCGCTTTCATCGATTTTAGCAACACATCCACCTTTTGTTATGGCACATCCACCTCATTTTCCAACACATTGACCCAAAAATTTGGTGCATCTGAGCTATTCTGTGGCACATTTTCTTGATTCAATGGCACATCCAAGATTTTATGTGGCGCTTTTTCCTTTCAGCGCTTCCACTGACTGTAACGAAGCTTTCATCAAAATTCATAACCAAAAGATTAGGATTAACCTTCACCCAACATTTTGGAACCAGATTTAGAAAATTTTCCAATTTGGGATCATTCTTCATAAACCAAGGAGCTTAAACATGTCCTTTATCTAATGACTTCATGAAAAATTAAAATTTGAAAACCAAAATATGTAGCTCTTAGTCCAAAATCTCATCAGAAACATCTTTCCATGCTCTACAAATTCAGGGACATATTTCTATTCAACTTTTACAAAAAAGCTTCAAAGAACAACTTCGGTTTGTATTCATTTTATTATTCTCGAAATCCAAGACTCTTCCAAAGATTCAAACATCTTGTCTAAAAAGGAAATTGCAAAATCTTCTCAGGTTTGGAATTATCCCTTAGAGTCCAAAACTTTGTTAAAATTGAATTCCACAAGTGAAACCCCTTTTTACATAAACTTTGATCACACATCCAAAAGTGCCCCACTATCAAAATCACAAAATTTGATCATCAAGTTGAGTTTCCCCATCAGGATTCATCATCCTTCATCTTGAAACAATACACTTTAAATCAAAAAAAAATTATCACCTTGGTTATATCAATAGAATTCATTATTCTATTAAACTTAGGCATTCCTTGGACGCTCTCGAATAACAATCAAAATTTAGCAAACCTTCATCACTTGCATGCCCGTTTTAACAAGGTCCAAAAAATAAAAGCTTAAGGACAAAAAACCAAAATCTCAAAATACCATGGTGGAACCAGAGGAAAATCCCTTTCACAAGGTTTCCCAAAATGAAGCAGAAGAGATAACAGAGGAGGAAATAGAACAAGCCAATCAAGATCCCAAATTCCATAAATTCCTAGAAAGAATCTTTGAGAAAGATGGGGAAAAATACCTCTTAATGTTGGAAAATCAAGGAGCAAAATTACCTAATGACTTTGATGTTGCAATAAATTGAAGAGAACCTCGAAGAAAACTGAGACTGAAACACCTCCCACAAATCAAATGGCTATTCTAACACATCATATGCAAAACCTTCAACAACAACTACAAGATATGCAAGGAGGGACTCCAAAAAGATACTTGTTACAAGATATTTTCCCCTATCCCTTTGATAGAAGGTTAAACATGATACCATTTCCTCAAAACTATGAATTTCCAAAATACGACAAATACAATAGGAAATCGGACCCTATAGATGTTGGTATGTGGCGACTGATCATGCTATATTGTACACCCCGACATGTATCCTTGTTGGGGTTTGGGGCCAAGCCAAGCCCCGGGTGGGGGTTCGGGGGCGGCAACCCCCGAGAAAAGTTTTTCTCCTACTTTTTTGCATTGTCACCGAAAAAGGAAAAATCAACGAAAAAAATAAGAAAACTAACTTTGTAGAACCCTAAACTGGAAGCTTCTAAGCTTGTTAAAAGGGGTTCGGATGGGGGTTACAGTATGATGAAAAATGTGATTATTCGCAAGATTGTAATAGGTTTTGCATTGGATAATAAAATTATTGGATGGCTGCAGTTTGGTGGATGTAACCCGGATTGGGTGAACCACATTAAATTCTCTGTGTTATAATTTATTTTATGTGTGTTTTAGTTTCTCTATTGATTAATTAAATCAGCATTTAATTGTTAGATATATGTCTTCTAACCCTAATAATAGACCACGTGCTAGAATTTCAAACAATGAGTCTTGAATTTTCTCATGAGGACACATATCTGATGAGACTCTTCCCTCATAGCTTAGGAGGTCACTGCATGGAATGGTTTTTAAAATTAAAACCAGGCATAAAATCCTTCCAAGAACTTGTTAACAAATTCATCGCACAATATTCCTACAACATTGCACATGAGATAACCATGAAGGACCTTTGTAATACCAAACAAAAACAAGGAGAATCTTTTTCTCGTATTCTTACAAAGGTGGAGAAGATTATTTGCTCGATATGCTCATCCTATACCAGAACAAGAAAAGATGGATATTTTTATTTATAACCTTAACATTGAATGAGTTATCGATTGCAATTGCAATGTCCCCCTTGCTTTGAGAAGATGGTAGAAAATGGTGTCAAAATCGAAGAAGCTCTAGTCAAAAGAGGGGTATTAAAATTCACAATGAACAATCAAACAATGCTAGTTCTTCCAATCATCACAACAATGAGAAACCCAAATTTTGGACAAGGAACAAGAATGTCAACGATGGCACTAATGAAATACATAATGCAAAACTGATCTTTAATTTGTCAGGAACCACACCCAAAACTGATCAAAACAACAATTAGGACACCAATCAAAATATCAACCCACCCAAGAATCAAAACAGTCACAATCAAAGTAACACCACATGAAAACCTCTACCATATCAAACACAATCAAACCACAAGAAATTCACACCTTTGGGTCAATCACACGAATCTGCATTAAGGGAACTTCTTGAAAATAACCTCATAACACTACCTAACACTCGAGGTTTTTAACCAAAAGTAAAATCATCATGGTGGAATGATTCCTATTACTGTGAATTTCATAGATGCAAAGGTCACTAGACAAATAGCTGCATGCAATTGAAACATAACATAGAAGACTTGATAGATATCAAAATCATACAAATAGAGGGACTCCAAACAAACATAGATCACAGGGCATTTAAGAATCCATTACTGAACTATGAAAAAGGTAAATCGTCTATGACAAATAGGAAGGGAAAGAATGTAAACTATGTCCATGATACTGTTATAAATCATATTTCAGCAGCAGAAGACCAAATGAATACCATTGAAACCAATGATCATCAAGACATTACTGCAAACGTTAATCCAATCTATGACACCCCAATTGAACAAGAACAATATGTCATTGTCCTTGAAAATAAAATCAATGACATCAAACCAGATGTGACTGCAATGGACACCCAAATCAATGTCATTAAAATCAATGGGAAATAGGACAACATACTAATAAACGAAACCACGAGAGCTCAAGCCAAATATGTTCTAAAAGGAATTTCATCTAAAAATTTGGCTGCCTCATCTAATCAATACAATATAGTGGACCAATTACAAAAGACCCCTACACAAATATCTATATTGGAACTGCTCAAAATTTCTCCTGCTCACAAAGAGATTTTGGAAAAGGCCCTACTAGACACAATAGTACCAACTAATCTTGAATTTTGTAAATTCAAATCCATGGTGGGACATTTGACTGCACCACATTTCCTATCCTTTTCCGAAAATGATGATGCATCCATTTCTCATCCCCACAATGTTGCTCTTCATATCAAAGTCCTGATTCAAAAACATCGTGTCAAACACGTCCTAATAGATGGAGGAGCTGGCCTAAATATATGTACTCTAAAGCTTGTTCATGCCTTGGGATTCTATGAGAATACAATTCATTCAAAGAAAAAGATCACTATAAAAGCATATGATGATGAGGAAAGATCTTCACAGGGATTGATTGTCCTACCTATTCAAGTGAGGCCAATTCAGAAAGATGTAATCTATCAAGTCTTAGAAAAGGATTTGACCTATAACATACTATTGGGTCATCCATGGATCCATGAAATGAAAGCAGTCCCATCAACTTATCATCAATGTCTAAAATTTCCTTGTGGAGGCCAAGAAATCACCATTTTGACTGATTCAAATAGTCCTCAGTATTGCAATACCCTGAAATTTGTCTAGGATGTTTTTGTGCCTCATAATAGAGAAGCTTTTACTCCCACTCCCTCCAAAGATCAAAGCCAATCAAGTTCTTCATCCAAACCATTGGTTATTGCCTCCAATCAAGAAGGTCAATCTAGTTACATGTTTAAATAGTCTGAGAGGAAAGAAGCAGATCCACCTCCTCAAATCGTGAAGCCCAGTTGAATTCTTTGTCAAAGCAATTTGATGAAAAAGTTCAAATCAAGGACAAAGGTATTGGTGAATACTTCTTTGAACGGTCTCTATGTCTTTCACATTTTTCTTCTCCAAAATTATATGGGCAACCCTCTATATCCACACAACTGACATCTCAACCAGTTACGAAATTTGATGGTTGGTTTATAAAAGAAAGCACTAGGTTTGATGAAGTAGAAGACAAAGACATTCTAAACTAGCTTTATAAAGATGAAGAAGAATCCCAAGCAACAACTGCAAATGCACAAACAACCCAATATGGAAAAGGCTTCACCATCTTGGAAGAAATGGGATATGAAGGAAAAGGTCATGTGGGTAAAAGAAAGGAAGGAATTGTAGAACCAATTCAACCCATTTTAATCAATCCAAAAGACAAGACTGGGCTAGGCTATAAAGAGGACACAAAAGAAAAGGTTGTTGAAGGAATCCTACAGTTACAAGCCAGTGATGAGCATGAAACTAATTCTAATGAATATGAGTGGGATTCCCTATCAGAAGAGTCTTGCCATGATAAGGAAATTGATGTAGTACACAAATATGCACCCCTACTCAAAGAGAGACAAGGATTGGGTTCTAGACTATTTGAATCTGGATCACAACACCTTGATGATTCTAGTGAAGATTCAACTCGAAGTGAAATAGATAATTTAGAGGAGAGTTACCTTCTAGACCTCGATTTTGTTATTGGAAAAATTGAAGATACCGCTATCAAAACTCTTACCATTTCTGACCTTAACCAGTCTGGTGACTCCTTAACCTTAGTACATCATTAGCTTATAGATTGGGACCTAACTAAGCCATTTAACATCCCTACTTTTTCAAATGATGATGCCATCATCAATTTCCTCTGTGCCAACAATCCAGAAATAGATTCCACCAATGAACATCGTAACAAGGCTTCCACACAAGGGAGTATCAAATCTTCCAACTACAAAATGAATAATATAGGAAATAGATCTGATATTGAAAACCAGTCAATGGCAGTGTCAGATCCGGAAAAAGTAAAAACAAAGAGAACATCCAATGGCGAAAACCTCTCTAGGGCATCAAAGGATGGAAGATTTGATACTCTCCTAGTACACTTTCAGGAAAGATCAAAAGTCTTGATTGAACCCACACAGTCTGTCAACATCAGCAATGAAGAGATAGTGAAGACTACCCATCTAGTGGGATCTTTGACAGACCAGGAAAAGCCAAGCTTTCTCAAAATTTTCATAGAAAAACAAATGAACTTTTCTTGGTCGTATGTTGACATGCCAGGGATTGATCCAGAACTCATCATGCATCACTTATCATTACCTCTAGGATTTAAACTAGTCAAACAAAAGTTGAGAAAAATGCACCCCCATATCGCCCTATTGGTAAAGGCAGAGTGGAAGAAGTTGTTAAATGCAGGATTCATCAGACCCATTGACTATGCCAAGTGGATCTCCAATATAGTACCAGTTTCCAAGCCTAAAAACAACATTCGTATCTCCATAGATTTTTGAGATCTTAACAAATCTTTTCCTAAGGATGACATCCCTTTGCCCAATATAGATATCATAGTAGACTACTTGACAGTAGGACATGGCATGCTATCACTGATGGATAGATTTTATGGATATAACCAAATCAAAATAGCCCCTGAAGATCAAGATAAGACAACCTTTACTTGTCCATGGGGAACCTTCAGTTAGAACGTCATGTCGTTCGGGCTGGAGAATGTTGGGGCTACCTACCAATGCACCATGACAACAATATTTCATGATATGATGCATACTTTCATGGAAGAATATGTGGACAATTTATTGGCCAAATCATATACTAGGGAAGGACATTTGGAGATCCTAGATAAAATTTTCACCAGACTAGAGAAATTCAATGTATGGTTGAATCCCAAGAAATGTGTGTTTGGGGTGACGCCAGCAAAACTCTTGGGTTACATAGTTTCAGAAAAAGGGATTGAGGTAGATCCAACCAAATTCAAAGCTATATTGAAATGCCACTGCCAAAGAACATTAGTCAACTTTGTTCTCTATAAGGTAGGTTTCAATCAATCCACAAATTCATTTCACAGTTGGTAGACAAGACCCATCCCTTCACTCATCTGCTGCATAAAAATGTTTCTGTCTAATGGGATGAGAAATGTGAAGGAGCCTTCAACCATTTGAAACAATATTTAATGAATCTGCCTATCCTAGTACCACCAAAAGAAGGGAAGCCACTACTATTATATATCGCTACAACATAGACCTCACTAGGAGCCCTATTAGCACAACAAGATTCAATAGGTAAAGAACAGGCAATCTATTACATCAGCAGGACATTAAATGGCTATGAGATCAACTATACCTCCATTGAAAAGGCTTGTCTCGTAGTAGTATTTGCTACTCAACAAATATGACACTACATACTAACTCACACCATCAAGTTGATAGCTAAAATAGATCCTCTCAAATATATCCTCAACAAAGCTAACCTAACAGGGAGATTGGCTAAGTGGGTCATGATACTCAGTGAATTCGATATCCAATATGTAGATAGGAAGGCAATAAAAGGACAAGTGATTGTTGATCAGTTGGCAGAGGCACCACTACCATATAATCATCCTTTACACATTGAATTTCCAGATGTTGATGTTCTCACCTTGGCTACAGACAGTGGAAACTATACTTTAATGGATCACACACCCAACATGGATCAAGAGCCAGAATCCTATTTTTCACTCCACAAGGACATACCATACCAAAATCATACAGACTGATGTTCCCTTGTACTAACAGCATGGCGGAGTATGAAGCATTAATAATTGGCATCAAAACAATGGTAGAATGGAAGGTCCTAGAATTGCAAGTATATGGAGATTCTTAGTTAGTCATTAACCAATTCAATGATGATTATCAAACGAGGTATGATAAATTGATGCCCTACAAAATAATGTTGGATGATCTCAAGAAATATTTCATGGATATCAAATTTGAATAGATTTCAAGAGTGAAAAATAAAGTCATTGAGGTCATGGCTACTATTGCTTCCTTGTTACAAATTCTAGAGAAAAGAAGTCATTATGAGTTCTTGGTGGAACAACTATTCTCCCCTGCCTATGACGATACTGAATCCCATGTTATTTTTCAACTATCCGATACCAATACCTCAATCTACAGTGAAATTTATACCTACCTAAAAGATAACACTCTTCCACCTGACTTGTCATGAAACCAAAAATGCAATTTCATTCACCGAGCCATCTGACATACACTTATTGCGGATGTACTATACCGATGAGGTCTTAACGGAACTCTCCTACGATGTCTAGAATGTGATGAGGATGAAATGGATTTACGAGAATTCCATGAGGGTGTCTGTGGAACACATTCAAGTGGCTAACCTTAGCCAAGAAACTCCTTCATTTAGGTTTTTACTGGCCAACTATAGAAAAGGAGTCTTTTCAATTTGTGAAGAAATGTCATAAATGTCAAATTCATGACAACCTCATCCATGCACCAGTGCAAGAGCTCCAACCTTTTGCATCCACATGGCCATTTTTTCAATGGGGACTAGATCTTTTTGGTAAAATTCATCCATCTTCATCAAACGGACACAAGTTTATCATCACAGCTACAAAATACTTCACGAAATGGATTGAAGTTGTTCCTCTAATCAGTATCACAGGAAATAAAATTTCATCATTCATCCTCAGCTACATCATCTGTCGGTATGGAATTCCCCAATCCATTGTCACTGACAATAAAAGACCATTCAAAAATCCAGACATGCAAGAATTGTGTGAGAAGTTCAATATCCAACATCGCTTCTCTACACCATATTATCCCCAGGGGAACAGCCAAGCAGAGGCTTCCAACAAAACTATTATGAAGATTTTGAAGAAAACCATCAATGATGTAGGACATGATTGGCACATCCAATTAAACCCCGCTTTGAGGGTGTACCGCACCAGTATTCACACACCAAAAGGAGCTACACCATATGCTCTTGTATATGGGTTTGAGGCCATCGTACCTATTGAAGTTGAAATACCATCGCTTCAGGTTTCATTAAAAGGTATCATCCCTGATGAAGACCATCACATCTCAAGATTGCAAGAACTAGAACTATTAGATGAGCAGCACCAACACACAGTGAATCACTTGAAATCCTACCGACAACGGATGTCCAAAAATTACAATCATAAGGTCAAACCCAGAATGTTCCAAGTTGGTGACTTAGTGTTGAAGGAGAACCCATGCAATCAGCAAGACAAAGAGAACTTTAGGAAATTTGAACCAAATTGGTTGGGGCCCTTTGTCATTGTGTCAGTTTATGGTTCAGGAGCATACCAGTTGTCCACGCTAGAAGGGGACCTATTTGAAGAACCCATGAATAGTCTTCATCTCAAGAAATTCTACACATAATTCAACTGCTACATCTGTAAAAGTCCTGAAAAAATCCAAAAACATCAAAAAATGTCCTAAAAAAAGATCACCCTAGTGAAAACCTAGCAAACAAGCATCTTGGTGACAACAAAAAAAATTACAAAAAGAAAAAAATTACAAAAAAATCAGAAAAAGGAAAAATACAAAAAAATCACAAAATCTGAAAAAGTGCAATAAAAGCAAGTTGTGAAAACCTTGCAACAGGCGCTATTTGCATGATAGGTTGGCTTCTTCCCCTATAGGAACATGTGTTGATCACTGGCTTGGTACCATCACCATCTGCATCCTTCAATCGAGCTGCATGTGCATACCCTGTTATGCTAGTCATGTCTCACCTCAGATTTTTGACCATTGTGCATATCCATAATAAATTGGTTTGTTTCCACTGGGGGAAAAAATCCTGAACTCACTGGGGGCAACAAAATTTGAGCTTGAACCAACAAACAAACATTAGGAGGACAAACAGGGCAAAAACAATGATCATCTAGTGAAATCAAACATTGAACATCAATCACCATTAGAAATGCATTAAACATCCTTATCATATTGGAAAATCCAAAAATAGGTCAAAAACCCAAAAAAAATCAAAAATAGAGTCACCTTGTTGAATTGCACTGTCCCAGTTCGTTGTAATTAGTTGTTTGTTCATATCTTGGTCCTATAAATCGGTTGAGTTGGTTGAACTACATGGTATCTGTGTGTATAATGTAGGCAAGGCTTATCTTTGATCAGCCCCTGAGACCCCTAGGATAGGTCTTTAAGTTAGGTTCTTGGTCAAAATCCCAGAAAACACCTAAAAATTGGAAAATTGAAAAATCCCAAAAACAGCAAAAAATCAAAGGTTAAAATGATGATGCTATTCTGAATCATGGTTGTACCACTTTCACACAAATGTTCAACTTGTTTGCATTATGTTTGATGTTATCATTTCTCAGGAGCAATTCAAGGATGTCAAAGAACTATAAAAGCTATGATCAAGAATGATATTTTCTTTGTATGTTATATGTGAGTTGATCATTATTACTATGTGAATCATCGCAAGATGTGATCTACAAAGTATCACTGATGACATTCTGGATTCACATAGGAAAATGGTCGACTCTTGTCTATTTACGCAATACATGCTCAGGTCATCTTGGTCTAATTATACCTAGATGCTTGTGTTAACTTGCACTATCAAACATCATGGAAGTAGTAATCAGGTCATCATGGTCCAATTATACCATTGATGTTTGTACTCTCTTTCAACATTTTAAAAGCTCAATGATGATAACAAGCATAGTAAATCATTGGGATGATAACATTACATTATTAGAATTGCATGTCTAGGTTGCATTCATACTAGTTGTTGTAATGGTATTTATAGATTTTTTCCAAGGTTGATGTTATTTCTATCATTAACACATTGAGTACATTTGACATCACCAAAAACATCATTTAGGGGCATAAGCATTAGAACATCATTCAAAGCATTATCATATCATTTAGGCATCCATTTAGTTGTTAGATTATATATTTGCATTATGAAAACTTAAAAACAAATGCATTTGATCATATCATTTCCATCCACATACATTTAGTCATGCATTCCACGCACCAACATGTGTAAATTACCATTCATTCAATTCATACATACATTAGATCATAATATTTTCATCGAAAAAATACAAAAACATAAATTACCATGCATACCATACATCCATAGGAACATATAGAATTATTCAGTATTAGGGTCATTCACCTTTACATTAACATCAATATCCATCCATCACATCATACATAATTGGATTAGATAATACAAAAATAATAGCATGAGCATATTTTCATAAAAACATCATAGGATCATAACACATGTTGCATCCATAACACATAATAGCATCATGATCATGAAATATCACATAGCATACATAACAAGAAATTAAATGCATCTATAATAAATCAACGTGCATAAACACATAGGATCACCATCATCACTGCATATATATCTCAAAAATGTCAAATGTACAAGGATATCTAAATGTCAAGAAATACATCATCAAAATAGTAATATCATCAAGAGTCAGTGTATACATCATGATATAACATCAAATATCGAAGCTATGTGGTACTGCCCCCAGACGGTGTTTCCATCACCAAACCTATACCCCCTATTGCACCTGAGGGACATGCACCTAGATCCCTCTAATCCTCGGGCAATGGCTGTGTCACACCCATGCTCACTATTCGAGACTGGGATCTGCTAGTCCGAGATCGAGTGAAGCTCTCTCGCTGCTCAGGAGGGACCAACTCATGATAACGATCTCTATAAAACTGAGCCTCCTGAGAGGTGCGACGTATCTCCCTGAAATAATTTGTAGTCCCGTCGTAGCCTACTGCAACCTCTCGGTAGTGGCCTCCGCCTGCTCAACCCATCATCTCAGTGTGTCTCTCTTTGTGGTCAATGCTGCAACCTATCCCTGTACCTACCTCTGGCCCTATACCTATGTCAGCTACTGTCGAGCAGCATCCCTCTCAGCTGTCAATGTATGTATCTGCCCTTGGGCCTATAGGAGTTGTTCCTGTACCTGCATCAACAATTGTGTCTACGCTTGTAGCTGACCCTGTACCTGTGTCAGCTGCCCCTAAACAGTCTGAACTTGAGTATGTAAAAAAATGATATGTGATTGTTGTTGTTGTGAGTGCAAGCATGTATGTACATGCTATTGTGTTGCTGCTACCAAGGATCGCCTCCTACGAGGCACTCTGACATCCAAACTGGGATGTGCACCACCTCCTCCATCTCCTCCACCACCATCATCACCCCTATCATCTCCTCCATCATCATCATTACCCTCATCTCCACCCTCTCCCTCCTCATCACCATCGCCTCTACCCTCGTCTTCATCCAGGTGGCCTATCCTTGAGCATCATCCTCAAATGCCGGCATAAGCTCATCAGGCTTTGAAATCCTCAGAAATGGATGCTGACCAAAATACAGTGAGTACTCCTCACTCATGTATCCCTCAACTATCTTTGGATGATAATCCCAGAGCACTAGTTGTAAATGAAGGTACTCATCACACACAGCATCATAGGACAATGTCCGTCCCCACTCAGTCGCATCCTAATGTCTGCGGGCATACATGGTTGATCCGTAAGGCATCCCCTAGACCTTGTCATACTGTTGTAGCACTCTCCGCAATAGAAATATCTCGATAATATAACGTGTCTGTCCAATGAGGTATTTGGCGGTCATGAAGTAAGGAACCTCTAAGTGATCCTCGGCCCACTGCTCACAGTCTACATATGGCTACCAAATAACTGCATCTAGATCATGCATCACCCATCTCCAATACTCTAGTTTTCCTAGCTTATGCTAGACAATTGCACCTGCATAACCATAGATATAATGGCTGAAATCTATCCATCTCCGATCGTGTCACAACAATATGCTCCAAGGCCCAGACCTGGAGCAATGTAACCCCGGTAGAAAAACTGGCTCCTTTGAGATATACTACCTAGTGCAAATCGTGATATAGGTGTGCAAGCATACATGACCCCCAAGCAAAATGGGTCCCAAATTGGATCATCTACTCTAAAGTCTGACCCCAACCAACAGAAAATCCCTTTGCTCTCTTGTCGGGACATAAGAATCCATCGAAAAATCCTCCAAGAATGGAAGGAAAAGGGTCATATCTCGCAAACATCTCCTGCCATAGTATCTAGTATCCGTCAATCTAATCATCCTGGAAAACACGACGTAAAGCATCTATACCTCCCTTCTTAGTATGATCATAAGTCACAATATCACCTACTTCAAGAATCCACAAAATCATGTACACATCCTCTGGCGTAACAGTTATCTCTCTGGTGGGCAGATGGAAAGTGTTATGGTCGCTATGCCACCTCTCTGCCAATGTCGTCAACAATCCCCGGTTAATCCTAACCCAGGGCATATCAATCAAGGATGATAGACTGCATTGCTCAACAATATCCCTATCAGCACGAGATAACTATCGAATCATATCCCAAGTCTGTGGGAATTACTCTTGAGACTGAAGATTATCTAAACCTGTCTCCTATCATTTTAAAACATCACAATTTAGCATATCAATCAAATCAAATCAACAAAATAATCAAACATCAATCAATCAACCTATCAGTTCTAATGCGATTTTCATCAAATCTCGTCAACATTTTGTTTTGATTCTCACAGGTATCATGAGGTCAAAATGACATCATCATTAGTGTATCTCGCTTATCATGAGGTCACTAAATCATCTACTCTATCATCAATACCTAACCATTGGCTGACGCAACCAAACATTGTAAATTTCAAGGAGAAAAATCACAAAATCTTCAAATCTGCCCTAAAAATGCCAAAATAGAGTGTCTATGCACCAAAAGAGGTAGATGTCCCATTCTATGATGCGAGAGCTCCATTAAATTCTATGCACTAGAAAATTCCACCAAAGCGCCAGAGAATCAGTCGGATGCATGATTTGGCAGATGCGCTGGAGAATTCCTCCCAAGGACTGGGGAATCTCGCAGACGAACAATTATTTTCAAAGCGCCGGAGAATCTCTCTGATGCGCTAAAACCCTATGCTGAAGTGCCATTTCCTACATTTTACCTATGGACTAACCTAGAAGCGCCATTATAGACTTTCAAAGCACCAAAAGGTTGAAGTGCTGAAACAGACAGTGAAAGCACCGAAGAATCTCTTCGAAGCGCTAAAACTCTCAGCGAAAGTGCTGAAAAATCTAACCTAAGTGTCATTAAAATCTTCAGAAGCACCGAAATATTTTGAAATTTAAAATAAAAATTTAAAAAATGTGAAAATTCATTTCAAAATAACAAAAAAAGGTTTTGAAATCCTTACTGGAGGTCTGTATCCCGTTGGTCGATTATGCTGTCGCACCCGCTCGAATTGATGAGTCTACAGAGGGATCACCATTTTGCACAAATGCTCAGGAAAAGCTCTCTCACTTAAACAATTTTCAAAACACAATATGCACAAATGATATCTTTTTCACTTTTTACCTCTTAATAAAGGTAATTAAAAGGGGTAATTTTGGTGGCATATTTTAATTTCTTTTAAGGGGCAATTAATTAGGGCAGCTTAAAATCTTTCATATCGGGAGATAAATTGTTGGAATATTATCAAATCAAGATTTTATCATCATCATCATCATCACAAATCAATTGAAATTTTCAAAAATCATCAAAAATATTTTATTATCACAAATTCCTCAATTTATCTCTCGAGGGAGCATATAGTTATAATCTTTTGAAAATCATCATCTAGGGCATCATTAAAATTTTAGTAGCACTGGTAAAAAAAAATTGAAATAATGAGTAAACACATCACTTCAAAGAGGGGAAAAATTTATACATTTAAAATTGGTCTAGAAAATATTAATTAAATATTGAGTATTTAATTAATGAAATCTTTATTCCTCTACTATATAAATAAATTGCAAATTTATTTACATAGTTCCTATTTTTCTTAATTCCTCTATTCTAATTCACCCTCTTCATGATTTAATTGAAATAAAAAAAAAATATAAATTATTTGTTTTATTTTAATTGATTCTTTCCCATTAAATTTGAATTTTTAAATTTGAATTTCATCACATTTCTACATAATCTTCTAACCACCTTCCACCTCATCCTCCAACTCACCGTGTGTCACATGAAAATAATTATCCTTATTTTCTAAAATGGATATTTGTTCTCAACAATTTTAACCACCTTCAAGACACATGGATTCTTCATTCAAATGATTCTTTCTTACACTTGGCCAGATGGTTTTACTAAAGGGAACAATTGTCATTTTTTCTCCATCCTTCTCATTCTTCATCACCAATTTCTCCAGATCAAATCTCAATCGTTCATGGCTGCCAACTCATCAAATTCCTTGCTAAAATCTATAAATTGAGGCCCATTTATAGCTTTTTCATAAGTAGCATTTGCATAACATCACTTTGCATAAATTCATTCAATCTTTAAGAGCTTAGTTTGCAATTTCAATTCAACATTTAGAATAGATTACAACTAGTTTAGGATCATGGCTCCTTTAGGTGTTTCTTAGTTTAATTCAACATTTAAGATCATATACATTTCATTTCCATTAGCTTAATTTTTCATTGTATTCATTCCCATACCACTTTGTACACAACAGCTCACTCATCATGTCATTTCATCATTTCATCCAGCGGAATCATTCAATCATGTAGATGTAGACTTAGATTTTGCATTATAGTTAAATAGGCTACTTGTTTCTTAGGTGACACCCTAGTGATTTGTGCACAAATAAGATCTAAGAGCATAATTACTAGGATATTTAAGAATAGAGGAAGATGGGATGTTTTTAAGGAACTATGTTATCAAATTGTGTTTTGATTAAGTTAGATTTCCTTACTGTAATGCTTTCCATCTAATTACAATGTGTTATTAGTTTGATATAATTCGCATATTTTCCTACACACATAAATCTAACCTAAGCGCCAAAACACACAATCAAAGCACTAGAGAATCTCTATAAAGTGCTAAAACTCTCAGCGAAAGCACCGAAAAATCTAACCTAAGTACATCATTAAAATATTCGAAAGCACCAAAATATTTTGAAATTTAAAATTCGAATTTGAAAACGTGAAAAATCCATTTCAAAATCACAAGAAAGGTTTTGAAATCTTTATCGGAGGTCTGTATTCCGCTGGCCGACTATGTCGTACCCACTCGAATCAATGATTTTGTAGAGGGATCACCATTTTCCACAATTGCTCAAGAAAAGCTCTCTCACTTCAACAATTTTCAAAACACAATATGCACAAATGATATCTTTTTCACTTTTTACCTCTTAATAAAGGTAATTAAAAGGGGTAATTTTGGTGGCATATTTTAATTTCTTTTAAGGGGTAATTAATTAGGGTAGCTTAAAATCTTTCATATCGGGAGATAAATCGCTGGAATATTATCAAATCAGGATTTTATCATCATCATCATCATTACAAATCAATTGAAATTTTCAAAAATCATCAAAAATATTTTATAATCACAAATTCCTCGATTTATCTCCCAAGGGGGCATACAGTTATAATCTTCTGAAAATCATCATTTGGGGCATCGCTAAAATTTTGAGCAGCACTAGTAAATTTTTCTTTGAAGTAATGTGTAAGCACATCACTTCAAAGAGGGGAAAAATGTATACATCCAAAATTCGTCTAGAAAATATTAATTAAATATTGATTATTTAATTAATGAAATTTTTATTCTTCTACTATATAAATAAATTGCAAATTTATTTATATAGTTCCTATTTTTCTTAATTCCTCTATTCTAATTCACCCTCTTCATGATTTAATTGAAATAAACAAATCTAAATATTAATTTATTTTATTTTAATTTATTCCCTCTCATTAAATTTGAATTTCATCACATTTCTACATATTCTTCTAACCACCTTCCACCTCATCCTCCAACTCACCATGTGTTCATAATTACTTGGAAATTTAAGAATGGAGGAGGATGGGATATTTTTTAGGAACTATATTATCAAATTTTGCTTTGATTAAGTTAGATTTCCTTACTGTAATAATTTCCATCTAATTGTGTGTTATTAGTTTGATATAATTTGCATATTTTTCCTACACAATTTTAAATACAAATTGTTGATTTAGACCATGTCTTTGACTCCTCTTTTTAGTGGATGTATGCTATAATCATTTTATGTCATTAGATGAATTGTTCAGATCTTTTCCTTCGATTTCTATGATTCTAGAACATAGTAGATTGTTGAACGGGCCCTTGAATCTATTCTCAAATGATAGATTTACCATGCCCTTATCTATATCTTGGCACATCGCCTTAGTTATAATTTTATTATATATATGTTTCCTTTTCCCATTCAAAACCCCAGTTATAGAAGAAGCCGACTTCTTTAAAAATTTGGAGGTCACTCAATTTAGCACAATTGGTCCCCCCATTAACTGAGCTTCCCATAAAGGTTATTACCTTTCCAATTTTTGGCATCAACAGTATACTCAAGTATGATGAAATAGTGTTAAAATTATTAATTTAAAACATAATATTGATAATAAAGTAAACACAAATAGAGTTTGTTATATTGTCACCGAATTCTCACAAGCATCTCTTTTAAAATAATATTTATCCTCCACCAATCTACATGAACATAACTACTCAACTTTGAATAATTTAGCCTTCAAATATAACACATGCCTCCAATGCCTAATGCACCATTGGATTATAACTCAACATCATCTTCAGCTCCTGCCAAATCCTATCCTACCAAATCTTGTCAAGACCTTATGTAATTTATGGATTTCTATGCTCAACTAGAAGCCACTACCAATGCTCAAATACTCTAAGTGAATCAAGGATTGTTCAACTTTCAAAGAAGCTCAATCAATTTCCTCAAGGAAAACTAAATTAGTATCCCCTCTCACCTCTTGCAAACACAAATGGGGGTTCTCTCTCGCAACCACCTATCAAAAAAATTCTTAGATCCTTGTAACATGAAATTTTATTTTCCTATATTGTAACAATTTATAGTAATTCATAAACTTTCAAAAAAAATATAAAAATTAAATCAATACCAACCAATTTACAATCCTAAACAACTTTTTAACAAAACTCATAAGAAAAATGTTAAGTGGCATAAATAAATCCCTCTGCATTCTATATTAGGTTTATATCAACTACATAACAGTTTCCTCTAAGAATTTAATACAACTTTACTTGCCTTGAATAATTCAAGAAAAAAATTAAATGCTAAGAAATATGAACATAAGATTGTCCATAGCTTCATAAAAATAGAAAGACATGATTAACAAAGTTTAATATGATGTATCAAGTGATATTCAATATTTAATTATTACTTTCAAACCCAATATCTATTATAAATTTCCCATCCCTCCTAAAACTAGAAGAAATTTTTGACTAATTAAAATGTCAAGACCATATTATATACATATTTGAGAAAATACAACTCACTCACTCTACTAGGATTATTCACAAGGGATAAAATCGAACACGCCACTACTAAAAATACAACAAAGCTACTCCACTAGGATTATTCATAGGGGATATAAAATCGAACACACCAGTAGTGAGACCCTTGCAAGTAATCAATGTGATTATATTTTCAAGACTTTCAAAACTCGTGTTCTACTCTTGTCTAAATATTGCAATCTGTGATGGGAAATATCACAAACATAGTGGAGTTTGGGATTTATGAGGACGTGCTAAACAAAAAAAATCATGCATCTAGTCAATACTATTGAATGATTTAAAAGTCATACAATTGTTGGAGATAACTCCACATCAAACATTCATATGTATTAGTGTCTTATCAATAATTGAATTAATGACTGAATTAAACATAGGTTAGCCATAGTGAAAAAAAGGCAATAGGAGTTGGAATTAGATAATTATGTGTTTAATAAATAATTTATTGTCATATTTACTTTTTTACTTTTTTATTATAAGAATTTTTTATAGTTTTTATAATTATATAATATAATATTTTTACCTAATAAAAAATAATTTTTAAAAGGGAATATATATAAGAGTAATACTTTATAAATGTATACTTCCTAGTGTAGCTGAGTAGATAACAGGCCTTATTAATCATTTCATTACTCTTCATCTCATATTACTACTTTCAACTTTTATCTTAATGACTTTAATAAGTCACTAGATTTGTATCCAGTTCAAATCTCACTTACTTGTATATAATTAAAAAATGTACAGATCTATAACCTACAACTTTTAATATATACCATATTTCAACATTTTTTTTTTGTTTTATGTGCTCAAAATTTTGAGTTTAAAGCTTTCAAAATCCTTCAATTTTGTTGGCTTCCAACTCCATTTCATGATTCATATAGATCTAGAGATGTTTAATTATATTAAATTTTTGAATAATTACAACAGACTTTAAAATAAAATAGAGAGTACCAAAACAACAAATTAGTCCAGTGTTTAATAAAGATTAAAAATATGTATTTTTGAAAATATGTGTGAAATTATGAAGTCGATAGGCTTCTTACACTCACATCAACGAGTATGTGTACATATGTATTCTCCCCATTAAAATTGATGTCTACTAACCCATCGCAAAATAAAATATTAATCAATAGATTTATGCTTTTAAATCAGATTTTAAAGTAGCTTACATACTGCGAAAATTTCCTTGTTTTAGACAAGATAATTTTGAATATTTTATTATATCAAATTAGAATTTTTATTTAGTTGTAAATTATATTTAAGATTTTTTTTATATGTAAGCTTTAAAAGCATGCATTATCACCATCTTTTTGTAGTTCTACTATATATGAAATTTTTAAGAGAATATAATATAGTATTCTAATTTCTAATAGTAATATATATAATTTTATAATATTTGTAATGGAAATACATATTAATTTAGAATATTTTCAAAAAACTAAAATATGCATTTTTAGAAAAGAAAATATAATATAGTATTCTAATATCTAATAGTAATATGTATCATTTTATAATATTTGTTATGGAAATACATATTAATTTATAATATTTTCAAAAAACTAAAATATGCATTTTTAGAAAAGAAAATATAATACAGTATTCTAATAGATGTCATTTTATAATATTTGTTATGGAAATACATATTAATTTAGAATATTTTCAAAAAACTAAAATATACATTTTTAGAACATAAATGATTTTTAATTTATAATATTTGTTATGGAAATACATATTAATTTTTATAATATTTTTAAACTGAGAGGCTTCTTACCTCATGTCCCAATGCAGCTGCTTAACTCTATTTTTTGCTTAAATCTAAGCACAGGAGTGTTCCCATGCATAAATTTTATTGTTGGGAAAGGATAATTTGGAATTTTTTCCTATTTTAATGGAGAAGCTACTGTTTAGGAATTGAAAATAAGTTGTGGGAAAAAAGGGGGCTGGAAATAAGCAACAACTGTATATTGTTAAAAATCCATGTGGCTCCACAAATTTATTTCCCACTTTTTAAGATTTGCTTTCTTTTTTCTTTTTCTATATTTTTTTACAAATTATATTATTAATACTATTAATACAAATTTAAGCTAGCTGCTAAAAGTTAAGCAGAAAAATTAAGCATTCATGGGGCCATGAGCTCCACAAATAACTCCTAAATAAGTTGAGCAGTGACTACTAGCCAAAATAAGCTAAGTAGTCGCATGGGGACATGAGGTTACACTCACATCAACGAGGCTTTTAAATTAGATTTTAAAGCGGTTTGATGCCTATGGTATCTTATCCTTGACTTTTTTTTTTTTTTGCTTTCCTTTAGAGTTATCTTCGCTGATGTTTGATCTTTGTACCAACAATGCCTATTAAATTTTGCATGGCAACTAAGTTTCAAGATTATCAAATTACTCTGCAAAATGTGGTCTTGCCTCTTTGTGCCTGTATTGCTTTCTATAGGTCTCAGATGGAGAAGTACATGGAGATGTTGGATCTGGGTGTAAGGGTCATCCCAATGGTAGTGGTGGCATGGTTTTTTCACTCTGCATTCTGTTATTGTCTTTATTGTTTATTTTTCTAAGCTTGGCTTGAATAAAATCCCTCTATCATTAAATATTCAATTTGAGTGATTTTAAGTTGTATCAGATGGCCTATGAACAGTGTTTTAAGTTTATGAATGGTAATAATGGTGTAAATGTCTGGCTTCTTTCTTTCGATGGAGTCTAATTTTTAGAGTCATTTCACTTTGTAAAGCTTTTTTTCTTTCACTACGATTCCTTAGATAAAGAAAATTGTGCATGGTCAGGCTTCCAGTTAACATTTGAAAGAAAACACATTTAATCTTTCTCTAGCCTGTGGAGGCTTTGCATCTACTTTCCTTTCCTGTCTTCTACTACATTATGGACATTTTTTTCATAATCAAGTATTAGCAGAGCTCTAAGGAATCCTCCACAAGAGGAGTGCAAAAAAAGAGGAGAGTACATTCGGGTTGGAGGAAGTGAAGCAGATGGATTATCTGCACACAACACTATTGCAAAGCCTTTGGATGTACCCGCCCATCATCAACTATTTTTTTTATTGCATTTCATAAAATGGTTTTGACATGTATATTGGGTTTCAGGCACAGGCCATTATGTTACTCGCCAGCGGTGGGAATAAACAATTCCCTCTCACAAAATGACTTCCAGTAATGATTCACAACTAGCCCAATTGAATGGGTTTAGGTAAGCAGCAAAACTTTTTTTTTTGCATTTGAAATACAAATAAATTCAGAATATTCAGGTTGTTATAAGTTTAGAGTTGGAGTTTGCAAAACCAAAGGAAATTCAGTTGAACTCTCAACTCATAATATTTGTTGTTAGAGATCATAATATTTAACCTACACATTTGTTTTCTTCTTGGGGTAAATCTATTGTTAGTGCTTAAATAATATTTACTTTAAATTGATTATCAGATATTCCACTGGTGAGAAAGCATTCTCTACAAAGCTTTATGGAGAAGCGTAGAAATAGGTACTTATTATTTCAAATGAAATTTTATAATTTTAATTTGAATTTTGTTTAATTTGAAAACTATTTTCTGAATTGGTAAACAATGTTTCTATAGGTAGATCTCCAAAGCTCCATATGCAAAAGAAGAAAAGCCAAAGCCAAATCCATGTCCCATAGCTTTCTATGTTTAAACTTGATGGTTGTATGGTTGTATTTAGTCATTTTTTTTAAAATAAAGCTTTAAGTGAATCAATTGTTAATTAAATAGCTTCTTCATATTGTTCAAGTTCTAAGGTCCTATATTTGATTTTACTATTTTTGTTTGACAATGTAAATTTTGCTGCTCTTATCATCCGTTTTTCCAACTTCTTGTTGTTACAATGTAATTATTGTTGCTTTTGTAAATATTGCTGCTATGTAAATTTTGTTATAGCTAGAGTCTATTTATTGTCTATTTTTTGATCATTTTGTTCTAATGATCAACTTTTCTCTACAGTTTATAATTGCATTCTATTCTATGTAACTTGCATTTATTCAATATAATAAAAAGTTAGAAAGATTGTATTACATGTTTTTGAATATTATGTTCAAAACTTTATGAAATTATAATAAGATATGCATTTTTGAAATTAAATATGTTCTCACAATTAAAAAATAATTCTAATGGATAACCATCACAAATTTTTGACTTAATAGGTATAATTGTTTGTTACATTATTTCTTTTTTATAAAAAAGAAATAAAAGCTTTGAACTTTCACCCTCAAATCAATATATAATAATTTTTAGATAAAAAATAATTGACTAGCAACCTTCAACAAAGATATTAAATGATGACTATTATGACCAATTTTACTTTAAAATATTCAAAATTTTATTTACAATACTAGAAAATATTTTATATAAATCATCAACATTCTCAACAATAAATTGATATATTTTTGCATTAGTTTTTGCATTGTTGTGCCCATTCATTCTACCATCAACAATATTACAATGTAATTGTGAAAAATACATTTACCATATGAAATGTCACATATTTATTCTAAATAGAAAGGGATTGTATGAACTTCTAAATATTTGAATAAATTACAAAGAAACAATAAATTATCAATTTTATTAGTTTAATATTAATTTATAGTCTTTTTTAATGCAAAATGTTTATTAGAAGATCATTCTCATAATAAAAGCTCTTGGTATTATAAGTGCTTGACAATTGGAGGTTGTATCTTATGTACATATCTAGGGATCACAAAGAGCAACATTCTAGCCTTTTAATATTGTTTGATAAGACCCTCTAGAATTTTTTGTATTAATTTTGTCTTTAGAATGGATTAATGATTTAAATATGGCTCTTTCCTTACATTCTAAAAATCTTAAAATCTTATTGTCAATGGAAATCACAATACCCAAGTAGTGAGGAAATTTCTTCCCAAATATTATGATGAGGTATAAACTATTAGTACCTATCACTACCCAAGTTCTTAAAGGAGACTAATAGGCCATTTATTTGTATCCCATAAATCCATTTTACTTATGTAAGTCATGATTTAAAAAATGATTTGTTGTTATATTTTTTGTTGGTTTATCTTTTATTTAGTCTCTTTAAATTGGTCGTAGTTTAAAAGTGGGAAGAAGTTTACTTTTAAAGGAGACTAATAGGTCATTTATTTGTATCTCATAAATCCATTTTACTTATGTAAATCATGATTTAAAAAATGATCTGTTGTTATATTTTTTTGTTGGTTTATCTTCTATTTAATCTCTTTAAATTGAAGTAGTTTAAAAGTGGGAAGAAGTTTACTTGAGTTATTTATATGTACACTTATTTATTGGACATAACATCCTTGTTAACTAGGTTTTATAAAAGTATATCGTCTAGGCTCTTGTTATATATCAAGAAAAATTTTGTAATCAAATATAGCTATGATGTTATTGGGGATCCCGGTCCAAGGCCTATCCTATGTCTCATAAACCTGGTTTGAAGAGGAGATTTACTTCGATCATGGTCATTATGGCCTACAACGGTCAATGAGGTTTTATTTATTATTATTTCTATTTAAATTTCTAATGAGGCACCATGATATTAATGGAGGATTGGCAATACAACTAAACCAATTTTATTTATTGCAGAGAACAATTTGAAAGAGTTAGTGCAATTGATAAAGAAAAAGCAATGATTTTGTATTATATATTTGAGATTATTTTCAATATTAGAGAAAAATAGGTGTTATATCTCTTTTTAAAATTTATTTCCAAGAGATTATCTTTCTTGCTTTTCAAAATATTCTCTTGATTTAAATAATTAATCATGCAAATTTACAAGTAGAAGTTTATTTCCCCTAACAATTATTAAAAAGTATATAAATCAAAAGCTTTTGTACTAAAAAAAATATTTTCTGACTTTTTTGTAATTAGAATTTAGTTTACTTTTAGAATGTGAAATGATTTGCATGCAATAGGTGCTTCCATAATGATAACTCTTGACTTATTTTATATATATTAATATTTAATATATGTATGCTAGTTTTTTAAGGATAACGTAGACATTATTCATAAAAAAATCAGAATAACATTATTATTTCCCAATCTATTACAATGAAACAATTATTATATAAAAAATTTACTCTGACTAAAAATAATTTCTGCATGCTGTGAAATATCTTTTATCGGCATCAACTATCAACACTGTAAATATCTCCATAATTTCCGAGAAAAGATTCACTTGTTTAACAAGACTTTGGTTAGACTTTCGTTATCACCTAGCTGAGAGGAAGTGTAAAAAATGCGTAACTCCCATGACACCATAAAATATATCCCATGACTTGGACATCTCCTCCTTATTAGTCGGGAAATTGCAGCAAAAGATATCACAATTCGATTGCTTGTAGATATGGTTAGCAAGCCAACCCAAGAAATGAAAAGGTAGATATGGTTAGCGTTCGCTGAGAATAAACAGAGAAAAACAAAGGTGTAGGGTATATCTTGGATGGGCGTCAGTGACCATCGCCAGATTTCAAGCACTTATTTCTTTAAGGGATGAACAGGGTACCCTGTGGGTGGTTCAAACCTTGTTTCTTGCTCTGACCAGCTCTTTACAAGGTCAACGGAATCGTAACTGAGCCGATTTGTGTACTGGAACAATTAAGGTTTCGAAGGGCAAAAGACGTCTACTGTAAACACACAGGCCCTTCATACTTTTCAGGTAAGAAAATCAATGATTTCTTGTCATCATCTCGTGAAACAATTTTGTAAATATTTATCTACCTTCTAAAGGAAAGACCGCGCAAGCCAGGTGCAGCAGATATTTGAAATTGAGTCCGTTTTGGCATAAATATTTCTGACCCATTTACATGTGTTGTCAGGATCTGGGTGTTTCTTGAATGTGAGGAATTCGTTCTACAAAAATGGCAGCCTTAAGGATCACAGACAGCACAATGCAGTTTTCTTGTTCAAGAAACGGAGAAGAGATGGAAGAAAAAGAAGAAGAAGAAGAAGAAGAAGAAACAGCCAATCTTGATCTATATTTCTATTTAAGTGAAAAGCAAGAATCAGTAACAGATAAAGGAGAAAGCAGTAATGATCTCCAATCAGCTGTAGATGAAGTGAGATGTGGAGAGCCAACAAGGCAGCTTCCAGCTCTTCGTGAGCTCCGAAAGATTTACAGTTTCAAAGAGGACCACATCAACGCAGAACTAGTGCCTCTGCTGGTTGATTGTCTGACAGGGAACGATTCGACAGAGCTTCAGTATGAGGCAGCTCGTATGTTACGCTATCTCGCCAGAGATGAGACTGCCGTGTTGATTGAAAACGGCGCAGTGCCTTATTTAAGCGACCTCTTGAATTCCCCTAGCGAAGATGTGCAGGAGCAGGCGGTACGGGCCATGGTCGTTGTTGCAGAGCAAGCTCTCCTCTCCTTCGACTGTAGAGCCATCACTGACGACATCATCTTAAATCTTCTGTCTTTCTTCCATCGCCCCAAATCTCCCTTTAACCTCTTCTGGTTTGCCCTCAAAGCACTGGTATATATCATACGTGCCATACCCATTGAGGACACGGTCATTGCCCTTCCAACCCTGAAGGAGCTTCTTGAACAAGGGGAAGACACCCAAGTACAGAGGCTTGCTTGCGAGGCTCTTTCATGTTTTTCTGAAGGATGTGAGGGCGTCGAATTTATCATTGAAAACGACATTTGTCCATGCCTTGTTGAGCTTCTGTTTCACGATTCTCCACACATACTGCTTTCTGTCATGGAAACCATGGCCAACATTGCAGAGTATGAGAATTATAAGGAGGTTATCAATGACAGGGCACTCTCGCGTATTGTGGCAATTGTTTCAAGTGGTGACAAGAGAGAGTCAGATATAATGAGGAAGCTTTATAAGGAGTTTTGTAGGTTGGTGGCCTATATCACAAGCCTCACCCGGGACGACATTGAGGTTCTAATTAAGGCAGGAGCAATTGATGCACTTGTGAGGCTTCTTGCAGAGGCAGGAGATGATTTTAAGGAAGACGCAGTTCACGCAATTGTTAATGGTATTACATATGGGAGTGACGAGCAGGTTGTATACTTTGTGGATCTTGATTGTCTAAATCTCCTTAGTAATCTGATTACACCTAGCGATGGAAGCCTTGCACATACTTGCCTTGATGGTGTGGAGAGGATGTTGAAGGTTACAAAAGTGGAAAACAAACACCCACATCTTTTCCGAAATACTCAGTTCGCTGATTTCGTTAACACACAAATACAAAGCATTCCTACCAGTTGTCTTCCACTTCCTCCTGCTAAGAAGCCTTTTACCGGTTTGTCAAGCATCCCAGAGAATGAAGTTTAGATTGAAACGATCAAATTGAAGGCCATCTAAATTTTGAACTCCCTTTTTCTTGGAACACCAAGAGTGGGAATTGTTTTGTATATGCCAGCTTTCTTGTTCATTTCAATTAATCATTCAAGCTCTAATATGAGAGCAATTTAAGTTTTGACCGGATAAAATGAGTTCGCTATACTGTTCTTCCCAGAGTTTGTGCATACACCCCTGAGAACAGATGGAATGCATGTAAAAAGGTTGGGGCTCTTTTTTAAATTTCTATTTATTTTTCATTATAAGAATTTTTATGAATTATTTTACAAAGTTTGAAGTTAAATTGGTGGTAAGAATTTTTTTTTTCTAATTTAACAAAATCAATGTTTATAGAAAAAATTTCTAAGTGTCTTTATCTATGTCATAGAAAACTTAATGGTGTTAAGAAGCATTGTTGGAACTTGTTATGACAATAGAGAATCCTTGAAACTTTCTCAATTTTGATCAAGTATTACTAATCAAATTAATAATGTTGTGATAATTTGAAAGATATCTCTCGATGATATATTATTTTTCAATAATGAGAAAGGTTCGATTTGTGAATTGAAGTCTTATCTTTTGGCACAGTTTGAGATGAATGACTTAGGATTGGCCAGGTTCATCTTGCGAATGGAGATTAGAAGAGATTGAGCTAACATAATGTCACATCCCTACATGGAGAGGTCTATTTTCATGTAGGGCACACATGGAAAATTGTAAAATATAATAAAACAAATATAATCAGTCAAAGGATAGAAACTGAGCATAGTATGACAGATGAACATCCGTTAATACATTTAATCGCAGGTAAGGTGTAGGAGAGGGAAAGGGGATATTGGTTCCATAAATATGGCATGGCAACCCTTTGTTGAGTAAACAAAATGGCAGATTGATGGTCCATTTGGCGTAGAAAACGATATAAGAAAGAATGTGATGGAAGGAGAGAGGCTACGAAAGGAGACAAACACCATTAGATGAGTAATGGCATAGTAGGAAAGAAGGGAGTGTGGGTCAAAAGAAGATCAGTTGTGCCATTAATAGGTATGGCATCCCTTCTTTTGGTGAGGAAGACTTCAAGCCGTGTGGTAAAAGAGAGGCACCTGGGCAATCTTTAGAAAAAGCCCAGTGCCCCATAATTTGCATGCAACCTTCCTTATAAGAAAATATGGGATAAACAGTGTGAAAATAGGAAGGTCGAGAGAGATCTCAGGGGGGA
Organism: Sequoia sempervirens; assembly: GCA_007258455.2. Lineage (NCBI taxonomy): Eukaryota > Viridiplantae > Streptophyta > Pinopsida > Cupressales > Cupressaceae > Sequoia > Sequoia sempervirens. The sequence goes on from VDFB02271358.1 coordinate 891,549,809, forward strand.
TGGCTCTAGAGGGGAGATTGTGAATAGAAAAGGGAGAAAATGCAGGGAAATTCATGAAACTCGAACGGAAGGAGATTGAGGCAAAGAGTTGTAGAAAAAGAATGCAGAAAAAGGTGTGGGAAAGAGGAATTGCATGGGAATGGAAACGAAACATGGTCTCATGGAATGCAAAGATTGTAGGATATGCACAAAATAGATTCATTGAAAAGGCTTTAAAAGCTTTCAAACAAAATCAATTGGTAGGTATGAAGCCAAATTTTACTACCATTGCACACCTTGTACCTATCTGCACCACTTGGAGAGATTCCACGGGTTATAGACTACCATCAAAGCTTAAAAACTGGGCATCCATCAAGATGAAGGGATGGAGAAATTTCAGTGAAGAGGGTAGGAATGAAAAATAAAAAGGACTTGCAAGGAGAGATGAGCAATCACGATAGGAGGTCAACTTATTCTGCTATTAGAAATGGACGATTTGGAAGAGTCCATGAATTGTAAAGGTCGGTTGATTCTTTTACCCATCTTCATTAGTTGTTATACTTCCATGCAATGCCAGAATCAGATTGATGTAGAGGCTATGATTTAATTAAAAAATCTGATCCAAGTCTTCCATTGTCATATTGGGTAAATAGAAATATTATCTGCAACTAGATTGGAAAAACTTGTGATTGCAAGTAAAATAGATGTGAGTGTGGATCTCAAATACAAAAGGTCGGTTGGTACGATACCCACTCACATAGGCAGCATGCCCTTCCTTACCATGCTTAACCTATTTCGTAATCATTTCTCTACCCTCACTCCCCAAGAGCTTAGTAAAATAGGAAGCTGCAGCTCATTCACTGGTATGAAACAATTTGCAAGGTTCAATTCCGATTAGTCTGTGTGCATGCCCAAATATTTTAGAAATTCAATTAAACAATAATCTGTTGAGTAGAAGTATTCCACCAGAGTTGAGTTCCTTGCATAACATGAAGAAACTCCTCATCTTCTTTAATAATTTGAGTACTATCATCCCCCCAAGTCTTGAAAAATTGTACTACACTTAATAGACTAGATATTGGGCATAATATTTTAACATGCACCACCCCTGGTCAATGATAAACTACAGAAAATTGTGTGTGTTAGCTATGTATGAAAATATGCTTGAAGGATAAATTCCAACTAAAATTATTTTAATTGTATATTTTAGGTTGTGGGTATCTTACTTTAAACCCAAATAAAAACTCTAAGTAAGTAAAGTGTGAATAGTGATATTTTGGTCAAAAGCATGATAAACTATATGGCAATTGTAAAATTGAGACTCTTAACTTTATTAAGAAATACAATGAACATCATGAATGGTGTTAATTCATAATGTGTCAATTAGACAACTAATATAGTTATGACTATTTGACACATATTTAGATGATATAGAAATGCATTGAGTGTCAATATATTGTGTTTATTCCTTACTGGTTTGTAAGATAATTTGTATGAAAACTAATATTTTGGGTGACTTTTATGTCAAGAAGACCCTTGTGAATTGGTGATGGCCAAATGTTGAAAAGTGCAATTATGGTTCTTAATTATGTACAAGTCTTTATAATTATAAGGGTATGGAATAGGATGGAGTTAGGTCAACCATTTCATTATGGAATTGGATTACTAGCTAAATTGGTTGTGAATAGTGAGGCCAAAAGTGGGCTATGGAAACCCTCCCTAACCCCATATGTCTCTAATAACACTTCTTATACTTTAATAATCACATATATGTTTCGGTTAAGTATGGGGAGAGCTTAGTGGCAAGAGTGAATATTTCATATTTTGTTAATTGGCCTATTTTAGAAGTATTGGATTTCACAAGAAGGTAAAGAATATTAAGAAATTAAGAATATATTGTTATTGGATGTATACCTTTGGATGTGATCCAATGAATGTAGTGTTGTCAACCACTTAGAGTCATCTTGCACATTGACTTTTCTTGGGGAAAATTTATAACTATTGTGTTATGTCAAGTTCAAAGTTTTAATAATATTGTATGGTCTTATAGGGGTGGGTGCAAAAAGTTGGGGGGCCACAAAGTGGCCAAATTTTTTAAAAAAATTGAAAGGCTATAATGTGAGCATGTTATAATGCACTCTCATTATGGCTTGGTGTGACCAAGCCTAAGGCTCGGCCACCTCAAGCCTATAATGTGCTCATGTTAACTATAGCTTATTAAAACAAAAAAGCAAACCATTTTATTCATTTTCACTATGTTTTTTCTTGTCCATAGCCAACAAACCCTACAATTGTGCACTCACATTCTGGAAGGATTAGAAGTTGTAATTTCTTCATTGAATCATTGCAATTTGTCGCCAGAATGTCGCCACATTGACAAGGAGGTCAAATAAGTAAGCATTGTTTGTTTTTTTGTTAATTTGTTGTTAAATAGGTAATTTTAGGTTGTTTTTTATGTTCATTTCTTTAATTTGTAGGATATTTTAATCGACCTCAAAATCCTCAACAACCATAGCAACAAGCACATGAACAAAATCCTCAACAACCACAATGACAAACTTCTCCACCAATTCCTCAACATCCTCCTAGTACTCAGTAAAATTTAATGGGGGAAATTGATGTAAGAGCTAAAGATATTAGCTCAACACCCAAGACCACTTGCAAAAACAATGAAAACCTTCTACAGGAGAGTATGCAAGAATGACCTTGCTTGATATTAAGACCTATCAAATGATGAGGTATGAAGTATATTACAAATGTGTACAATGACTTTCCTTATATAGGCAAGGTTCAAATGTAGTAATGAACATGATGTTGAAAAATGTCATAATCCTATGACATGAGACAACTAACAAACTAATCACCTAGGAAATGATGCATTAGCTAGATAAGATAAGTTCTAGACAAGCCAACTAAGACTTCTAGAAAGAATCTTATATCCTAAGTAAACTTATGTAAGTGTAATTAAATAATTAATTACACCAACACCCCCCATAAGTACAACTTATGGAGAATATTATTATGCAAATGATGCAAAGATGGGTCCTGGCTACTAGGCCATGTTAGGTACCCATGTATAAATGCAAAAACAAATCTCTCACAACTAGAAAAAAGGAGAAAACCCAATGGGACAAAACTCATCTCCAAAAGAGAGAAAAAATAAACAAAAGAAGCAAATCATGTGAGGAAGGATGGACTCCATGATACCCCCCCAAGTACACCATTTGTCACATATATACATTACAAAATCCCCCCATAGGAGGAAAAGAAAGAGACTACATGCCCCCCCATAATAAAGTAACTCCAAAACCACTGAAAAATGTCTAAAGACAAAAGAGAATCATATGCCTGCAAACAATGTATCTTCCCTTGGGAAGAAAAATATCCAATGGATGATGCTAAAGAAACTTCATCTCCATGAAGAAGTAGGAGGGAAGTAGTCTAAAGTAAGAAATATCTAAATATGCCTCAACAAAATCAAGTGTTAACCCAATCAAGGAGGAAGAAAAAGAATGTGGAGAATCAAGAGAAACCTCTAAATATGAATGATCAAGGAGAGAAACCCCCTCAAACAAGTCCTTCAAATCTGTTGAAGAAGTATGACATACCAAATCTGATAATCATGTCATGAAACCATCATGTATGTGCAAATCTAGAAAACCACAAGTATCCTGCTCCTCTGAAGTCAGGCTCAACTCTGAAGAAGTAGGAGGAGATGAAACCTCATTACATGGCTTATGAATGGCAAGGTTTAACCATCCATGACATCCACCACCTGAACAACTGCCCACACTAGATCTAGGAGATTCATTTTTGGAACATTCACCATCAAGAACAAAATGATAAAAGTAGTAAATATTTTCCTAACGATTGGCCCTGCCCACTGCAACAAGCTACTTGGTATCCAAATCTCGAATGTAGACTAAAGCTGGAGTAAATTTAATTGATTTACTAGTTTGTGCTATCTGATATACTGAAAGAAGATTGTGTTTAATTTCAGGAATACAAAGCACATAATTATTAAAGCTACCATGTGACACATCAATAACCCCTTTACCAAATACATCAAAATACACATTATTAGCCATCAAGATCCTCGTGAGTGAAGTATGCTTCAAAGATGAAAACCTTCCAGGTTGGCAGGCCTGATATATGATGGGAGGCTCCAAAATCAAGAATCCAATTTTTAGACCTCTCAACTTGTGTGATAACAAGGGCATGTCCTTTATGCTTATAATCATCTATCATATCACTCCTATTTGCAATGCCTGCATGACCAGTGTGTGTAGTAGATGCCAATTGAGAAGAAGATGATGAAATTTTAGACTTAGAAGGCAAAGAAATGTTGTGTTCCTTTAAGAGTTTCCTCATTTCATCTAACTCTTTCTTGTAACAAGTTTATTCACCATGCCCTATTTTTTTACAATAAACACATTTAGTCTTCTCCTTCTTAGGTTTTTCCTCTTTTGAAGAGGTGGGAGCTTCTTTAGATTATGCTTAGGTTTGAACTTTTTCTTTCATTTATCCATAGATGATGATGATGACGCAACTAAAGCATGATTCTTAGTATGTGTATCAAGTTGACTAAGTTTTGCTTGTTCTCTAGTCAACCTATCACAAAATGTCTCAAATGATGGCATTAAAAACAATCACCTAAACCATCCATAGTTGCATAGAAGGAAGTAGAAAAGTGTGCAAATGAACCTTTCAACTTAGACAGAATAAAAAAGATGCACTCTTTATTGGTTTTTTCCTTGCCACATCCTACCAATTGAGATCTTGGTGATTTGAATTTTACCAAGTAGTCTTCAATAGTGTGGAATGAGTCTGTAGAAAGTGAAGCTAATTCATCCTCCAACTACATGGCACATACCTCACTAACTGCACCAAAGAGAGTCTTGGACTTATCCCACACCTTCCTAGGAGTTGTGCATTCCTCAATATGAAAGAATAAACTATCTAAAACATGCATTGCAATTAAACCCATATCTTCATCACATTTATTCCTATGAGAAAATCATTCATATTCTCTATTAAAATTAGGTTGGTGATCACTGAAAGTGGACCACAAACCATTTGACCAAAGCAAACTCTGCATTTTTACCTTCCAGGTATGATAGTTATGAGGAGTCAACACTTCAAATCCTAGTTCAGCCATGAGATCAACAAGTACCAAGAGTGCAAATATGGAAAATATCTAAATCAAACTAATATGAAACCTCCCAAATCTGATAATACAACTAAAAAAAAACTCCCCCCCACAAACAGAACCTCTCCAAGAATCAAGATGTCCAAGTTATGAAGAAGAAAGGAAATATGCAAAAATTTGAATATCTCACACTTGGGGATGAAACTAATAAAAGTACATGAACCAAATTAAAGAGCTCCTCAATACCTTCCAAATGCAACTTGAGTCACCAAAATTGGAGAAACTGGCAAAAAGTTATGAGCTCAAAGGTCCAAAGGGGTGATCTAACTTCAATTGTGAATAAATTTTACCTGCAGTAAAATCTATAGAAAACCCTGCACCACTGTAAAGTACTTAGAGAGAGCTTTCTGCCGATATCTCATTTGTAGAATTTGGAGATCATGGTGAAAAGTTACACAAAATTGAAAAAAAGGCCTATATGAGGCACTTTGCAAACTAATCAGGGGAAAAAATTGGCTCCTAGGCACGGGCTCCAGGTCACACATGTGACCGTTTGGTCTCCTAATGCAAAAAAAAATACTATGGCTACAAACTTGTTGCTTGAAAATTTTAAACAAAGTTTATCAATGGTAAACAATGTCGATATTAAATAGTCGGCCAAACTTTAAAAAGAAAATTTTATATATTAAAAACCATCAAAGGTCAATTAAATCATACCATCAATGAGTACCAAATGGTGGTAGCAGAGAAGGCACCTACACCGGAGGCTGAAAAAATCTTCAACCTAGTACCATACACAACTAGTAGAAAGGCCTCAGGGAAAAGAAAGAACAGAGACCAGGTATTGAAACAGTGGCTAGTTAGTGAAGCAATCAATGACAGCTAGCAGTGAGTGGGCAACCTCCACTGGGAGATGATGTACCGGAGGGCCAAAAAACATGTGGAGAGAACAATGGAACCTTTGACTAAGCTGGTGTAGAGAACAAAGCTCACCTATGGATAGAAAATCTCAAATCAAGCTCTCTCACTTGCAATAGCTTCACCCTCAAATCTGAGAAGGGTTTTGCAAGATGTAGCTTTGATACCATGTAAGAGCTGAATATATTAGCTCAACACCCAAGACCACTTGAAAAAACAATGAAAACCTTCTACAAGAGAGTATGCAAGAATGACCTTGCTTGATATTAAGACCTAGCAAATGATGAGGTATGAAGTTTATTACAAATGTGTACAATGACCTTCCTTATATAGGCAAGGTTCAAATGTAGTAATGAACATGATGTTGACAAATGTCATAATCCTATGACATGAGACAAATAACAAACTAATCGCCTAGGAAATGATGCATTAGCTAGATAAGATAAGTTCTAGACAATACAACTAAGACTTCTAGAAAGAATCTTATATCCTATGTAAACTTACATAAGTTTAATTAAATAATTAATTACACTAGAACAATTGAAAACAACAAAAAATAGATTGAGGAGTTAATCACAAGGTTGAATGATCCTTTAAGTTCAACTTGGAAAGAAGAACACTTGTGAATCCACTTTAAGAAATGTTAAAACATGTATATGCAATCAACAAACAATTAAGTGGTTGGGAAGATAGGAGATGGGTGTGGATGAATTTTTATGCAAATAAATTATCATATAAAGAAGTAAAAGATGAAAAAAATACAAAATATGATTTTTTCTCACTATTCATTGACCCACGCACAAATCAAAATCTTGACCTTAATTCCAAGAGATGTCCTATCCATTGGTGCCACCACCAAGGGATTGGGAACAATTTTTGGGATAGGTGGTGGATGGTTATTGACTATCCACCATGCAATAATAATGAGGTCCCCCAATATTTCTTGAGGAAACTCTACTACAAGTTCATCCTCAACAAAATCCCCAACTATTTTGATATGAGGGACTTTCAAGGCAGAGGTGGAGGGTCGAAACATGATAGACTAGGTGCACATCAGGATCCTCAGTGGCAAGGGAGATAAGCTCTCACTAGGTCAAGTCATGAACACATCGTTATCCCTTCCATCATGAAGGAGAGTCCTAAGGTGGATGCGTTGCAATCTATCAGCTCTTTGACCCAAAGTATCATCCAGTGTGCTAGTCCTATAGTACAACACCATCCCGGGGAGAGTTTGAGGGGTAGGATTCCACCCCATTCTTTTCAAGTTTGTCGGTCAGCTTGCACATATGACCCCATAGACACTCAGGAGGCTGGTGCGTAGGATATGTCTACAGCTATGGAGATGTCAATGGAAGATGGCATTTTGAATGAGGATTTCGACGTCAATACTCAGTTAAATGTTAGCATGTTGATTGAATCTAATTTATATTAAATTTCATTTTGAAATGCAAGATTAACTAATTTAGTTTACTGATTGTAATAAAATTTTAGGGTCACAAAGTTGATACTGGATACACTAGCCCTCCACCTATTAATTACTCCATTGCATCTATCATTGAGGTATGTAAATAGTAAAAAATTATAAATATTACATGTGAATAGTATTGTTATATGATTAGTATTCTAATATTTTATTTTGTATGTTGAATAGGCTAATATTGGAGGTTTTGTGGGAACACCTCCAAATGCCAGTGGAGTTGTATAAATCTTCAAGTAGGTAATAGAATAAAGAGTTTAACTAATGAATTGTACTTAATATATTCATGTATTTTATATTCATATCATTGATTACATTACATTGCACATCTTTCAAACTCAAAGTATTACTTTTAATTGCATAACTATAACTAGATGTTGATAGATGAAAAAATTTCAATTTCAATATAGTTATTTAGAAATTCAACATAAGCAATGATGCAATTACTTCACATAGTATAAGTAATAACTAGGAGTAGCTTCCAATTGCATTTGTTTGTCATGGCATTCCATGAGACCACTTTTTATTGATGCATTTTTTCAAACAGTTCACTGCCTTTTCTATGCTATGGTGTTGAGAATTGTGACTCAAATTTATTAGCTTGATCAACTTCCTAGAGCAGTTATGTTCTCTTCCTTCATCAACTTGAGTTAAGTCATTGGTTTTTAGGTTTATCTAATTGATTTCATAGGATTTTGAAGTTTCTTAACCTCCTAACTTGGTGACTATGAAGGGAAGGCTACTACCTTTGTTGTTGTCTCTTCATGGGTTTCAGGAACTTCATAACCTCTGACATGAGGTTCCAAAGTTTGAATCTTGAGTGACAAGGTGATCCCTTTATCTGCAAGTTGTGGGTTCTGAGAACTTCACAACCTCCATCAAGAGGTTGTGAAGTTCAGTTCTCCAATGATAGAGTGACTTGGATACCGATGGATGTGGGGACCACTTGGGACCTAATAAGGTTCATGGATCGTGATGAAGGCCGATAGGTGGCGATGATGTGGAGGATAGATGCATGTGGGCCCATGTGCTCGATGGTTGAATTAGTGACTCATGGAGAACCCTAAGTTCGACGGTGGAGATTTGATTGTCTGCTTATCTAACAACTAGCATTGGAGATGGTGTGTGGCTCAAGGTGAAACCCTAAAAGGGTGTAGTATTTGAATAGTTTGTTGGTGATTGAGAAGGATTCTCTCAACACTCTAGGGAGTCTCTCTTGGGGCCAAATGGAGGTCGACCAAGGGGAAAGACAAGTTGTAGGCCGAGAGGATAGATGTGGCAAAGGCTGAGAGATGATTCTATCAGAGCTCAGAGCAGAGTGTGGCAACAACAGTGAGTGGTGGTAACTAGAAGGTGTGGAGGTTGAGCTACAAGCCATGAGGTTGGATGCAGTGAATGTTGAGTGATAGGCCGAAAGGTTGGGTGTTGTTCAAGGTTATCAGGTGGAGGTCGAGAGCCTATGTGGAGATTGAGAGGTTGAGCACTGAACGAGCTGAGAGGCTATGTGGAGATCGAGAGGTTGAGCGTTGAACAAGCCGAGAGGCTAGATGCACACTGAGAGGTCAAATGCAAGCAGTGAGGCCGAGAGGCTGACCATTGAATAGGTTGAGATGTTGGATGTAGGTCAAGAGGCTGGATGCAAGTGTTGCCATACTGGTTGAGAGGTTGGGTAGTCGCATGAAGAATGTGAACCTGAGAAGTCAAAGAGTTGGGCTAGCCAAGAGGTTGGCTGGGAGAGAGTGGACTAGTTTGAGGAGATGAATCTACACTGTATGTTGTGTGAGGGTATTGTAATGTAATGTGAGGATTCTGCACGGTTGTTGTCTATTTTCTCTAGATGGACAAGATGTAAACTCTTGTAAAGGCTATAATCTTGAATTATATTGTAACTCTTTTATTGTTGAATAATACAATGGCTAGATCTTTTGGAGTGGGTTTTTTTACTTGTAAGATTTTTCCCCACATAAATCTCTGTGTCCATTTATTTTTTTCTTTCATGGTGGTTGATTCTGCAATTTTGAATCTACGCATAGTGTTGAATTTGGTTAATTCCACATGTGCTTTTCTTTGAAGGATTAATGTGGGAAACCATATGTGTTTGTTTATGCTTTATGGCATAGTAGTTGTGTCTTTGAGGCAATGTGAAGGAATTAAAACCACCAAAGTCACTATTGTTCTTAGATATTTCTATTTGAGATGACCATGATTTTCTTCACATATGGATGCTTGGATAAGAAAAGGTTTATTTAAAATTCCTACTAAATATGCTGAGGCTATTGAAAAAATTCAAAAAAGGTTTCTCTGGTCTGGTGTGGAGGATAAGAAGAGACTCCCACTTGTTGGGTGGGACCTAGTTTGCAGACCTAAATCGAGAGGTGGTCTAGGCTTAAGGAAAATTAAAATGTTGAATTTGTCCCTTCTTGCTAAACAGCTCTGGAGATCTCTTACTTTGAGAGGGGAATGGCAAGAGACCTTAAAATCCAAATACTTTAGCAATTGTGAGTCTCTTAATGATGTTATTACTTCTTCTCTTCTGCCTCGTGGGTCTGTCTATTGGAATGATATGAGTAGAGGTAGAAGTTGTTGGAGATGGGGACTGGATGGATTGTTGGAAAAGGAAATAATGTTAGATTTTGGGAAGACAGATGGCTTTTCAAGGATCCTCTAATCAGAATTGAGAATTTCAGTAAATGGATGAATGATTGCAAAAGGGAATTCAGGGTCCTGGTCAAAGATTACTGGAGGAACGGGGACTGGGTTGATTTGAGGACTATAAGTATGGATCTTTTCCCAATTCAGTCTACCTTCAGGGCCCTTAGATTGGCTCAACACCAAGTGGATGATCTTGCAGTTTGGATAGACAATCCGTCTGGCATGTTTTCAGTTTCTTCCGCTACTTCTATGATGGTTAGTCCGTAGGAGTTCTCGCCCTTCTGGGCTAAAGCTTGGATTAACTCTTTGATTCCTAAAATCAATATTTTCTATTGGATCATGCTACAGAATAAAATTCTCACTTTGGACAATCTTGGCAAGAGAGGAATCCAATTACCTAACAGATGCTACATGTGCAGGAATGATGTTGAGTCTGTTAATCATCTTTTTTTTCATTGTCCTTATGTGTCACATATCTGGGGCAAAATTCTTGTGCATCTTGACGTGGTTTGGGTTTCCCCTGCTTCGGTTGAAGATTTTTTCTTGCAATGGAAAGCTCCTTCAAAAAATCCTTTTGTGCGCAGGCTCTAGTCTTTTGTTCTACCTTTTGTTTCATGGAGTATCTGGAAGGAAAGGAACAACAGATTGTTTAGGGAAAAAGAGATGTCGGAGGGGGACTTGTATGAAAAAATTGTTAGGGCTATAAAGGAAAATTTCTCTTTATTCCCTAGAAAAATGGCTGATAAAGCTACTTGGTC
>VDFB02271358.1:891560841-891735174 GCA_007258455.2 Sequoia sempervirens
AATGCAAAGATTGTAGGATATGCACAAAATAGATTCATTGAAAAGGCTTTAAAAGCTTTCAAACAAAATCAATTGGTAGGTATGAAGCCAAATTTTACTACCATTGCACACCTTGTACCTATCTGCACCACTTGGAGAGATTCCACGGGTTATAGACTACCATCAAAGCTTAAAAACTGGGCATCCATCAAGATGAAGGGATGGAGAAATTTCAGTGAAGAGGGTAGGAATGAAAAATAAAAAGGACTTGCAAGGAGAGATGAGCAATCACGATAGGAGGTCAACTTATTCTGCTATTAGAAATGGACGATTTGGAAGAGTCCATGAATTGTAAAGGTCGGTTGATTCTTTTACCCATCTTCATTAGTTGTTATACTTCCATGCAATGCCAGAATCAGATTGATGTAGAGGCTATGATTTAATTAAAAAATCTGATCCAAGTCTTCCATTGTCATATTGGGTAAATAGAAATATTATCTGCAACTAGATTGGAAAAACTTGTGATTGCAAGTAAAATAGATGTGAGTGTGGATCTCAAATACAAAAGGTCGGTTGGTACGATACCCACTCACATAGGCAGCATGCCCTTCCTTACCATGCTTAACCTATTTCGTAATCATTTCTCTACCCTCACTCCCCAAGAGCTTAGTAAAATAGGAAGCTGCAGCTCATTCACTGGTATGAAACAATTTGCAAGGTTCAATTCCGATTAGTCTGTGTGCATGCCCAAATATTTTAGAAATTCAATTAAACAATAATCTGTTGAGTAGAAGTATTCCACCAGAGTTGAGTTCCTTGCATAACATGAAGAAACTCCTCATCTTCTTTAATAATTTGAGTACTATCATCCCCCCAAGTCTTGAAAAATTGTACTACACTTAATAGACTAGATATTGGGCATAATATTTTAACATGCACCACCCCTGGTCAATGATAAACTACAGAAAATTGTGTGTGTTAGCTATGTATGAAAATATGCTTGAAGGATAAATTCCAACTAAAATTATTTTAATTGTATATTTTAGGTTGTGGGTATCTTACTTTAAACCCAAATAAAAACTCTAAGTAAGTAAAGTGTGAATAGTGATATTTTGGTCAAAAGCATGATAAACTATATGGCAATTGTAAAATTGAGACTCTTAACTTTATTAAGAAATACAATGAACATCATGAATGGTGTTAATTCATAATGTGTCAATTAGACAACTAATATAGTTATGACTATTTGACACATATTTAGATGATATAGAAATGCATTGAGTGTCAATATATTGTGTTTATTCCTTACTGGTTTGTAAGATAATTTGTATGAAAACTAATATTTTGGGTGACTTTTATGTCAAGAAGACCCTTGTGAATTGGTGATGGCCAAATGTTGAAAAGTGCAATTATGGTTCTTAATTATGTACAAGTCTTTATAATTATAAGGGTATGGAATAGGATGGAGTTAGGTCAACCATTTCATTATGGAATTGGATTACTAGCTAAATTGGTTGTGAATAGTGAGGCCAAAAGTGGGCTATGGAAACCCTCCCTAACCCCATATGTCTCTAATAACACTTCTTATACTTTAATAATCACATATATGTTTCGGTTAAGTATGGGGAGAGCTTAGTGGCAAGAGTGAATATTTCATATTTTGTTAATTGGCCTATTTTAGAAGTATTGGATTTCACAAGAAGGTAAAGAATATTAAGAAATTAAGAATATATTGTTATTGGATGTATACCTTTGGATGTGATCCAATGAATGTAGTGTTGTCAACCACTTAGAGTCATCTTGCACATTGACTTTTCTTGGGGAAAATTTATAACTATTGTGTTATGTCAAGTTCAAAGTTTTAATAATATTGTATGGTCTTATAGGGGTGGGTGCAAAAAGTTGGGGGGCCACAAAGTGGCCAAATTTTTTAAAAAAATTGAAAGGCTATAATGTGAGCATGTTATAATGCACTCTCATTATGGCTTGGTGTGACCAAGCCTAAGGCTCGGCCACCTCAAGCCTATAATGTGCTCATGTTAACTATAGCTTATTAAAACAAAAAAGCAAACCATTTTATTCATTTTCACTATGTTTTTTCTTGTCCATAGCCAACAAACCCTACAATTGTGCACTCACATTCTGGAAGGATTAGAAGTTGTAATTTCTTCATTGAATCATTGCAATTTGTCGCCAGAATGTCGCCACATTGACAAGGAGGTCAAATAAGTAAGCATTGTTTGTTTTTTTGTTAATTTGTTGTTAAATAGGTAATTTTAGGTTGTTTTTTATGTTCATTTCTTTAATTTGTAGGATATTTTAATCGACCTCAAAATCCTCAACAACCATAGCAACAAGCACATGAACAAAATCCTCAACAACCACAATGACAAACTTCTCCACCAATTCCTCAACATCCTCCTAGTACTCAGTAAAATTTAATGGGGGAAATTGATGTAAGAGCTAAAGATATTAGCTCAACACCCAAGACCACTTGCAAAAACAATGAAAACCTTCTACAGGAGAGTATGCAAGAATGACCTTGCTTGATATTAAGACCTATCAAATGATGAGGTATGAAGTATATTACAAATGTGTACAATGACTTTCCTTATATAGGCAAGGTTCAAATGTAGTAATGAACATGATGTTGAAAAATGTCATAATCCTATGACATGAGACAACTAACAAACTAATCACCTAGGAAATGATGCATTAGCTAGATAAGATAAGTTCTAGACAAGCCAACTAAGACTTCTAGAAAGAATCTTATATCCTAAGTAAACTTATGTAAGTGTAATTAAATAATTAATTACACCAACACCCCCCATAAGTACAACTTATGGAGAATATTATTATGCAAATGATGCAAAGATGGGTCCTGGCTACTAGGCCATGTTAGGTACCCATGTATAAATGCAAAAACAAATCTCTCACAACTAGAAAAAAGGAGAAAACCCAATGGGACAAAACTCATCTCCAAAAGAGAGAAAAAATAAACAAAAGAAGCAAATCATGTGAGGAAGGATGGACTCCATGATACCCCCCCAAGTACACCATTTGTCACATATATACATTACAAAATCCCCCCATAGGAGGAAAAGAAAGAGACTACATGCCCCCCCATAATAAAGTAACTCCAAAACCACTGAAAAATGTCTAAAGACAAAAGAGAATCATATGCCTGCAAACAATGTATCTTCCCTTGGGAAGAAAAATATCCAATGGATGATGCTAAAGAAACTTCATCTCCATGAAGAAGTAGGAGGGAAGTAGTCTAAAGTAAGAAATATCTAAATATGCCTCAACAAAATCAAGTGTTAACCCAATCAAGGAGGAAGAAAAAGAATGTGGAGAATCAAGAGAAACCTCTAAATATGAATGATCAAGGAGAGAAACCCCCTCAAACAAGTCCTTCAAATCTGTTGAAGAAGTATGACATACCAAATCTGATAATCATGTCATGAAACCATCATGTATGTGCAAATCTAGAAAACCACAAGTATCCTGCTCCTCTGAAGTCAGGCTCAACTCTGAAGAAGTAGGAGGAGATGAAACCTCATTACATGGCTTATGAATGGCAAGGTTTAACCATCCATGACATCCACCACCTGAACAACTGCCCACACTAGATCTAGGAGATTCATTTTTGGAACATTCACCATCAAGAACAAAATGATAAAAGTAGTAAATATTTTCCTAACGATTGGCCCTGCCCACTGCAACAAGCTACTTGGTATCCAAATCTCGAATGTAGACTAAAGCTGGAGTAAATTTAATTGATTTACTAGTTTGTGCTATCTGATATACTGAAAGAAGATTGTGTTTAATTTCAGGAATACAAAGCACATAATTATTAAAGCTACCATGTGACACATCAATAACCCCTTTACCAAATACATCAAAATACACATTATTAGCCATCAAGATCCTCGTGAGTGAAGTATGCTTCAAAGATGAAAACCTTCCAGGTTGGCAGGCCTGATATATGATGGGAGGCTCCAAAATCAAGAATCCAATTTTTAGACCTCTCAACTTGTGTGATAACAAGGGCATGTCCTTTATGCTTATAATCATCTATCATATCACTCCTATTTGCAATGCCTGCATGACCAGTGTGTGTAGTAGATGCCAATTGAGAAGAAGATGATGAAATTTTAGACTTAGAAGGCAAAGAAATGTTGTGTTCCTTTAAGAGTTTCCTCATTTCATCTAACTCTTTCTTGTAACAAGTTTATTCACCATGCCCTATTTTTTTACAATAAACACATTTAGTCTTCTCCTTCTTAGGTTTTTCCTCTTTTGAAGAGGTGGGAGCTTCTTTAGATTATGCTTAGGTTTGAACTTTTTCTTTCATTTATCCATAGATGATGATGATGACGCAACTAAAGCATGATTCTTAGTATGTGTATCAAGTTGACTAAGTTTTGCTTGTTCTCTAGTCAACCTATCACAAAATGTCTCAAATGATGGCATTAAAAACAATCACCTAAACCATCCATAGTTGCATAGAAGGAAGTAGAAAAGTGTGCAAATGAACCTTTCAACTTAGACAGAATAAAAAAGATGCACTCTTTATTGGTTTTTTCCTTGCCACATCCTACCAATTGAGATCTTGGTGATTTGAATTTTACCAAGTAGTCTTCAATAGTGTGGAATGAGTCTGTAGAAAGTGAAGCTAATTCATCCTCCAACTACATGGCACATACCTCACTAACTGCACCAAAGAGAGTCTTGGACTTATCCCACACCTTCCTAGGAGTTGTGCATTCCTCAATATGAAAGAATAAACTATCTAAAACATGCATTGCAATTAAACCCATATCTTCATCACATTTATTCCTATGAGAAAATCATTCATATTCTCTATTAAAATTAGGTTGGTGATCACTGAAAGTGGACCACAAACCATTTGACCAAAGCAAACTCTGCATTTTTACCTTCCAGGTATGATAGTTATGAGGAGTCAACACTTCAAATCCTAGTTCAGCCATGAGATCAACAAGTACCAAGAGTGCAAATATGGAAAATATCTAAATCAAACTAATATGAAACCTCCCAAATCTGATAATACAACTAAAAAAAAACTCCCCCCCACAAACAGAACCTCTCCAAGAATCAAGATGTCCAAGTTATGAAGAAGAAAGGAAATATGCAAAAATTTGAATATCTCACACTTGGGGATGAAACTAATAAAAGTACATGAACCAAATTAAAGAGCTCCTCAATACCTTCCAAATGCAACTTGAGTCACCAAAATTGGAGAAACTGGCAAAAAGTTATGAGCTCAAAGGTCCAAAGGGGTGATCTAACTTCAATTGTGAATAAATTTTACCTGCAGTAAAATCTATAGAAAACCCTGCACCACTGTAAAGTACTTAGAGAGAGCTTTCTGCCGATATCTCATTTGTAGAATTTGGAGATCATGGTGAAAAGTTACACAAAATTGAAAAAAAGGCCTATATGAGGCACTTTGCAAACTAATCAGGGGAAAAAATTGGCTCCTAGGCACGGGCTCCAGGTCACACATGTGACCGTTTGGTCTCCTAATGCAAAAAAAAATACTATGGCTACAAACTTGTTGCTTGAAAATTTTAAACAAAGTTTATCAATGGTAAACAATGTCGATATTAAATAGTCGGCCAAACTTTAAAAAGAAAATTTTATATATTAAAAACCATCAAAGGTCAATTAAATCATACCATCAATGAGTACCAAATGGTGGTAGCAGAGAAGGCACCTACACCGGAGGCTGAAAAAATCTTCAACCTAGTACCATACACAACTAGTAGAAAGGCCTCAGGGAAAAGAAAGAACAGAGACCAGGTATTGAAACAGTGGCTAGTTAGTGAAGCAATCAATGACAGCTAGCAGTGAGTGGGCAACCTCCACTGGGAGATGATGTACCGGAGGGCCAAAAAACATGTGGAGAGAACAATGGAACCTTTGACTAAGCTGGTGTAGAGAACAAAGCTCACCTATGGATAGAAAATCTCAAATCAAGCTCTCTCACTTGCAATAGCTTCACCCTCAAATCTGAGAAGGGTTTTGCAAGATGTAGCTTTGATACCATGTAAGAGCTGAATATATTAGCTCAACACCCAAGACCACTTGAAAAAACAATGAAAACCTTCTACAAGAGAGTATGCAAGAATGACCTTGCTTGATATTAAGACCTAGCAAATGATGAGGTATGAAGTTTATTACAAATGTGTACAATGACCTTCCTTATATAGGCAAGGTTCAAATGTAGTAATGAACATGATGTTGACAAATGTCATAATCCTATGACATGAGACAAATAACAAACTAATCGCCTAGGAAATGATGCATTAGCTAGATAAGATAAGTTCTAGACAATACAACTAAGACTTCTAGAAAGAATCTTATATCCTATGTAAACTTACATAAGTTTAATTAAATAATTAATTACACTAGAACAATTGAAAACAACAAAAAATAGATTGAGGAGTTAATCACAAGGTTGAATGATCCTTTAAGTTCAACTTGGAAAGAAGAACACTTGTGAATCCACTTTAAGAAATGTTAAAACATGTATATGCAATCAACAAACAATTAAGTGGTTGGGAAGATAGGAGATGGGTGTGGATGAATTTTTATGCAAATAAATTATCATATAAAGAAGTAAAAGATGAAAAAAATACAAAATATGATTTTTTCTCACTATTCATTGACCCACGCACAAATCAAAATCTTGACCTTAATTCCAAGAGATGTCCTATCCATTGGTGCCACCACCAAGGGATTGGGAACAATTTTTGGGATAGGTGGTGGATGGTTATTGACTATCCACCATGCAATAATAATGAGGTCCCCCAATATTTCTTGAGGAAACTCTACTACAAGTTCATCCTCAACAAAATCCCCAACTATTTTGATATGAGGGACTTTCAAGGCAGAGGTGGAGGGTCGAAACATGATAGACTAGGTGCACATCAGGATCCTCAGTGGCAAGGGAGATAAGCTCTCACTAGGTCAAGTCATGAACACATCGTTATCCCTTCCATCATGAAGGAGAGTCCTAAGGTGGATGCGTTGCAATCTATCAGCTCTTTGACCCAAAGTATCATCCAGTGTGCTAGTCCTATAGTACAACACCATCCCGGGGAGAGTTTGAGGGGTAGGATTCCACCCCATTCTTTTCAAGTTTGTCGGTCAGCTTGCACATATGACCCCATAGACACTCAGGAGGCTGGTGCGTAGGATATGTCTACAGCTATGGAGATGTCAATGGAAGATGGCATTTTGAATGAGGATTTCGACGTCAATACTCAGTTAAATGTTAGCATGTTGATTGAATCTAATTTATATTAAATTTCATTTTGAAATGCAAGATTAACTAATTTAGTTTACTGATTGTAATAAAATTTTAGGGTCACAAAGTTGATACTGGATACACTAGCCCTCCACCTATTAATTACTCCATTGCATCTATCATTGAGGTATGTAAATAGTAAAAAATTATAAATATTACATGTGAATAGTATTGTTATATGATTAGTATTCTAATATTTTATTTTGTATGTTGAATAGGCTAATATTGGAGGTTTTGTGGGAACACCTCCAAATGCCAGTGGAGTTGTATAAATCTTCAAGTAGGTAATAGAATAAAGAGTTTAACTAATGAATTGTACTTAATATATTCATGTATTTTATATTCATATCATTGATTACATTACATTGCACATCTTTCAAACTCAAAGTATTACTTTTAATTGCATAACTATAACTAGATGTTGATAGATGAAAAAATTTCAATTTCAATATAGTTATTTAGAAATTCAACATAAGCAATGATGCAATTACTTCACATAGTATAAGTAATAACTAGGAGTAGCTTCCAATTGCATTTGTTTGTCATGGCATTCCATGAGACCACTTTTTATTGATGCATTTTTTCAAACAGTTCACTGCCTTTTCTATGCTATGGTGTTGAGAATTGTGACTCAAATTTATTAGCTTGATCAACTTCCTAGAGCAGTTATGTTCTCTTCCTTCATCAACTTGAGTTAAGTCATTGGTTTTTAGGTTTATCTAATTGATTTCATAGGATTTTGAAGTTTCTTAACCTCCTAACTTGGTGACTATGAAGGGAAGGCTACTACCTTTGTTGTTGTCTCTTCATGGGTTTCAGGAACTTCATAACCTCTGACATGAGGTTCCAAAGTTTGAATCTTGAGTGACAAGGTGATCCCTTTATCTGCAAGTTGTGGGTTCTGAGAACTTCACAACCTCCATCAAGAGGTTGTGAAGTTCAGTTCTCCAATGATAGAGTGACTTGGATACCGATGGATGTGGGGACCACTTGGGACCTAATAAGGTTCATGGATCGTGATGAAGGCCGATAGGTGGCGATGATGTGGAGGATAGATGCATGTGGGCCCATGTGCTCGATGGTTGAATTAGTGACTCATGGAGAACCCTAAGTTCGACGGTGGAGATTTGATTGTCTGCTTATCTAACAACTAGCATTGGAGATGGTGTGTGGCTCAAGGTGAAACCCTAAAAGGGTGTAGTATTTGAATAGTTTGTTGGTGATTGAGAAGGATTCTCTCAACACTCTAGGGAGTCTCTCTTGGGGCCAAATGGAGGTCGACCAAGGGGAAAGACAAGTTGTAGGCCGAGAGGATAGATGTGGCAAAGGCTGAGAGATGATTCTATCAGAGCTCAGAGCAGAGTGTGGCAACAACAGTGAGTGGTGGTAACTAGAAGGTGTGGAGGTTGAGCTACAAGCCATGAGGTTGGATGCAGTGAATGTTGAGTGATAGGCCGAAAGGTTGGGTGTTGTTCAAGGTTATCAGGTGGAGGTCGAGAGCCTATGTGGAGATTGAGAGGTTGAGCACTGAACGAGCTGAGAGGCTATGTGGAGATCGAGAGGTTGAGCGTTGAACAAGCCGAGAGGCTAGATGCACACTGAGAGGTCAAATGCAAGCAGTGAGGCCGAGAGGCTGACCATTGAATAGGTTGAGATGTTGGATGTAGGTCAAGAGGCTGGATGCAAGTGTTGCCATACTGGTTGAGAGGTTGGGTAGTCGCATGAAGAATGTGAACCTGAGAAGTCAAAGAGTTGGGCTAGCCAAGAGGTTGGCTGGGAGAGAGTGGACTAGTTTGAGGAGATGAATCTACACTGTATGTTGTGTGAGGGTATTGTAATGTAATGTGAGGATTCTGCACGGTTGTTGTCTATTTTCTCTAGATGGACAAGATGTAAACTCTTGTAAAGGCTATAATCTTGAATTATATTGTAACTCTTTTATTGTTGAATAATACAATGGCTAGATCTTTTGGAGTGGGTTTTTTTACTTGTAAGATTTTTCCCCACATAAATCTCTGTGTCCATTTATTTTTTTCTTTCATGGTGGTTGATTCTGCAATTTTGAATCTACGCATAGTGTTGAATTTGGTTAATTCCACATGTGCTTTTCTTTGAAGGATTAATGTGGGAAACCATATGTGTTTGTTTATGCTTTATGGCATAGTAGTTGTGTCTTTGAGGCAATGTGAAGGAATTAAAACCACCAAAGTCACTATTGTTCTTAGATATTTCTATTTGAGATGACCATGATTTTCTTCACATATGGATGCTTGGATAAGAAAAGGTTTATTTAAAATTCCTACTAAATATGCTGAGGCTATTGAAAAAATTCAAAAAAGGTTTCTCTGGTCTGGTGTGGAGGATAAGAAGAGACTCCCACTTGTTGGGTGGGACCTAGTTTGCAGACCTAAATCGAGAGGTGGTCTAGGCTTAAGGAAAATTAAAATGTTGAATTTGTCCCTTCTTGCTAAACAGCTCTGGAGATCTCTTACTTTGAGAGGGGAATGGCAAGAGACCTTAAAATCCAAATACTTTAGCAATTGTGAGTCTCTTAATGATGTTATTACTTCTTCTCTTCTGCCTCGTGGGTCTGTCTATTGGAATGATATGAGTAGAGGTAGAAGTTGTTGGAGATGGGGACTGGATGGATTGTTGGAAAAGGAAATAATGTTAGATTTTGGGAAGACAGATGGCTTTTCAAGGATCCTCTAATCAGAATTGAGAATTTCAGTAAATGGATGAATGATTGCAAAAGGGAATTCAGGGTCCTGGTCAAAGATTACTGGAGGAACGGGGACTGGGTTGATTTGAGGACTATAAGTATGGATCTTTTCCCAATTCAGTCTACCTTCAGGGCCCTTAGATTGGCTCAACACCAAGTGGATGATCTTGCAGTTTGGATAGACAATCCGTCTGGCATGTTTTCAGTTTCTTCCGCTACTTCTATGATGGTTAGTCCGTAGGAGTTCTCGCCCTTCTGGGCTAAAGCTTGGATTAACTCTTTGATTCCTAAAATCAATATTTTCTATTGGATCATGCTACAGAATAAAATTCTCACTTTGGACAATCTTGGCAAGAGAGGAATCCAATTACCTAACAGATGCTACATGTGCAGGAATGATGTTGAGTCTGTTAATCATCTTTTTTTTCATTGTCCTTATGTGTCACATATCTGGGGCAAAATTCTTGTGCATCTTGACGTGGTTTGGGTTTCCCCTGCTTCGGTTGAAGATTTTTTCTTGCAATGGAAAGCTCCTTCAAAAAATCCTTTTGTGCGCAGGCTCTAGTCTTTTGTTCTACCTTTTGTTTCATGGAGTATCTGGAAGGAAAGGAACAACAGATTGTTTAGGGAAAAAGAGATGTCGGAGGGGGACTTGTATGAAAAAATTGTTAGGGCTATAAAGGAAAATTTCTCTTTATTCCCTAGAAAAATGGCTGATAAAGCTACTTGGTCTCCCTTTGATATTGCTACAGCCGAAAAGTGGAATTCAAAATTAGTTGTTTTAAAAGTCCCCACGCTGGCCCATTGTGGTAGGGAGAACGCCAGCTGGACTTTGCCACCTTTTGGTTGGGTGAAAGCCAATTTTGATGGTGCTGCTAAAGGAAACCCTGGGAAAGCTAGCAGTGGGTGTGTTTTAAGGGACAATGCGGGGGATTTTATTGCGGCTTTTGCTGTGGACATTGGCACCCAAACTAATCACATTGCGGAAGCTGTTGGGGCTTAGCATGCGGTTAACTTGGCTTTCAATATGAATATGAAATGTCTTTGGTTGGAGGGGGATTCTAAGAACATAATAGACTGCATTCTTGGGTTATCCCCCCCTTCGTGGACCATCAAAAAGTGGATCGAAGATACAATTGCTATATTAAGTAAATTCGACAAAGTGAAAGTTTCCCACACCTACAGAGAAGCCAATAAGGTGGAAGATTACTTTGCCAATGAAGGGGTCAAGAGGGGTGGGGAAAACACATGGAGGAAGAATGATTACCTCCATTCTGAGATTAAAGCTCTAATCTATTATGATTGTATACATGGAAGAGAAGGTTTTCTTTGCCATGATGAAGCAGATAAAGATTGAGTACATCGATTTCATTAGATTTGATGGGATCGACATCATTTTCCTTTTCGAGAAGCGTTTTCGGCATGCTTTCTGGGTGTCTGGGAAAATAAGCTCATATGGGACCCAGAGCAACTGTAGGGATTAGTATAGTAGAGCTTTGAAGATGGGGGAGAGAGAAAACGTGTTGAGCCAAGCAACTTTCAAGAGCACAGAAAGAATGTTAAAGCTTGGGAAAAGATTGAAAAGGGAGGTGTAGTCCCGTTCTTGGAAAAGCTCCATGGCACTGATGAGATGATGTTGGACTATTTCGCCAAAAACTGGAAAAATGGTGAGATTGTGCTGCTTGGTAGGAATGTTAAGCTAAATGAGCAAATCATTGGTGAGATTACTGGTCTTTCGACTAAGGGTGTGAAATTTTATCGGGACCGCCGGTTCTCTAATGAAGCGGTCATCAGATTTCCTAAGAAAGATAAGGAGAAGGCTAAGCTGGTTAAGGTTTCTAATAGCTACTTTGATGTGGAGTCCATTAAATCGATCTAGAGGAAAGTTTTGAGAGTCATCATGGAGTACATCATGGTTGATGGGCGCTTCACCAGGGCGTATGGTTATCACTTTGCTATTTTGAACCACTTTCATCACAAGGTTCGTATCTCTTTGCCTTTCTATTTATTCTCATCTCTAAAGAATTACCTTGATGATGTTGAAAGAAACCCTAAGCAGATTTCTATTATTCACCCTGGTCTTGTCAGGCTCATCTTTGAGCATTTCCAAAATTTACCCGCTCTACCTAAAAATGTTGCTGCTAGAGAGTTGGATGATGAGGATACGGAAAGTAGTAGGGAGAATGATCCTCTGGCCCCTTTTGCTTTTGTTCATGATGGTACTAAAACCAATGACCCTCAGTCCCTTTCTTGCCAGAATGTCCTTGAGGGTTCTGCTCTGCCTTCTTGTCTTAACCCCCAGCCTTCGCTTGGTTTCCCTATGTCAAGTTATGCTTTGTCATCTTGTCTTAATCCCCATCCTTCGCCTAGTTGCCCTACCTCGGGTTTGGTCTCTGGGTTTAAAGGTGCCTCGGTTATGAAATTGGTTTCATACTCTAGGAATTCTTTGGAAATTCATTCTAAAAATCCTATGGCTAGTAAGGAGTCGGTCCCTAGTGCCCCTGCGTCTGGAAGATTTGTGAATGCCCCTAAAAGACCCCCTAATCAGGATGAAATTAATTCTTCCCTGAATAACTTTAGGTTTGTTGACATAATGAGTATGGCAGAAAATAGTGTTGATGGCCTTTTCACTATTCTTAAGTGGGCCCATAAGGAAGTCTGTGATTTGAATGGCTGTAATATAGATCTCCGCAACAGAGTTATGGAGTTGGAGCAAAAGGTGAACCGTAGCCGTAAGGAGAATGATGGACATAACACCCCCTTAACGGAGAAAAGACAACAGTTGCAGGAGGAAAGATTGTCTAGGCTGGAGAGCAATATGTCCAAGATTGGCCAAATATCAGGGCCACTGTGGCGCATAATCACAAAATTTCCAGGCATAATACCATTATCATTAATGCTATGGTGGAAAAGTTGGAAAAAAATAAAAAGGGCTCGTTGTTCGTGGACTTGGATGTGGACAGAGGTTGTAGCAGAGATGTTGTTGAAGGGATTTCGACTCGCACCCGGGCTAACACGAAGAGGAAGGTCCCTGCTTCTTCACATATGGTTCAAATCCTCAAGCAGGAAATACAGGAAATGAGTGAAGTTGAGAAGGAAGCTGAGGAGTTTTTGAACTTCATGGAGTAGTGTTGTTGTTTTCTCTAGCTTTTTGGCGGCCCTTTTTTGGACCCTGTTGTCTCTTTGTTGATGTCTTTTCTTTTTGGGACAGCTGTCTGTTCTCTTGGACTTTTTTTCTCTATCTTTGTATGTTTAAACTTTGTGGTTTCAGGTCCCTGTAAAACCTATTTTTTCCTTTTCAAAAACTAATTGATGCTTGGAAAAAATCTATGAAATAATAATAGTAATCAATACCATAGACAAGGCAATGAGTTTTTTGAAAAAATGCCTCAAAAAAATGTGGTCCCATCACCATGAGACCCAATTTCTTTTAGGAATTTTTTCAAACAGCTCACCGCCTTTTCTATACTACCACATTTTCCATACATGTCTACCAAAGCATTTTATCAAATAGTTCACTTCCTCACTACTATGGCTAAAATCCTGAAAAAGGTGTTTTCCAACAAACTATGGATGCTTGGAAAAAATCTATCAAAGCATAATAGTAAGCAAATGCATAAACAAGGAAATGAGTAGTTTGAAAAAATGCCTCAAAAAAATTTGGTCTCATGGTGATGGAATGCCATTCCATCACCATGAGACCACATTTCTTTGAGGCATTTTTTCAAATAGCTCACCGCATTTTCTATGCTACCATATTTTCCATACATATTTACCAAAGCATTTTATCAAATAGTTCACTTCCTTACTGCTATGGCTAAAATCCTAAAAAAGGTGCTTTCCAACAAACTATGGATGCTTGGAAAAAATCTATCAAAGAATAATTTAGTAAGCAATAGCATAGACAAGATAGTGAGTAGTTTGAAAAAATTCCTCGAAGAAATGTGGTCTCATGGTGATGGAATTTCATTCCATCACCATGAGACCTCATTTCTTTGAGGAATTTTTTCAAACAACTCACTGTGTTTTCTATGCTACCACATTTTCCATACATGTCTACCAAAGAATTTTATCAAAGAGTTCACTTCATTGTTGCTATGGCTAAAAGCTTGAAAACGGTGCTTTCCAACAAACTATGGATGCTTGGAAAAAATATATCAAAACATAATAGTAAGAAATAGCATAGACAAGGTAGTGAGTAGTTTGAAAAAAATCATTGAAGTCACTCCATCACCATGAGACCCACTTTGTTTGAGGCATTTTTTCAAACAACTCACCACCTTTTCTATGCTATGACATTTTCCATACATGTCTACCAAAACATTTTATCAAATAGTTCACTTCCTTGCTGCTATGGCTAAAAGCCTAAAAAAGGTGCTTTCCAACAAACTATGGATGCTTGAAAAAACTATTTCAAAGAATAATAGTAAACAATAGCATATACAAGGCAATGAGTAGTTTGAAAAAATTCCCTAAAGAAATGTGATCTCATGGTGATGGAATGGAATTCCATCACCATGAGACCACATTTCTTTGAGGCATTTTTTCAAATAGCTCACTGCATTTTCTATGCTACCACATTTTCTATACATATTTACCAAAGCATTTTATCAAATAGTTCATTTCCTTGCTACTATGGTTAAAAGCCTAAAAAAGGTGATTTCCAACAAACTATGGATGCTTGGAAAAAATATTTCAAAGCATAATAGTAAGCAATAGCATAGATAGGTAGTGAGTAGTTTTAAAAAATTCCTTGAAGAAATGTGGTCTCATGGTGATGGAATTCCATTCCATCACCACATTTCTTTGAGGAATTTTTTCAAAAAAATCACCCCCTTTTCTATGCTACCACATTTTCCATACATGTCTACCAAAGTATTTTATCAAATAGTTCACTTCCTTGCTGCTCTGGCCAAAAGCCTAAAAAAGGTGCTTTCCAAAAAACTATGGATGCTTGGAAAAAATCTATCAAAGCATAATAGTAAGCAATATCAAAGACAATGCAATGAGTAGTTTGAAAAAATTCCTTGAAGAAATGTGGTCTCATGGTGATGGAACACCATTCCATCACCATGAGACCACATTTCTTTGAGGTATTTTTTCAAACAGCTCATTGCCTTGTGAATAGAAACCAAGCCTTTAGCCTAAATTCCCCTCCAAATTATTTTCAAGGTCCTCATCCTCATCCTCAATTTACCAATCCATGGAACCTTCCACCTTTTATTCCACTTGTTCATATCTCCACCCCTCCCTCTTCATCTCATGATCGCCCTTCATCTCATAACCAAGACCACACTATACCATCCACCCCATTCCAACATAATACCATAGAGAAGGCAATGAATTGTTTAAAATAATGCCTCAAAGAAATGTGGTTTCATGGTGATGGAATACCATGACACATTTGTTTGTAATGGCATTCCATCACCATGACACCGCATCTCTTTAAGGAATTTTTTCAAACAGTTCACTACAAGTTCTCTATGCTACCACATTTTTCGTACATGTCTACCAAATAATTTTATCAAATGGTTCACTACCTTGTTGCTATGGATAAAATCCTAAAACAGGTGCTTTCGAACAAGCTATTGATAGATAAAATAGTGAGCATGATAGTAAGAAATATATAGTTCAATAAGTACTAAAAAAATTGTTCATTATCTCATACATTATAAGCCATGATGTGCATTACTATTGTAGTTTTCATGATTGAATAATTTTTTGTTTTATTTTAAGATGTTGCAAGCAGAAACACCTCCATATGTTCATAGGGAAATGGAGCTTGGTGCTTCTTCTGCTATAGACTCCTCAATGCCTCTCATGGGGGTATGAGGAAGAGTACTAAATTTCAATTTACATTTGTTGTTATAGTTGTTAGTTAGGAAAAAATAAAAACATTATTGATTTGTAGTTTAATTTCTCTTTGGATGGATTCTATAGGGCTTCAGCATGCCACAACATGGGCATGCAAAAATTTCCCTCAAGGGCAGTGATCATCTAGAGGCGGTAAGTGATTATTTTGTTAAATATATCATTTTTTATAATGTAATTTCTATATATTAATGTCTTTACTTGTTATTGTAACAAATAAGGCTTGATCGGGAACTAAACCTTAGGAGGGGCAGCAAGAACACTCCTTGACCTTAGAGCAAATGAGTGACAGACTTATTGCCATCCAACTGACCAACAAAGGGCAAGAGTTTGTTTCAAGAGTCTGGAGGGAAATGACTTTTGATTCCAGGGCCCTTTGTTGTATTCCTATATGGAATTTTTGGACATATATGTATTGCATATATTTGACATTGTATGTATATATGGAATTCTTGTAAGCCTATATGGCTACTTTGTATATATTTTATACTTATATTGACATAGATTGATGTATTCCTATATGGCTATTTGATTAATACAAATCTTTTTTATTGACAGCGTCCATATTTGCATTATAAATCCACAGTTCAATAGATATGAGATGTGTATTCATGTGTATACTTTACAACTTACGTGTATTCTAATGTATACTTTGTGGCTTACATGTTTTCATGTGTATTGTATCGATGCATATACTTTGTATTAATGTGTATACTACATATTCATGTGTATACTTCAAGGCTTATGTGTATTTGAGTACTTGTGTTTCACTTATTCACATGTATGATTGACTTATTCATGTGTATACTTATTAATTGGTTAGCCCTAGCATTGTGGGTAAAAGCAAGAAGTTGAGTACACGAAGAGGGGAAATTTTAGGCCAAAAAAAAAGTTTTGAAGGAAACGCGTACGTGTTACGGATTGGGTACCTGAGCCGGAATCTGAACGCGTACGCGCTCAACTACGAGTATGCGAACCAAAAATGCGTATGTGTTGTACGAAGGTTTTTTTTTTTTAAATAAATGGTTGTGTTTCATTTTCACTCACTTTTTCGAGCCGCACCAGAGAAGAGAGGTTCTTGATCGTGTACATGTTTCGAAGCTCGTGCTTGGTGAAAATTTTGATTGCCACCTCCTCCCGTCAACACAGCTGACCTCAGTGACCTCCAGGTTGGTTGAATTCTACCTTTTTTTTCTTTGTAACTTGTTTTTTTCTTTGTAATTAGTATTCAGTTTTTGTTTCTTTAGTATGTTTTAGTTCAATTTTTTATAGTTTTTAATTGCATTTAAAAAATCAAAAACGTCAACGAAACAGATAACGTTAAATTGTAAATTGAAAACCATAAAAAATAAACCTAAATTGGACACATTTAACTTAGAAATCAAAACCCAACGTTACAAAATTTACATAGGTCCCTAAAAACTAATTTACATAGGTTAAAATCCTTGGTCCTAAACCCTAAAATGTAAACCTAAAACCCCCTTTACCCTAAAACATAAACCTAAAACAGACTATTTACCCTAAAACATAAGTTACATAAAACCCTAAATTAGGGATCATAATTTATAGTCCATAGGTTCTACCTGTACACTTTGGTATGTCGTTGGTGATCCATGCAAATACCAATGAAATTCATAAAATTGACTAATAAAGGAGGTACAAACAATTGATACATAGATATATATATTAACCAACAAATTATTAATTTAATTATAATATATATTCACATAATATAAATTTGATAGCTAATTTTATCTCAGAAAACTTCATGATTGTATAATTTAACTTGAGAAAGTGTACTAGTGAAGTAAAATAATGTACCTCATGCGAAACTATGTGCTTGATTTAATAAATGTATATATCATGATGCTAGTTGATATGAGTGCATGTAATCACTCTATATCAATGTCATATTAGCTTATATAGTGTATGATGTATTCTCTTAAAAAAACATAGAAATGCAAGTCATACTTGTTAATCTAGACTATGTGCAATATGGATAGAGCTAGACACATAAATGTTATTAAATCAAATAAATATTAAAATGTGAAGCACAAATGATTTCTACCCAAATCTTATTTGGATGAGATCCTTTGTGAATTAAATGTAAGAATGCATTATTATCATATTCAAACCTTAATTTATAGGATATTATTCATAAGATGTATAGGTTGTGTGTAATCTAATTCCTATTTTAACTCTCATGTGTAGTGGCATTGTTCTAGATTAGGAAAACTAAATGTTGTACACTTTTTCTAAGCAAGTGTGTCAAAGATAACTTTTAGCATGAACATTTCAATGGAAAATTCAAATTACTTTTTTGAGAAACTTGATAAATGATGATTCGTAAATGCAAGTGAATTCTATAACCAAAGGTTTATTTTCTAAGTTTATTTAAATTTATTGAATTGATCAATTGATTCCTCACTTAGTGGTAGTTAGGTTCTTTTTCGAAAACCCATGTGTCTAGAATTTATATAAATATGAAGGAAGAGTCTATGCCATAGAAAAGTTTCAAAAAATATATGATTACAAAATTTTTTTTGGTCTAAATCACTTTAGATCCCCTCTTCCTTTTTAAATCATCCAAGAGTGTGTAGAGGTCCAAATAGGTGAACAAAATCCATCGTAACTTAACAACTTAGTTATATAATTGAAATCTAAAATTCCTAATTGTTGCAAAATCCATCGTAACTCAACAACTTAGTTATAATTGAAATCTAATTTATTCCTAATTGTTGATATATTGAAGCTATTCCTAGAATGTCACATATTTTATTCAAAGCACTAAGTTTAGGTGGTAGGGTTTCTCATTTACTTGTAAAAATTTATTAAAAAAACATAGAAATGCAAGTCATACTTGTTGATCTAGACTATGTGCAATATGGATAGAGCTAGACAAGTTGTATAAATGTTATTAAATCAAATAAAAATTAAAATGTGAAGCATGAATGATTTCTACCCAAATCTTATTTGGATTCAAGATCCTTTGTGAATTAAATGTAAGGATGCATTATGATCATATTCAAACCTTAATTTATAGGATATTATTCATAAGATCTATAGGTTGTGTGTTTAATCTAATTCCTATTTTAACTCTCATGTGTAGTGGCATTGTTCTAGATTAGGAAAACTAAATGTTGTACTTTCTCTAAACTAGTGTATCAAAGATAACTTGTAGCATGAACATTTCAATGGAAAATTCAAATTACTTTTTTGACAAACTTGATAGATGATGATTCGTAAATGCAAGTGAATTCTATAACCAAAGGTTTATTTTCTAAGTTTATTTAAATTTATTGTTCATTGATCAATTGATTCCTCACTTAGTGGCAGTTAGGTTCTTTTTTGAAAACCCATGTGTCTAGAATTTATATAAATATGAAGGAAGAGTCTATGCCATAGAAAAGTGTCAAAAAATATATGATTACAAAAAAAATTGGGTCTAAATCACTTTAGATCCCCTCTCCCTTTTTAAATCATCCAAGAGTGCGTAGAGGTCCAAATAGGTTCAAAATCCATCGTAACTCAACAACTCAGTTATATATAATTGAAATCTAAACTCTAAACCCTAAAAGCATTCATTTTGTTGTAGGACCTTAAAATGAAATTTGGTTTCCTTAGGCAACTCCACAAAATTTTATTCCCTTAAGCCATGGAACATTTTGTCCTATGTCCTTACTAGACATAGATCCCCTTAAGCCATCCTATCACCCTAAATCGTAAATTGATGACTTAAGGGGTCCTAATAATGACATTTCTTAAGGGGATCAAAGAAGTTCTCAAAATTTGGTGAATAGAGTTGAAGCTCATCTTTGTTTATTTTGTACATTGCAATTAGGTCACTAGCATATATCTATGTGTCTCTTTAAATGTATTCTATTAAATTTTCATTCTTATCTTTAGTATTCTTTGAAAACAATGAATGAGATTATAAATTTTAATGTTAGTGTTAAACTTATAATTTCTTCAAGTAACTACTTTGTCCCACTATAGAGAACTTGTGTCTCTTATCATTAAATTTGAAAATTTAGATAAATCAATTTAATTAAATTCTATGTCATACTTGACTAATACATCTATTCATTTTGTTGTAGGACCTTAAATTGAAATTTGGTTGCCTTAGGAAACTCCACCAAATTTTATTCCCTTAAGCCATGGACCATTTTTTCCTAGGACCTTACTACACATAGATCCCCTTAAAAGCCATCCTATTTCCCTAAATCGTAAATCAATGTCTTAAGGGAGAATTTGACATTTCTTAAGGGGATCAAATAAGTTCTCAAAATTTGGTGAATAGAGCTTGACTCATATTTTTTATATATTTTGTACATTGCAATTAGGTCACTAGCATATATATCTATGTGTCCCTTTCAATGTCTTCTATTAATTTTTCATTCTTATCTTTATTATTATTTGAAAATAATGAATGAGATTAAATAAATTTTAATAAAACCCCATAATTTCATTTCTACCCTTCATATTAACAACCCCACACTGGACTCAATTTAATGTGTGTACATGTTATATGAATTTTTAATGTTATGGATTTTTTAATGTTATAAATCGAATACCAGTCTTCAAATGAAATATATTTTGAATTTGTGCATGTTTAATGTGATTTTTAAATAACTTTCAAATTGTGTGCATTATTTAATTAGTTTGTTGATATATATTTTTTAATTGTTTAACATGCAGTTGCCATATCATTGCTCAGGTGGATCCACTATTTAATTTGGAGGATTTCATGCCTAATCAAGAAATCCCTGTAGATCCCGATGTACATCCTAGTCCACCACATGAACAAAACCCTAGCACACCTCCACATTCTCCGTTGCCTAACCCCCCACCCCCTCCTCTAGTTGACCAGGATCTTGACTAAGAGAGAATATTCGAGCAAACCTGATTGTCATTCAAGGAAATATAGATCTCATAAAAAATGAGACTAGAGTCCCTGCACATCTCGCACTATTTGCATCTACGATGCAAACTGTTGTCGATAATGTTCGATCTATCGATGCGGACCTAGATAGGTTCCATCGATGGAGAGAAGATATGAGACAATTCTATGCAGATGGATTGTCATATAAAGAAATCAATGACCTAAAAATTACTAAACAAGCCATATGCCAATATTTTGTGAACCCCCAAACAAACCAACCAATACCACCCACACATAAACGAATTTCAATTTTATGGTGTAGGCACCCGCAAATAGCTGCTCATTTTTGAGAGAGATGGTGGATGGTGTTTGATACTCCACCACATGGAAACAGTGAGGTTCCCTTATACTTTTTGAGAAAGTTATGGGCTGAGTTTGAGTTGGGTAAAAAACCCAACTATTTTGATATGAGGTCATTTCAGGGAG
This sequence comes from Sequoia sempervirens, assembly GCA_007258455.2. NCBI lineage: Eukaryota > Viridiplantae > Streptophyta > Pinopsida > Cupressales > Cupressaceae > Sequoia > Sequoia sempervirens. Next base: position 891,582,118 of record VDFB02271358.1, read on the forward strand.
CTGGGCGTGGCATGTCCCAACATAGACTAGGAGCACGTGTCGATCCTCAGTGACGTGCTCCAATTGCTCCTATTGTTCCTCCTCCTTCTCCTGGTGTTCCCACTGCATTTCAACAACAAACCATGTTATCAACATTAGGAGCATTGAGTACACTTTCAGGACATCTCACTCAGCAGACTACACACGCGGCCACTGAAGTGGCCAATAGAGAGCATGGAGGCTTGGGCTATAGGGATACTCAAGCATCCACTTCAAGTGAGGCACATGCATCTGGAATGGGGTCATACCTAAATTTACTATATTCTGAGGATCGTCCTACATAGGTATGTTCATCTTTTGAACTTAAATTTAATTCAAGTTTGAAATGTAAAAAATTCATGTAAATAATAACATCAAACTATATATATAATATAATATTAATTCAATAAGTTTGTGTTTGGTGTAGACACATGATGACGTGATGCTTGAAACTCAATATGATCATCGTGTGTGTATGTCGAGTGTTGTAGATCTGGGCTCACCTTTTGGACAGGTACTTGAACCAAAATATATTAAATAATTTGTGTGGATATATATATATCTAATTTAATTTAAATTTATACACATGTGTGAATTGATATATTATATCTAGATGCAGGGAGGTCATATTATCCCTAGTATTGACCAACCACAAGTTACAGTGGTGAGCGCTCCTGAGACATCATCAGCTCAGGTGCGTGCTTTCAAAATTTTGTTAAGTTTAAATTAAATACACACCATAGATCTAATTTATTTTTTTCATTTACATACACATGTGTGAATGATCTATACGAACTGTTGTACATCTATATGCAGGGATTTCATGAGATATCCATGGCGGGCCACGCACTTGAGACATCATCAACATTTATGCATGGGAAATCTCAGGTGCATGATCATGAGGTCATATCATTCGAGGTTGTAAACTTTACTTTAAATCTCCTATACAATGTTTATGAACCTTTTATATATATATATATATATATTCGAGGTTTTCACATATTGTTTGCTTTATATGAATATGTAGGATATAGTAGATCAGGGATTTGCATCTTCTCAACTGACAGTTATGCTACCCATTGAAGAAAATGTGCCAGTTGATTCACATGACCATATGGTAATTTATGCATACTAGAAATCATTTTTACTATATTTACTCGATATTTAATTATTATTTTTTTTAATATAAAAGTTTATATTTTCAATTTTAAATATGCTTAATTATATCAAAATTTCTAAATAAATTTAAATCTAATTTCAAGTTTCTTGTACTCTTTTACAACATGATGTGGGTACATCTAGTCGACATGGAACAAAGAGGAGACTTGATATGACTGATCAACCTGAAAGTTAGATGGTTTTATATTTTATGGACTACAGATCTCTAGTTTTATTTAAATATATGTGTTGGACTTGACATATAAATTTTATGGACTATCTAGATCTCTAGTTTTATTTTGAACATGTTATTATCATATGTGTGTTTATTTATATCAGTTGACTTTAATATGATGATTATATATGCAGTCAATTATGAGATTGTGTTATGTTCATTTTCATGATTATATGCATTCATACATATCTATATTTATATTTTATCTAATTTTCAAGTAATACATGCACTATATAAATTCTTATCTAGAATCAAATTTCATATATATAATTTATCACATGGTTAGGTGACAAATTAAAACATTCCTTAAATAGTTTCTTAAATCATATTCATAATAAATTAAGGGCAAGTAATTTTAACTATTTTCCAATTACATAGCAAATATTTGAATCAATTAACAAAAAACTATCTCCTTGTATGTATAAAATGTATAATCTATACAATTGAATAATTATATAAAATGTGGTAAATAGAAGACATGAAATATGTATAATCTATAAAATTGGAACAAGATATTTAAAAAGTGACATCGAACAAACATATATAATGTACATCAAGATGTTTAATACAACTATATAACATGATGAAACATATATGTGCATGTAGATACAATTAAAGCTTATCAACTTTTAGGTGAATACCAAAAATTGATATTTACATAGTCTCTTGATAAAATAGTTTTTCAGTTCAACAATCACATCGTAGACCGACTTGATGAGAACTTGCAAAAATAATTAATGTAAGTAACTACAATTTTTATGAGTCATTTAAGTAAAAAATTCATGCAAGAAAAGAACCGTATATAGTAAATTCCATACAAATTCAAATGATGTTAGCCATAGGATGGATTAAGGGGACCTAAGAGGATATATAGCTTAAGGGGGGGTCTTAAGAAAATGCCTAAAGGGGAGTTAAGAGGATGCATCTCACGAACCCTAGGATATGGCTTAATGGGTCCTAAGAGGATTAAGGAGATGTAAGAGGATATGACTTAAGGGTCCTTTAAGAGGATGACTTAAGGGGATGCAAGAGGGTGGATTAAGGGGATTTGATAGAATGAGTTGAAGGGATGTAATAGGGTGGATTAAGGGGAGTTGATAGAATGAGTTGAAGGGATGTAAGAGGGTGGATTAAGGGGAGTTGATAGAATGACTTGAAGGGATGAAAGAGGGTGGATTAAGGGGAGTTGATAAAATGACTTCAAGTGATGTAAGAGAGTGGATTAAGGGGATGCAAGAGGGTGGATTAAGGAGTTGATAAAATGACTTCAAGTGATGTAGAGGGTGGATTAAGGGGAGTTGATAGAATGAGTTGAAGGGATGTAAGAGGGTGGATTAAGGGGAGTTGATAGAATGAGTTGAAGGGATGTAAGAGGGTGGATTAAGGGGAGTTGATAGAATGGTTGAAGGGTTGATAAAATGACTTCAAGTGATGTAAGAGAGTGGATTAGGGAGTTGATAAAATGACTTCAAGTGATGTAAGAGTGGATTAAGGGATGCAAAATGGTGATTGAGGGAGTTGATAAAATGACTTCAAGTGATGTAAGAGGGTGGATTAAGGGGATGCAAGAGGGTGGATTAAGGGAGTTGATAGAATGAGTTGAAGGGATGTAAGAGGGTGGATTAAGGGGAGTTGATAGAATGAGTTGAAGGATGTAAGAGGGTGTATTAAGGGAGTTGATAGAATGACTTAAAGGGATGTAAGAGGGTGGATTAAGGGGATGCATGTCATGAACCTTACGATATGGCTTAATAGGCCCTAAGAGGATGGCTTAAGTGGAATTATGAGAGTGACTTAAGGGATGAAAGATTGTGGATTAAGGAGATGTAAGAGGATATGACTTAAGGGTCCTTTAAGAGGATGGCTTAAGGGGATGGAAGAGGGTGGATTAAGGGGAGTTGATAGAATGACTTGAAGGGATGCAAGAGGGTGGATTAAGGGGAGTTGAGAGAGTGAATTTAAACCCCAAGGGGTGTTGAGAGAGTGACTTAAGGGGATGCAAGTGGATGGATTAAGGGTAGATATATGAGGATATTTATTGAGGGGTCCTAAGAGGATGAATTAAGGGGTGTTGAGAGAGTGGCTTAAGTGGATGCAAGTGGATAGATTAAGGGTAGATATATGAGGATATGGATTGCGGGGTCCTAAGAGGATGGATTAATGGTACACAATAGGATGACTTAAGGGGTTTTAAGAGAATGGCTTAAGGGGATATGAAATTAATTATAAAGTATCAATTAAATGTATCTAGAACTATATATAGTTACCTATCTCTAGATTTGAATTCCATCGTAATATATGTGCATCTCCTCTCTTTTTTGTAAAGCATCTAATTTTGGGAGACCTGAAACAAAAAATGATATAAAACTTTAATTAGGAAATGATTAAAGAAAAATATATATATATATACAAATAGATATACTTACCAATATTTATTTACTCTATTGTACCATTTGCATCCTCTCTTTTTTGTAATGCATCTATGATTGTCTCATGATCATCCATTGAAAGTGTCCATAAAACTTTATTAGCAGGCCTCCCTTGATATCTAACTAGTTTTATATTGGTTTCCAAAATCAAATGTGAATAATGTATAATCTTCTTGTGTCTTTCATAATCTCCAAATGCAGGCAAGCCATTCTTTCTCATCAAATATTTTCAAAGCTAGGTGCCAACAACAACCACTGAACCAGTTGGATACTCAAAGTTGTCATCATCCACTCTAGTGTGTACCAACTTATGTTTTCTCTCAAAACATCTAGCCAACCAGTACTCTGTCTGCTCTTCATTCCCTTGAGGTGCAACAACAACATACATATGTCCTACAAAAATAAATACAAAATTCAATAAAGAGTGACTTTTATTTAACTCACATATAAACATGCATACATACAAAATTCAACTCAATAAATAATGTACCTTCTTGTACAGGATCCGAAATATGATCATAATCAACTGATGTGAACACTTGATTAGCTTCAATTGTCATTCCATGTTGAACATGTGTCGATGTAGGCATTAAAGCTCTTTGTTGCCATTGTTTGACCCATTCCATATTTTCACATGCTTGCCAATCACCTGCAATACAAAATTGACAAAAGCATGCCAACTCCCTTGTCCATATTGTCCATGTGTTTGCATTCGAACTCTTAAATGAATGCCATTTTGCAATTCCATTAATTGTTTCACAATCTTGTCGAGAAAAAATATCATTTTCTTCAACTAACCAAAAGAAGCATCGAATTATTGAGCTCTCACATGTTCTTGTAGATAATTTGGTATTACACCAATCTACAATTGCACGTGCATCTCTAAATTTCACAGCATCCTCAAATTTTAGTTGCTCTCTAGCAAGAGCTCTTTTCACACATGCACCTACTCCATCGTGTTCTCCCTTACCATGACCAACTTCAAAAAAACTCCATGTCTTGGATATTATTTTCCTTATGAACTCTACATAACCAATAAAACATTCTAGCATTTTTGAATTGACCCGTACAATTATCTGACCATATGAGATGTTCTAGCATTTGAATCCCTCTCTCTTTTAAATTTTTATAAAATATATCAAAACAATATTGTACAAACTCAGATGAATGTAATCGATTATCACTTACATAAAAATGGTACTCTCTCAAAAAAATTCTATTACCTTTTGTACTATCTTCAGCATGTCTATAAACAATGTGAACAAATATAGCTACTTGCATTGAATTATAATACTGTGATATAATTTCTTGTGGAGCAAGAGTATAATTTTCAGCAAAATCAACAACTGACAATATAGTTCCAATTGGGAATGTGTTTTTACATAAACAAAATTGATTATCAATCCAATGAGCATTCTGAGAGTGTTGAACATATTTAGGTACAAACTTATCTTTAAATTCAATAATAAAAGCATGCACACTAACTTTTTCCACAATTAGCTCAACACGTTTTCTAGTTTTTCCATCTTTTAAAGAATACTCAATATTTTTAAATTTTTTTACATCCACTAATTGTTTTCCAAATTCATTTGAACTACTTTCATGCATACATTCTCCTAATAATGAAAATTTACCACATCTATCGCATTCTCCAGAAATGCATGCTTTTAAAAAAAATGAGTTTCCATTTAAAGAGGGATTACAAAACAAACCTACTATAAAAAATTTTATTCTTTCAAGTGGCATATTAATACCACAAATATCCTGCATAATTTGGTTAGCATACAAAGTGCATCGTATATATTGAAATATATCATAATAATAATAATGAAATTGTACATGAGTCTTACAACAACAAGAGATTCGTTGCTTATTAATTCTAACATAAAAAGGTTTACACTTTTCGAATGATCTTTGACTTATGTTAATATTCAATGGTAAGATTGAATCCTCTAAAAAAATTTTATATAATTAGTTTGAGTTATATCTAAGAGATGCTTTGGATGAGGTTCATGAATTTTGGAACCCACCCTTAATTTTAAGACATCTCTAATGTTAGGTGATACTCTTGTATTATCATGCCAAAAAAATTCGATTAAAGATTTAATTTCATTAGTTAATTTTATGTCTGATCTTGGGAGTCTACCACTAAAACTCCAACATTGATTAATAGGATCATTTTTAATACTTTCTCTTCTTTTAGCAGCTCTTATCAAAGTTCTAGGATTTAAGTTTATACATTTACTAATCTTACTTAACATTCTTTTATTTGAAGCTACTTTATCAACTAGAGCAGTTGTTATTGCACGACGAGCAACATTCTTATCTTTTGATCAACTTTTCTTACCAATAACATCAATAGAATTAGCAACACTAGATATGACTTGTTCTACTGAATCATCTTTCTTTTTTGGTTTTACAAAAACACCTAATTTTTTCATCATTTTTCTCATTTTCAACATTCTAATCAATTGCACCATGAGTTAACATTGGAATCCTAATTTCTTTCTATAAAAAAACATTTTATATATTTTATTTCCATAATTTCTAATTTGTCTTGAAGAAACTTTACCACGAAGGTTATCTAGCACATTTGTTTCAATTGTAAAAAAAATATTTTCACCTTCATCCATAGATGGAGTTTCATTTTCATTCACACAAGGGGTTTCATTTTCATTTTCAAATGTAAAAGGGATTTCATACTCATTTTCATCAATATTAAGGATTTCATTCTCATTTACATTCTCATAAGATATAATTTCATCATTTTCTTGTTTCTGCATTGTTTCAACCCTAATATTATTGATTTCAGCAATGGTGTATCTAGCTTCATCTAAACAAGCAATATCAATATTATGAAAACTTTGGTTTGAACACATACCTGGATAGATTGTTTGAATAGGTGCATTTTCCATATCATTGGGAGGTGGATTTGAAGACACACCCGAAGTTGTTTACATATCATTCAAAGTTGAAGTTGAAGGCACAGTTGGGTTTGTCTCCGTAATTGCATTTTCTTCCATATTCACCATCTCCACATTTGCATCATCTACATTCATTTCATCATTCATGGCTTCCTCTTCAACATTATTGGAAATAAATGCTTCCAAATCTTTCATTTGACAAATCATTTCTCTCATTTCCCTTTGTCTTTTTGCTTCCTTATCTTTCTTTGCTTGAATTTCTTCGGGTGTCATTAACTTTCTACATCTTTTTTTTTGTCTTTGCTTATCACCCATGGTTACCAAACCCTCTTTGATGATAAAAACAATAATTCAAGAAACCTTTTTTCAAATTTCCACCTCCTTCAAATATTCAAATTAAACTATGTACTATGAAGATCATTTTTTCTATAAACTCTGAAGTACAAAAACATCATAAGTACATCCAAAAATTCACTTTTTCCAAATCTTCTTGTAAAAAGTTCTTGCACTTGATTCCACTTCAGAAAATTCAACCTGCACTTTGTCTCTTCTAACAATTTGAATAAAATATGCCCTACACAAGACAAATTTGCAATAAAAAACGCAGAAAATGACACTTTCAGACCGTACTACAGAAAAGGAATGTTGCAGGAAAATCGTGTTTTACCAATATTTTCCAAATTAGGGGAAAATGGCTCTATTAGAAATGCGTACATGTTTCATAACGCGTACGTGTTGTGTTTTCCCAACGGGTCAATAGGTAACGCGTATGCGTTATGAAACACGTACGCGTTTCATTTGAATAACGCGTACGCGTTATTTAAAATTAGAATTTCCACACCACATCCAACCTTGGTTTTAGGCATGAGAAAGGCTTGGCAATCTGAGCCTTAGCCTTTGACCTGCAACTAAAAAACTAGGGCAGATTGAAGAAGAATGTCCAACTTTGACAACATAGTTGATGGACTTTTTTTCTGAATGAATCTATAAAATTAAAACCCATTAGAGAACACAATGTCTACTTTCTAAATATATAAATTTTGTTAAGATTGGATAATATTTTCTATTTTTTAATTAATTTCTAAGAAAAATAGTCCTTAAACTTGAAATATCAGGTTTTTTTGGTTTTTTAACAATTTTTTATTGGTTAAGTTTCTTGTAAAAAAAATTATATGGCATCAAACTTCAGACAATTCTCTACACAATGAAAAAAAAAGTAAAAAAATGTTTTCTTTAGGTCCAATTATGTTGTTCGTACACGTTGATTTTAAAAAACATCAATTAAGGCCAATAAAAATTTAATAAAAAAATATATATTCAACCAAAAAATTACAAAAAAAAATCCACATCAAACTTTATGTTGTTAGATCTCTTTTCCCAAAAGGAATTAGCAAAATAATTTTCTTTAGGTCAAAAAGTGTTGTCCATACTCCTGCTTGATATGGTAAAAAAGAGACTTTTAAAAAGTGGTTTTTATAGATCCCTATCAAAATTTAATTTATATAATCTGGGTATTTTAATAATTTACATATTTGGAAACTAGATTCAAAATTCTAGATTTCATATTACTGACTTTTTTAAAAATTTATTGTGTAAGTGCCTCAAATTTTCAGTCCAACTGTGACAAATTCTGAAAAATAGCAAAAATATTTCCACTTTTTGAGCTTTTTGTGTACCCAATTTCTTGCATCAGCCCTTGTTCATTATTTTCCTTCATGGTTTGTCTTGAATATTTATTGATTGATGCTAAACAACTTTATTAGTTGATGCTAAACAACTTCAATATTTCCAAAAATCATTCACCAACGATGTATCATTTATTTATGTGCTAATTCAATATGGAATCCAAGGAAAAATTTAAAAGGGATAAAGCAAGGAGGAGAGAGAAGATAGATATTTATAGTTTAATCTATTGGACCTTCTCTATACAAACTTCTAATGGCTCTTGTATGCTTTTCTATTCCATTTTATACTTTTCATATCCCATTTTCATAGGTGGATCATCACTTCTCTTAATTTTTTTCCTTCTTCTATTCTAGTTCCTCACCTCCACTTGTCGTATACTAAAATAAGCTCTAATTTTTGGTGGGCATCCACTAAGATTCAAATGATTCATTAGTTTGTGGTGGGCACCCACTAAGATTCAATTTCTTCTAGGACGTTTGATATGATTGTGGAGTAGAAATAGGGCTTGTAATATCTCACGTATCAACATATATTTATACCTCTTCTTTGGGCTAATTTTAGCTTCTACTTATGGTCGAGGCTCTAATATCAACATATATTTATACCTCTTGTTCATGATTCTCTTTAGCAAGGTCATAAGCCACCATGTGAGCTCATATTTCTATTGACCTATGATTAGGTTTAGCTATAAATCTTTCAATTTTTTTCCTAGAATATTTAAAAATTTCCTCTTTACAAAAACCATATTGTTGTAAGGGAAAGGAGGATAATTAAAAAATCGATAGACTTGAGGATGATCATACAAGATTTTAAGAGTCATGTAACATTCACATTTGTGATTAGAGCCATAATAGGAATAAGAAAGTTACCTAAATACTAATATTAATAATAATCAATTCAATGTAAGTATGAGATCCACATAGTAATTGGATCATAACATGTTCAAGAACGAAAAGGTTTAGGCTTTCCTCAACTATTTTGACACCCAAATGTTTTACCTCTTTCATGCAATCATATGCTTTTGGTGTGGAAAACTCGAACTTCTCAACTATCATGTGAATCTTTCTATTTTACTTTGTTTTGCATGCCATCATAAGAGATTAAGTCAGTTGAACGTAGCTTGGAGTAATTCGGCATATTTGGGTGTGAAAGAGGACAATGCCTAGTGTACATGCACCCATATGGACATGTTGGAACAATTTTTTTGGTTATACAAGTTGCAAAACAAAAGTTGCACCACTTTGCAACTTTACACTGCTTGCATTTGACAACTTTTTCCTCAACTAAAAAGTCATCACCACCGGAAAACACCACCGAGATAGAAAAAACTGAGAGGTTATTATAGAGGGTCCCAACATGATCCATTAGCCTCAAGCGGAGAGTTTGCAAGCATCACAGTTTCTGAGTAATAACCCATCAAATATTGCATCCATTTTGCACTTTGGACTCTTAAGGGATTGAGTTAGTTGAACGTAGCTTGGAGTGATTGGGTGTGTTTGGGTGTGAAAGAGGACCATTCCTAGTGTAAACGTACCCATTTGGATGCGTTGGAATAGTCTGTTTGATCACACGAGTTACAAAATGAAAGTTGTCACTTTGCAACTTTACACTACTTGCATTTAACAACAATTCTTCAACTGAAAAAGTCATCACCACTGGGAAACACCTCTAAGATAGTAAAAATCGAGATAAGTTATTGTAGAGGGGCCCAACATGATCTTGTAGCCTTAGATGGAGACTTTGTAAGCATCATGGTTTCTGAGTAATAGCCCATCAATGATTGCAGTCATTTTACACTTTGGACTCTTAAGGGATCGAGTCAGTTGAACATAGCTTGGAGTGATTTGGCATGTTTGGGTCTAAAAAATACCATGCCTAATGTAAACGTACTCATTTGGATGCATTGGAATAGTCTTTTTGATCACACGAGTTGCAAAATGAAAGTTTCACCACTTTGCAACTTAACACTACTTGCATTTGACAACTTTTTCCTCAACAAAAAAAATCATCACTACGGGAAAATACCTCCGAGATAGCAAAAATTGAGAGAGGTTATTATAGAGGGACCCTACACAATCCCATAGTCTTGAACATAGAGTTTGTAAGCGTCAAGGTTTCCAAGTAATAGCCCATCAAAAATTACAACCATTTTGCACTTTGGACTCTTAAGGGATTGAACCAGTTGATCGTAGCTCAGAGTGATTGGGAATGTTTTAGTGTGAAAGAGGACCATTCCTAATATAAACATACCCATCTAAACATTTTGGAACAATATTTTTGTTCATAAAATTTATAGAATGAAATTTGTACCACTTTTCAACTTTACATTACTTGCATTTGATAACTTTTTCCTCAACTGAAAAAGTCATCACTACAAGAAAGTGCCTCTGAGATAGCAAAAGCTAAGAGAGATTATTGTAGAGAGGCCCAAGCAATCCTGTAGCCTTATATGGAGAGTTTGTAAGCATCATGGTTTCTGAGTAATAGCCCATTAAAGATTGCAACCATTTTTCACTTTGGACTCTTACAGGATCAAATTAGTTGAACGTAGCTCAGAGTGACTGGGCATGTTTGGGTGCAAAAGGGGACCATGTCTAGCACAAATGTATCCATCCAAATGTGTTGGAACAGTATTTTTGGTCGTATGAGTTATGGAGTGAAATTTACACCGCTTTGCAACTTTACGGGTATGTGCAGGATCATCATGGAAAAAACAGGCCTTTAAGTGGCGAAAAATTCAGAAAAATCAGAGTTAGGCAACTTGATGTAAAAATTTGAATAAGTTATCTATATTATTTCAAAAATATGTAATAATAGATTTTTTAGAAAATTGAATGTAGTTTTTAAACTACTAGGTTTATTTTAAAAAAATCTATTTAGTGAAAAATTAAAATTTCAATGTAGTAGTACTTAAATTTTAGGAAAAACTAAGAAGTAGGTGTCTGTTTGACCACCCTAACCACAATAAAATGATAATATTTTTATATAATATTTTAGATATAAGTAGATGACTCATATCCCAATGTGATGCATTTTTTTGTATTTTTTTTCAAAGTAAATAATTAATTATGAATTTTTATTACAACTTTTAAAAAATATAAAAACTCATATGTCTGACCACCTTAACTTGGTTGAAACTTCATGAAACTCATTTTTTTTAAATCCTATAGTATGCAAAGCATAGACTGTGAAGCATGTTTTGGATTCAAAAAATATGATACTGTTTGAAAGTTATAGATGGTTTTCAATCAACCTATCAATCAAGACTTTAGTCGTAATTCAAATAGAAAATGAATAATAATTATTTATTAAATTCAAAGTAAAGCATAATTTATATTAGTGGAAAGATGAGAATCCCCTTTAAAAACCCTTTTTATTTCATCAATTTTATATAATAAAAAAAGTCGTCAGCCACATACCCATGTCATATTGCCACTTTTTGGCCCATCATATTCCTACACATACCCTTGCATATTTGCATTTAACAAATTTTTCCTTAACTGAAAAATCATCAACATGGGAAAATTCCTCTGAGATAGCAAAAAATAAGAGAGGTTATTGTAGAGGGGCCCAACACTATCTTGTGGGCTCAGACAGAGACTTCGTAAGCAACATAGTTTCCGAGTAATAGCTTGTCAAAGATTGTAGTCATTTTGCACTTTGGACTCTTAAGGGACCGAGTCAGTAAACATAGCTCGGAGTGATTGGTCATGTTTTTTTGTGAAAGAGGACCATTCCTTGTATAAACATACCCATCTAGATGTGTTGGAACATTTTATTTGGTTGTACGAATTGCAAAACGAAAGTTACACCACTTTGCAACTTTACACTACTTGCATTTGACACTTTTTCATTCAAATGAAAACTAAACACCATGGGCAAATGAATCTGAGATAACAAAAAATAAGAGAGGTTATTGTAGAGGGGCCCTAAGTGATCTCGATTCCTCATAAAAAATGTATGTAAGTGACATGGTCTCCAAGTAACAAGCCATAAATATATTGCTTCCCTTTTACAATTTGGACTCTTAAGATATTACACCGCATGAACATAGCTTAGACTGATTCAACATGTTTGGATGTGAAAGAGGATCATTCCTAGTCTAAACGTACCCATACAGATGTGTTGAAACTATCAGTTCAATCGTACGAGTTGTAGAATGAAATTTTTACCCCTTTGCAACTTTGCACTACATGCATGTGACGCTTTTTCCATCAAGTGAATATTATTGTTAGAGAAATATGAAAATATTTTATGATTCATTTGCAAGCTTAGATCTATATGTGGAATAGAGGAGGGAAGAATCAAATGGTTTTACAAATCAAATCAAGTGAATATTATAGGCACATAGCTTGGTAACACTAGAAGCAATTTGATACATCAGGTATGAAATTAGTAAGGTAGTGGGTTATTTGAAAAAATGGGTCCAATAAATGGGGTCTCACAATGATTTACATCACCATGAGACCCCATTTCTTAGATCCATGTTTTCAAAAATCCCACTATCTTTCCAATTTTTCCAAATTGGCAAGGTAGTTGGCCCACTAGCTTGCCAATTCGATGAAATTGGAAACCTAGTGAATGGTTTGAAAAAATGGGTCCAAGAAATGGAGTCTCATGGTGATGTTGTATTGGAGAATTTTAGATGTACCTTGTTCCTTGTATGTCCTTGTAGTTATTGCTCATTTGGAAAAAAGGTGTGAAGAACTTGTGGGGTAATTGAGTTAATTCATGTTACTTGAACATCTAACGAGTCATACATGCTTCTATTACTTGTAAATGTGATTATTTTTATGACATGTTGACATTATTTTATGACATTATGCATAAAAAATGTTCACAAATTTGGTGCAAGAGCACCTTGTTCTCTAAATGCCTTCAAAAGGAAAAATTGTAAAGTTTGATGTGTCATCATGAAAAGCATGTAAAAAGAGGCATGATGTGGTCATATTTGATGTATTTAGATCTCAAAGAAGTCTTTCAAGGGTCTAGGATGTTAAAAATACAAAAGTTTCCCTTTATTGTCAAAATGCAAAAAAGATGTAAAAAATGTAGAAAATGTAAAAACTTGCAAAATGTAGACAAAGTCAAGAATATGAAGGGCCATCTCATTGGAGAAGATGGTTAGTTAGTTGGAGATGAAAAGTTAGGTGTTATAACTATTGTAAAGGCTCTATAAAAGCATTGAAAAGGCCGAGGCAGGAGCAGATTTGTATTCTTGAAATATTTACTAAATAAAATTCCCTATTTTCCTAAATTTACAATGTTATTTCTCTTGTCTAGTAGTCTATAAGATATATAATTGATTTTTTTCATTTAGGACCATAGTTAGCAATTACTTAGAGTTGTTTTGATAGATTTCAATCAGATTTAGAATAAAAAAAAGATCAAGTTTATGTGATTTGTAAGGAAAAACCCAATCAAGGGTTTGAGGGTCTTGTAAGGAATTAAATCCTCCATCCCACCTTTGTAGGTTTAGTAGAAAGGTGGGATGGATTAATTAGCATGTATATAGTATGCTTTGAACCTTGTGTGTGTTAACAAGAACAGGGGAGACAAGGATATGGATATTTTTTGCTACTCTCTTAGGAAAATGCAGAATATCTTCACAAAACGCATGGCTCCAAGTTGGAATTTGATGCAAAAGCATGCAAACTGATTTGGAGAGAGCATGGACAGTTGGGGTAGACTTTTTCAAAGATTCAACATCAATAAAAGTGTTTTCAAGGTGGTAAGAAGTTTGGAGAGGTTGTCTTTTGTAAACCCTCATTTCTTAAGCTTGCTTTGTGCATATGACAAGGGTTTTGAAGATCAGCATTTTGTTGAGCCATTGAGCCCATAAAGATGGTTGTATATTGATTTTTGTAACTTGAATCAAGACTGTTTAAGGTTATATAATGGTTTGGAGTTGTTTTGTGGTGGCTTCTTGTATTTTAATCCTATTTGGGGCTCTAAAATGTAGGATAGTGAAATGTTTAGTTATTTCTTCCAAAGTAATGATATGTGATATTGAGACATGTAAATGTGTGCCTAAATGGGTTCATAAAATAGTCAATAGACTGTGGAGATCTTACGTGAAATACTCAATATACCCAATTAAGACATGTTGCTATGCTACAAGAAATTGACAGTATGAATACAAGAATGTGTAAACCTAATGACACAAAATTTTAAGGCAGTGTAATTAGTTTGTTATTGTTAAAGTAAAAATGGTAGAAAGTGTTCAAGGTCTGGTAAGAGTTAGAATTATGGTTGGGTGATTGGTTTCCTTTTTGCTCCATGGAAACTAGTTGAATGAAGGGTCATTTGGTAAATAATGAATTATTTGATTGGTTCAATGCCATGCAAGAGTGTTATTGGCTTAATTTTGTCTAAACATGATGAGTGAAGTATCTTGAAGGTCTAGTAATAGGTTTGGGATAAGTTTGGCAGATTGAATGTCTTATTGCCTTGTTTGGAATATAGTTTGCAAATAGATGTTGTTGGTGAATAATGAAAGAATTTGTTGGATCAATGTTTTTGATGGTGGTTTTGATTTGGCTCAGTCATTTTAATGTCGGTTAAGGTATTTTTAAGCCTAATAAAGGCCTTGAATGCTGATTGGGTGATTTTGGTGTTTGATAGACCAATTAATAGATAGAAAATTTGATGGATTGTGTTGAGTAGATAAGTTAACTTGATGATTGGTTTAAGGATCTTCTCATGATTTCTAAATAGAGTCAGAAGTAATTTTGAAAGTTGATTAGTTTTGGTAGATGCCTCTGCATCAATTGGTATCAAAGCTAGCCAATTCCAATAATTGGTTGAGTTGTTGTTGAGTTGTGGTTGGTTGTAGGTGCTTGATCCATGGAGCTGCAGAGAGGAAAGGTTCTAATAAGTTGTGTGTCAGCAGACAAGCTGAGGTTTGTGGTCACCATCCTCCAATGGAGATTAAGTTGGGTAGAAGGTTCAAAATAAAGTGAGTGAGGCATCTTCCAGGATTTACTATTGGGTAAGATGGATGGTTTGCTGAATTGGTGATTTGTGTGGTGAAGTAGTAAAGACAGATGGATACCTGACTCAAGAAGCACTTGAGGTTGCAGCCTGAGGACTACTCCACTAATGGGAGTAGCTGAGAGGATGAAGATAAGAAGTCAGAGAAGGTCAAGGATGAATTGTTGGGAAAAAGGTAATGAGAAATGGTAGTCTTGTGTCCTTTGTTTGAAAAATAGTTAGTGAAAAGATGTGAAGTTGTGAAAGGACAGTCATGTGTCCTTTTGAAAGAGAAAAGT
Organism: Sequoia sempervirens; assembly: GCA_007258455.2. NCBI lineage: Eukaryota > Viridiplantae > Streptophyta > Pinopsida > Cupressales > Cupressaceae > Sequoia > Sequoia sempervirens. The sequence continues at coordinate 891,597,839 of VDFB02271358.1, forward strand.
GATAGTGAACTTGATGATCAAAGAAAAAGAGAGGTAAAAGGAAAAGGAAAAGGAAAAGGAAAAGGAAAAGGAAAAGGAAAAGACAAAGCTGAAGGAAAGGTTGGAACCAAGACAAATGAAGATTCAAGAGAAGGAAAGAAGAAGCAGTCCAAGGCAGATTTAAAGTTGATATGTAGGTGAGAGAACAAGAAATATTGATACAACATGTTTCCAAGGGACTTGGAAATTTTTTTGTTGGTTAGTTGTATGGTGCAGGAGCACCTTGTTCTCTAAATGCCTTCAAAAGGAAATTTGTAAATTTTGATGTGTCATCATGAAAATCATGTAAAAAGACGCATGATGTGGTCATATTTGATGTATTTAGGTCTCAAAGAAGTCTTTAAGGGGTCTAGGATGTTAAAAATGCAAAATTTGTCCTTTATTGTCAAAATGGAAAAAAGATATAAAAAATGTAAGAAGTCCAAAAACTTGTAAATGTAGACAAAGTCAAGAATATGAAGTGTCATCTCGTTGGAGAAGATGGTTCGTTAGTTGGAGATGAAAAGATAGGTTTTATAACTATTGTAAAGGCTCTATAAAAGCATTGAAAGGCCGAGACAGGGATAGATTTGTATTCTTGAAACATTTACTAAATAAAATTCCCTGTTTTCCTAAATTTACAGTGTTATTTCTCTTGCCTAGTAGTCTATAAGATATATAATTGATTTTTTTCATTTTAGACAGAGAGTTAACAATTATAGATCAAGTTTATGTGATTTGTTAGGAAAAACCCAATCAAGGGTTTGAGGGTCTTGTAAGGATTTAAATCCTCCATCCCACCTTTGTAGGTTTAGTAGAAAGGTGGGATGGATTAATTAGCATGTATATAGTATGCTTTGAACCTTGTGTGTGTTAACAGGAATGGGGGATACAAGGATATGGAGACTTTTTGTTGCTCACTCAGGAAAATGCAGAATATCACAAAAGGCATGGCTCCAAGTTGGATTTCGATGCAAAAGCATGCAAACTGATTTGGAGAGAGTGTGGATAGTTGGGGCAGACTTTTTCAAAGATTATAAAATACTTTTCAAGGTGGTAAGAATATTGGAGAGGTTGTTTTCTATAAACCCTCATTTCTTAAGCTTGCTTTGTGCATATGACAAGGGTTTTGAAGATCAGTGTTCTTTTGAGCCATTGAGCCCTTAAAGGTGGTTGAATCTTGAGTTTTGTAACTTGAATCAAGACTATTTAAGGCTATATAATGGTTTGGAGTTGTTTTTGTGGTGGCTACTTATATTTTAAGCCTATTTGGAGCTCTAAAACGTAGGAAAGTCAATTGTTCGGTTATTTCTTCCAAAGTAATGATATGTGATATTAATACATGTAAATGTGTGCCTAAATGGGTTCCTGAAATAGTCAATAGATTGTGGAGATCTTATACGAAATACACAATATACCCGATTAAGACATTTTATGCTACAAGAAATTGATGGTATGAATACAAGAATGTGTAAATTTGATGACATAGAATGGTAAGGCAGTACAATTGGTTTGTTATTGTCAAAGTAAAAGTGGTAGAAAGTGTTCAAAGTCTGATAAGAGTTAGAAGTATGGTTGGGTGATTGGTTTCCTTTTTGCTCCATGGAAACTAGTTGAATGAAGGGTCATTTGGTAAATAATGAATGATTTGATTGGTTCAGTGCCATGCAAGAGTGTTATTGGCTTAATTCTGTCTAAACATGATGAGTGAAGTTTCTTGAAGGTTTGGTAATAGGTTTGGGATAAGTTTTGTAGATTGAATTTCTTATTGCCTTGTTTGGAATATAGTTTGCAAAGAGATGTTGGTGAATAATGAAAGAATTTTTTGGATTAGTGTTTTTGATGGTGGTTTTGATTTGGCTTGGTCATTTTAATGCTGGTTAAGGTATGTTTAAGCCCGATAAAGGCCTTGAATGTTGATTGGGTGATTTTGTTGTTTGACAGCCCAATGAATAGCCAAAGAATTTGATGGATTTTGTTGAGTAGATAAGTGAACTTGATGATTGGTTTGAGGATTGTCTCATGATTTGTGAATAGGGTTAGAAGTACCCCTGATAGTTGATTGGTTTTGGTAGATGCCTCTACATCAAAATTAAACTTCTTAAATGTTTATGTGAATAGATGGTATGCTATATTGATATATATATATAATCATTAGGTTGATTTGTTTTTGTGTGTGTGAAAATTGTATCAATGTATAAAGGAATTCAAACACATCAATGAGACATTAAATCAAGAAAACTGAAAAGGAAAACAACATAAGTAAACTGTTACTGCAACTTCCCCGAAATCATCTTATCTCTCTCTAACTCCAGCGTTTTGTTGTTTCCAATGGCTCTCAGATCAGCAGATCAAGCCAACAAAATGAACAGCTGAAGAACGAGATTTGAAAATGCACACTATGCTAAATGCAAGGCTATGCTAAGATGACAATATTGCTGTGATGCTGAAAATGATGTGAATGCATAAGCGTATATGTTCATCGTGTAAATGTGTGTATTCGTGTGTAACCAATGCATGGATTTGTACCAGTATTTATAGAGTCTTAGAAAGGATTCGATTGGCTGACATGTTTTAATGCCTAGATTAAGCTTGTTCGAATGGACGGTGGAAGATTTTCGTAAGTGGAGAGAGAGATAGAATGTTTCCCTTTTCCTTCAATTTTCGTCATTGAGATCCGAAGGGAATTGCCGTTTCGAAGAATGAGTTTAGAATGAGTTAGAATTAAATAAAATAAATTTATTTAATTTGTAAGTGAAGATGGATATAGAAACTCACATAATTAAATAAATTATATTTAATTATGTTTTAGAAGTGAATTTAGAGTGAGAGGAAAATATTAAATTAAATATTTAATATTTAATTTGATTATGGGATGAAGAGAATATTCCATTATTTGAATATTCAAATATTCAAACTTTAGAATGATATGATAATTAAAATAAATAATCGTATTTATTTAATTTAATTAAGAGAAATGTGGGAAATGATAATTAATTAAATAAAGTTATTTATTTAATTAATGTAGAAGAATCATAAGAATGAACAATATAAATAAATAATTAAATTTATTTATATGTAGATGACTTTAGGATAATTAATTAAATAATTTATATTTAATTAATGTAGAAGAATTATAAGAATGAACAATATAAATAAATAATTAAATTTATTTATATGTAGATGACTTTAGGAGAATTAATTAAATAATTTATATTTAATTAATTAACAAGCTTAATCATGACCATTTTTAGATGCATACATTTTGCCCCTCTTTGAAGTGATGTGTGAAACGCATTGCTTCAAAGAAAAATAAGATTTTTGCCCCTGATATGCTTTCGATGTTGCTGCTGATGATGCCCCCTCGGGAGGTAAATCACGGATGATAGAGAGTGATTTAGCTCTCGACAAATGATGGAAAAGAAATGTCCCATTTTGAAAATAAAGTCAAAAGGCAGCAAACTTACCTTTGTTTGACCTTTAAAAGGTAAAAAAAGTTGAAAAAGACAAGTCATTTGCACTTTTTGACTTTGTGAATACTGTAGCTCTGAGAGTGATCTTGCGACATGGAGATTCCCTATCATCACCACTGATTCGAGAGATCTTGCCGATACCAGAGGCCATCAACATACGGACCACCGGTGAGTCGATCTAACCGCTTGTGCTTTCAAATTTTTATGTTTTTGAATCAAAATTTATTGTTTTCCTGTAGATTTTGGGTTTGAAAATGACGTTTTAGTGCTTTCGATGATTTTTCCGGCACTTAGGGTAAAAAAAATAGCACATATAGGCTAGATTTGAAATAGTTAGGGTAAAACTAGTGTAGCGCATTCGATAAAAACAATAGCGCATATAAGGTGTCATTCGGAAATTTAGGAGTATGGCGCATATAGGGAAAACAGTACCGCATATAGGAAAAAGTGCATCGAGCAAAAACAGTGGCGCATACAGGGAAATCACGCATCCAGTGATTAAAGTAGCACTTAGGTTGATTAAAGTAGCGCATATAGGGAAAGCGCGCATAGGGGATCTGTTTGAGCACATATAGCAAAAAGAACGACACATATGGGTTTTAGCACATAGAGACCATAGAGTAGCGCATATGGGTTTTAGTGCATAGGGGTTTTAGTGCATAGAGGCCGCAGAGTAGCGCATATAGTCAAAATAGGCCGAATGTATGATTTGATGATAGTAAAGTGAAAATAATGATGAATATTGCTTCCTTAGTCAACAGATAGTGAAATTGTCGTGTCATCATGCTAATATGGATAGAAATGATAGAATGATCTAATGATTGATTGATAACTTGGCTTCCTAGAGTAGAAAACAAAAAGTAATTGTCTGATAACTTTGTTTCAAAAATAAAGAGTAGATTGAACAGATAACTTTGCTTCTCATAAATGAAAAACAAAGAGTAATCATCGGATAAATGATTGATATGACTTCTGATAAATTTTCTTTCTGCGATTGAAAACAAATAGTAATTGATGGTAGAGCAGATTGATATGATATCCAGATAGATAGATTGTGTATTGGTTTGCCTGATGGGACTGATTGTGTGATATGGGTCATTGATAAGATATGATGCATTGATATGAGTCATTGATATGGGTTTGATATAGTTCACCGATATAGTTCACTTGATATAGGTCACTGATAGATATGAGTCTAATTGATTTTGATTGATTGAGATTAAATGATTGGTATGATTCTGATTGATTATTATTGTGATGAAAATAGGAGGTTTTCAAAAACCTCCAGATTAAAGAGCGGCACTTAGCAGGGTGGGATAGGATACCCGAGTTGACACCTGTTGATATAGCTTTGATAGATACATGTGGTTTGAGATCCTTGTTGGCTATGTCACTAATTCAGGTCAATAGAGGATAGTTGACAGCACTAGCAGAGTGATGGCATTCAGAGCACAACACCTTTCATATGCCGACTGGTGAGGTGACGGTGACTCTGGAGGATGTGTACAAGATTTTGGGTATCCTAGTGGTTGGTGCCCTTGTGTACTATGATCACAAGGAGCTCAGGGGTACAGATGCTTTGAGGAGGGTGTATGGTGATGGATAGATTGCTGGGTACTGTGTACCATGGGCTGACTTTCGAGGATATCCAGCCTTGCCTACAGTTTTGGGTGCGTTCATTGGAGGTCTCCTTTGTCTGGATCGCCAAGCAAAGGGATTATCAGTGGGATGGGGCAGGATTATGGAGCAAATGTTGCTACAGCTGCGGAGATATGCATGGGGGAGTTGTATGTTAGTGCATCTATATCATGATTTGCATCAGGTGGTGTACAGGGGTGCTTCCAGTTTGTCGTGTGGTGTGACACTACTGCAGATCTGGGCATGGGAGCATCTTGTTGTGACGAGACCAGCGTGCCCCAGAGTTAGGCCTCCAGGTAGGCCCTATGTATATACGTATGCTATGTTCCTTACCCAACCCAAGCTAGGAAAGGTGGATTACTGGAGACGACTTCTAGATGATATGGATACAATGGTATGGCGACCATATCTTGATTGTGAGCCATGGGATACAGATGATATAGAGATGCCATTTGTATGCATTCCTCAGTTTCTGATAGGGAGGACTCCTTTTATTCTTGAGAGGTTTCTGGAATTGCAGGTGCAGAGACAGTTTGGATTTACCTAGGGGCTGCCACAGGGGGTTGCACACTATGCCCAGAGTAGATATGAGGTTGGATGGGGGCCATGTATTTCCTATTAGATAGCATATACAGAGTTCTGGTCATTAGCGCCTGAGGCATGGGATGACAGGGAGACATTGTTGATGCTGGTATGTCTAATGAGTATTCTTTATATTACCACACACATCCCTTTCCATGGTTTACCAGTCTCGATGAGCCAACACCCATTCTAGTAGTACCATAGCCAGGGGTAGTGAGATAGGAGGAGGGGGCAGGTGGAGAGCAGGGGTAGTTGGAGGAGAGGAGGAGGAGAGTTCTGATGGATATGATGGAGATGATGGCGGGGATGAGGGATAGGTGTTGGGGAGGTCGAGGCCAGATATTTTGAGGGGTGTCCAGATCATGTGGCGGCCGAGGACAGGGATTGAGCGATGGACAGTGATCTGGATGGGATCCTCATCTCAGCAGGGGCAGATAGCTACTCTTCAGGCCCAAGTGCAGACACTACAGGGATAGCAGGGACAGTTGCAAAGTTAGTTGACGCAGTCACAGGGATTTATTGTACAGCTACAGGCACAGTTGGCATAGGCATAGGCACAGGCACAGGCACCTGCCCCAGACCCACAGTTAGCCCAGGTGATGACAGAGAGAGATGCATTCAGACGGAGGGCAGTGGAGGCTGAGGGCATTGCTCAGAGGCTCATGGGCATGGTAGAGAGTGCCTCATTATGAGATGCCATTACAGAGGGCATGGAGATGGTGAGAGAGGCCGAGTATTACAGAGTCAGGTATGAGGAGTTGTGTCCTCCCGAGCGCAGAGAGCCATTTCCCCAATCTCATAGCAGGACTAGGAGAAAATCACAGACACATACACAGAGCATGGGAGTGACTAGGCTTCGGCAGGATCCAGACGCAGGTACCAGTGGCAGGCCACCTCCTTCCAGACCAACTCCATCAGGGGCATCGACCAGCTAGTAGATACATTTCACACGTGTGTATCATTTTTTTAGCATATCTCATGTATTTTCCTTTGGATATTTTAATTTCATCGGATATTTGGACATTTGTATCATTTTTGATGAGTGATGATATGCAGCGGCAATGATTGTTTTTGATGATGTGATGTGCATTTTTGAGATGATTATGTGATATACATTTATTTCTATGTGTTATGGATTTTGGTATGTATTTTAATGATTTGATGACTAACATGATATGCAGGATGATTCGATATGATGTTTTTATTATGATGATAATGATTTGATGATGTGTACTAATGATGTCATGCAAGTGGATGACTTATGATGTGTATATGGAAATGTATGTATGGAATGTTTATTTTTGGATTTTTCAATGCAGGTAAATGATGATAATATGATGAAAAATGAATGTTGTGTTCATGATATTCATTATGAATTTGTATGATAAAATGATATGATATGATGTAAAATGATATGAATATTGATAGGAAGTGAGATTAGTAAATAGTGATGAGATATATGATAAAATGATATGTGATGAAAATATAATGATTTGTAATAAAAATGAACGGATAAATGAAATGAATAATAATGGATTTATAATGATAATGAATTGATATGATAAGATAATGATACAGAGATGAAATAAATGATGATAATGATAATGATAATGAACTGATGAAATGATGATAATGGAATAAATGATAATGATAATGACATGATAAGATAATGACAATGAAATGATGAAATGATAATGAAAAGAATATGAATGATAATGAAAATGAAAATGAATGAAATGATAATAATGATAATGAAAATGAATGAAATGATGATAAAATGAATGAAATGATGAAATGACTATAATATGATAATGATAATGCAAGGATGAGATGATAATGAAAATAATATGAATGATAATGATAATGAAAAATGAATGAAATGATGAAATGACTATAATATGATAATGATAATGCAAGGATGAGATGATAATGAAAATAATATGAATGATAATGATAATGAAAAATGAATGAAATGATGAAATGACTATAATATGATAATGATAATGCAAGGATGAGATAATAATGAAAATAATATGAATGATAATGATAATGAAAAATGAATGAAATGATGATGAACCAAATTTCCACATTGTCCTCCACAAATAGTCCAAAGAAACATGATAGCCATTGGCCTTTCAAAACTCTTGATGCAAATCCAATATGCAATTATTTACAATGACCTAAAATGAAATGCAACTAAATGAAACCAACCATTTTGTTGAGCCTTTTGGCTAGCCTGCTTGAATCATCATAGAGCGTTTTAAAATGTTGGAAGTGTGTACAAGCATCAGAGGGGAAATTAGCACCAATGATGACCTGAGTACAACTTTCATGATTTTTGATATAGCAAGCGAACACAAGCATCTAGGTATAATTGAACTGAGATGACCTGAGCATTTCTTGCACGAACAGACAAAGACTAACTACCTTCTGATGCAAATTTGGAACTGTCATCAATGATAAATCATGTCTCGTGACATACTTGCAACAGATGGATAGTTATTCTCAACACAGCAGACAAAGAAAAATCATCCTCTTTCCTTGCCACTCTAGTTCAATACATCATTGAGTGTACTCCAGAGAAATGATATCGAAAATTAAACAACCATTGTTCAAAAAAATGAAATATTATTATTCCAAACATTATTCAGATTATAGATCATCCAGATATGAGTCATGATAGGGTACGTAGCTAAAAATTACTGTGATATGGATCAATGATTGGATAGTTATGGTTTGATTTGATTGTTTTATTTTGCATGATTTGGCTTTGATGTCGTTGTCTCGTTGTTTCGGTAAAACCTAAAAGTTGATTGCCCCCAGTATGCCAATGTTTTCCCTCGGTATTTGCTGAAATGAATATGTACAATAAATCAAGCCATAATAAGACATTATCATTCTAGGAAAATGATGATAGCATGATGCTGGTATGGCCCTAAGATGATGGAAAAGATGCATGAAAATGAAGGCTGAAAAGTTAAGTGCAGAACATGAATTTATAGATGGAGAGCTACAAATAGTGTCTATTTGTCAGATTTTCACTATTTGTTTTTATTACATTTTTCTTGTCAATAGACTGCCTGTCGCCAGGTTTTCACCCTATGACGTTCTCTTTCTCTTTTTTTCTTTTTTTTTTTCTTTTCAGGACTTTTTCTAATTTTTTTGTATTTCTTTAGGACTTTTTCTTATTTTTTTGTATTTCTTCAGGACTTTTTTTTATGATGATAACCGCTTTAGACATAATACTTTTTTAGATGCATGTTGTTGATAGGTTCGTCAAACAGGTCCCCTTCTGGCATTGATAGCTTGTAGGCTCCTAAACCATAGACTGCGATAACTACATAAGGTCCTAGCCAATTGGTTTCGAACTTTCCTTTCTTCTCTCTGTCTTGCTGATTGCGTGGGTTTTCTTTCAAAATAAGATCACCCACTTGAAAGTTACATGGCTTTACTTTGTGATTATAGTTGCGAGACATCATCTATTGATATGCTTTTAAATGATCAGTTGCTCTTTATCTCTTTTCATCTAGGAGTTCAAGCTCTTGGAGTCGGAAAACTCTGTATTCATCATCTGTTATAAGACCTTTTAGTGATACCCTGAGTGAGGGAATCTCAACTTTTAAAGGTAGTATGGCTTCTACTCCATGGACAAGAGCAAATGGCATTTCTCCTGTTGGTGTGCAGATACTAGTTTTGTAGGCCCACAAGGCGAGATTGAGTTGAACATGCCAATCCTTCCCTAAGTCATTCACAGTCTTCTTCAAAAAATTTAATATTGTTTTATTTGAGGCCTCTGCTTGGCCATTCCCCTATGGATAGTAAGGTGTTGAATATCTATGCTAAATGTGAAATCTTTCACAAAGTTCATCAACATCCTGATTTTTGAAAGGACGTCCATTATCTGTAATAATGGAGTTGGGAATGCCATACCAACAAATAATATAGTTGAGTATGAATGATGATATTTGTTTGTCGGTAACTTTAGTAAGAGGTACTGCCTCAATCCACTTGGTAAAATACTCTATAGCTGTGATGATGAACTTATGTTCGTTCGATGAAGAAGGATGAATCTTGCCTACTAGATCTAACCACCATTGAGAAAATGGCTAGGTTGGCGTGAATGGTTGAAGTTCCTGTGCAGGAGCATGAATGAGATTCCCATGAATTTGACATTTTGAGCATGTTTTCACAAAAGTGAATGATTCCCTCTCCATTGTAGGTCAGTAGTAACCCATTCTAATCAATTTCTTGGATAAGGTCAGTCCACTCGAATGAGTACCACAGATGCCACCATGAACTTCTTGTAAAGCTTTTTCAGATTCCTCACGTTCAAGACATCGAAGTAGAGTACCATCAAGACCATGGTGATAAAAAGTGTCAGTGATAAGAGTGTAGCGAGCAGATTGGTGGATAAAATTGCGTTTTTGGTTACGAGATAAATCGGGTGCTAAGATATCATCTTTGAGGTAGGCATAAATTTTTTTGTACCAAGGTGAATCGGATCCTATCAAGTGGCAAATGATTTGGCTTTCAGGGGTATTAGAAGTAGGTGTAAATGATTGTTCCACTAGAAATTCATAGCGAGTCTGAGTTTCTGGGAGTTGTAACAATGATGCGATCGTAGCCATGGCATCAGCTGCTTTATTATCAAGCCTTGGAATTTGTGTGAATTTGATGTCCACAAAGTATTTCTTGAAGTCATCAACCATCTTTTTATATGGTAATAGTTTGTTATCTTTGGTCTGATAATCATCGCTGATCTGATAAATGACCAATTGTGAGTTGCCATATACTTGTAGTTCTGTAATCCTCCATTCTAGTGCTATTTTAAGCCCAGTGATCAATGCTTCATATTCGGCTATGTTGTTGGTGCATGGAAACATCAGCCTATATGATTGAGTAATGGTGTGTCCTTGAGGGGTGACGAAAAGTATGCCTGCCCCTGATCCATGTTGAGTGAAAGAACCATCAAAATATAAAGACCATGGTTGTTTATATTCTGTAGCAAAGACATCAGCATCTCGAAATTCAATGTGCAAGGGATGGTCTACTTGTAATGGTGCTTCAGCTAGTTGATCAGCGATAACTTGTCCTTTGATTGCCTTGTGATCAACATAATGGATGTCAAACTCACTCAAAATCATTACCCACTTTGCTAATCTTCCTGTCAATGATGCTTTGCTTAACAAATACTTGAGTGGATCAATCTTTGAAACCAGATTGATTGTATGAGTTAACATGTAATGCCAAAAATTTTGTGAAGAAAAAACTACTGCCAAACAAGCCTTCTCGATAGAAGTGTAGTTGAGCTCATGACTTGTTAGTGTTCTGCTGATGTAGTAGATTGCACGTTCTTTTCCTGTAGAGTCTTCTTGTGCTAGTAGTGCCCCCAGAGATGTCTCCATTGCAGCAATGTATAATATTAGTGGTTTGTCTCGATTTGGTGGTATGAGAACTGGTGGAGTCATTAAATACTATTTTATTTGTTGAAAAGCCAATTCACATTTGTCATCCCACTTGAAAGGAACATTCTTATGCAGTAGATGTGTGAAAGGTAAACTTTTGTCGGCCAATTGTGCAATGAACCTTCATATAGATTGAAGTCGTCCTTGCAATGATCTCAATTGACTAATGTTTCTTGGTGGAGGCATTTCCATAATTGCATGTACTTTTGCAGGATCTACTTCAATTCCTTTTTCTGAAATAATGTACCCCAAGAGTTTTCTAGATTTCACCCCAAAAACACATTTCTTGGGGTTGAGGTGAACTTTGAATTTCTCTAATCTTGCAAATATTTTGGACAATATTTCAAGATGTCCTTCTCTGGTGTATGATTTTTCCAGTATGTTATCTACATAATCTTCCATGAAGATATGCATCATGTCATGAAAGATTGTAGTCATGGCTCTTTGGTAGGTAGCCCCAACATTCTTTAGACCAAAAGGCATGACGTTCCAATAATAAGTTCCCCATGGACATGTGAAAGTTATTTTCTCCTGGTCTTCAAGTGCAATCTTGATTTGGTTGTAGCCAAAAAAACCATCCATTAATGAATACATGGCATGGCCAGCTGTCAGATCGACTATAGTGTCGATGTTAGGCATTGGAAAATTATCCTTAAGACATGCTTTGTTAAGATCTCTAAAATTTGTGCATATTCTTATAGTTTTATCAGGCTTAGATACAGGAACAATGTTGGAGATCCATTATGCATAGTCAATTGGTCTTATGAAGCCTACATCAAGGAGTTTTCTCAATTCTTCCTTAACCAATAATGCAACATGAGGGTGCATCTTTCTGAGTTTTTGTTTCACCGGCTTGGCCCCTGGTTTGATAGACAAGTGATGCATGATAAGATCAGGATCAAGACCAGGCATGTCAACGTAGGACCACACAAAATTGACTTGATTTGCTTTCAAGAATTCCATGAACTCTGGTATTTCTTTCTCTGTCATTGATGCAGCTAACTGTAAAATTATTGGTTTGTCAGAAGTCTCAAGATTCACAGCATTTTTTGGCTCAATCAAAATAGGTGATCGCTCATGGTAGTGCTCCAAGAGAGTGTCAAGGTTCCCATCATCTGGTGCCTCAAAGAGGTTTTCACCATTCGATACGCTCTTTATTTTATCTTTTGTTGGATCTAATACTACCAGATTCTGGTTTTCACCATTATATCTTTCTTTTATGTTTTTACTTTTGCAACTAGGAGACTTGACACTCTCCTGATCAAAAACTCTATATCGAAAATCACTGGTGGAACAATCATTTGTATCCTCTACAGAAAGGAAGTTTATAATAGCTTCGTCACTTGGAAACATAGGTATATTGATAGGCTCGGTTGAATCCCAATCAATGAGATCAGGATAAATCAAAGATAGCGGGTCGTCAGGTTGTGTGAAATCGGCTATGGTTAAGGTCATAATGGAGTGGTCGGTAGGATCTGAGGTATGAGGTGGATCAATAATGATATTGTCTTCATGATAGTCTTGTTCGTTTAGATCCGATTCAGCATCACTAGAGTCATGGTGACTTTGTAGTTTGAATTCACATGTTTGGGTCCCTGAACCTTGACCTTCAATTAGAGTTGGGGCATACTGGTGTATTACATCAACCTCTTTGTCCCTCCAAAACTCATCATTGTAAATGGTGTCCCATTCATATTCAGCAGAGTCTGTGTTAGAATTGTTATCCACGAAGTTCTGAACTGTTGCCAAACATGCTTCTCATGAATCTGAGCCTTCTTGCAATGTGAAGATAGTGCCATGCATTTGTTTGGATGTGCTTTCTTTGGAGTGAGTATCATAACCCAATCCAGTTTTCTCTTTTGCAACAAGTCTGTGGAGGTGAATAGGTTCAACTACTCCTTTCCTTTCTCCAATAGGACCTTTATCATAGCCCTTCTTCTGCATGATTGAATACCCTTTTCCATATTTTTCTGTGGGTAATTTGACATTAAAGACTGCTTCATCTTCATCTTTATAGAGCCAGTTTAGAATTTTTGTATCCTTAGGATCTTCCATGGGGAATTTTTCTTTGATGAATTGTCCATTAAACTTTGTGATTGGCTCTGTTGGTGGTTGCTTTGATGTTGATGTTGTTGATATTTGATGTTCTATGATAGATGGTTGTCCATGTGATCGAGGTGATGTAGGTAAATTGGCAAGACAAAGAGAGTACTCTCTGACTCCATGGTCCTTAAATTTCAATTTCTTGTCAAAACTATTGGTTAATTGACTTATTTGTGTGTCAATCTTTAAAGAAGTCCTAGCATGGCTTCTCGATTGTTAGGAACCAAAGTATCTTGACTGGCTTTTATGTTGGCACAATTTTGAATATTGGAATTATCAGCTGGTATCGTGATTTCCTATCCATCATAAGGAAACTTAAGACATTGATGATAGGTTGATGGGACGGCTTGCATTTCATGGATCCAAGGATGACCCAACAAGATGTTGTACTCAAGATCACGGTCCAATACTTGACAGAAAGTATTCTTGACAACAGGGCCCACTCTGATTGGCAGCATGATTAGACCCTTGGATGGTCTTTCTTCATCATCATAAGCTTTTATGGTAATATTTCTTTTGAAATCAATGGAGTCCTTAGAAAATCCTAAAGCCTTAACCAGCTTCATGGTACAGATGTTCAAACCAGCACCTCCATCTATTAGAACTCGTCTGATACAAAACTTGTGAACCATGACTTCTAAGTACAATGACGAATTATGGGGATGAGTTATGGAAACATCATCCTTTTCAGAGAATGAGAGGCAAGTGGGTGAGGACAAGTGTCCTACCATGGCTTAAAATTGGTTCACATCCAAATCAGTGGATACATTTGTTTCAAAGAGGGCCTTTTCGAGAATTTCCTTATGGGCTGGAGAAATCTTCAATAGTTCCAAGATAGAAATTTGAGCGAGGGTTTTCCGAAGTTGGTTGACCAAATCATATTGATGTTGAGGTGGAGGTTCAGTAGATTTTGAAGAGGTGCCTTTTAAGACAACTTTAGCTTGTGCCCTTGTTGTTGTGTTGACTTCTCTATATTCCACCTTCTTGTTGACTTTAATGACATTTACCCATTCGTCGTCTTTGTAGAGATGGTTGATTATATGATCATCATTGATATGATTCACATTTTTTTCAAAAGACTCACCCTTTTGATGATTGGGCAAAGGGTTGCGAAATGCTTGGTGGTCTGCATTGGATTGTTGATGTCCTATTGTAATGATGTCATTGTTGATTAAGTCTTGAATGGTGTTCTTCAAGGCTTTACAGATGTTTGTGCGATGACCTTTGCACCGATGATAATCACAATAGTATGCCTCATTCCATGATGGAGGCTTTACATTGGGTTCATAGTTCCATTGAGGTGGCAAAGTAATGACATTTTTGGCCATCAACTCTTTGAATACGGATTCTAAAGATTGACCCAATGAAGTGAAAGTTCTTCTATTAGAGAAGAATGAAAATCTTTGTGGATTTGTATTCGAGGTGTTCCCTAAGGAATTGTGATTCTTATTGGTTCCTCGATAACCTTGGTTGTTGGAAGTCCCTTGATTGGGAGTAGAATGTTGATTTATATTGTTCCTTGGAGGGGGAGGATTGTTTCTGTGATTTGCAATTGAGTTGACATTGTTGTTGTGAATGCTTGGAGTATTAAGGACAAATGGCTTGGTCGAGACACGATTTGCATCAACACCATCATTCACCATATTTTTTATGTGAGTCCAAAATTTAGACTTGTCCTGATTATTGTGATGGTTGGATAAGCTAGGATTGTCTTTGTCATGTTTTATTATTCCTCTTTTGATCAAAGCATTTTCAATGGTTATGGCATCTTCAATCATTTTCTCAAAATAAGGAGGACAATGTAAGTTCAAATGATAGCTCATTTCTGAATTTAAACTATTAATGAAGGTAACCATCTTTTCCTTTTCAGGAACAGGACGTGGATATCTGGAAAACATTCTTCTCCATATCTGAAGAAAAGTAATGAAAGATTCACTGGGTTTTTGTGCAACTTTACAGAGATCTATCATGGTGATTTGGTGCTGGATGTTGTAAGCATATTGTGATATGAATAGGTTGATTAATTCTTCAAATGTCTTGATGAGAGGTGTGATCTTCGATAGCCATTCCATAGAGTGAACTCCAAGACTCCTAGGAAACAATCGCATCAAGTAAGTGTCTTCGTGAGCGAATTCTAATGTCATGTTTCAGAAGTCTCTAACATGATCGATTGGATCCGATTTCCCATTATAGCGATCAAATTTTGGCATTTCACAATGTTTGGGAAAAGGAATCATGTTAAGACTTCGATTGAAAGGATAAGGAAAAATGTCCTCCAGAGTATATTTCTTTGTGGTTGTTCCCCCTTGTAACTCTTTAACTTGTCCTTGAAGTGCCTTGATTTGTTGAGTCAAAGCACTAAGATTAGATAGGGGTGTCTCTTCAGGTTTGTTTTTCAAATTCTCAGTATTAAAGTCATGAGGCAATTTAGCCCCTTATAAGGCTAGATAGCAGAAATATTTTTCTTTATCTTGCTGCAAGATCTTTTCTATGGCTTTGTGAAATTTTGGATCTTGCTCAGTCTCTCTAAGATGTTCCTCATCTTGTTCCTCATCACTTTCTATATGTGTTTTTTTCGCGTCTTTGTATTGGTGAAAAGGATTTTCTTCTCTGTTATCCATATCTTTGTCAAAAAGTGGATTACGACTCATAATGTAAAGAGGATTACTGCTTTCACCCTCTTCTTGAACATTTTGGGTATGACCTTCTTGTTGAATTTCATCATTAAATTTATTGAATTGAGATCTTGTGAAGATAGGCATATGATTTTGAAGAATTCTGCTAAACTTAGATCCTGGTTTTTGACAAGTGCGATGATGATGATATCTTGATCCTATAAGATATGGAATCTTATGGTATGATCTAAGATGTTCCTAATTTTTTGATTGTGGCTTCCAATGATGAAGGATGTCAGAATCCTGTTGGGGAAGTTGAATCAATAATTAGAAATTTGTTTTGAGAGAGCACTCTTAAAGTTTTGATCTTTGTTTTCGAAGAAAGGTTTCAAAATCACCGAAGGATTTGATTGGGATGTGAAGGATATTCTATAGAAGGTTGTGGTATGTTGTCAAATTCAAGAGGTTGGTTATGATTATGCCATTGTGATAGAGCTAATCTCTGATAATAAGCTCGAGAATCTAAGGGATCTACAACATACTCATCCGTGAATCCTCTAACAAAGTCTTGGTATCTATGAAGAAATCCTCGGTAATGAAGCAAGACGTGTCGAATTTTGTACCAGAATTTTCTCTTTTGCAATGTTTTCTTGTATCCTAATGGTTTCTTGGGTTTTCTGATCCTATTGGAAACTGATTTCTTGGAAAATTTTGCTGATTTCCAATCTCTATGCATGGGAATGTTTTTGAAACAAAGGTATAAATAACTTTTGAATGATTTCAGTTGTTGTTCTTCATGTTCATTTCTAATGATCTTTTTATCTGAATTAATGTGATGGAAGACACAAAAAACATTTTGAAAAACAGTTGTTTTAAAGGCCCTACACTAACATGAAGTGTTTGATCAAGAAGATGTTTTCAACAAATGTTTTCATAGGCTTAGCACATGAAAGAAAATTCAGACAGACTCACTCTTAATACTCAAGTAGGTCATTCTAGTAATCAATAGCCCACATCTTAAAACTGCGTCGACTCACATAGCCGTGTCACCCCCGAAGGGGCGCCCATGTTTTTGTCTTTTCCAAGCGCATACTCAGAGTTACGGAAGTGGATACTAGATCCCCTGAGCAAACGGTCCTTGGCAGTTATATGGTGAGTGTCTTGGGGGTAGATTCTTCCCTCCCCTTGCACTGTGATTATTAGAATGTTCAAAAACTGACTTCGGCTGGCCACTACACTAGGTTCATAGTAAGGATTTTTGTTTGGTGTGGCAATAATAAACTCCCTTAGGAGACCTCCCAACCTTTAGAACAAAGGCTTTGGGGATGGTTATCTTGCACACTACCGGCAAAAGAGGGTTTCCCCAAATTTGCTTTAAATTTTATAGTGGGGCGGAATAGCCTTGCTTTGGCTTGAACCCACTTGAGTCGTTGATGTAGGGTGAGTAATTTTTCCCACTACAGTAGGCTCTCTAAAGGATGTAATTAAAGCAACAAAAAATCATGAAATTGAAAAGGCAAGTCTGGTATTTTGATCACCCAGTAAAAGGGGAGAGCGTAGACCTATTGCCACAGACAAAGCAAAGAAAAGTTCATTTTTAAAACCCAAATCACAATGATCTAATCTAAGTGAAGATATTGCTTCACAAAAATAAGTTATTCAATTTTAATTGCAAGATCATTATGTGGTGACTATCCTAGATTGCTTCATTTTATTCCAAATGTGGCTATCCTAGGATTGCTTCATTTTAAAAATCCAAAAAAAGAAAAAAAAAGAATTTTGTCTGCGGAAGGCGTTAGACTCAGAATTTTGTATTTGTGTTACACTCCATATGTGCTAGAACAGAAATTATATGCACCGAAACAGATGATATATGCACCGAAACAGAAGGTATATGCACCGAAACAGATCTGATATATGCGTCGAAATAGAAGGTATATGCGCCAAAACAGAAAGTATATGCACCATAGGAAAGATTCTAAATGCGCTAAAACAGTTGCTATATGTGCTAGAAAAGTTACTATATGCGCTAGAACAGTTACTATATGTGCTACAAAATCCTGCAAAACAAAAGAGTAAAAACCCCGTATGCACCGCAGAAAATGTCGAATGCGCTTAAACGCCAAATTTTTCTGAAAGTTAACTCCAGAACGCGGAAACTGTAAAAAAAAACTCGCAGAGAATGTTAAAATTGTGGGTTTGAGCCCCACGGTGGGCGCCATTTTATGTGTGTGTGAAAATTGTATCAATGTATAAAGGAATTCAAACACATATCAATAAGACATTAAATCAAGAAAACTGAAAAGGAAAACAATAGAAGCAAACTGTTACTGCAACTTCCCCAAAATTGTCTTATCTCTCTCTAACTCCAGTGTTTTGTTGTTTCCAATGGCTCTCAGATCAACAAATCAAGCTCAACAAAATGAACAGCTGAAGAACGAGATTTGAAAATGCACACTATGCTAAATGCAAGGCTATGCTAAGATGATAATATCGCTGTGATGTTGAAAATGATGTGAATGCATAAGCATATATGTTCATCGTGTAAATGCTTGTATTCGTGTGTAACCACCGCATGGATTTGTACCAGTATTTATAGTCTTAGAAAGGATTCGATTGGCTGACATGTTTTAATGGCCCGAATTAAGCTTGTTTGAATGGACGGTGGAAGATTTTCGTAAGTGGAGAGGGAGATAGAAGGTTTCCCTTTTCCTTCAATTTTCGTCATTGAGATCCAAAGGGAATTTTTCATTTCGAAGAATGAGTTTAGAATGAGTTAGAATTAAATAAAATAAATTTATTTAATTTGTAAGTGAAGATGGATATAGAAACTCACATAATTAAATAAATTATATTTAATTATGTTTTAGAAGTGAATTTAGAGTGAGAGGAAATTATTAAATTAAATATTTAATATTTAATTTGATTATGGGATGAAGAGAATATTCCATTATTTGAATATTCAAATATTCAAACTTTAGAATGATATGATAATTAAAATAAATAATCGTATTTATTTAATTTAATTAAGAGAAATGTGGGAAATGATAATTAATTAAATAAAGTTATTTATTTAATTAATGTAGAAGAATCAAAAGAATGAACAATATAAATAAATAATTAAATTTATTTATATGTAGATGAATTTAGGAGAATTAATTAAATAATTTATATTTAATTAATGTAAAAGAATTATAAGAATGAACAATATAAATAAATAATTAAATTTATTTATATGTAGATGACTTTAGGAGAATTAATTAAATAATTTATATTTAATTAATTAACAAGCTTAATCATGACCATTTTTAGATGCATACAGTTTGAATAAATGATTTTTTAATAATAAGTTTGTTAAGTGGTGCTAGTTATAATAGGGAGATAATAAAAGAAGAAAAATAATGATTGGTAACCATCAATGGTTATTACACTCACTATATTAATAATATGATGTTTACAATAAAATGAGATTTATTTGGCAGCAGGGAAAACTTTAGTGGTGAATCTTCGCCAATTGGAAAATAATTAAAATCGAGACCTCCAAAAATGGCGAATAGTACAAGCTAAAAACAATGTAGAATCACCAAGTTTTTACAAAAAATAATTTTGTCTCGATTAATTCGCCTATGTAAACGATGCGTCATTGGAACCGATTCGCCATTAGTTTATACTATAATTACAAATATTAATTAAATTCGCCAGTAATATTATATTACTACCATTAATTTTGGGGCAATATCGCCACAATAATAAATTACCATTTAATTAAATTAGGGACATTTTAGCCTTGAATAGAGCTTTAATTTACTACCATCAAATCATTGATTATCATTTTAATCAGATGGCTGCAAGTTGATTCTGCACCCTAATACGCGTGTGCCTTTTAAAAGGCTTGTTGAGGCCCAAAAATTGTTTCGGTCCACACGATTAGGTTTAATCATGTGGAGCAAAACAATTTATGGGCGTCAACAAGCCTTTTAAAAGGCACGTGCATATTAGGGCACAAAATTAGAACAAAACAAATTCTGGGAGTCACTAATCCTTTTAAAATGAACGTGTGTATTAGGGCATGGAATCAACCTACAACCATTTGATTAAAAAGCTAATCAATGGTAAAAAAATCACCACAAGGGGGCTCTGCCCCCTTGACCCCCTCGACCCCCACAAGGGGGCTCTACCCCCTTGACCCCCACAAGGGGCACTGCCCCTTGACCCCACCGGTGGCTACCACCCCCGGGCCTCTACTTCAATATTACAAAAAATAAAAAATATATGGGGGAACTACGCCGACTAACTATGCAAATTTTTAAAGGGGAGATTCGCCATTGTAATTAATATTTTTAGTGATTATTCGCTAGGATTTGCCACCACGATTATTATTTTTACTAATTATCTATTAAGATTTGCCAAAATTTTATAGATTTTTTTAATATTGTGCATAGATTCACCAAGAAAATTAATATTTTTTTTCAAATAAAAGGAAAGATTCGTCAGGATTTTACACCTTTGCCAAGGGGGGGTTTCTTAAAGTTATCCCTATTTGGCAGTCTTAATTCTTATGTGTGTGCTACAATTTTCTAATATGCTTCATACACCAATATGACACCCAAGTGCTTGTACTTGTAGGCACAATGCTTTCTCAAAACTATCAAGTGGTAATACAAAATAATGAGAAAAGATCAACCTATGTGAATTCCAACACTCCACTTAAATCAAATATTCAATCAACATGCCCCATTTTCATGCACACAAACTCAACTTATAAGATTCTCTTACAATAACTAAAAATAGGACTCAAAGATGCCTTAGGTACTCCCTTCTCGTAGATATTTTACAATGTCACTCATACATTCTATATGCTCTTATAATTTCTACATCATATGTGCTCATGATGAGGTTAACTTCAAATGAATAATTTGGAATTCCCTCTCTAAGCTTGACACACACTTTTATAATGTCTACATCATAGGTGCTCATGATGAGGTTAACTTCAAATGAATAATTTAGTACCATAGATACTAGTCTTGGATTTGGAATATATTTTATAATTTCATTTGGGTTTACTAGCTCCCACCTAAACAAAGAAAAGAGATTGTAAATATTAATAATCACATAATCACATATTCAATTCAAATAAACATATGATATTTCAATAATCTAAAACTTGTGTGCTCAATTATGAAATATCTTATAACTTATGACTAGTCAAACTAGTCCATTGAATATAGAATTAAAAAGTAATTTTTATATGAATATCAAGCATACCTCCCATCTATCAGGATTAAAATTTAGAGAGTCCTCAAAGTAATGAGGATCAACATGAATAGAATGTAACCAAACTATTACTTTCAAACCTTTTGGAAACTTGTAACCTATTATAAAAACAACACAATTTAATCTTTCACTTAGTTTACTATTCTATTGAGAATATCCTACATCAATTTTTTTTGCATATTTTTTAAGGAAAAATAAAATACCATTGAACTTTGTATCCTTTGCCACAGTTCCAAACATAAAGTGTGCTACATTTGCAAGTTTGATAACTTCATCAATCACCTATGCACATGCTACAAAAATTATATGATAGCATTGGAATCATAGAAATTCCTTTTTTGTAAACTTTTAATTATATAATAGAACATCACCATGAAACCCCATTTCTTGGACCCATTTTTTTCAAATAGCCCACTACCTTGTCTATGCTAACACATTGAACAAAAACATATAATTTTCCCAATATTCATATGTAAACTTTGAACCAAAACATATGTACAAACTTGGAACCAAAACATATGTAAACTTGAAATATAAAAATGAAAGGTCTAACTATCAACTAATCTTGATGTGCATACTCTAAATTTTAATACCAATTAATGTCTATACTTACAAATTAATCCCAAAAATGATTCGAATCTACTCTACTCTCTATTATGTCAAGTATTGCCTCATGGTAAAACTCACTCACCTTCCACAAGGTCTTGTTCAAAGGTCTACCCCATATTTGATCAAATGAACATTGGATGCCACAACAAGGTTCGAGTAATGAAGTATCTTCTAATGCATGTCAAAGTCCTAAAAAAACCAAAAATTAAATCTTATGTGGGTACCTTCTAAGCCATGTTCTAGTAACAACCAATGAGCCTGTAGGGTATTTGATGTTTTCTTCATCTATAACTGGGGCCTCCAATTTCCTTTTGGCCTCAACACAACAACACAAGTAATAATATGTTCCCTCTTCATTGTCTTCATCTGCAATAACTGCATATACATTCCCTACATTGATATGTGAAACAAATTAGATGAAATTAGTCAGCATTACAAATACACTACAAAGTAAGATAACAATAGGAATTTCAAAAACTATGCAAGTAGATATATTACCTGGTTGAACTAGATCTAATATGTGGTCAAAGTCAACCAATGATTTCATCTATTTCAGTTCCAATGTCTTCAGAGGCTGATCCATGTGAAGTGGGCTAAGATAATCACCATTCCTCAACCCACTCTTTTGTCTCACTCATTCTAAGCTTGAATTGTACATGAAGAAAAAAAGTATGCCATCTTTCGTGTATGGATACTTCATGAACCTACATTTGAGCCAAGGAAAGAGTGTAGCTCACTCAATCCTATCAGTGTACAACAATCCTCATATGGTGCAATGTCAGTATCATATATCAACCAAAAAAATCTACAAACTAAATACTTACCTTCATTACCCAGACCCATCAAAGCATTACACCACTCGACAATTGATTTTGCATCTATCAAATTTGCATTGTCTTTATGCTTTAACTCTTCTCATGCTAATGCTCTTTTGACACATTCTCCTGTACCATTATGCTCCCCCTTTCCATGCCCAACCTCACATAATTTCCACATATGTTGAACACATGTAATGACATGCATCCTACTCAACCAATAGAACATTCGTGAGTTCTTGAACTGTGCTACACAATTATCCGACTATGCTTTAACTCTTCTCATGCTAATTCTCTTTTGACACATTCTCCTACACCATTATGCTCCCCCTTTCCATTCCCAACCTCACATAATTTCCACATATGTTGAACACATGTAATGACATGCATCCTACTTAACCAATAGAACATTCGTGAGTTCTTGAACTATGCTACACAATTATCCGACCATATTATATGTTGATTGTATGATATGCCCCTCTGAGCCAAACCACTATAGAAAAACTAGAAGCAACCTTGTATGAACTATGGAGAATGTGTGTGATCATCACTAATGTAAAAGTGGTACTCCCTCAATACCTTCATGTGGTCCTTTGTACTATCAGCTGCATGAATGAATGTTATGTGCACAAATATAGAAACCTGTGTGGAGTTGTAATATTGTGATTGCACCTCATGTTGTGGTTGTAGAGTGTAGTTCTCTACAGATTCAACCACTAAAACTATGCTACCAACTAAAAAGGTTTCTTTGCATAACTTGAATTTCAATTCCAACCATCAAACTCTATGGGTATTCCTTTCATACTCATGCACTAAACTGTCACAAAATGTATACATAAACTGATACACTAGAATCTTTTGAATAACCAAATCACACATTTTTTCTTGATTACCATATTTTGTATTGTATGCCACTATTTTATACTTTTTGAACTCTACTAGTTGGTTTCCAACTGCATGTGTGCTTTACATATGTTCACATATTGGCATACGTTGCAAGCCACTACAATGTTGACATGTGTCATCCAAGCATAGTTTAATGTAGAATATTTGTCCTTCCTCTCTTTCACATAAATTTTTTGATAAGAATTCTCTTGAAGATTTTGATGGGGCATGTATACCACAATCCTACAAAACATTGTTTGTATGCAAATCTAAACATATAGAATGATAAACATCATAATGGTTAGAAAATTCAATATGTAATCTACAACAACAAGTAATGTGTGTGTGATTTATCTTAACATAAAAAGGTTTAAGCATTTCAAAATATCTTTGAAAAATTCAAATTTGAGGATAATCCTCTAGAAATTTATGAAAAAACTATGTTTGAGTCGTATCCAAAAAATGCTTTGGATGTGGCTCACAGTTTTGACTACCAATCCTCCTAACCACATCCTTTTTATTTAGAGATGGACTTGTGTTATTCTTCCAATAGTATTTAATTAATTATCTCAATGCTTCAACAAATAGTTTATCTTTTTGTAGGAGTCTTCTCCAAAATGCCCATAACTCAATGGAATCAATGTCCTCAATGTGTTGGCGCTTTTGAACAACTCTTGATATAGTTTTTCTATTAATTCTCAATTGTTGACTTGTCTTTCTAATGAGACAAGATTTTCTTGTTTGATTACTTACTAAAGTCAATGTAATGGCATGTCGGGTGACATTACTATATTTTTAGCATGAGGTATTCCCCACACTCTCATAAGCATCCATTAGATTCTTCACTATAGTATTTTCACTTGAAGCATTCGATCTTCTCAACCCAAGAAACTTTATGATGGACCTATATTTTATACCTCGCATCATTTCAACAAATAGTTGACATGTTGCAATCTCATTTAACTTTTCAAAGAACAATCTCCAAATCTTATCAGCATATCTTCTATAAGTGTGTTGTGGAATCTTACCTTCCATTGGCTTTGAAATATTCTCATCAATATTAATCGAAAACTTTGGCGTTCTATAAAAAATTATAGGTGGTGTTCTCATAGGTACATTCATCTCAACTTTAGGAATTTCATCAATATTTTATCAGTAAGACAAGAGAATAGGATTCCCTATAGGTGGCATTAATATAACCCCTATGTCAGAGCCAATTCTACACCTAGAGCCATCAAAGTACAATTCCCATGTTCCTTCATATTTTTTAATAGTGAACACATTCTCATCATGGAATAAGTCTATATTAGGTAATGCTAGGGGAGAGGGAGCATCAACTAATTGTTCAATCAAGGCTTTTCCTTTGAATTATTTTTTAGAGAAAAAATTAAGGTCAAACTCAGTTGAGAGCATGACCCACTCAGCTAAGTGTCCTGATAAGTTTTTTTTAGTGAAAAGGTACTTTAAAGGATCAAATTTCGTCATCACATGGATTTCAGCATTCTATGAGTAATGTCTCAAATTCATAGTAGCGAATACGAGAGCCAAACATTGTTTTTCTATCTTCGTATATTGTGTCTCATAATCAATCAAATTTTGGATAATGTAATAAATAGGATGTTCTTTACCACTTTCATCTTGTTGAGCCAACAATGTTGCGAGAGAATGGGACAATGTTGTTGTATCAAGGATAAATGGTTTGTCTTGTATAGCGGGTTGTAAAACAGGTGGAGTAGCAATATAATATTTCAAACTCTCAAAAGTGTGTTTAGAATCCTCATTCCATTTAAACTAAACCTCTTTCTTAAGGAGTTGTGTTAAGGGTAATGTTTGATCTATTAAGGATACTACAAAATGGTAGATAGATAGCCTAAATTCTTTCTTGTAAAGTGCACAATTGAGAAATATTTCTACGAGGTGGCATGTTAACTATAACATCGATTTTCTTTGTTTCCACATCAATGCCTCTATGAGATATGATAAAACCTAAAAAATTCCACTATCTACACCAAAGACACTTTTTTGGGTTTAATCTCATGTTATATTTTCACATTATGTCAAATATTTTTCAAAGGATATTCATATTGTCTTGTCTAGTTAAATATTTGGCTAGAATATCATCAACATAATCTTCCAAAATCTTATGTATGTAATCATGAAATATCCATGTCATAGCTCTTTGATATGTTGTGCATGCGTTCTTCAATCCAAAAGGCATGACTACCCAACAAAATGTTTCCCAAGGTGTGGTAAATGTTTTGTATTGATCTTAAGGGTTGATAAAAAAATTATTATATCTGTAAAATCCATCTATGAATGACAACAAAGCATGTCCCGTAGTCGATTCCAGTATCATGTCAGTATTAGGAAGGGGAAAATCATCTTTTAAAGATGCTTTATTCAAATCAAAAAAGTCTGTACACATCCTAATACAATTATCAGGTTTCAAAACTATAATAATGTTCGAGATCCAAGGATAATAATCAATAGGTCGTATAAAAATAGCTTGGAGGAGTTTCTCAATCTCAGCCTTAACTAATAAGGTTACCTTAGGATTCATCTTTTGTATCTTTTGTCTAACTAGTTTAGCATCCTCTGCAAGGACTATGTTGTGTGTCACTATCTTAGCATCAATTTTTGGCATATCCAAATAAGTCCAAGAAAAAAGTTTGGGAAGTCATGAAGTAAATTTTCATGGTCCTCTTAGTAATATTTATCAAAGAAATTTCCTATTTTAATCAATTTCTATTCATTAGTGAGTCCATGGGTATGTTGATTGTATCTCCCAAAGGAAGTGTAGTTTGTTTCAAATTTTCAAGATTGTATTCTTCATTTTCCTTATCATTCTCATTAATTTCCTTCTCTTTGTCTTCTTTCTTAACACTAACCATAGCACATGTATCTCGTTTCATAAAATCCTAACATTTCTTTCAAGGCTTCATCATCTTCAAAGTATTCCAATGATTCTTCACAAGTTGTATCAATCAATTTAGGCTACTTCAAAGTGAGTTATTTTATTATGTTTACACATGATGGTATTGATGTTTAGTGAGGTTTTTTATGTTTCTTGTGCTATCTTAGAAGGACAACACCCCAAACCAATTTTAGTTTCTTGTGTACTAGGCTCTATAGGAACACGGATGCCTTGCTCTTTCCTTCCAAATCCTTTTCCACTATAGCCAAGTTGTTTCATAAGCTCATAACATTTTCCATAAAGTTTCTCCATTTCTTTTGGGTTTGGTGGTTGTTGATATTCTATATCATTAAATTTTGTTGTATAGCTTGTGTCTTCTTCTAGAGTGGATGAAGTAGATGCTTGTGATTTTTCTTATGAATTCTACATTGAAATTACCATTGGTTTCTTTTACTTTTCAGTTTCTTTTGTTGTGATTTTGTATTTTCCCATGAACGAAGGTGTGAAGTCTAAGGAACCCCAATAATCTTCCAATAACTTTGACACCTTTCCATCTCTTGTTTCTCTTATTTCATAGGTTCTATCCATGAAGGTGGGATTAATGTGTTTAGAGGACTTTTCGTTCCTTTTTTCATTTGTAAGCAACTTTCAGGCTCAAGATCTATTTCAATTTCATACACTTTATTGTTATATACATACTTCATGATACAATGAAGAGTTGAAGGAACAACATGCATCTCATGAATCCATGGTGATGAGGTATAAATAACCTCATGTGTATAAATAGCCAAATACTCTTCCTTATTTCTCCCAATTACTTTTACCCTACAAATTGTTATCTTTAGGATTAATAATTGCTTACTTTTTGTAAAAGGATGTATAATCTTTATTTCCTGAAATCAATTGAAATAAGTTGACTCATGCTAATATAATGGTATAGTTTGTAGTATTTTATAGGTCATTATGCACAACCAGTCATCATGCACAACCAAGTTAATTTAAATCATAATTCAAAGCAATTGAAGACAAGAGTTGGAAGTCTAGGCACTAGAATTTTAGGAAGTTCATAATGGATCGAGTCTTTAATGCTTTCTTTTTTCTTTCTATTCAAATACTTTATGGCTCACTCTGAACCTATTAAATTCTTTAAGTTATGGACCTAAGTTTGTTTGTTAGTTGAATTTTGTTGAAGACTTTTTCAATGGTGATCTTCACCATCTGAAATCTAGGATTTTTTTAGTAGTTTTGTATAAATATGTAATTGCTAGAAACAATGCATTATGGATATCATTATGCTATCATAATGTTCTTTTGAACTATATTTTTGTGTTCCACTTTTCTTGATATGAATAAAACAAGCTTTGACAGTCTTATTTTGAGTTATTAGTATTGTGTGATGGAATTATCTTGGATGGATTAATTTTGAAGATACAAAAGTTCATGTGATCTGAGTTGAGCATAGTAGTACTCGAGAGCTAGCCACTCGAGGGAATCATATAGTAGATAGATAAGTATTTTCATTCACTTCTATTATTTTTATTTTGTACATGATAAGTTTGAATGAATTTTATTTGTATATGTCAAACTCTCTTAAGTTATTCTTGCAAGTTGTAGTTTGATTTTATAATATTTAGTTATGTTTATCTAAAATTTTGGAGCACCCACTCTAGTTATCAGTTGTATATTGTTAAGTTTGTTTTTTATTAATAGTTAGATGTTGGTTAATGGTTGTTTTCATTTAAACTTTATAGTTTTATTGCAAGCATTTTTTTCATGTAATTTATTTTCTCTCTAGTTTAATCATTTTATTCTTTCTAGTTTAATCATTTTATGCTTTCTAACTTAATAATTTCATGCTTTCTAGTTTAGATAAATTTACAATTTCTAGTTTAATGGCCTTCTAGTTTAATTTTTTTTTCAACTATTCCAAACATTTAGAAAATCTAAGAGAGTTAGAGAAGATGTTTCCTATTGCATATAGCCTCCAAACACTACCTGGTTGATACATTTTCAATCAAAACGATAGGACCTAACGACAACCTATCACTTTTTGGCACCATTGTCGGGGACCTTCCTTTTCTAGTGTTAGTAGGAGACCACTTGAATATCTCTTTTAGGAACAAAAATACTTGCTAGGTTTCTTTTTTTGCATGGTCAGGAAAGGAGGCCCCCATAGAAGATTCATACCAAAACCCCCCCAATCGACGTACCAACCGCAAGTAGGGAGGAAGAATTCTCATCCAAAGAACTTATTGAAGAATTGATCAAGCAGGATCAACTTGAGACCTTCCCATATACCCTAGAAAGTCATCGAGAAAGACAAACATTTGTAGAGGAGATTATCCCTTGATTTACCCCAGAGCCTCAACCATTAGAGAATTTTTTGAAGAGGAACATATTCCTTTCAACGTCATGGGTGACCATAGAAATGGCACTAACCCAACACCGAGAGCACACACATTCACTTATCCTATTGCTATGGATGCAAATGATGAAACGCCTATGAAAAATATTTCACTAGCCTTCTTGCCAACCTTTAGAGGTCTTCTAAAGAACTTGACCAGTTTCTATTTGAGCTTAAAGTTTTGTGTCAAACATATGACTACAAGAATGATAACCAAAAATTGAAGCTCTTTCCCTCCACCCTGAAAGACGTAGCAATGCATTGGTTCAAGGGATTAGCTTTAGGGCCAATAACCTCTTGGGATGATATGGAGTCCACTTTTCTAGATAAATACCAGAGTTATTATAGACTCGGTGATAGGAAAGAAGAATTGTTCAAACTAAGGAAAAACGAAGATGAAAGCGTAGAAGATTACCTAGATAGGTTCATCTTCTTATCTAAACAATGTGGTAGAGAAGCCATAAGTTTGTAGATTCTAATGACCATATTTCTCAAAGGAATTGATGAAAATTCTAAGAGAATCCTAGATTTAATGGGAAAAGGAGATGTGTCCCAACTGGGACTCAATGATATCATTGAGTTATTCCAAAACTTTTCTCGTACTCGAGGAGGTATTTGTAACTTGTCTACTCTTTTTAGAGGTTCCAATGAAATAGGAAAACTATGTGAGGAGATGTCCAATCTTAAAACTAACATTCTCATTCAATTAAACACCATGTTGGATTGAATACAGGCCAAAACATGTAATCCTAAGACCTTATCCATCTATTGTCCTAGGTATCGAAACGAACACCTGTTAAGAGAATTCCCTTTGGACAAAGTTGACAGTTTCCAAGTTTGTGAGAAGATTCATGCTACTAATCAATGTGAGATCCTCAATGCAATCAAGAATTCCAAGAAGAGGTTAGCTCAGGTGTAAAATGAGATCAATCTTGTGAACCAAAGACTTGGAAGAAATTTCTCTTATGGCCAAAGCTCAAATCCCACCTGGAAATCTCCAAACAATTGGAACAATAATAAATGGGTGGCACCTTAGCCTCCAACACCACCTAATTGAGGAACCTACCCATGGGGACCACCCGAATGGGAAAATGAGCCCTAGGGAAACCCCCAATGGCCAAACCAAGCTCAACAATAATGGTATCCTCAGAATCCTGCTCCTCAATGGAATTAGCGTCAAAACCCATTTTACATTGGGCCAAGAAGGATGCATAATCAACAATAGAATATTTTATCAGCTCCTCAGATTCCTCAAAAAAATGAGTAGGTCAACCAACCACAACTTCCAACACAACCTATTCCTAATCCAAAGAATAAATGTCAAAATACCTCAATGTATTCTACGAAATAGGAAAATGTGACTGGACTTAATACTATCCATTGTGGAAATATGTAGTTAAGGTTAGGAAAAACACTCCAATAGCCTACCATAGTTGAGACTATAGATGAGCCCATTAAGAAATCTATAGAGGTGGCTAAGACAACTTCTACGTCTTTAGAGAAAAAGCCAGTAAGTTCCCAACACAAGACCCTTTTGCCATCTCCAATTGGAACTTCTGAGTTACCTCAAGAGGAGGGTGGTCAATCTCCAATTGATCCTTTAAAGAAGGATTCCACCCCTAAAGAGAAAGCTCAAGCACCTTTTCCAAGGCATCTGAAACAAACCACTTTGAAAAACCCTCTGGGAATGTCCTTGTCCACCAAAACTATGTCGATACAAGAGATTAAACAACTTCAAATTGAGGTTCCTTTGTTACAAGGAATTAAAGAGATTCCTAAACTAAACCAACTGATTAAACAGTTATGCATCAAAACACTAGGAAGGAAACCAGAATGGATCAATACTATTCACATAAATGGTTATCTAGTTGACTTTTTGGCTGGAAAAATCACAACTCTAGAATATGATGACCCAAGTAGTCCACTTATAACAGTGGCAATCAATGAGGTAGCAATACCTAACACACTTGTAGACCTAGAAGCAACCATTAACCTATTGACTATTGATGTGATGGAAAAATTGGGACTCACTTACTTGCATCCCACAACTATAGTGTTACAAATGGCAAATCAATTTGTAGCTATTCCCAAGGGTATCATAGATAATTTTCTTGTTAAGGTTGATGGTTGGGAATATCCAGTGGACTTTCAAATAATTCATTCCCTCACACCAAAAGATAGTTATCCAATAACCCTAGGAATACCATGGCTACCTAATGTTGTAGCCAAGATTGACTACAGAGAGGGGGGAATGACCATTTCACATGGTCCCAATAGCAAAAATTTATTCTTGTATCCTCCTGCCAAGCCTATTGAACATAACAAAGAATGGGTTGATGAATGAGATGGTCCTAATGAACAAGAGAATCTAGCCTCGCTTGCTATGGTGGTCATTAAACAACATGGTGATGAGTTGGAAGATGAACTGGAAAACAATATGGAAAATATTACTGTGGACTCAAGTGATGATGAGAGGTTATACATAGAAGAGATTCTAGGGTATCCAATCAACATGGATCACATTGAATTTGATAACACCAACTTCATGGGATTACCTTGTCCTCTGGCTAATATCATTCCAAAAATGGATCATTTATTTGAAGATATTTCTAGACTCCACATAACCATACCACATATTTTTCCTCTCAACACTTTGACAAGAGAAGTTTATACTATCACCTCCAACCATCCAAGTGTCAAAACCATCATGTTGTTGCCAAGGAAAACTTTGAATATCAACAGCTAGTTGACAAAGCCATAAGAGCATAAATTGTTTGATATCTTGGTGAATAGATCTAAAGCTTTTGCTTGGGATTATACAGACATGAGAGGAATACACCCAAGTTTTTGTACCCATCACATCTATACTAAGGATGTTCGACCTATTCATCAACCACAATAGAGAATCAATCTTGCCTTGAAGGACATTGTTAAAACTGAAATTTAGAAACTCCTGCAAGTGGGATTTATCTATCCCATTTATAATAGTAAATGGGTTTCACCTCTGGTTGTGGCTCCAAATAAAAATGGGAAGTGGAGAGTGTGCATTGATTATAGGTAAGTTAACAAAGCAACCCATAGAGATTACTTCCCCCTACCATTTGTAGACCAGGTCTTGGATAATCTAGCTAGGAGAAAGTATTTCTCATTTCTGGACGGATTAAGTGGATATAACTAGATACGGGCAATAGTAGAAGATCAAGACAAAATAACTTTTACTTTCCCATGGGAACATTTGCATATCAAGTTCTTCCTTTTCATCTATGCAATAATCCTGCAACATTTCAGAGAGCTATCCTAGCCATATTTTGTTAGAAACCAAGATCTGAAATGCAAACCAGAAAAGCCTTCCACATAAGAGAAAAACAGAAAAAGAAAGAGCTTTGCAAAAGATGTGCAAATAATAATATTCAGGAATTCATAATTAAATGAGAGGATTTACTTTATAAAAGAAAAGTATGCATAACCCTAATCTTATCTTGAGCAACAAGATAGCTCAACAAGATACGGATGAGAATAATTAACCTAGGAATTAAAATATTACTTAAGTAAAGTTATGCAAGTGCAATTAAATATTAATTACAGTAACATATTTGTTGAGTTAGTGAATGACTTTGTCAAAGTTTACATGGACGACTTCACCATGTATGGGTCAACTTTTGATGAATCCCTTCAAAGTCTAGACAAAGTATTGAAGTGATTTGAGGACCATTGTCTATCCCTAAGCCATGAAAAATTCCTAATAATGGTAGAATAAGGGATAGTGTTGGGACACCACATTTCAACAAAATGAATAAAAGTTGATCCTAAAAAAATTGAGGTGATACAACAACTTGTGACCCCAAAAACCCAAGCTAATGTTAGAAGTTTCTTAGGACATGCTAGATACTATCAAAGATTCATAGAAAACTTTAGCAAGATTGTAGCTCCTATGTTTTCTCTCCTTCAAAAGAATGTAAATTTTATATGGACACCTGAGTGTCAATCACCATTTGAAATCATTAAGGAGAAAATCATCTTTGACCTTCCCTTCATAGACCTAATTGGAACCTTCTATTCCATATTTATATTGATGCTTCTAATGATGCTATTCAAGTAGTTTTAGGATAGGAGGATAAGAATGGGGAAAAATATGCCATCTATTTCATAAGAAAAAACTTGACTCCCACTAAACAAAATTACACCACCACAAAGAAGGAATTTCTAACTATATTTCATGCAATTAAGAAATTTTGACATGATATTATAGGGTACAAAGTAACGGTGTACATAGATCATTCAGCTGTTAAATACCTAATAAACAAACCTATAGTGAATGGAAGGATAATCAGGTGGTTATTGCTTCTCCAAGAATTCAACATGAACATTATTGATAAAATTGGAAAGTTCAACGTAGTTGCAGATTTCCTATCCTGAATTAAACAAGATGATGGTGATTGTGCTCCTATGCAACATGAATTACCAGATCAAAATTTGTTTGCCATCTCCATTAAAACCCCTTGGCCTGTTGATATCACCAACTACTTGTCCACCTCAAAATTTCCACCTGATTTCACATCAAAAAAAAAGAAA
The DNA here is from genome assembly GCA_007258455.2 of Sequoia sempervirens. Lineage (NCBI taxonomy): Eukaryota > Viridiplantae > Streptophyta > Pinopsida > Cupressales > Cupressaceae > Sequoia > Sequoia sempervirens. The sequence continues at coordinate 891,631,206 of VDFB02271358.1, forward strand.
CGCCTCATTCAAGAAGGCACTCCATTCAAATGGATTAATGGGATATTATTTCAATGCAATCCTGACATTGTTTCATGACATTGTGTTAGGGAAAATGAGACCTATTGCATCCTTAGATCTTGCCATGATGACCCTTCTAGAGGCCATTATTCTCCCAAGAGGACGTCCCATAATATTTTGGGTGCAGGATATTACTGGCCCTCTATGCATAAAGATGTCAGGAAATATGTCCACCGTTGTGATGAATGCGAAGGGGTAGGAAGACCTACCGCATCCAATGAAAAACCTCTACAACCCAAGATATTCCTTGAACCATTTGGAAAATGGAGATTATATTTTATCAGTCCTATAGACCCTCCTTCACAAGGAAAAGAGTAAATTTTGGTATGTATCGACTATTTGACTAGATGGGCATAAGTTCAAGCTCTACGAGTTGCTAGGGAAGAACATGTAGCTAACTTATTGTACAATAAATTTTTTCTTAGATTTGGAACCCCTAGGACAATCGTCACAAATCAGGGACCTCAGTTTATCTCTAAGGTTTTGTTAGCCTTCACTAATCATTTCTAGGTAAGCTATAAGATGTCATCACCCTATCATCCTCAAGAAAATGGCCAGGTAGAAGTCACTAACAAGGAGCTAGAGAACATTTTAACAAAAACAATTTCGTTAGGAAGGAAAGATTGGGCTAGGAAACTACCTCAAGTCGTTTGGGCTTATAACACAACTTGGAAATCAACCAATGTTTTCAGTTCATACGAATTATGTTTTTAGAAGAAACCTCTCCTACCCATTGAATTTGAACTTCAAACCCTAAACACAACAATAGAGTTAGGTTTAGATCTCAAACGAGCCTAGGTTGAAAGAGTCTTACAACTTAGTGAGTTGGATGAAATTCATCAGGATGTTGTCCACCAAACTGAGCTAGTGCAACAACGAAAGGTCTAGTATGACAAGAATATAAAAGAAAGAGAGTTCCATAATGGGGATTGGGCACTGTTATTCGATTCTTGATACAAAGATCTCCAAGGGAAACTCAAGACTCATTGGCTTGGTACATATAATTTTTTTGAAGTATTTCCAAATGGAGCAATGCAACTCAAACCCATTGATGGTGGCACTCAAACACTTTTGGTCAATGGTCATCAATTGCACATCTCCCATAAACCTATCAATAAAGAAGAATTTACAAAAATGGCATAAATGCAAGGAGAAATCCAATACATTGACTCTACTACAGAAGAGCCAATATAGTTTTTATTTTGTTGCCAGTCTTAAAAGAAAATGCATGTGTATGTATTTACTTTTCTTCAAAGCATTTATTTTGAATTTTTCATCTTTTTGACTTGGCTAAAAAAAATTTCCACCTTGTAGGACTTCATTTTAATAAAAAAAAAAAATTGGCACATCTTGCTACAATGCTCTGGAACTTGTTGGCTCAGTTTTTGTGATGCATTGAAACTTGCATGCCTAACTGGTGCCATTTCTTGCTTTTTTCTTGTAGTCTAGTGCATCTTTCAATGATGCTCTGAAAATTCTTATTCCAAGGTCCTTCATTCTACTTCTTTCTTCTAGCTACATCTTTTGGAGATACTCCAGAAATTTTATTGTTGCTTCCAATTGCATCTTTCAGTGATGCTCTGAAAATATTTGGTTGCTGCTTCTGATTGCATCTTTTGGTGATGCTCTAGAAATATTTGGTCACTGCTCTGATTGCATATTTTGAAAATACTATAAAAAAACTCATTGTTGCATTCTAACATCATCTCTCAATGATGCTCCAGAATTTTGCCACTTCACTTTTTCAGTTTGGATGCATCTCTCAGCATGCTCCAAAACTTTTTATTCTTCACCCTGACCTCATCTTCTAGAGATGCTCTAAATTTTTGTACATTATTTTCCTGTCTGAATGCTTTTATTTTTCCAGCATCATACACATGCCCATTATTAAAAAATTTCATCACCTTGGAATCCATGCCCTACATTACCATTCTCCCTACATTACCATATCCTATCATAATAAATTAAAAAATTTATGACTACTTTACCGTCATAATAATTCCACCATTAATTAGTTGTCTAATATGTGTTCATAATAAATTCATCACCACCCTCCCCAACTCATACAATTATACTATTACGTCAACAAAGGTAAGTGATTTTCGAATTGATGATGGGACGTAGGGTATGTGGAGTCATCAAAAAAGTAACCCTTCTACTTTTTCTCACTTGTTTGGGCCTTCCTCTTGATTTTATCTTAATGTCACCTTGATTTAGTGTTGTAATGTGGATAACATATTCACATTAGGTCTTGGGCCCTTGTGAACTAATGGAATTCAATGGTTCCTTGCAAAAGTGTTGTGAAGTGTTGCAACACACTTTCACACTTTTATAGGGATTTATCAATTAACTAAGCATAATAAACATAATTTTAATCATAATCAACATTAATATTACCTTATTTGGAGTGTTGTAAAGTATTGTCACACAAATTCACATTCCTTTATGATTTTCATTAATAATATATCTTTCTTAGCTTTAATTGGCCCTATTTTGCATCCACAAGCCTCATTTATTGCATCTTTTCGAGGATAATCCCAACACCAATAAGTAACAAATCATAATTCGGGTGTCCCTGGCTTGTGTGACCTATATTTAGTGTCTAGGACTCATTTGCCACCTTGGGAAAATGAGTCTCACCTAGGTCTTTTTCACCCCAATGCAGGTTTCACACATTTCTAGACACTTCTAATTTTTGGTCCCATACATTGTGTGATGGGACTCATTCGCCACCTTGGGCGAATGAGTCCCGTGTGATAAAAATTCATATTTAAATCAAATTTCTTGTGGGATTTTATTCTCCTGGATCTGATGGCAGCTTGTAGTGTTGTATTTTTGGGAATTCTTGCATAATTAAGTATAAATAAAAGGGCATTTCACTAATATTCATACCTAGCAAATTTTGCAAGCATTCAAGAGTTCACAAGAGAATTTGAGCATTCACAAGAGCATTAAAGGCATTTCAAGGGTAGATTATCAAGCATTCTAGAGTATCTTCAAGTGTCAATCATCATGTCAAAGATTGCTTACATCATGTTATTTTAGAGCTAACAATTGTGGTGAAGTGCTTCATTCAAGATTTGTCAACAGATCAAGCAAGATTCAAGAACCACATCCATTGGAACCATTACTTACATGTTTGCAACACCTCATTGTAAGGGTTTGGTGAGTTGAAACATTATCTTTTGTTCATTCATCATTATTCTTACATATTTCATTCTATTTCAAGGTTTAATTACCAACAAGGGGTTTGACCAAGGCAAACCCCTATTCACTAACCCCCAAAACATTTTTTCCTCTTTTTGTGTGATTTGCAGGGCTAGGTTGCAAATTTTCCAAGAAGTAAAGTTGGAGAGAAGTTGTCAAGTCCCTAAAAGTTGTCAAAGTTGTCATCAAGCCTTGGAGAAGCTTGGAGAAGACCTACAAGTGGTATTTTGCAGTTTCAAATCCAAAAACTAGTGAAAAAGAGCATAGCAGACCGTGAGGCATAGAATCCACTTCATAATTTCCAAAAAAGAAGAAGAGGACTGATTCACCACTATTAGTGAATGAGTCTCACTATATCAGCCTGATCAAGATTTTTATAGATTTGGATACCCTTTTGGCTAAAACTTGTTCCTACATGTATTTTCCTAAAAATTGGATGGATTCGCCTAGCTTGGCGAATGAGTCCTAGTCCACTTCAATAGTATATTTCTCAGTGATCCAGACCTCCATTCTGTCTTCTTTAGTCTTCTAGGTGCACACTTCTAGTCATATAGCTTTTTATTGCATTTTATTCATCTTTCTAGGTCATTTAGCATTTGTTGGCATATCACACTATGTTTTCCATTTCATTTTCTTTTACATGTTTACACTTGGTGGTGAACCCCTCATTAGGTATCATTCAATCCCTGGGATAGCCCTATTTTTAGATTTCAATCTCCTTTGCATTGAGATCTCTAGGGTTATCCTTGAGTGGAGCCTCTTTGAAAGTGGGTGTGAATACATCATACATTCATCTATTCCCCCATTTTCCAAGGTTCAATTTTGGTGAGCCTGCATTTAGGATATCATTATTATGATTTGGAGTGCATTTACAACCTAGATTTAGCTTTCATTAACATTGCATTAGGTTTTGCATTAGTTAATTTTCATTCTAGGGTTTTATACTTTTCATTAGTGAAAAACTCATTTAGATTGTATTATTGCATTCAATTTCATTGAAAATTGGTAAAATTCTACATTTGCATCAGGAAACATAAAAAAGCATAAAATTCAATTCAAAAATTTTGAATATTTTCAAAAAAAATAGTACTTGGATTCATTCGCCACCTTGGGTGAATCAATCCCTTTGCATATTTTTCACTGCATTTTCTAGCATTTACAACTCAATTTCTGAGTTTATGTTTGTTGTTTCTACATTTTAGTTTTACTTTCCATAATTTCAGTTATAAGCATTTTATTCTTATTAGTTTTCATTTCATTTTCATTCACCCTACATTTAGTAGGCTTTGCATGAGTGTTTGGTGTCCTATTGCTAATACATTAGTGAGAATAAGTTCAAGACTCATGTCATCCTACGATAGCACAATCGTTGTGGATCTTTGGTTATCTAGAGCTTCCACTCCTAGCATTGACACTAGTACACTAGGCATGGATAACACCCTTAGTAACTCTTTACCTTCAAATAGCATGCAAGTTGAACCAAGGAATAATAACATCTCGAAAGAAAACATAATTCATATCCATGAGGACCTAGCAAACTTACAACATGAAATAAGCCCTGAAAATAGTTCAACCACTACAATTCCTACCATAGAAAACATTCACCACATGCTTGAAAGGGACGATGGCCTTGACCTCATGAAAAAAGTAGTTCAAATCTTTGGCAAGCATCTTTCCCCAACCACTAGTTTTCCTCTACCTACAAACAATGTCACAAGCCAAGGAGGAGCTCAAATTCCTCCTCCCCCAACAATTACCTCAATACCTACCTATACCAACCCTCAAGTCACAACAACAATGCAGCAAGTTAGTAATGTGATTCCTTCCCTAGGTATTCTTGCTAGCATCCCTAGTTCCTATGTGGCATCGCACATTATATCTCTTACCTTAACACCTTTAAGAATTCCATTCACTTTTTCTATAACCACATACACTCCATCACCACTTTCCCTTCCATTTCATAACACAACCAATGACCCTCTCATAACACAACTTTTCCAAACTATCTCATCCCTTCAAAAGCAAGTTTCCACCATAAACTAGAATCAAAATGGTCCACCTACATATTATGTAAAAAGTAGTCCATTATCCTTGGAGATATTGTGAACACTGATGTCACAAGGTGTAGAGGTGCCTAGATTTGAGAAATATTGAGGGAAGGGAGATCCTTCTAACCATATTAATGCCTACAATACCTTATGTAGTGACTTTGTCCTTGACGAAAAATTGTTGGAAAAACTTTTTTCCTAGGTCCTTGAAAGATACTACCTTGGAATGGTTCTCTTCTTTACCGAACAACTCAATTTGTTCATTCAATGAAATTTTTGATGCATTTGTAAGTGATTTCCAAGTGCATATGACTCCCAAGATGACCTTTGCCGATTTGATGAGATGCAAGCAAAAGGAGGATGAAACTTAGATAATTGATTTTATCTCACACTACCAATTGCTTTATTCCCAAATCAATGTTGAGATCCCCGATCCACACCTTCAAAAGATGTTCATAGAAAATTTGCATAGTAAAATCCAAGAAAAGTTAACCATGATGAAATTCCATCCTTCATGCACCTATGCGCTGCCCTCCATAATTATCAAAATTTAGTTAGTACTAGAGATACAAGGTCCACTTCTAGCTGAATTGAGAGATCTGAGCCCACAAACCAAAAGAATCAACAACCTTTTAGAAAAAAAAATTATAAAGGGTTTGTTCAATTTAACTCTCCTCAACAAACCACTCAAAATATTAATAACCAAATAGTTGTTGTCAAAGCCTCAGTTCCCTTTAGCTATGGAGACCCCAAAAGCCAATTCAATCCCTTACCCAATACCCTTCAAAATACAATGTCCCAACTTTTAGAACAACAAATGGTTACCTTGCCACCTATCAAAACACCTAACCCTACTAAGCCTTTACCTCTAAGCTTCAAATCAAATGCTTATTTCCTCTACCATCGACAAAATGGATGTGACATGGAGCATTGCAAGCGTCTTAAACATCTTGTGCAAGACCTCATTGATTTTGGTCGTCTATCCATTAGAGGTGTTAGTGATCAAGGAAATAAGTTTGTTTCCCCTCCTAACCAAAACTTGCAAATTTTCACCAACCCAATGCCCAAACATAATATTTCACTTGTCAAATCAAGCAAAACTAAAAACAAGGATGTGATGAATGTTGATACAAATGATGAAAACAATGATTCTATTCTGAATAATGCTATCAATGTCAATCCTATGGATGAAATGGTGGGAACGATAGATGCCATTCCTCATAAGGGCCAACCTAAGAGCTCTTTTGAAATTTTTTTCTCCTCCATAGATATACTTAAACATTTTCTTGATGGTCCTCTTTATATAGTCAACCATATCTATGATAAGCCCACTAATGGGATATTATTAGATCCTGCCTATGGAGAGAACATGATCACCGAGGAATTTTTACTTTTGCATGAATTTTATCAAGATAAATATGATAAACCGAAGGCATGGATCAAGTCACACAATGTTTTTTCTTTCCCTACGATAGGATCGATCGCCTTACCATTGTAGTTAGGACCAAAAACATTAGATGTCACATTCTCCATCATCCCACAATCGGACCAATTTTGTGTTAAGTTAGGCCACCCATGGCTTTGCTTCATGAAAGTTGTCCCTTCGAATATACATAATTTTTTAAAGTTTCCCTTTGATAATGAAATATTCACTGTTCACCATAGTGGATTTAACTCGTTGTCATCTAGAGGAAATTTCTCCCTAGATTCATTTTGGCTTGAGACCATGAAACCTATAAAGCCAAGAGAAGACTTATTTTTCTTGTCCTATCAAAAGTTCAAGGCAAAGAAGATAGTTTAATTGTCTCTCCAAAAAAAGTCCCCATCCACATCCAAACCTACCATCCTTGAAAAAACCATGCTTGAACCTAAACAAGAGCCAAACAACCAAGAAACCCCAAAAATAAAAACTTCACCTACATCCTACAAATGACCAAGAGAAAATGAAGCCAACCCTGTAAAACCTCCAAGAATAAAAAAAAAATTACAAAGTCAAAGAGAAAGTGGTTGAACAACCTCTTGTGGTTCCTTTTGTTCCTCCCCTCAATGAAGAAAAGCAACCTATAGTTGATCTACTCGCTCCTACAAAAATGAAATTTGAGAAAAAAACCAAAAGAAATAGAGGTTCTAGAGAATGTAGGAAAATACGTCATGCATTTGCTTGTAGGTTACACAAATAATTAAATAAATAAAATCAAGATCTGAACTTGACTGAAGCAATACATGATGACTCTCCTTCATAGCCGAAATAAGAAAACTCAATGCAACCTCCACAAAAAGAGTTGAATTCTTCCATGGACATTATCCTTTGACATACTATTGTGATCAACTTAGATGATGATGATGAGGTTGCTAAAATTGATGAAGAGGTGCATAATTAACTAAATACATTGTTCTCCTATTTGATGAGCTTAAATGACAAAACTTTGGGTGCTTCTCCTCGTTCAGCACTTTCTCTTGTCCCTTTGGCTAGTTTCCCACCTTTGGTATACACAAAACATGATTGGGAGGTGGATGACTTGCTCATAGGTTGACTCGCATTTACCCTACTAGCTTTTTTTCTTTATTTCTTTTTCATTTTCTTTTTTGTGATTACATGTGTGTAATGTGATCCCCTGTGACATTCTATTTTATGTTATCTCTCTCCATGAAATTCCTCTATTTGTACCTTCATTCTTCTCAATGTCGCACATCGCTTTTTCTTTTTATCATGTGTTTTCCTTTTGGGGATGACGCAAGGTGTCAAGACACCCTATGTCTCTTCCATGTTTACCCAAAAGGCTTTTCTTTTTCCTTTTTTTCCTTTTCAATTTCTCTTTTTCATTTGTCTTATGTTTTCCTTTCGGGGATGATGCAAGGCATCAAGACCACCTATGTCTCTTCCATGTTGACCCAAAAGGATTTTATTTTTCATATTTTTCAAGTTTCAATTTCTCTTTTTCATTTTTCTTGTGTCTTCCTTTTGGGGATGACACAAGGCATCGAGGCATTCGTGTTTCTTCCATGTTGACCCAAAAAAGTTTTTCTTTTTCTTCATTCTCTTTGTGTCATCATTCTAGTTCTATGTGTATTTGGGGGATGATCATAGTTCCAAGCTCTCTAAAATCATTGCAGCAAAGAACATATTGACCCCAAATCCATAGATCCCTTATGTGTTTGGTGTTTTCATTTTGGGGGCAACCCCTTTCTTTTCTTTTTCTCTCACATGACATAGCTTTACTGAAAAACATATGACTTGGCATAGGGCTTTCCAAATTGGCTCTCATGTCTTCTTTCTTGTTAGAATTTTTCATTTTCTACTTTAAATTAATTGCTCACAACATGGTGTTTAGCAATTTCTTTAAAGTGGGGGAATACATTGGCATTATTCATTTGCATTTTCCTTTTTCTCCATTCTTAGTACAACCTTCTTACTTAATACAATGCATTTTTTGCTTTGTGGATGACATTGGGTGTAATTTCCTCTAAGAGCATGATCTCTCTTAGCATATTGCATTCCTCTTAGTGGATTGATGCAATGCACTACATCCCCTAAATTGTGAATTCTCTATTCTCTGATTGGTCCTCTCTTGGAGACATTAGGAACAATGTTCCCTAAGTTAAAGACCTCACATGAACTAAGAAAGACTCCTTTGAACATTCTTTGTATGTTGCATTTTCCATTTGTTGTTATATGGCCACCTTGCATAACACAACATACATGCCTATAGTGCCATCCTGTTTGTTCATGAGCTCCAAGAATATGAAGTTTTTCTTGCCTCATAAGGCTTGAAAATCATTTTTGTGTGGCATCTTATTAAAGTTACCAAGAGGTATAACTTAAGTATGGTTGAGCGAGAAGCCCATTCTAAGGCATGAATTTCCCCATAGCCACTTGCGTGTGTGTGAGTGCATACCATCCATGAGTGTATGTTTCCCACCCCTTAGGACTTCTCACCTGGTGGGCAACTAGATGTTCTGTCACCTCAGAGTGAGTATGTGTTTTTTGGACAAATATCTGTAAGGAAAGCAAAGGTGCGGAAACAACTTTCCTAACGTTAAAACCACAGGGGAGTAAGTAGATAGTACTTTTAATTTTCTAACTACAGTCCAATTAAGACACACATGAAGGAATAACAGAAATAGACAAAATACGCAAAGACAAATCAAACAATAGATTTTACGTGGGAAACCCTTTCGGGAAAAAACCCACCACACCAAGCTGTATCTCTTTGTATTACAATAAAAAATTACATACAATCAGAAAGACAACTTTCTGGTGTTAGTCACAATAGCTTATTCTCACTATTCAACCAGTTACAGACAATGCTCTATCTTCTCGATTCGAACAACTCATCGTCACACTTTAAAACATAATCGATCTTCTTTAAATCTTATTCACTTCAGATTTTTCCTACTGTACATCCTTATCCGCCATTTCCAACCATAGACAGTTTCCATTCGAGCCTTGATTTTTCCCTACATGTTGTTTTTTCCAGCTTTGCAACTGTTACAAAAAAAAATCGACATCAGTTTGAAAACTGCCTCCTCTGATTGGTCCAATAGGATACCACCCAGGATGATCACACAGTCAATGGCGTTCAACTTTGTTGGCATATCGGTGAGACACACACAGTGTCTCCCCGATGCCACAAAGTTTCTATATCGGCATCACTATAGCTTCCACAATTCGGCAAGATGCTACAACGACTGCTACATGCCATAACGAAACCATCGATGTCCAATTTGATTCTATCGGCAAAGGTTTCCCTTATCGGCGAGACTCATATCGAATGGAACAAGTCATATCGGATTCAGAGAAACCATCGGCAAGACATACCGATGTCGCCAAGACCTTATGTCAAAATCTTCAAGTCATGCCGGCGTGAGCCACTCGGCATGACTATCGCTCTTCAGCGAGACTCATATCGAAGCGGAACTTCCACCAAAAGTCACACTATCACCAAGACTCGTGTCTATCACCGTGACCTTTCTCTGAGCTCCCTAAGTCTTACCAAAGACGTACTATCGGCAAGACTCAAGACTTTCACCGTGACGTTTCATTGAGCTCCATTGTGTCTTACCGAGTCAGCAAGACTCAAGCCCTTCGCCAAGACGTTTCTCTGAGCACCCAAAGATAAACCAAAGACATTTTGTTGGCATGACTTATAACTTTCGCTAGGACTTCTCAGCGAAATCTTTTGTCACTGTGAAGACCTTCGAGAATCCTCATGTCGGTGAGACATACATTAGTAGCCAAGACTTCATGCCGAAGTCTTTAAGTCACCATGAGTGAACCAAGAGAAAACCCTGGTCGGTGAGACTTACCTTCTTACTGAGAGATCTCCCCGAGATCCTTGTGTTAGCCCGATAGCAATCTGCTATCGGTGAGACACTCACCATTTGCTAGGACCTCTCTCTAACACCTGTGAGAAAGCCCGATAGGATCAACTATCGCCCAGAGTTCTTCCGATCACCAAAAGGTCATGCCGAACTCAGAGAGTCATAGCAATAGACATCATTCGGCAAGACATCAACTCTGTCACAGTGATAGGATCATTTCAAGAGCTTCAGAACTGTTAGTCACCCAGACATGAACACTATCACAGTGACTTTTCCCTTCAGGAGTTCCATGTCAGTAAGGATTGAGGCACATATTCCAACAAGCTCCCACTTGACGAAGATCTTACTGACACCTCTAGAGTGACATAAAACTACTGAGATTCATGGGCCAAGAGGCCCATCGAACTGGAACACCAACTGAACTTGTTTGTGCTCACAGGCTTCGTCAATGCATCTACAACATTCTCCAGAGTATCCACTTTCTCCAAAGAGACCTTCCCATCCTCCACCATATCTCGTACAAAATGATACTGTACATCTATATGTTTCATCCTAGCATGGAAAGTGGGATTCTTTGCCAAACATATAGCACTCTGGCTGTCACAGTAGATAGTAATCTTTTCTGCATCAAAGCCAATGTTAGAACAAAAACATTTTAACCAATTGCTTCTTTACAGGCATGTGTGGCTGCCATGTATTTTGCCTCTGTAGTAGACAAAGCGACTTCAGCCTGCCGCTTACTCATCCAACTCACTGCACCACCATTCATCATGAAAATATATCCACTGGTGGATCTTCTGCTATCAATGTCCCCTGCCCAATCAGAGTCCACATAACCTTGAATGCTGAGAGTCTTCTATGATTCAACCAAGTTACAATGATAACACAAAGCATAGTCTAAGTGCCCTTGGATATATAAACACTCTCTTCACAACATCCCAATGTGCTTCCAAGATTTTCCATAAAATGAAAGAACTCACTGCAGGCAATGTCGTGTACAGATATAGCATACAGGCGCCACTGCACCATAAAAGACTGGTCGTGTCCTCCATCTCAGAAGAAGATTTTGGACAATCCTCAGCAGATAGCTTCGTTCCCTGTGTAACTGGAACAACTATCTGCTTGCATTCAGTCATACAAAATCTCTCTAGAACAATCATATTTCTTACTTGATTGGGCCAAAGCTTTCTATTCTTTCTATCCCTGGTTATTTCCATTCCTAGAATGTACCTTGCTGCACCAAGATCTTTCATTTCGAACTTTGCAGACAACTAAGACTTAAGCTCAAAATCATTAGCTTACTATTGCTTATAAACAACATGTCATCAACATATAGAGCAATAATAAGAATTTGATCACTTTCAGCTTTGTAATACACACAGTGATCACATGATCTTACAAATCCCAATGACAAACAAGCGTGTCAAAATTTTGGTACCACATTCTAGGGGACTATTTTAAACCATACAGAGATTTCTTTAACTTGCATACCAGTCTTTCTTTACCTCTTTCCACGAAGTGCTTCTGGGACATATAATTTCTTCTTCAAGATCACATGAAGAAACGTTGTTTTCACATCCATCTATTCAATCTCTAAATCATATGCTGATACAAGTGACAAAATAAATCTAATAGATGTCAGCTTAGCTACAGGAGAAAATATTTCTCCATAGTCAATTCCCTCTACCTGGGAATAACCTTTTGCAACCAGCCTTGCTTTATATTTTTCTACACTGCCATCTAGACCTATTTTCTTTTTGAATATCCATTTGCAACCTATAGATTTTTTGCTTTTAGGCATGGAACCAAACTCCAGGTGTCATTAAATGATGTCATTTCTTCATTCATGGCTTCCAACCAAGAGTTTGAATCGGACATTTTAAATGCCTCTTTCAGGTCCTAGGTTCATCAGCTAGAAATAAAAGCATGGCACATGCTCAATTAAAGAAACCCATACCTTCAGGTTGCTTTCTTTCCGAGTTGACCTCTCACAGTGAGGCTGGTGGTTCTTCATCATCTTCAGAACTTCAGAACTACTTGAGCTCTCCTCATGTAAGTACATTTTGATTTTCAATTCCTCTTTATCTGGTGCTCGGAGAATTGCTGCTACATCCTTTTCATTTTCTGATTTCTTCTCTAACTGCAGATCCAAAGTAGAAGGTTTCAGCTCACGAAAGATAACGCTTCTGCTATGCAAAACCTTTCTCAGTCTCAGGGTTCCAAAGCTTGTATCCTTTTATGCTAGCACTATAGCCAATAAATATACACTTTACAGCTTTGTTTTCCAACTTGGATCTTTTCAAATGGCACATATGCATATGCCTCATAGCCAAAGACATGAATATGTCTCAGAGAGGGCTTCTTTCTAGACCATGCTTCCAAAGGTGTCTTCTCAACAAGAACAGAGTTAGGGGAGCGATTTACCAAGTAACATGTTGTAGAGACTGCTTCAGCCTAGAACTTCTCCTCCAAAGCACTTTGCTCATACTTTGTATCTCTTCCATTATTGTCCTATTGAACCTTTCAGTAACTCCATTTTGTTGTGGAGTGTAAGGTGTAGTCTTGTGTCTTTTGATCCCATGATCTTTATAGTACCTTTCGAATTCATCTAACAGAACTCACCGCCATGTCAATCCTTAAACATTTTATTTTTCTACCAGTCTAATTTTCTACAACATTTTTAAATTCCTTAAACTGACTGAACACTTCTGATTTACTTTTTAGAAAATATACAAATTCTCTTCTTGAATAATCATCAATAAATGACACATAGTATCTTGATTTAGACAAAGAAGAAACATTCACTGGACCAAACACATCAGAATGTATATAATCAAGCAAATTAGAAGTTTTGTGAGGACTGGAATAAAATGAAACACGGTGTTGCTTTCCATATAGGCAATGTTCACAAAAATCAAACTCAAGGTTACAATCTTCAAGCCCTTCAACCAGGTTTTTAATTTTCAAGGTTTTTAAACCTTTCTCACCAATGTGGCCAAGCCTCTGATGCTAGAGCATAGTCTTTTCTACTGGAAGTTTAACCTCCATGGCGTTTACTCCATCAAGAATGTTTTCCTTCTTTTCTCCATGAGCAGCCATAAGTGACTTTGTAAAGACACTGTTGCATTGAATAGCTTGTGCATCCAGCTTGTACAAGGTACCAATTCGAGCACCCCTAGCCAGCACCATAGAGCCTCTAGTCATCTTGCAGCCATTTCCCGAGAACGTGACCTGCACTCTGATATCATTGAGCTTACTTACAGAAAATAGATTTCGAGCCAAACCTGGTATGTGCATCACATCATTGATTCCCTTCACTCTTCCATCAGGGAATTGAATTCTGACTCTTCCACGACCAACAATTTCCAAAGATGAGTCACTTGCCAAGTATACCTTTCCACCATTGTATTCTTCATACTTCATGAACCATTCTCTATGAGATGTCATGTGGAAAGATGCTCCAGAATCAATCAGCCAGACATCATCAGATGCCCGTGTAGCCAAAGCTGCAATGAAGGCATCTACATCACTCTGAGAAGAATCATTTCCAGAAGAGTTCTTCTTCTTCTTTTTCTCCTCCTTGCAATCCCTTCAAACATGACCAAGTTGCCCACAGTTCCAGCACTTCACCTTTGACTTCTTGCCAAGAGACTTTGATCTCCCTTCTGATTTCGATCTGGACTTCTTGTCCTTCTTCTTGTCTTTCTCCTTTGGTCTACCTCTAACAGCTAGAGCCTCCTTTGTCATCTCAGAAGAATTTCTTCTCATTTCTTTTGATAACAAAGAAGCAACAACATCTTCCATCTTGAATGTGGATGTTGTACTCCCAATGGCCATTACTAGATGATCCCAAGAATCAGGCAGAGAACACAACAACAACATGCAACGATCTTCATCTTCAATCTTTACACCAACAGATGTCAGCTGAGCAATCAGCATGTTGAAAGCATTTAAGTGATTAGTAATAGACCCTCCTTCCTGCATCCTCAAAGAGTATAGCTTCTTCCTCAAGAACAGCTTGTTCACCAAGGACTTGCCTTCATAAATAGATGCTAATATTTTCCACAAGGAAGATGTAGTATTTTCTTCATGCATGTTCAGAAGAACAGAGTCTGCCAAATAGAGCCTTATCATCCCTTTAGACTTTCTATCCGCAAGGTCCCAATCCTCTTGCTTCATTCCTTGAGGCATTGTTCCAGACACAACAGTCCAAAGATCTCAGTCTACTAACAAATCTTCCATTTTGAAATTCCATAGCTCAAAATTGCTTCTATTGAGTTTCTCTATATCCATCCTACTAGATGTGCTCACCATCTTAATCTGTAATTAAATTAAAATAACTCTACAAAACTCCCACTGGAAAGGGATTGACACAAAAAACCCAACCCACTCACAAGGACAACACAACTGGCCAGGCTCTGATACCACTTGTAAGGAAAGAAGAGGTGCGGAAACAACTTTCCTAATGTCAAAACCACAGGGGAGTAAGCAGACAGTACTTTTAATTTTCTAACTACAGTCCAATTAAGACACACATGAAGGAATAACAGAAATAGACAAAATACACAAAGACAAATCAAACAATAGATTTTACGTGGGAAACCCTTTTGGGAAAAAACCCACCACACCAAGTTGTATCTCTTTGTATTACAGTAACAAAATTACATACAATCAAAAAGACAACTTTCTGGTATTAGTCATAATAGCTTATTCTCACTGTTCAACCAGTTATAGACAATGCTCTGTCTTCTCGATTCGAACAACTCATCGTCACACTTTAAAACATAATCGATCTGCTTTAAATCTTATTCACTTCAGATTTTTCCTACTGTACATCCTTATCCGCCATTGCCAACCATAGACAATTTCCATTCAAGCCTTGATTTTTCCCTACATGTTTTTTCCAGTGTTGCAACTGTTACAAAAAACAATCGACATCAGTTTGAAAACCGCTTCCTCTGATTGATCCAGCAGGATGCCACCCAGGATGATCACACAGTCAATGGCGTTCAACTTTGTTGGCATATTGGTGAGACACACACAGTGTCTCCCCAATGCCACAAATTTTCTCTATCGGCATCGCTATATCTTCCACAAGTCGGCAAGATGCTACAACGACTGCTACATGCCATAACGAAACCATCGATGTCCAATTCGATTCTATTGGCAAAGGTTTCCCTTATCGGTGAGACTCATATCAAATGGAACAAGTCATATCAGATTCAGAGAAACCATCGGCAAGACATACCAATGTCGCCAAGACCTTATGTCAAAATCTTCAAGTCATGCTGGCGTGAGCCACTCGACATGACTATCGCTCTTTGGCGAGACTCATATCAAAGAAGAACTTCCACCGAAAGTCGCACTATGGCCAAGACTCGTGTCTATCGCTGTGACCTTTCTCTGAGCTCCCTAAGTCTTACCGAAGACTTACTATCGGCAAGACTCAAGACTTTCGCCATGACGTTTCATCGAGCTCCATTGTGTCTTACCGAGTTGGCAAGACTCAAGCCCTTCACCAAGACGTTTCTCCGAGAGCCCAAAGATAAACTGAAGACATTCTGTCGGCGTGACTTATAACTTTCGCTAGGACTTCTCAGTGAAATATTTTGTCACTGTGAAGACCTCCGAGAATCCTCCTATTGGCAAGACATACATCGGTCACCAAGACTTCATGCTGAAGTCTTTAAGTCACCGCAAGCGAACCAAGAGAAAACCCTCATTAGCGAGACTTACCTTCTCACTGAGAGATCTCCCCAAGATCCTTGTGTTAGCCCGATAGCAGTCTACTATCAGTGAGACACTCACCATTCGTTGGGACCTCTCTCCAACACCCGTGAGAAAGCCCTATAGGATCAACTGTCGCCCAGAGTTCTTTCGATCGCCAAAAGGTCATGCCAAACTTAGAGAGTCACAACGATAGACATCATTCGGCAAGACATCAACTCTATCACAGTGATAGGATCATTTCAAGAGCTTCAGAACTGTTAGTCGCCCATACATGAACACTGTCACAATGACTTTTCCCTTCAGGAGTTCCATGTCAGTAAGGATTGAGGCACATATTCCAACAATATCCTAGATCTGATCCACATCAGGATGGACAAATGGTCGAAGCTTGATCCAAATCTTTTAATCTCTCTCTCTCTCTTTTTCTTTTTCATGTTTGGTAGTGTATGTTTGGCCTTATCATTGCTCTTTCTATCATTCTCATGTGTGTTCCTTTCTTCTCATGGTAGTTTGTTATGGGATCTTGATCCTGAGGGCTTGATTGCCCCTCTTAATTTTTGTTCTCTTACCTTGCTAGCATTGGTGTATTGGAACCCATCTTGAGCTGTGATTATCTACTTTAGTGTGAGTTTGAAGTAGGTTCATCCTCTAACTAAAGTGGGGGCTAAATGGAATCACTGAAAAAGTAACCCTTCTACTTTTTCTTACTTGTTTGGGCCCTCCTTGTGATTTTGGCTTAATGTTGCCTTGATCTAGTGTTGTATTGTGGATAACACATTCACATTAGGTCTTGGGCCCTTGTGAACTAATCAAATTCAATGGTTCCTTGCAAAAGTGTTGTGAAGTGTTTCAACACAATTTCACACTTTCTAGGGTTTTATCAATTATGTAAGCATAATAAACATAATTTTAATCATAATCAAAATTAATCTTTCTTTACTTGGAGTGTTGTAATGTGTCGTCACACACTTTCATATTCCTCTAGGATATTCATTAATAATTTGGCTTTCTTATACTTTAATTGGCCCTATTTTGCATCCACAAGCCTCATTTATTTCATATTTTCGAGGATAATCCCATAACCAATTAGTAACCAATCATAATTCTAGTGTATGTGGCTTGCGTGTCCCAAATTTAATTTCTAGGACTCATTTGCCACCTTGGGCGAATGAGTCCCACCTAGGTATTTTTGGCCCCGATGCAGGTTTCACACATTTCTAGAAACTTTTTATTTTTGGTCCCATACATTATGTGTGATGGGACTCATTCGCCACCTTAGGAAAATGAGTCCCATGTGACCAAAATTCAAATTTAAATCAAATTTATGACTAGATTTTATTATCCCAGATCCAATGTTGGCTTGTAGTGTTGTATTTTTGGGAATTCTTGCACAATTAAGTATAAATACAAGGTTCTTTCACTCATATTCACACCTAGCAAATTTTACAAGTATTCAAGAGTTCACAAGAGCATTAAAGGAATTTCAAGAGTAGATTATCAAGCATTCTAGAGTATCTTCAAGTGTCAATCATCATGTCAAATATTGCTTGCATTATGTTGTTTTAGAGCTAACAATTGTGGTGTAGGGTTTTGTGATTCAAGCAAGTGCTTCATTCAAGATCTATCAACATCAAGAGAGATTCAAGAACCACATCCATTGGAGACATTCCTTACATGTTTGCAGCACCTCATTGTAGGGGTTTGGTGAGTTGAAACATTATCTTTTTTTCATTCATCATTCTTCTTTCATATTTCATTCTATTTCAAGGTTTAATTACCAAGAAGGGGTTTGACCAAGGTAAACCCCTATTCACTAACCCCCACAACATTTTTTCCTCTTCTTGTGTGATTTGTAGGGCTAGGTTATATATTTCCCAAGAAGAAAAGTTGGAGAGAAGTTTTCAAGTCCCTAAAAGTTGTCAAAGTTGCCATCAAGCCTTGGAGAAGCTTGGAGAAGACCTACAGGTTGTATTTTACAGTTCCAAATCCAAAAACCTATCAAAAAGAGTAGAGTAGACCAAGAGGCACAAAATCCACTTTAGAATTTCTAGAAAAGTAGAAGTGGACTAATTCGCCACTATTGGCGAATGAGTCCCACTGTACAAGCCTGATCAAGATTTTTATATATTTGGATACCCTTTTGGCTGTAACCTATTCCTCCACATTTTCTTAGAAATTGGATTGATTCGCCCAACTTGGCAAATGAGTCCTAGCCAACTTCAACAACAGATTTTTTAGTGATCTAGACCTCCATTCTATCTTCTTCTGTCTTCCAAGTGCACACTTATAGTCTTATAGATTTTTACTATATTTTATTCATCTTTCTAGGTCATTTAGCATTTTTTTGCATATCACACTTTGTTTTCCCTTTCATTGTCTTTTCCAATTTTAAACTTGGTGGTGAACCCCTCATTAGCTATCATTTAATCCCTAGGATATCCCTATTGCTATATTTCAATCTCCTTTGCATTGAGACCTCTAGGGTTATCCTTGAGTGGAGGCTCTTTGAAAGTGGGTGTGAATATATCATACATTCATTTATTCCCCCATTTTCCTAGGTTCTAATACATACATTTTTTTTCCTTAAGATGGTAATTATTTTGAATAAAAATAAATAAATTGGCATGAACCATCCCCTTTCCAAATTTAGTAAACTGTGTGATTGTACATTTGCTTGAAGTACAAAAACCTTTGCACTTTTTCCCTTGCAAATAATGATGAAGTTATTGTGAAGCCCAAATGAGACAATTAATCCATGTCCCAACGGTTGTATCAAGTATAGGAGGTTAAAAATTTACATTCTCTTCACTCTGCAATTCAGTTTTGTTTAAACAGTTTTCTTTGAGCACCATAGAATTTCAATAGAAACTAAGCAAAGCCATATGGGAAACATAGTATGGGAGGAGAAAAATAGAAATCTAAACTAGCTTCGGTAGAAAAAAATTATTGGCATTAAGCATTATTTCAAAATTGTTCCAGAGAATGGGGTGGTTGGAGTTCATAAATAAATTTTAGGGGCACAATGAGTAATTAGTAAAAGAATTTGTGAAGAATTTCACAGGTGGTCAATTTTTAGTGTGTGGAAAGTGATTCTGGGTAAGTCCTAAGATCATTTCTTATCTATCTAGTTTGAAAAATAAAGGTATTAATTTTTTTAGAAATTATCAATATCTCTTATCAAAAAATGGTAAAGCTTTTTCATAGGAAAGGGGAACCTCAGCCTTGGTTGATTGTAAGTACTAGAGAACAAAACAAAGAATTTTAGAGAATATACATCCCAAAGCCCTAGAGAACAAAAATGACTTGGATTATTAAGTATTTCACTTGTGAAGGACAATGTGAAGTAGTTGTAGGTCCACCTTTTTGCCTACTTACCCACTTGTGCCATGGTGCTAGAAACCCTACACTTAGGGTTAATTTTCTTGTATTTATTTATGATTTTGTTACTAGCATGATAGAAAAATTAAAAAATGGTTTAGGACCACTTAAACACCATGGTCTCATAAACTTAATATGTAAATATCATTTCTAGAAGAAAAAATAATAGAAGTGGCAGAAAGTCCTCCAATTTTTTTAAAATCTAGTGCCTATAAGACACCCTAAAGAAGGTGAATCATTTGGATGGGTGACTTAGCATTTGGAAGAGAATTCCCCTAAGCCTCTAGAAGCTTTTGAACCCCAGCATACCATAATAGCTCCTGATGGCGAAGCATTGAAAATTTTACCTAATATTTTAGAAACTCCAGACCATCAAGAAAATGTGGAAATCATAAATTCAAGAGATGAGGAAGAACCTCCTCACAAGAAGAAAAAGAGATCTAGAGTAACATTGCAAAAAACTCCTCCTTTAAGG
Source organism: Sequoia sempervirens (assembly GCA_007258455.2). Classification (NCBI taxonomy): domain Eukaryota; kingdom Viridiplantae; phylum Streptophyta; class Pinopsida; order Cupressales; family Cupressaceae; genus Sequoia; species Sequoia sempervirens. The sequence continues at coordinate 891,651,426 of VDFB02271358.1, forward strand.
AGAAGTAAGTGGTTATCTACTAAAATTAGTGATATCATAGCTAGTGACCAATTGAATGCCCCTAAAAAGAAAAGGCATAGCCAATAGTCACATGATATTGAAGCCCAATTGCTAGAAAATAAGGTTCAGCCTTCTGAGGAGGTAGAAAAAGAAACTAAAAAATAGCCCAATAAATCCCTTGAGGCTAAGAGGGTGAATATGTCATTACAGTCAAGATACGAAGACGTGGGGGAACAATCTCCACATCATTTGGGTGTTGAAGATTAAATTGTGGAATATTTGTCTCCTCTAGCTGCCAATGATACTAAACAAGGTTCATTTGAGGTTCCTAATGAAGAAAACATAACCAATGATGATGCAAAAATTGTTGGCTTTCCTTTTGCTATCAATGTAGAGGTTGATAAAAAAGAAATAGAGTTAGAGCAATTAAAAGTAGAAATTGCTCAATTGAAATGTTAGTTGCAAAAAAATATAGATCAAGATAATCAACAACAGGAAGAGATAGATGTACACACTATAGTTTTAAAGAAGAGAGATCAGGAAATTGCAAATTTTAAAATTCAAATAGAGCAAAAAGATAAAACTATTGAACAATTGCAATTTCAAGTACAATAGTGGAATGAGGAAAGTAAAAGGTATGTAACAAGTTTGTTTGAAAAAGATAGAAACATAAAAAGTTTAAATGATAATTTTATGCAATTATTTACAGCTTTTGAAAAAGAAAAGGATAAACAAAAATTTGAGCTTAAATCTTCTTTAAGCAAAATTGTTGAGTTGGAGCAAGACTTATAGGAGATTAGTGTTAAACCAACCATGGAGTCAAAAGAGGTACTGACTGAAACAACTGAAATGGAATGGTTCGATGTTCATATACCTCCATTGTTGGTTGCATGGATGGAGAGATGTTATTTTCTAAAATAGGTGGGGATAGAGAATGCTAGATTGAAAAAGGAACTAATTTTATTAAAGGGGTCATATGATAGGATATATCAAGCTAAAATAGATTCATGTCAAATTGGTGAGCTATTGTTAGCCTTTAGAAGGAAATCTAAACTATATTCCATATTTTTAAATGAGTAACTCTTAAGATGGAAACTATTAAGAATCTCCTGCAATCTTCCACATCATCTGAATGATCTAGAGTTTGTAAAAAAATTTATAGAATCACCACCTACTCAACAAAATTTATTGTGTGAATTCATTATCCACAATTTGTTTTTAGAAAGATATATTGATTTCTTTGTTAATTTCTTTGTCAGTGAAGTTCAGCTTAGGGAATTTTTTTCAACCATGCAAAACCAAATTCAATAGTAAGAAAGGACAAGAGAATATTTATAGGCAAAGAAGACTATTGGACTTCAAATGCAGTGCCCTAATAGGAAACCTTTTGATTTTTAGGCTCAATTTTGAAGCATCAAGAACAATGAAATTGTGAGAAATAAGTATAATAATAATCTTTAGATCTGCTTTGAGCATTTTACAATTAAGGGGACAAAATTGATTGGAAAAGCATTGAATTCCTATGAAGAAAAGTACACTCCTCTTCCAATGCACCTTAAATGAAGAGAGGTGATTTCACCTACAAATATTAGATGGTCTTACAAAAGAGTAGATACATTGGTAGATATTTTGCAATAGCTTAAGACTGATTAGATTGGCATGAGGTACGAACCTCCATTACTTCTTTCACCACCCCTAGAAATGCATATTACTACATATCATAATCTTGATAATTTACAGTCATGGAAAGCAAGGGTCAGATTCAATGAGGGTTTTCATAGAATTCGAGATGATTGGGATGGAGAGGTAGAAGATCCATATGACCTTGGTGCAAAGTATGAGGAGTTGAATAGGAACAAGGGAAATTGAAGAGTAGGAGGGCCTACTCAAGCATAGGAGGGGGAGAAATGATGAGGTATAAATAACCTCATGTATATAAATATCCAAATACCCTTATTTCTCCCAATTTCTTTTACCTTGCCAATTATTTATCTTTAGGATTAATAATTTCTTACTTTTTGTAAAAATTTGTATAATCTTTATTTCCTAAAATTAATTGAAATAAGTTGACTCACGCTAACATAATGGTATAGTTTTTAGAATTGTATAGGTCATTATGCACAACCAAGTGGATTTAAAGTAGACTTCAAAGTATTTGAAGAAAAGAATAGGAAGTCTAGGCAACAAAATTTTAGGAAGTGCATAGTGGATCGAGTCTTTTAATGTTTTATGTTTGCTTTTTGTTTAAAGACTTTATGGCTCACTCCAAGATTTTTAATTTTTTTATATTATGGACCCAAGTTTGTTATTTGATTTTTGTTGAATACTTTTTCAATGGTTATCTTCACCATCTAAAATTGAGGATTTTGTTAATATTTTTGTATAAATATGTAACCACCAGAAACAATGCACATTGGATATCGTTATGTTACATCATAACGTGCTTTTGAACTATTTCTTTGTGTTACACTTTTCCTAGTGTTACACTTTTCCTAATATGAATAAAACAAGATTTTCTAGTATTATTCGGAGTAATTAGTATTGTGTGATGGAATTATCTTGGATGGATTAATTTTGAAGATACAAAAGTTCATGTGATTTGAGTTAAGCATAGTAGTACCCGAGAGCTAGCCACTTGAGGGAATCGTAGAGTAGATAGATTTAAGTATTTTCATTTTCACTTTTGTTATTTTATTCTATACATGATAAGTACATGAATGAATGTTATATGTATGTGTCAAGCTCTATTAAGTTATTCTTGCAAGTTGTAGTTTTAGTTCATAATATTTAGTCTTGTTTATCTGAAATTCTGGAGCACCCACTTTGGTTATTAGTTGTATGTTGTTAAGTTTGTTTTTTGTTAATAGTTAGATGTTAGTTAATGGTTGTTGTCATTTAAACTTTATATTTTATTGCAAGCATTTATTTTCAAGTAATTTACTTGCTTTCTAGTTTAATCATTTTATACTTTCCATTTTAATCCTTTTATGCTTTCTAGTTTAATCATTTTATGGTTTCTAGCTAAATCATTTCATGCTTTCTACTTTAGACAACTTTAAGCTTTCTAGTTTAATGGACTTTTAGTTTACTTTTTGTTTTCAACTATTCCAAACATTCAAAAAAATTGAGAGATTTAGTTAAGATGTTTCCTATTGCATATAGCCTTTGAACACTACTCAGTTGATATATTTGATGCATTTTTCAATTAAATCAATAGAACCTAACGACAACCTATCACAAGGTCTTCCTAAAAGAATATTATATGAAATATCATGAGGCATAATGTGAATAGGAGTTTGTAATGTGGCCTTTCCAACTATAATAGGCAAGGTGATAACACCAAGTGGCTAATTTCCTACTTTATCAAATCCTTGAATTGATAAGGAATCAGGTTCAATTCTTGATTTATTCATGCTAAGTATCCAAAATGGTTACACTACACACATTAAGAGTTGATCCATTTCCAACAAGGGTTCACTTTATTCTTGTTCTATTGAATTTAATTAGCTATTATCATGAAGACACCATTTTTATTTCTCACTTCCAAGGGAGGTAACACATTTTGATGAAATGTAATATCTACGTTAACCACATTTATTCCTTGAATTAGAGCTGCTACATCAATTGAATTTCCATTAGAGGGAACCACAATGTGTTGCAAGGCTATTTGAAGCATAGTATGATAACTAGGTGAATTTTGTGTGATCTGATGGATTAGCATGGGCTGATTATGCTTGATCCATGAAGAATCAAAGCATAACGAAGCTACTAACGTCAATCTTCATCAAGATCATTCAAATGAAAGTTAAACTAAACATTTATCAAAACTAAGAATTATAAACTATGAAAGTGTTTAAAATTATAATCTAATCCATCTTAAACTTATCCCATTGTGGGAGTGATGTCGCGTTGATGTGGAATGGTGGCCCTTTCCCAATTGTGGTTGCCCCAGTCATTTTTATTGAAGAAAATTGATGGAAAAATTGTGAGATGTGTATGTAAACATGATTTTAATCTAAATGAGAATGATGCAAACTAATTTAACATTATTTTATGCTTAAAATGATCTAGTTATGCAAAAGCTTAGCTAATCTAAATGGAATTTAAACTAAAAGATTCAAGCCCTAATTAATAAACAAGCTAAATGATGCATTATGTGATCATGGAAGCCATTAATGGAAGCTTAAAGCTCACTAAATGAAATTAAAATGAATTAAAAGATTCTAACTTTTTGCTAAATGTGAGTGTGAGTGATTTCAACAACATAAGTTTTCTCTGAAAGATGGATCCCTATTTAATAGAGGCAAGCTCTATTTATAGAATAGGAAAAAAGAGATCAATGGATGAGATAAAAAAGATCAATCAACAGTCAAGGATGAAATAAAGAAGAGGCATGGATCATGGATTATCATCAATGGGTGAGAATGCAAGATGAGATTTAATCAAGGGTTCACATTCCCTCAAAAAAACACACTTTCAACTTGCCCAAGAGGTCACAAGTTAACTTGCACAAGAGGTCACAAGGTAACTTGCTCAAGAAGTCAAGTAAGTTTGTTGAGAAAAAAGAATATTCCCCTTTTTCAAATGAGTGAGGAAAGAGAATATTCTTTGGAATATTCTCATGGGTGAGAGGAAAGGATAATTTAGTTAATTAAAACTAAATTAAATTGTGCAATAGGGGAAGGAATATTCCTTTTGGAGGAATGTGGAAAGGAGGAATATTCCCTTGGAATATTCCTTTGCAAGTGGGGGGGAATTAGATTCAATTGATAATTAAACAATATTAATTCTGCAATTAGGGGAATCAGAAGAATTAGATGTTATCTATTAAATAAAATGATTTAATGAATGGGGGAAAGGTGGACTAATTTTTAATTAAATAACTTATATTTAAAAGAGGATTCAAGGATTTAAATTAAATAGTTTGATTTATTTAATTTAATAGGACAAAGTGTTAGCATGAACAAGGGTGAATTAACCCAATTTGATAAATTAGGTTAATAGGTGAAAATGATGCCATTAATTAATTAGCTAGGCTAATTTAGTTAATTAAGAAAAATGAGGATGGGTTTCAAGAAAAAAATGATGTTAGTATACCTTATTTAAGTGTATGATATGATTCGGGACATTTTTCAGTGTCTACATTTTTCCCCTCTTTGAAGTGAGGTACATGCTCCTTTGGTTTAAATACTGATACTTTTTGGATGAAAAATTGTTGCTTAAATAAATAAATAAATAATTCTAATTTTTAGATTCCCCATTGTTGCCCTAGTGGAAGGATTAAGCTAGTTCCCTGTCCCCTTGAGAAATTGGGCAAAAATTTTGAATTTTGGGTTGATTTCTTGACAAATGGTAAAAATATTTCCCAAGGGGTTCAAAAAGGCTCCAAGATGAAAAAAAAAATTCCAAAAAAGTGAAAAATGATGCAAAATAAGGTTCAATTTGGAAAAATTGATGAAAATGAAGAAAAATCCTAGCTTGATGCTTAAATTAGGACAAAAAACCCTAATTTGCAAGCATAAATAAGTGAGGAAGGGTCACTTTCAATTCATTTGTGTATTCACACCTTGAGGATTTCTTGCATTTTGAGTTTTAGCCCTCTAATGAAATGGTGCAATGAGTGCTCCCATGACACATTTCCATCCGAGTTCAAGAGTACCAGAGGCTTCTAGGCATAGGACCACTAGTATGTGATTTGAAACTTGATTTGAAATTTGACCTTTTGGTGCATTCAATGCCTTTTAAAATTTAAACTTTCACGATGTCGCTCTAGAGCAATGCTATTTTGATAATTGGCAATGCTAATTTGAATTTTAGCGATGCATATGTGAATCGCAATGTAGTTCACAATTTAGAATTAGGGTTTCAAATTCTAAATCGTGCTGCATATTTTTTAGCAACACTTCTTTTGATTTTAAAATTAGGGTTAGGGTTTCACCAAAGTTAAATTGCAATGCATATGTTTCTAGCAATGCAACTTGTGATTTGCAATTTAAATGCCTTGGCATCGTAGTTTGAAATTTAAATTATAGCAACACTATCATAAATAGCAACAATATTGTCATTTTAGGGAGGAAAATTCCAAACTTAGCCAAACTTTTTCAATTTTTGATATCGTGTGCTTTGTCAATGCAAGAGGTTATCCCACCTTTGATGTCTCGCAAGTACCAGCCCATAGTTTTGTCCAAACTTGGTGATTTATCTGAGTTGTGATAGAAGCACTTGGGGGAGATTGGCCTATGGTACATTGCATGCATGTCTATCATCCGGACACACTTGACAATGATGGCAATGGTGTGCGAGTGATGGCATAGTGAGACCTCATCATTCCACCTTCCTACCGGTGAGGCCCCAATGACACTAGAGAATGTATGGTGGATATTGGGTTTGTTGATACATGGTGAGCACATGATATACGACTCTAATTCCAATTACGACGCATTACATGAGGTGATGGACTTGGAGGACATCATCCTAGTCACTTCCTAGATTGACCTTGAGATGTACAGAGGTTGAGTTCTCACTTTTAGATTGATTATTGTTGCAATCATCTCAAGTTTTGTTGCTCCAGATTGATGCAAAAGAGGATTCAGTCCCGTATTGGGCCTGGCTTGGCACAAGATGTTTTTTTAGAGGACTCAATATGCATGGGGTTTGATGATGTTGGCCTCCTTATACCATGATATACATGATTTTGTATACTGTGATGGCAGGGTGATCGGTACAAGGGTCACCTTACTACACATTTGGGCCTGGGAGCACATCGTTGTGCTATGAACATTATTTAGATGGTAGTTGTAGAGCCAAATGATCAATTTTTTTGGAGTTACAGAGGTTCCATCACGCTACAACATATAGGATAGCTTGATATTCCCTACTGGCACAGGGTTATTGATGATTTGAGAGTTTTTAAATGGTGACCCTAGCTTTAGATGCTAGTATGGCATGATGATGTTCAATAACTTTTCTTCGCTAGACAGACCCGATACATGTAGGGTCAAGAGCATGCCATCATCTACATATATCTTCCAAATAGGGTGGTGAGACAATTTTGGGATAGGAAATATAGGCTAGATGACGCATACACCGCCATCTTTGTTAGTTCAGCATGAGAGTCACCAGTGTGGGGACCTACAATCCTATCCCATGAGGTTGTCGAGGGCTTTCATTAGTTGGTTGTTCAACCATGGGCATATGACCAAGGATAGGTAGATTCTAAAATGACATCTTCTTATGATGCATGGTTCACATCCCCTCACCAATTGATAGATCCAATAGGTGCACCTCTATAAGGGGGACCGAGAGGGAGGGGTGCAGGAAAAGGTCAGGGTTAGGGTAGAGGACAAGATGACCAAGATGGATAGGATCAGTAGGATGGATAGGTCATGCGGGCACCAAAAGGACATCAACAACCTCCACATTAGCTGCCAATTCAGCAGCAGCTAGTACAACCACCACCATTGGGGATAGATCCTCGTGATGCTTAGATTCAACATTTGCAGCAATAGATACAAATTATTACAAGTGAGAGGGATTAGGCCTATTAACAAATTTTGATGATTACTACTGAGAGAGATCAGGGTTGATAGCAGGTACAAGTTTTCATAGTGGAGAGAGATCATGAGCAGTAGCTCAGACAAACCACCGAGATGCAGTTAGCTTAGGAGGTTAGGCAGCGTCAGTAGCTAGAGACTATGACAGTTGCATCCCAAGGGTGGACAATATCTACTAGATTGTGCAGAGAGGTCATGACTGAGGCAACCTATTATCACATGCACTACCATCGAGATGTCCCTGTGGCACTTAGATATCCAGATTACTCACAGAGGAGAGGGGAACATCCTACGGCTGAGGATCAGCTAGGGAGATAGTTGAGTGAGGGGATTATCCATCAGGGCTAGCTTGCTTGTAAAAACACTTTTTGATTACTATTTGATTCTTTACACATATATACATTCATGGGCTCCTTTTTATAGCCTCGTGGATATTATATTTTTTATCGATATACATACACTTATCTAGATATTGTACCATGACTGTCATTTTTTGATATATATATGATATGATACATATTCAATATGATGCTATGTCTTCACTTTATTTCATGCTTATGAATATATGGATGTATTTGATATGGTGATGTGACATGCTTATATATAATTATGTATGGATGCAACTCTTTTATTCATGCTTATGTGATATGTGATGATGATATGTGATATGTGATGCAATGCAATGCAATGGATGGATGTACTTTTTTTTCAGTATCTTTTAATGACATGATATGGGATGGATGATATGACATGCAAATGTTATTTTTATGCAAATGATATGGATTTATTTCTTTTGTGTATTTTCTTATTCCTTTTTATGAGATGATGATGTATGCATAGATCATGTTTATGATATGGATACAATGATGCAGATGTTCATGATTATGATGTGATAATGTGATGTTTATGATATGTATTCAATTATTTAAGATGCTTATAATAAAAAACCTATATTATTCTTCACAACTTAAATGATAATGCAATTGATATGTGTTCCTCATATTATGATATGCTATGATTATGTGGGATGTATGCATGTTGATGATTTATGGATGTAGGATGGATACAGTGATGATATTGTTTTTATTGACTATCATGACACCAGGTTAGCATGGAGAGAAGATAGAAGAAACAAGATGATTGATCATTTATTTTGATGATTTCCTCAAAAGTTCCAACAATTCTATGATCCACCGAGACTTTATTAGAGATGGTGATGAGAAATGCAAGATGATGATTATGATGATGGTTTGCTCAGATCTTGGGATTGGGATTTTGTCTTATTCCTTATTGTTTGATATAACTATACAATAGAAAAAAAGGAAACTTGCTTCATTTGGGGAAAAATTAATGATAAATTGAACTTAATGAGGCTTTGATTTAGTGTTGTGAGGTGTTTTACACATCCACACTAGGTCTTGGACCCTTATAAAATGCATTTATTGATGTCTTGTGAAGGTGTTGTGAAATTTTGTAACACATTTCTACACTTTTCTAGACTCTTCTCATTATAATTCATCTAAATATCACCTTTTTATCCTTTATCAAGTCCTATTTTAAAGTGTTGTAAAGTATTGTAACAAGATTTCACATTTTTCTAGGCTTGATATCACTATTTACACCTTTCTTATGCTTTATATGACCCCTTTATGCACTTACAAGTCATAATTAAGTGTATTTTTGAATGTAAACTCAACAAACAACATTAAATACAACTAAATTCCTGAAATCCACTTACAATCCTAGAGTGGGACCCATTCACCATGGGTGGCGAATGAGTCCCTCTTGGCTCCAAATTCAAAATAATTCAAAATTTATTTAGGTTTTTATTCAAAAAGACCTTATGTAAGCCTATGATGTTGTATTATTGGGTAATTAGGGAATAAGTGTGTATAAATAAGTGTTTTTCCATCCATTTTAACCCCCCATTAATCTCCTAACTCATACACACATCTCTTATCACTCATTCATCATCTATCTTCTCTATCAAGTCAAGCAAGTTAGGGATTTATCATTGCAAGTCATCAAGAAAGCTTCTAAAGACATTCAAGGGTTGAATCTTCCTCCATTGCTTCAAAAATTCAAGATCGATCATTATTGCAAGGTAATAACTCCATTATTGTATGCTTCATTACATTCTTTCATCATTTTCATTTAATTACCTATAAAGGGGTTTGACCAAGGCAAACCCCCATGCTCTAACATCCAAAATTTATCTTTCTTGTCTTGTGTGTTTGTAGATTTAGACATATTAGAGGCTTATAAATAATTTAAGATTGCATTTCAAAGTTGTTCAAATCATCTCCTCATTGGATAAGTCAAAATACCCACAAAAAGTCATTTCAGGCTCGAATCCGACAGTTTCAGAACTAGACACCTAGAGAAGAAAAAAGTGTAGATCAAAGGCTCCTGTTTCCACCTTTGAATCTTAAAAAATTAAAAAGTGGACTCATTCACCATGGGTGGTGAATGATTCCCACTACTAGGCTTGATTTTGGTTTTCTGCATTTTTGGATACCCATTTGTCTAAAACAGGCTCTAGAACAATTTTACAAAATTGGGACTGATTCACCCAAAATGGAGAATGAGTCCCACCAAGCCTAAAAATCAGCATCAGCAGCATTCCAAAAGTCCTTTCTAGTCTCCATCCATATCTTAGGTGCACACTTTCAGTTTCATCCATTTCTGTTCAGTTTTGTTCACATTTCTAGGTATTTTTGCATTACAAAATATGTTTTCAAAAAGGTTGTATTTGAATAGTTTTGCATTAATAACTAATCCACTTTATCAATTAGCTACATTTGGATCATTGCAATTAGTCATTATTACATTGAATACAATCCTTTATTTGAGTGAACCACCTAGATTTTGGGTGTGGGATCTATCTCTTTCCGCTAGGTGACAGACCCTAATTGAGCAAAAGAGAGACTTTGCATTTCACACCTCCTAAAATCTATGGTTCAATAACACAAATTATAGATATGATGCATCAGGGTAATGATAACCAATATGGCGTTCTATGTAGTGTAATGTACTTTTACTTTTAAAACAAATAGGATAGTTCATGTTTACACCTTGACATATGGAAACCTTGTTGGAAAGTAAGAAGTTTTTAGAATATATTGGACCAAAGCATATGCAATAGTCAACAATGTACTCCAAACAACTTTCCTACACACAACCAAGCAAGTATGTTCCAAGATTATTTCACAAGAATACCCACAAGAACAACAAATGAAAGGTAATGATCGATGCCCCATTCCTTTCTCTCTAAATAATTTTGATAGACATCATCGAAAGGTCCTTGGAATGGGTCATTGAGATAAATCAGAAAAAAAGATCAAAGACAAACAGTCGGTGTTATCTATATCTTGTTCCAATTTAATTTAGCTAAGGTGATGTCTAATGTTGATTTCCATCATAGGAAGGATACATCCTAGGGCATGTTGATCAGGTGGTTTTATTAGGATGATGATGAGTTGTATGATAAGTTGTTGATACAAACTTCACTAACGCATTTACCTATGATTTAGACTTTATATTTTAACACTTAGGTTCTCACCTTATGACTCATTATACTTGCTTTCTACTTATTTTTCCAAAGGTTGAAGGTGATGCTCAATTTATTATCGATGGAGGTTTATTGTGGGTGAAAGCAGAATGGGATGGATGGTTATGGATTTTTTGGAATATTTCAAAGTTTTTGGTATTTTGAAAATGTTTTGAGGTTGTTTCTGGTCTCTTTTTGAAATTTTATGTGTTTTTTTTGCTTTTTGATTATTTGATATTGTTTAGGGTTTTCTCTAAGATATTTGATGTTGTTTAGGTCTTTTGAATGTTTTCCAATGTTTTTTGTGTTTTCTATTATCTGAATGTTTTGGGATTTTCCAATATTTTGAATGTTTAGGGATTTTCTATTATTTGGATGTTTAGGAAATTTTCTGAGTTTCGATTGAGAACCTAACCTAAAATACCTATCCTAGGGGCCTTGGGGGCTAATCAAAGACAAGAATTTCCTACATTATACACGCAGAGAACACATAGTTTGACTAACTTGACTTATTGACAACGAGATATGAACAGTTGATGGATTTTCAAATTATCATAATGGAATCCTAAAGGACTAATCTAGGGTGTCTCGGGGCACATCAATGATGGCCTTTCCTACGTTGAAGCTCAAAGACTCATAGTTTGACCGACTCAACTTATTGACGATGAGGTATGAACAATTGATGGATTGTCAATTCATTATGATAGACTCCTAAAGGACTGACCTAGGTTGTCTCATGGGCACAACAATGGTGGACTTACCTACATTCAAGCTTAGAGACTTGTAGTTCAAGAAGGTACTATTTTTTTATTTTTTTGATGTTTGACCTTTTTAGGGTTTTCGATGTGATTTGGATGTTTTGGATTTTGAATTTACAATTTTATGGATTTTTTTTGGATTTTAGCTATACAATACTTTGTAAATGTTTTTAGATTTTCTAATGAACGTTTTACAAATGTTTTTGGTGTTTTCTATTAGATTTTATGAATGTTTTAAAGATTTTTGATGACCTTAAGATAGACAAGGAATTGATCTGATCCATAATGAATTTCCTCTAGTGTGAAATGACATACTACCTTGATATAGGCAGGACAAACTGACCTTTGGAATATGCCAAGTAGTACCAAGGGGATACGATACTTTTCAACACCAAGTTATGATAAGGACGCAGATAGGTGATGGAATGAATAGGATGAAGGATGCGATGGATGGAATGATAGCAGAAAGAGCCTAGGTAGATGGAGGTACTTTATTTATGCGAGCCGCCTTTTTGCCATTTTTTCACCAAGGTACTTTCCCAAAGCACCACCGAAGTTCTCACTAGAGGACGATTATTTTTCTTTACTGTTTTCAATCCTTTTTCTCATATTTTTGGATTTTGATCATTTTTTTATTTTTTTGTATTTTTAGATTTATACCCTTCAAGATTAGACATAAAAATTTCTAAGAGGCAAGATGTTAGTTGGTTCCTACAAGGGTTCACCTTCAGGTGTTGACAATTGGTATGCTCTTGATCCATAGCTTGTTGTGATGATAAAGGGACCCAACCAATTAGGCTCAAACTTTCCTTTACTATCCTAATCTAGAAGGTTCTTCTTATTCTACTTTAGGAAAAGATATTCTACTTGGAAAGACCGACCTTTGATCTTCTTTTTGTAGCTCCATTTCAGTCAGTTTTGATACACTTACAAATGATTGAGGGAATCACGATGACACTCATCCAAGAATTCTATCTCGTTTAGCCAAGATACTTTGTACTCTTCATCAATGATTAGGTTTTGTAGTGACACTCGCAGTGATGGAAGCTTGACCTCAATAGGCAAGATGGATTTTTATCTGTAGACCAGGGAGAAAGGGCTTGCATCTATTGGTGTGTAGATATTGGTTTGATAGGCCCAAAGAGCGATATTTAGCTATAGATGCCATTCACAACCAACTTCATTGATTATTTTCTTTAGTATTTTTAGAATGGTCTTGTTTGTAGCCTCAACTTGATTGTTTCCCTAGGGGTAATAAGGGGTAGAGAATCGATGTTGGATGTTGAGTCTTTAGCATAACTCTTTCACATCCTGATTCTTGAAGGGTGTCTCATTGTCTGATATGAGGGTTTGTGGAACACCATAACAACAAAATAGGTAATTCAAGATAAACTTAGAAATTTTCTTTCCCATAATGTAGGTCATAGGAATGGCTCCAACCCACTTGGTAAAGTATTCAATGGCTATTATGATAAACTTGTAGCCATTAGATGAGGTTGGAGTGATCTTTCATATTTGGTCAAGCCCCCATTGTGAGAAAGGCCAAGGTGTGACCATTGGTTGTAATTCTTGAGCTGGAGCATGAATTAGATCTCCATGTTGCTAACATTGGACAAACTTCTGCACATACTAATGAGCTTCTCTTTCCATGGTTATCCAGTAGTACCCTATCCTCAACACTTTCTTAGCTAAAGTCATACTGCTAGAATGAGAACCATGTATGTCATCATGTACTTCTATTAAATTAGTCAAATCATCCTCTTGGTTAAGACATCATAGTAATCTCCCTTTGATGCTTTGATGATAAAGGGTATCACCAAGGATCATGAATTGGGATGCCTTCTTGATAAAGGTCTTTATAAGGTTGGGGGTGATATCAAATGGGAGGGTTCCTCTGCTTAGGTAGGTAAAGATGTCATGGTACCATGGGGATCCTAGACCAACAATGACACACATGAATTCATATTTTTGGATTTTGAAAGTTGGTATGAGAAGTTGTTCTACCAAGAATTCACATTGCAGGATGTTGTTCGATATGTCTAACAGTGACCCGATTTTTTTCATAGCATTTACTATTCAGTTTTTCATGCGAGGAATCTGCTCAAAAGTTATATCTATGAAAAGGTACTTGACACTCTCTACCATTTTCTTGTAAGGAGTAAGATTTTCATCTTTAGTTTGGTAGTCATCATTGACTTGGTTGATAACCAGCTGTGAGTATCCAGACTTTTATTTCTTGTATTTGTCATTGAACTACTATCATTAGACCTGTGATTAGGGATTCATACTCAACAATGTTGCTAGTACATGGAAATAATAGCCTATATGACTTTGGGATACAATCACCTTGAGGGGTGATGAAAATAATACCCAACCTTGATCCATGTTGAGTGAATGATCCATCAAAGTACATTTTCCACTAATTTGTGAGATTGACAAGGAATACTAATTCATCAGAGAATTAAGATATCAATGGGTTCTCTGAATAGATAGGTGCCTCTTCTAGTTGGTCTATGATCATTTGTCCTTTAATTTCCTTGCACTCCACATACTCTAGGTCAAATTATGTTAAGATTATCACCCATTTGGCCATTCACCCAGTGAGAATTGCTTTGGATAACAAATATTTTAATGGATCAATCTTTGCAATGAGCTTGATTTGATGTGACAACATGTAGTGTCTGAATTTTTGTGAAGGAAAAACCAATGCTAAGCAAGATTTCTCAATCGATGAATAGTTCATTTCATAGCCCACTAAGTTCCTGTTGATGTAATAGATAGCTCTTTCTTTCTCATTTTCATCATGTTCTACCAAAAGAGCACCTAGTGTTGTTGATGTTGCTGAGATATACAAGATCAGTGGTTTGTTTGGTATTGGTGGCATGAGCACTAGAGGTTTCAATAGATAGTATTTGATTTACTAGAAAGCTTTGTCACACTTCTCATCCCACTTGCAATTTATTCTCTTATGGAGAAGATGCAAGAAAGGGTGTATTTTATCTAATAGTTGCACTATGAACCTTTTGATTGACTGTAATCTTCCTTATAACCATCTAATTTCTTTAATTTTTGTGGTGGTTCCATGTCTAGGATGGCTTTTACATTTGTTGCGTCAATTTATATCCCTCTTTGTGAGATGATATAACTGAGAAGTTTCCCTAATGTAACTCTGAAGACACACTTTTTTGGATTCAGCCGCACCTTGTATTCCTCGAGCCATTCAAATATGGGTCCTAATACTTCTATGTGCTCAATGATTTTCTTTAATTTTTCTAAAATATCATCCACATAATCTTCAATTGTTTTTTGGATCATGTCATGAACGCTGAGGGTCATTACTCTTTGATAGATTGCTCTTGCATTCTTTAGCCCAAATGGCATCACATTCCATCAGTATGTTCCCCATGGACAAGTGAATGCATTTTTGTGTTGATCCTCCTTAGCGATCATGATTTTATTATAGCCTAAAACCATCCATAAGTGATAGCATTCCATGCCTAGCTATTAGGTCCACTATGATGTCGATGTTATGAAGATGGAAATCATCCTTTGGGCATGCTTTGTTTAGGTCTCTGAAATCCGTGCATATTTGATGCCCCCAGTGGGTTTTGATACTGGTACCAAGTTTAAAACCCACTCAAAATAATCTATTGGTCAAATAAATCCAACGTCAAGAAGATTTTGTAACTCTAGTTTCACCAAGATTGCTATCTAAGGGTGCATCTTTCTTAACTTTTACTTTACTGGTTTGGCTTCAGGATAGACTGCTAAGTGATTCACAACCACTACTAGATCAAGTCCTGGCATATCTATGTATGACCATATGAATTTAGCTCTTTTCTCTTTCAAGAATGCTGCTAGGTTTTTATGTTCTTCATCCAACAAGGATTCAACATAGAAAGTGATTTTGGGTGCTTCTTTTGTTCCCACATTGATTGGAGTGGCCTTTTCTGCTAAGAATGTTGATTTCTTTGGATGTATTGCACTAAGGGGGAGACTGAATCCCCCATCCTTGGGTGCCTCAGAGAGGTTGTCACCCTTGGATACATCCTTTCTTTTAATTATTTTAGGATCAAAGAGTTCCACAGTGTGGTTTTCACTAAAAGATCTACATGTTAGTTGGATGTCATCAATTTTGTGACTGAAGGATTCAATCATCTCCCCATAGTACACCCTTGTTTCTAGCCCTATGTCAAAACCTTCTTTGTGGTCTTCCCATGGTAATTTTTCCCGAAGTCCCATGAATTTTGAGATTGCTTCATCATTTTCAAATAAATCTATAATCATTGGTCCATGTTGGTCCAAGTCAATGAGTTGTAGGTATACTAGGCTATTTTAGTTGGTTGGTCACTTGGAGTGAAGGATGTTATGGATATCATGAAGAGTGAATTATTCTCAAATAGGTCAGCAATATCAAGGGGGGAGTCATCTAAGGTCATATCACGTGATGCAGGTAACGAAGAGGAAGCCTCAGCTCATTTAGCAGAAGTACCTTTGCCAATAAGGGTGACCTTGCTAGTAGTACAACCTAAGCCAATATGCTTTAGTCATTTCTCAGGAATGATGGGTTCAAGAAAACCATTATCATTCTTTCCTAGCTTCCCATTCTTGTTATAGCCCCATCTCCCTTCATTAGCTATAAGCCTTTATTGTCATCTTCCATGGGAAGAACAAGGACAAATCATTCATCTTGATAGAGGAGTTTAAAGACATCCTCTTCATTGACATCTTGTTGGTTCAAATCCCCCCACTTGGTGAAGGTAGTAGCTTCCATCTTGATTGTTTTCGGTGCTTCATTTCTAGTTGTGGGTTTCCCATGGGATATAGGAGAAAGAGGTAGATCTCCTAAAACAAAGGTATCCTTCATTAGCTTATAGTTTCCACAACAATCATCCTAGATTACAGCTTTGATGTTAGGAATATTTTTCACAATAGGTATTTTCATTTGTGAGGTTGATGCAAGGGATGATGGGTCAAAAAATGAGCTAGAAGTTGTAGGCCCTTCATCATTTTTGGGTATTTGGGATATCTTATAGAACCTGGCTTCAAGATTCTTGCAGTAGTAAAAGGGCTTGGGATCTCCATGGATGGTAATTTCTCTACCCTCAAAAAAAAATTTGCACATTGATGATAGGTTGAGCCTATAGCTTTTAAGGCATGGATCCATGGTTGGCCAAGTAGGATGTTGTACGGAAGATCAAGGTCTAACACTCAGAATGTAGTTTCTGCAATGATGGGTCCCACTTGGATAGGTAGGGAAATTATGCCTTGTGATACCCACTCTTGGTCGTCATATGCTCTGATGGTGGTATTCTTTGCTTTCTCAATGGTTTCCTTTGAATAGCCCAAGTGCTTGATCAATTGAAGGGTACAAATTTTTAGACCAACACCTCCATGTACTAAGACTCTTTTAACCTTGTTCTTGTGAATGACAACCTCAAGGTGTAAAGCATAGTTATGAGATGGTTATGATGGTAGGTCTTGTTCCAAGAAAGTGAGAAGATGATTAGCGATATGCCCTACCATAGCTTGAAACTGATCTATATTAATATCCTTAGGGACAAGTGATTTTGAAAAAAAAATCTCTAATATTTCCTTATGTGCGGGTGATAGCTTCAATAGTTCTAAGATTGAAATATTTGTGGGGGTCTTCTTAAGCTAATCTAAGAGATTGTACTTACTAGGATTTGATGTTGGAAAAGTAGGTTGTGTCCTAGATTGAGATGGGACTCCTTTGATCGTAATTTTTTCATGTCGTTTGGTAACTCCACACTCCACACTAGGCCCTTTGATGGTGATGAAGGTGATAACACTATCACAAGAACCAACTACATTAGCATAGGTATGTTATATGTCTGTGTAATCCTTATCTTTTTTGTTATTGTTCCCTTTGTTATGATCTGGCATAGGGTTCTTGTATATCTTAAGATCTTGATTACTATTTGGTACCTCAACAAATATGGTATCATTCTCTTTAAGGTCTTGTATAAATTTTTTGAGCCTCATGCCATTTTTTTTTTTGTGTCCTTTGATCTTGTGAAAGTCATAAAGATCATTCTTGTTGTACCAAGATGGTTTCTCTTATGGTTCTTTGTATTTTTCAAAGTTAGGAACTATTATCAGGTTTGACTCTACCAATTTCTTTATGATTGTTTCAATGGGTTCAGATAATTGTGTATACTTTCATTTAGAATAGTTGTTCTTGTTAGGGTTCTGCCTTTGTTGCAATTTAGTGTTGTTGATTTGATTGTTCTGAGGGGGTGTTGTTTGTTGCATAGCTGGTTGAATGTTAGAAACATGGTTGTTGTTTGGCCTAAGAGCACTTAGGACTACCTTAGCATCTACTAGCCCATCACTTGTTACGGTTTTGTTCTTAGCAAAGACATAAGGCTTGTCATTTGAACTAGTTGATGGCAGGTTATCTTTGTAAAATTGGGTATTTCCTTGTGAGATTAGAGCTCTCTCGCTGTTAAGGGATATAGGTACAAGCTCGTCATAAGATGTGATGCACAACATTTTCAAGTGGAAGGATATATTCAGATCTAGGTTTGATATGATGATCCCCACTTTTTGTTCATCGGGAAGATGCCTTTTTCTCTTACTAGATCTTTGTCTCCATCATTGTAAGAAATTAGCAAAATATTCTCCTCTATTTTGTCTGAGAGTGTACAAATATTCTAGGCTTACATCCATGTCAAGATTAAAGGAGAAATGATCGATGAATTTGTCAGTAATTTCTTAAAAAGTTTTGATATCGGGAGGAAGTTGAGAAAACCAATCCATGGCAGGACCTGTTAGACTTTGAGTGAAGAGGCACATTAAGTAAGAATCATTGTAAGCAACTTCCATACACCTGACATTAAATTCTTTTACATGGTCCACAGGACTTCCCCTCCCTTTGTATTTATCAAATTTTGGGATTTCAAATCCGGGAGGGAATAGTATCATTTTGATGTTTAGATCGAATGGATGAGGACATAGGTTTTGTGTATAGGACTCCTTTTTCTTGCCCATCTGAATTTCCTGCATTTCTTGTGACAATGCCTTAAGTTGCGATGCTATATTTCCTTGGATGTTTGGTGTAGGAACATATGGTCGGATGATGGATGAGTTCTTATATGATAAGGTGTTGCATGGGGTGTATGGTGATGTAATATTTTGTGAAGGTGATTGAGGTGTTGATGCATATGTTCCTAACACATTTGTATTGATGATGTTTTGTTGAGGCTTATAAGAGGAACTTTTTTGTTGTTATTGTGCATACTTCTGAGCTAGTAAGGCTTTCTATTGAGCTTCTTGTTGTTGTTGCACCACTAGGGCTTTTTGTTGGGCCTAATTTTGTTGTTGTGCTACTAAGGCTGCTTGATGGGCTTGATGTTGATGTTGTGCTAAGGTTGCTTGTTGTGCCGCTAAGGCTACTTGTTGTTGTTATTGTTGTTGTGATGCTAGGGTTGTTTCATCTTCTTCTTCTTGTTATTGTTGTGCTGCTAGGGTTGTTTGTTGTTGTTGTTGTTGTGTTGCTAGGGTTACTTGTTGTTGTTATTGTTGTGCTACTAGGGCTTCTTACTTTTGTTGTTGATATTGTTGTTGTTGGATGGCTTGTTGATAAGCTTGTTGTTCTTTTTGTAAGGCTAATGCATGCGCTTGTAGTGTAGGATCAGGTGGTTGTTGGTACATCTATGATGGGTTTTGGGTGGTGATGTTTTGAGTGGGTAGCAGATTGCTAATGAGAGCTTAGGAATTTCCTTGGTTCAACATTCCTTGTAATATAGTGGATTGAGGTGGAGGAATGTTCGTTTGAGGACCCATTTAATTTTTCATGACTTGGGGGACAAATGGAAAATATGAGAATGGCATCATAAGATTTTGTGATGTTAAAGGAATATTAGGACCTTAGGTTCATTGATTGAAAGGGTTCCATTAACCAATATTTTGGAGATTCCATTGTGTTTGAGATGTGGTCAAGGTATTACCTTGGTTGATGGAGTTTGTGACCAAGAGATTGTTTTGATGTGGGTTGACGATGGATGGGATAGATATTTTTTGAACCATCATTGTGTTTGATGTATCCACAAGAAGATTGGATGGAGAGGTCCCATGTGGTGTTAAATGTTGATTTTACATGAGGGTCTTTCCTTTCCCTTTTGGGTCTACTTGTGACACTTGGTCCACAGTACTTTTCATAATGTTGGGAACACTTGTGGTAGTTGTGTGGATGGATGAAGAGGGGTGTCCTCGATATGTTGAAGTTGTGGTGGAGTAATGTTGTGTAAGTGGTTTATATGGTTGTCTGGGATCCTTGGGAACAAGAGGAGTGCCAAAATTTGGTTTCCAAGTGGTCATTAGGGATGGAGGATTAGTTTCAAGGGTACCCACAAGTGTGTTTCTTTAAAATGGAAGAGTATAGCCAAAGTCCTTAGCAAGACTAGCTGCAAGACTAGGAGTTGATGTTTGATTTAGCCCTAGGGATGGAGTGATTGGAAAAGTGGATGACATTAAGCCTTTTGTCAATGATTGTGCAACAAAAGATGGGGAGTTAGGGACTATGGTCTCTAAGGCTTGATGCTCCATGCTTTCTTCCCTAGTAAGTCCAAATGGATTGTTCATGATTTCATATATCTCATATGGTCCGAATGGTGACGAAGGTTGTTGTGATGGAGTAATGTGACTTCTCAAATCAAATTCTAGAGGATTTGTAATGTTTAAACTCTCTAGTTGACTCAAATTTAGGTAAAAGGGATGCTCTAAGTCTTTTTGGAGCAATGGTGATAATGGGAGATGAAAAGATGAATGATGTGGGGAGTGATCTTTGCAAACATTTTGGGACAACACTTTTTACTTAAGTTTGAAGTTTTGATGTTTGGATAAAGGATGTTGATGAACGTGAAAATATTTAGGGTAGACTCATGACCTTCAAGATGAGCTAGTTCAAAGATGATAACTAACTTACCTAAATGCATGGAAAATGATTCATTTCACATACAAAGTACCTAAGTTAGGGGTGTGTTTGATAGATGTTGAAGTCAAAAAGTGGGTTTATTCAAAAATTTTGCAAAGTTTGGTGAGATGAACAATGAAATTTTGATGGAGGGGTGGAGGAAATGTTTGACCCAATGTTGACTTATAATGAACCTTTGCTTGATAAGACCAAGGTAGTGAGAAACATGCTATACCTCTAAAGATTTTAAATCCTAAAGATCCAATGTCATAGATAGGTTTTTTATCATGAAAAAGACCAAAATTTTGACCAAAAAAGACCATATACAATTCTAGATTATTCCTTGAAACACATTTGTAGTAGTATAACAACTTGGTTCTATTTTTGGTGAAGTGTTGCAAGGTGTTTTTTGAGATCTTTTGGACTAAGATGCCTCAGTTTGAAATGCTAAACTATAGACCTTCTCTTGGGGATTTTGATTTTGTGTGAGATCATTTAGAGAAGTCTAAGTCTATGGAAGAAAAGAGGATATTTCTTGCCATGCAAGTGGTGGTAATATGGGCCTTCCAGCCACAATATCGGCTTGTTCCTCTTCTTTGTCTAAGATTCTTGTTGCATTTCTCTAGTGAATGGGTGTTTCTTTTGTTTCAAAAGTGAAGCTTCTCAAACTACTAATTATATTAGTTTGTTTGGTTACTGAGTTCAAATTTTGGTTGAATGATAGCACCTTCAAGGTTAGGTTGTTCAATGGGAGAGATCAGTTTCCAAATGGTCAAGTGGGGTTCAATTGTGTCAATTTATCTTGCTTAAGTGAGTTTCTTTTATCACAAACACTTGTCTTGATTATGTTCAAACTGGATGTCTATGTTAAAACCATCATAAATTTCATAATGTCCATTTCGTGAAAAGGATGATGTTCAAGCCATAGTTGCTTATGTTAACTTTGGAAAATATGGATTGAGATATAGGTCAAGATATTTAAAAATCTCTAAGGATAGAAATCCTTAGGACAAGCATTAATATCAAGGCTACTTCAAGAGGTATCCATACTTTAGACCAAAGGGTTTGAAATTTTGAAAAGATTGTGAATGTTTGTTTGTAATGTTTTGGAATCAAGAAAAGTATTAAACTGACTCATAAGCATTTACTGTAATGAAAGCAAAGGTATTAAATCACTTTCCTAATGACAATTATAAGAAGAGAATGCGGAATTAAGGTTCAAATTTCAAATTACAGTATATTAAAGATGCACATTACTAGGAAACAAATAAGAACAAATTTCACACAACATAGAGTGGACACCAAATTTTACGTGGGAAAACCCTTATGGGAGAAAAACCCACACACCAAGAAAAAGTTACTTTATATTACAATAAACAATGTTCACATACAAAGTTACAGACTTGTGCTTCCAGAGATGTCAATTCATGATCTCAACATAGGCATCATTAGAATTTTCCTGATCAATCACGTTCTCTCTCATCATACTCACAACTCAACTCCAAAACACTATTTCAATGCATTACACATTATAACATTTTCCTTTTGAGAGAATTCCACAATCAATCTGCATCACCAAACCCATACTCGGAAACATACCAATTTGGTTCCCATATGTTAATAGTAGACAAATCGTCAATCAGCAATTACCATATCAGGCCAATGGTTTCCAAGCCATCTGGTCAACATCCTTCATCAAGCCAAACAAATCCAAACATCTATTGCTCCAATGCAGCTGCCAAGTCACAAACACCCTATCGATGTGGCGGTGACTACACCGCACCACCATAGGCTCCTCCAAGTCTTATTGTGGTGTGGCTATAAATCCTACTCTACTGCAAGAGGTCTTAAACATAGCTTCTGGGTGGCAGTAACACCGCACTATTGCCAGTGGTCTTCAACATAGCCGTGGGGTGGTAGTAACACTGCACTAATGCTAGCAGTCTTCAACACAACTATGAGGTGGTGGTAAAGGAAGAATACTTAACTTAGTGTAACCAAACTTGATGATGACCAAAATTAGGATTCTACCATTGAATTTGAGACACATTATTCCAACATTCTCCCACTTGACAAACAATTCACTAGACCCTTTGCTATGCTTGAGACTACTAAAAATTATAGGCCCAAAGGCCCATCGAACTAGCACACCACTTGTACTTGTCTATGCTCACAAGCTTTGTCAATGCATCAGCGACATTCTCTAGAGTATCCACATTTTTAACATTAACCTTTCAATCCTCCACCATAACACAAATGAAATGATACCGAACATCAATGTGCTTCGTCCTGACATAGAAAGTGGGATTTTTTGCCAAAAAAATAGCACTTTGACTATCACAACAAATAGTAATTTTCTCTGCATTAAACCCAACATCAAAACACAAACGTCTAAGCCAAATGGCTTCCTTACAAGCGTGTGTTGTTGTTATGTACTCCACTTTTGTAGTAGATAAAGTGACTACTACCTACCACTTACACATCCAACTAATTGCACCACCATTCAACATTAAAATATATCCACTGGTGGATCCTCTACTGTCAATTTCCCTTGCCCAATCAGAATCCACATACACACGAATGCTAAGAGATCTCTATGATCCAACTGAGTTTCCACGATAACACAACATACTCTGAAGTACCCTTCAAATGTCTGAAAACTCTCTTCATGGCATTTGAATGCGGTCTTCTTGGATTAGCCATAAACTGACTAAGAACTCCCACTGCTTGGGCAATGTCTAGCCTAGTACAAACCATTGCATACATTAAACTACCAAATGCACTTGTATAAGGCATGTTGGTCATGTCCTCCATCTTAGTAGGAGATTTTGGACAATCCTCAATAGATAGCTTCATTCTTTGCAACACAGGAACAACTAGTTGCTTGCAATAAATCATACAAAATCTCTCCAAGACAATGTTAATATACTTACTCGAGCTAACATAAATCTTTCTACTTCCTGATGGAACCTTCGAAATTCTCAAATTTTGAGTGCCCATGTTGAAAATTTTGATTTGCACACTCAGAAGTGCACTTGAAAAATCTGCCCAAGTGACCTTTTGAGGGTCATAAATTAGAACCTATTGATTTTCATGTCAAATCCTTTCATGTACATACTCATGTGACATATATGAACATGCATGTCATTTTTCAGCTTCCCATAATGTATTTTGACAATATTTTGAAAAGCGAAGCTGGAGGGTTGTGACACTTTTCTTTTGTTTGTGAACTCTTAGTTCTGTGAATAATATAAAATATTATCAAATGTTCATTGTACGACAAAATTAATTCTTGCTCTCTATTGGCTAGAAAAACTTTTGAGAGTTCATGGCAATTCTCCAACTCTCATGGCAGCATCGCCCATCTCCATTTTGGGATGGAGGAATGAGGTCAAATTAGAGATGGCTCAAAGTTCCATCACCCATCTCTATTGTGAGATTTATTTATCTCTTGCAATCAGCAATGGCTTATTTTGAGTGAAGGTTGTGGGTAAACTATTGAAAATTCGTTTATTTTTTATAGCATTGCTCATCTCCATTTTGGATGGAAGGAGCAAATAGAAAATAGCGATGCCTTGGTCTAAGTGATGAGAAATCTGTAGGGCATATTTTAATGTTCTTTAGGCATCTTCAACTATTCTGCATTCTCTGGGGGGGAATTAATCTAAAAAACATAATCACGTTTTTTGGCTTTTGGCTGATTTTTAAACACATGTACAGGCTACAAAGTACTCTTTTTATGCTCCAGAAAGTTACCTGAACTATTTCTATTGTCTGGGAAGCAATTTGGGTGAATTTTTATACATTTTATGGTTGCGAGTAAGGTAAAAAAAACCTGAAAACTATTTTTTCATGACCCAAAAATTATATTCAACATATGGGTAAAATTTTTACCTATAGTGAAGGTTAAAATGTAACTTTCAAAAGCATTTTTAACAACTGGGTATATGGGTTTTGACTTAGAAGTTAATACTTTTCACTTCTAAGTGAAAATAGAGCTAGTAAGTGAGTCTTTACATACAGGTAATTTTGTTCATGGGATTTTCAAGTGAAGACAAGTTGAAGAGGGTCATCATCAGGAATATTTTCTATTACAGGGAAAAGGCAAGATGCATGAATGAAAGAGTAGATTGGAACTTCTTCAGCAAGCAAAGGCAGTTATTGATCTATGGTGTTGAGTGTGCTAGGTGTCCTCTTTAGATGAGCATTTAGGGTTTTTATTTTTCCTTAAGTGTGGTTTTTCTGCCTCATTTTTAGAAGAGGTTGTTTTGTAATTAGTCACAGAGTATACTGTAACATGAATATAGAACATTTCAGAGGTTTTGTTTTAGGTTGGAGTTTGTTGACATCTATGTGATTTTGATTGCAATACTCACAAGATAATACTGGATAGTGCAATTTCAAGGCCATTTTACTCTCCTATCTACTGGTTTTGCAAGTTATGAATAATATAATCAAGGTTATCTTATTTGTCTCCATCAGTTTCAGATAGATGTGTGGCTTTGTTCTTGTCTATTAATTCAAAGAATTAATGTAGGTATTTGAATATGGTTGTAAATTTATATTAAACTGCGTGCTAGGATTCTGATAAGTAGTGGTAAGGATATTATGCTGAAATATTGTAAGGTGACATTTCATAGCTTCATATAATTTCAGGTTGAAGATTGTTATCAAATTATGTGGTTTCTAGGTTGACTCTGTTCCAATGAATGAAGCTTTGATCTAAGTGGGTTATTCATGTTACATTTTGTTGGTTAATTCAATAGCTGATTACAAATTTAAATCATATTACTCATCGGTCCTAGTTTGTTTGTGTGTTGAATTCATTTTAATGAATCACATCTCTCATGTTTAAACGATGAATTACTGTAGAGGTCATCCAAGCCTTTAGAGTTTTGTGTCTTTCAAACAATTAGAGGAAAACCATATGTTTATAGTGTATTTGGTACTTTGGCACACAAGTATCTATAAATATACTGATTGGGATTACCCTTCCTGGTTTAATAGAGCCAAAAGTGTAAGAGATTTCAGTCTCTAACTAAATCTTATTTGTTGGCCACATCAACCCGTTGAGTTTGAATATGAGAGTGGCTACTCTTTAGGACTCATTGCAGTTGTTGATTTGAGAACCAACACTTACTATATCCCTTTTTTATTTCCATCCCCAGAATATACCTTGTTGCACCCAGATCTTTCATTTCAAACTTTGCAAACAATTGAGATTTTAGATCAAAAATCATAGTCTTACTATATCCTATGAACAACATGTCATCAACATATAGGGCAACAATAAGCACTCAATCATTTTCAATTTTGTAGTACACACAATGATCATATTTTGATCTTACAAATCTCAATGACAACACAAACATGTGAAACGTCTGGTACCACATTCTAGGTGATTGTTTTAAACCATACAAATATTTCTTTAACTTGCAATCCAAATTTTCTTTACCTTTTTCCACAAAGTGCTTAGGCTGGGACATATAAATTTCTTCTTCAAGATATCCATGAAGAAATGTTTTCTTCACATCTATCTACTCAATCTCTAAGTCATATACAACTACAAGCGACAAAAGAAATATGATAGATGTCAACTTAGCTATAGGAGAAAATATTTCTCCATAATCAATTATCTCTACCTGGGAATAGCCTTGAGCAACCAACCTAGCTTTATAATTTTCAACACTGCCATCCATACCAATTTTCTTCTTGAATACCCACTTATAGCCAACAGGCTTTCTACCTTCAAGCAAGGGCACCAAATCCTAGGTTGCATTCTTTTCTAGTGACACCATTTCTTCATTCATGGCTTCCAACCAAGAATTTGAATCAAACATTCCAATTGCCTCTTTCACAGTCCTAGGCTTATCAATGCTTGTAATCAAAGCGTATGCACAATTTACATCCAACATGGAAAAATCATACCTTTCAAGTTGTCGCCTTTCACGTGTAGACCTCCTCAAAGGTTGAGGTTGATGTTGCGGCTCTTCTCCATCAAAACTCTCAAAGCTACTTGAACTCTCCTCAATGTCAGGTACACTTTGTAGTTCCTCTTTATTTGGAGTTCGAGAAATTTCAACTACCTTTTCATTGTTTTGTTCTTTCATCTCTAACTGCAGATCCACTGGAGAAGGTTTCAACTCATGAAAGATTACACTTTTGTTGTATACAACCTTTTCAGTCACAGGATTCCAAAGCTTGTATCCTTTCACACCAATGTTGTAGCCAATGAAGATACATTTTACAACTTTATTTTCCAATTTAAATCTTTTCTCATTTGACACATAAATATATGCCTCATAGGCAAAGACTCTTATATGTCTTAAAGAGGGCTTCTTACTAGACCAGGCTTTCATAGGTGTTTCAACAAGTGCCGATGAGGGACAACAATTTATTAACATATTGTAGCCATAACCTCAACCTACAACTTCTACTCTAGACCAGCATTGCTCAACTTGCTTCTCACCTTTTCCATCAACATCATGTTCAAACTTTCAGCAACTCCATTTTGCTGTGGAGTGTAAGGTGTCATTTTATGCCTTTTTATTCCATGGTCTTTGCAATACCTTTCGAAATCTGTATAACAAAACTCACTGCCATTATCTCTCAAGCATTTAATTTTTCTACCAGCTTGATTTTCAACCAAGTTCTTAAACTCTTTAAATCGACTGAACACTTCTAATTTAATTATTAGAAAATACACAAATTCCCTTCTCAAATAATCTTCAATAAAAGTAAAATAATATCTTGATTTTGATAATGAAGGAACCTTTACTAGACTAAAAACATCAAAGTGAATATAATCTAGAAAACCAGAAGATTTATGAGGACTAGAATAAAATGAAACACGATGTTGTTTTCCATATATGCAATGTTCACAAAAATCAAACTCAAGGTTACAATCATCAAGCCCTTCAACCAAGTTTTTAGTTTTCAAAGCATTTAAGCCTTTCTCACCAATGTGGTCGAGACTTTGATGCCAAAGCATGGTCTTATCTATTGGGAGCTTCACCTCCAAAGAGTTTTCACCCAGAGGAACTTCGTTCTCCTTCTCTACGTGAGTAGCCTTTTTTGACTTTATAGAGACACTATTGAATTGAACAACATGTGCATTTAGCTTGTACAAAGTACCAATTTGAGCACCCCTAGCCAACACCGTTGAGCCTCTAGTCATCTTATAGCCACCATTCGAGAATGAAACTTGCACCCCAACATCATTCAACTTGTTAACAAAGATTAAATTTTGAGCTAGACCTAATATATGCATTATGCCATCAATTCCTTTAATTCTTCTGTCAGTAAATTGAATTCTGACTCTTCCACAACCAACAATTTCAAGAGATGAGTCACTTGCCAGATACACCTTTCCACCAGCATATTTCTCATACTCTGTGAACCAATCTCTGTGAGATGTCATGTGAAAGGATGCACCTAATTCAATCAGCCA
Source organism: Sequoia sempervirens (assembly GCA_007258455.2). Taxonomy (NCBI): domain Eukaryota; kingdom Viridiplantae; phylum Streptophyta; class Pinopsida; order Cupressales; family Cupressaceae; genus Sequoia; species Sequoia sempervirens. Next base: position 891,679,675 of record VDFB02271358.1, read on the forward strand.
AACATCATCTGACGCTTGGGTCACCAAGGCTGCAATGAAGGCATTTGCATCACTCTAAGAAGAATCATTATCTGAAGAGTTGATTTTCTTCTTCCTCTTTTTCTCCTCTTTGCAATCCTTACATAAATGACTAGGCTACCCACAATTCCAACATTTCACCTTGGACTTCTTGTCAGGTGACTTTGATCTCCCTTCAGATTTGGATTTTTGACTTCTTGTCCTTTTTCTTGCCTTTCTCCTTCGATCTACCTCGAACAACCAGAGCCTCCTTTTCCATCATAGAAGATTTTCTTTGCATCTCTTCTGACAACAATGAAGCAACCACATCTTCCATCTTGAAAGTGGTTTCCATGCTCCTAATCACCATCACTAAATGATCCCAAGAGTCAAGAAAAGAACACAACAAGAGCATACAGTGATCCTCATCATCTATCTTTACACTTACAAATGTTAACTAAGAAATGAGCATATTGAATGTATTTATATGATCAACCATAGACGTTCGTTCCTCCATCTTCAAAGAGTACAACTTCTTCCTTAAGAATATCTTATTTACCAAGGACTTTCCTTAATAAATGCCACCAATCTTCTTCCACAAAGAAGATGTAGACTTCTCTTCATGAACATTTAGGAGAACAGAGTCTGCTAAACAGAGTCTTATCAACCCTTTTTCTTTTTTGTCTATGAGGTCCCAATCTTATTGCTTCATGCCTAAAGGTTTCATTCTAGACACAACAGTCCAAAGATCTCTATCAACTAGCAAATCTTCCATTTTGAGTTTCCACAACTCAAAATTGCTACCATTGAATTTCTCAATTTCAATCTTCCCTGATGTGCTCGCCATCTTAACTTACAAATAAAATTACTAGACTCCTCTACAAGACTCCCACTTCACAATTGACACAAAAAACCACCTAAACCACAAGGATAACACAACTAGCCAAGCTCTGATACCACTTGTAAGAAAAAAAAAGGTGTGGAATCACTTTCCTAGTGACAATTCTAAGAAGAGAATGCAGAATTAAGGTTCAAATTTCAAATTACTATACATTAAAAATGTACATTACCAGGAAACAGATAAGAACAAATTTCACACAACATAGAGTGGACACCATATTTTATGTGGGAAAACCCTTACTGGAGAAAAATCCACACACCAAGCAAAAGTCACTTTGTATTATAGTAAACAATGTTTGCATACAAAGTTACAAAATTGTGCTTCCAGAGATGTCAATTCATGATCTCAACACAGGTAGCATTACAATTTTCCTAATCAATCACATTCTCTCTCATCATAATCACAACTCAACTCCAAAACACTATTTCAATGCATTACACATTATAGAATTTTCCTTTTGAGAGAATTCCACAATCAATCTGCACCACCAGACCCATACTCAGAAACATACCAATTTGATTCTAATACGTAACAGCAGACAAATTGTCAATTAGCAGTTACTATATCAGGGCAACGGTTGCCAAGTCATCCATTCAACATACTCCTTCCAACCAAATAGATCCAAACTTCCATCGCTCTATTGTAGCCAAGACACAAACACCCTCGCAGTGTGGCAGTGACTACACCGCACCACCGCAGGCTTCTCCAAGTCCTATCACGATGTGGCTGTGAATCTCACTCTACTACAAAAGGTATTCAACATAGTTGTAGGGTGGAGGTAACACCTCACTACTGCCAATGGTCTTCAACATAGCCACGAGGTGGTGGTAACACCACACTAGCTCCATCAGTCTTCAACACAATCGCAGGGTGGTGGTAAAGGAAGAATAGTTAACTTAGTGTAACCAAACTTGAGGATGACCAAAATTGGGATTCCACTAGTGAATTGGAGACACATTATTCCAACATTTACCATCCTAGGCTCAAAATATACTACTTACTAAATCCCCACTCTAATTTCTCCAAACACTAAGACAATGCAAACAATTAGAGATTTGGTGACACTGGCTCCCCTCCACAGCACACACTTCTTGAGACCACCAAATCTCAAAATCCTGAAGATTCGAAGATCCTAAGGATTTTTTTGTTTCAATAATGAATAGTAAAAATGTGGGGTGACTTCAGAATGACCGTTCCTACACCAACAAGCATAAAGGTTTTTGGCTTCTAAACAGTTGGTTCATAATAAGGCCTTTCATTCAAGGTGGCCATACATGTGGCAAGATTAGCTCAAGATTATGGAGAATCAAGAGGCCTCCCAGTCTCTTCCTAAGAATATATTTTCATGCATCACATGGATACTAAGGGTGACACTTTTCAATATGACACATCCGCACCTATTTTTTATGACTTTCGTCACAAACATATTTTTTATATAGCGGCTTGAAAGAGCTTGGCTTTAGCTTGTTTCTACTTGGTTCGTTCCTTCCTTTAGAAGTGGTGAGGTAGGCCCTATAAAGATAAACAATAGAAAGGAAGTACATTTGTAGTTCGATCATCCTAGTTTGCATGCAATAAGGAGAGAACACAAACCTTTCCTTTTCCCTACACTAGCAAGGGGTTTATTTTTAATCCAAATTGAAAGATGTAGGTGATTATACAAAGTGTTAAGGAATATCTTTGTTTCTCAAGATCATTGAGTGGCGTGAGAGAATTGCATACACATTCAATAACAAAGATGTAAATCAAAACACAGAAAATACTTGTTAATTTTAACCCCTAAACCTAAGATGAATTCATTTTATGCACCAAACAAAATGTTAAGTTGCCTTGTTCAATTTTAAACCCGAAATACAATGATGAAATGAGGGTTCAATTTTAGTCTCATTTGAGTGTTCTTTTTAAAACCCAAATGAAAACTATTGAGGTCCTAAAGCGTAAAGTGAAAAGCATAATAGATGGGTTATAATTGCCCCAAAAGCATCAAACGCTTGTTACAATTATAAGATTCAAAGATGAGAATGCTTCTTCACTTCAACTTTTATTGTCTAATCCTGCAAAACCCTGTTAGTCTAAAACAACGTTAGAGGCATGTTAGCAATTTGATGAAGCAAAAAAGTTAAAACACATGCTGAAAAATGATCATTAAATTCTTACCAGAGTTGGGCATCTCTATTCATGATATCGTTGCTCTAGTGAACTTGGGCGTCGCTCTGTAGAAAAAATAGTCACGACGATAGCATCACCATTTGAAGAGTGTTGTTGTTTGTAAATCTTTGATACCTCTAAAAAGTACTACGTAATAATTTATTTAATCAGTGATGGGATATTAAATAGGTGTCATTATTTCAGATGATGATAGCATCGCAATATAGTGATGCCTAGCAAAAGCATTCTTGAAATTCTTTTGGGCGTCGGTGAATCCTACAAAAGTCAGAAAAAATGGAATTCAAGATAGAAATTGATTAAACTTGATTAGTTTTTCCCTCCTAGCGCAATAATGTGATCAAATAGATTAGCATGGGTTGATTACGCTTGATCCATGAAGAATCAAAGCATAATGAAGCTGCTAACGTCAATCTTCAATAGGATCATTCAAATGAAAGTTAAACTAAAAATTTATCAAAACTAAGCATTCTAAACTATGAAAGAATTTAAAATTCTACTCTAATCCATCTGAAACTTATCCCGTTGTGGGAGTGGTGTCATATTGATGTGGAACAGTGACCCTTTCCCAATCTCATTGATAAATGATCTTGCCCCAGTCATTTTTATTGAAGAAAACTGATGGAACAGCTGTGAGATGTGTATGTAAACATGATTTTAATCTAAATGAGAAAGATGCAAGCTAATTTAACATGATTTTATGCTAAAAATATCTAGTTATGCAAAATCTAAGCTAATCTAGATGGAATTTAAACTAAAATATTCAAACCCTAATTAATAAATAAGCTAAATGGATGCACTATGTGATCATGGAAGCCATTAATGGAAGTTTAAAGCTCACTAAATGAAATTAAAATGAATTAAAAGATGCTAAATGTGAGTGTGAGTGTGAGTGATTTTAACAACATAAGTTTTTTCTAAAAGATGGATCCCTATTCAATAGATGAAATCTCTATTTATAGAATAGGAAAAAAGAGATCAATGGATGAAATCAAAAAGATCAATCAACGATCAAGGATGAAAGAAAGAAGATGCATGGATCATGGGTTTTGATCAATGGGTGAGAATGCAAGATGGATTTAATCAAGGGTTCACATTCCCTCAAATAAATGCACTTTCAACTTGCCCAAGAGCTCACAAGTTAACTTGCACAAGAGATCACAAGGTAACTTGCTCAAGAAGTCAAGTAAGTTTGTTGAGAAAAAGGAATATTCCTCTTTTTCAAATAAGTGAGGAAAGATAATATTCTTTGGAATATTCTCATGGGTGAGGGAAAAGATAATTTAGTTAATTAAAACTAAATTAAATTGTGCAAAAGTGGAAGGAATACTCCATAGGAATATTCATTTTGGAGGAATGTGCAAAGGAGGAATATTCCCTTAGAATATTCCTTTGCAAGTTGGGGGAATTAGATTTAATTGATAATTAAACAATGGTAATTATACAATTAGGGGAATTAGAAAAATTAGATGATATCCATTAAATAAAATGATTTAATGAATGGGGGAAAGATGGAATGAAATTTAATTAAATAAATTAGATTTATTTAATTAAATAAGAGGATTCAAGGATTTAAATTAAATAGTTTGATTTATTTAATTTAACAGGAAAAAGTGTTAGCATGAAAGGGGGTGAATTAACCCGATTTGATAAATTAGGTTAATAGGTGAAAATGATGTCATTAATTAATTAGCTAGGCTAATTTAATTAATTAAGCAAAAATAGGATGGGTTTGAAGACGAAAGGATGTTAGTATACCTGATTCGAGTGTATGATATGATTCGAAACATTTTTAGTGTCTATAGTTTGTATTAGATCCCATAAGGATATCTTTGCGGGAGTATTCTTAAGTTGTTTGACAAGATCATACTCCTTCCCAGTATGTGAAGGAAAACAAGGAGCACTAGGAAAGATGGGTTGAGGCAAAGGGAGGGAGGTTGAAGTTGTTTGTCTTGAATATGGATTATTTCTAGTGTTATATGTATGAGCAATGGTATTATAACTTGATTATTTTGAAACATTATTCTTAGGTGGTTCAAGGATGAGAATGGGTTTGTTTTGAGTTTGAGGTTGGTTTAAAGGTGGGTAAAGGATGAGTTGAGGTTGGACAACATTAACTTCTCTTTGTTTTGTTTTTTTTATAACAAGCCTTAGTGGATTAACATTGTGAGATAAAATCCTCAAGGGCTTCATCTAACATGTCAAATTCATCACTACTAAAGGGCTTCAAGGATAGGTTAACTTGGAAAAAGAGATTTGACATACCCAAGTAACTATGTTTTCTCCAAGGGGTTCATCAATTTATGGTTGTTTTGGTTTTTTTTTCTAATGAATGTTAAATGTAATCTAATATTATCAAACTATGAACTAATGCTAGAAATGGAAAAAAATTGTAGTAATTTAATTCTATCCATAATTCAAACATGCACTTGAAATGAAACTTATTTAAGCTAGATCTAATGAAATAGATGAAACAAAAAATCAGAAAAGTGAAACCAAGATTTGATAGTAGTAAACAGAAGCATAAAAATAATTTTTTTAATGTTGTAATTTATGCAGATTTAGGTCTAATATGGGACATAATCACTGATATGGGTGAATGATTCCCAGTTAGAGTTTGTGGAAGGTTCAAATGCTAAAAAAATAGACAATATATAATTCCCAGAAATATGGAAAAACAACCTATACAAGGAATAAATCTCCCAAGTGGGCGAATGAGTCCTAGATTAGGGTTTTAAGCCAAATTCAAGAAATTATGTTGTTGATGTTAAGGTTTCTAGTTTGTATACACAAATTACTATTTTCAATTATAGTTTTCCAATGAATTTCAATGATGCAAGATGCAAAAATGCAACCTATATGCACTTTTCCACTAATGCCAAATTTAGGAATCCTAAATACAATTCAATTAATGCAAATCTAATGCAACGTTAACCTAGATCTAGGACTACAATGTTCTCCAAATCATAAATGCAAGTGTCCAAAGGTTAGGTTCACCAAAATGAACACAAGGAAATATGGTTCCACCTTTTGGGATATGGAACTTTAGAGGACCTATTTCACTCTTAGTTCATTAGGAAACCAAGATCCCTCAACCAAGTGACTCAATTGAGGGAAGGAGACACATAAGGGTGTGGTTTCCTTAGGTATGATTAAAAAGGGGTTTCACCATTAAAATGAAGCTTCAAAGGAGAAATGCACTACACCCTAGAAACTGAAAACATGAAATCAGATTACTAAATAGAGAGAAATAGAAAAGTACCTGGAGGATAGGAGATATCTAGAAAAGATCTAAAAAACTTGAAATTTTTTGTTTATAAAGTGCACTAGGACTCATACGCTAGGCTGGGAGATTTAGTCCTACTATAGGAATATGGGTAAAATTTGGAATCTTCTGCTGACAAATTAGGATATATAGAAAAGTAGTAAAAAGGGGTATACTAGGACTCATATGCCCAGAGGGGCGATTTAGTCTTGATACTCCTTTCTAAAAAAATAGGATCTGAAATTGTTCTCCTAACTTTGTACTCCATATGTTTTCCAAACTTCACTTTTGGATCCAAACCTATTAAAAATCTACAAAATAAAATGTTGTGTTGATTTTCTTATGGGGGGTTTGCCTCATTCAAACCCCTAGTTGGTAATTAAACCTTGATAGAAAGAATAGATCTGAAAAGGAAATATGTTTGAAGGTCCTAATCTTAAGTGTGCTTAAGATTAGGAGATAAAAAATGCAATGAAACCCTACTCTAATGTCCTAGAATAGGATTCATACATGAGACATGAAAATGATGATGACTCACTTTGGGAGAACTTCAATCACCCTAATAAGCCACAAAAGTACATGTAACTTCCTTTAGGTAGAAAGTAGAATGATAATGGAAGATGGAATCACTTAGGAAACAAGTCCTTAGGCTTGGTTCAATGGCTAGTTGCATCTCCCCAACCTAGAATCAATCATGATCCTCCATAGGAAACCATCATTAATCTTTGGCAATGTTGGATCTTGAAATGAAAGTGAGCTTGAAGACCTGCAAAAACACTATAATGTTGCTCCAAGACTTCAACTTTACTTTCTCCTAACTCTTGAATGAAAATTCTTGAATCTTTTGTTTACTTGATCACTTGTCTTATTCTCTCTAGTTCCTAATTGTCAAAAATGAGTGAGACTTAGATTTTATAGGTATCCTATCTAATATACCATTTATTAGATCCCAAATGCTAAAATTTATGAAATTCGAATTAAAAAGACTTTAATTTCTCGCTCAAACCCTATAAAGGTCCCAAATGGGATTCATGCGCCCAAGGTGGTGTATGGGTCCCACCTAGGGGGACTCATATTCCCAAGGTGGTGTATGGGTCCCACCCTAGATTTTTGATGTGATAGAATGTCAGGTGGTTAGAAAATTAAGTATATTTATTGAATTTGTCAGGATTTTAGTTGAAATGCGCTTTGGGATCCATAATAAAGGGTCTTAAAGGGGCCTATTAATGATGATTTAAAGGTTAGAAATAGAAGGGTACAAAAATTGGTCCAAACTAAGTGTGAAATTGTACTATCTCCAAGAAGGGAGTACAATTTTCGACACTACATTAGGTTGCATCCCTAGCCTCTTGTTTCTTTCTAGTTCTAAGCTCCAATCAAAATATTTGCTAGTCTATGTTTGTTTCATTTTTGTTTCACCTCTGGTGAGATTTGTTCCATTTTCCTTGATGTCTGTGTTGTAATGGGTATGGGCCCTTCCTACTTTTATCTTAATGAAAACTATGAAAAAGAAAAGGATCCTAAAAAAAATCCTTAGGATTATACCCTCAAAATTTGACCTTATTATTATTGTCAAAGAAGAGGCCAAAGACCTCTTGAAAATAATATTGGATGAGTTGATGGGTTCTCTACAAACCTATGAGCAACACTGAAATAGGTATACACATTCTCCCAAGAGAAAGAATCCAAATCTCAAGCCAATGTAAGAGGCATCGAGAAGAAAAAATGGCTCTGAAAGGAATTCTAGCTCAGTAGATATAAAAGAAACTCTAGAAGGTGTGGCTCTAGAGAAAAAAACTCTAGAAGAAAAAATATTTAAGAGGGAGCAAGTTGCTCATACTCCAACTCTAGAACCAATAAAAATAATAGTATTTGAAAGCCTATAGGTATGAAAAAATTAATTTTTATAATGTTATTATTGTCATAAATAGTCATTATGCAAGTGAATTCTAGAATAAGTAGTGTGACTAGTCAAACAGAGTGAAAATGTGGTTGATAAAAAAATAGCTAAACTAATTAATCGACATCCTTCATCATGTCCAACATTGGTAAGAAAGGTAGTGCTAAAGTATGGTACGTGGACAATGGATGCAACAATCACATGATTGGTGCAATAAGAATTTTTTTGCATTAATTGACAATAATATCAATTTTGAGAAGAAAAATGGGGTATAATGAAATAGTTCCAATAGTGGGAAAGGTTATGTTTTGGTTCACACCAAGCATAGTGACAAAAAGGATATAGAGAATGTTTATTTTTTCCTAGGGATAAAGTATAATTTCTTGAGTGTTTAACAGTTGGTCCAAAGAGGTTACAAAGTGATGATGAAAAAGAAAAGTTTATCTTTAACAAGAATGGGAGTAAGAATGTGGTAGTAGTAGTCTAGATGACAAGGAGCTAGATGTTTCATCTATGCTTACAAACTATTTTATTTTCTCAATTTTTAGCCACTCCTACCAAGAATGAGAATTGCACAACAATACAATAGCAAGCAATCTTAAAGACGGTCATCAAATATCCCTCCAAGCTCTAGGATTTAAAGTATGTACAGATAAGTTTTAGACCAATTCTTTTAAATCCAAAAAGGGTATGGTTGTGGGTTTACCAACCGTAGTATATGAAAATGGAAAATGAAGCTTTCATTTTAAGAATACAACATAGGTATCCCTTTCAATCATGGAACTCCAGAAGGGAAAGAAAACTATTGGAGTTGGTGCATATAAATTTGTGTGGCCCTATGAAAACTCTAACAATAGGAAAAATTTATTATTGTATGACCTTCATTGATGATTACAATTGGAAGACATGGGTTTACTTCTTGAAGCATAAATTTGAAGCCTTTGAGAAGTTTGAAGTATTTAAGACCCAAGATAAAAAAAGAATGTGGACACTTTATTAAGGCCTTCAAATCAGATAGAGGGGGGGAGTATACCTGCAAACATTTTATGATTTTTTTCTAGGAATGAAGGTATTAAGAAATAGTTGAAAACTAGCTACACTCTACAACAAAATGGAGTAGTTGAGAGAAAGAATACGACCATCATGGAGATAGAAAGAAGTATTTGAAATCCAAGGGACTCCCAAAAATATATTGGGGTGAATGTAGTTGCAAAAAAAATAAAATTAATAAATAGATATCCTACAATGCTTATAGTGTGTGATAAGATTCTACAAGAATCATGGACAAAATGAAAATCCAAAGTGTGGAGCAGCTTAGAGTGTTGGTTGTGTGGCATATGCATTTGTGTCAAAGGATAAAATATCAATATTGATGGAAAAGTTGAAAATTCCATCTTTATAGGTGTGGACACCAAAAAAGGATTTCTAACTTCCTTGTTCACACTGAAAGGGGAATGAAAGAAGAAGGACCCAATTTCACAATGCTCAGATTCAAGGAAAAAACCTTGAGATTTCAATGCAAAGGAAGACTGAAATCCATCAAAAGGGATTGTCCTAAGGGCTGAAAACTGATAAAAGGGTTTGCCACTAATGAAAAACTAAGAAAATGTAATATGTTTGAAACATGTTGTGATATGCAAAAAGACCTAGAAAATGACTTAGAAATGAAACAAAAAGTTATGAAATAGAAAGTGTGCACCAAGAAATGTGTTACAGACTGGGAATGCTACTGATTCTAAAATTTTGACCTACTAGGACTCATACACCATTCTAGGCGACTTAGTCCCAAATCTAGAAAACTACATCGGAGCCCATTTCAACCAAATGGGTATCCAAATCTACATAAATCTCTGAGAAACATGTAAAGTGGGACTCATATGCCACTAATGGCATATGAGTCCACTTTAGCTTTTCCAAAAATTTGAAAGTGGAAACAGACGCTCTCGATCTGCACTTTCTATTCCTCTAGGTATCTAGATCCAAAGCCCTAATTTTCAGCACTGTAAGTGACCTTTTGTGGATATTTTTACCTAGCCAATAAGGAGATGACTTCAACACGTTTGCAACTTATTCTTTAATCAACTTCAATCCTTTAGATCTGTAAACACACAAAGAAAGAAGAGAAATGTCGAATGTTAGGGAATAGGGGTTTGCCTTGCTCAAACCCCTTTTAGGTAATTAAACCAAATGAAGAAATAAGATGAAGCATGAAAATGAAATGAAGGGATTAGAAACTTGCCATGATGATAGATCTTGAATTTCTGCAACAATGGATGAATAATTTGTCCTTGAATTCCTTAGAAGTGGTCTTGAATACTCTCTAAATGACTTAACCCTAGCTTGCTTAACTTGAGATGGAAAATGAATGATGAATGAATGATGATTGAATTATGAATTAGGGTTTAAAAGCTTGTTTATATAGGCAATTTGCCTACAATTCATGTTAATTTGATCCCCAAGGCTGATGTATGGAGGAAAATTAAATTTAAAACCCAAATTTTCCCACTCAAACCTTGAAAATGGCCCAAGTGGGACTAAGTCGCCAAGTTGGGAGACTTAGTCCCACCTGGATGGGGTTCATTCACCCAAAGTGGTGAATGGGTCCCACAGGGGCTATTTTTCCAGTTGGGATGTTAGGGAGTGAAGAAATTGGGTTTATTTGTTGATTTTATCAGGTCTTTGATCAAATTAAGCCTTGGGATGCACAATATGGGGTCATAGGGGCCTATTAATGATGATGTAAAGGGAAATTAGGGACAAGGACACAAATTTCAATGTGAAAGTGTGATTAAATACACTTTACAATATTAGAATGAGGTCCACATAGCCTAGAAAGGCACAACATCCAATGTGAATGTGTAAAACACATTACAACACTAGATTAAAATTAGGTTTCATTTACAAGCCTTCTAGATTAATATGAGAATACAATAAAATACATTTGATAACATTTAATTAAGGAAATGCTTAATAAAAGTCTAGAAAAGTGTGAAAGTCATTTACAACACTTTACAACACCTTCACAAGACATCGCTAAATGTATTTTATTTAGTTTGTAAGGACCCAAGACCTAATGTGGATGTGTAAAACACCCCAAAACACTAGACCAAGGCATCATTAAGTCCAATTTATCATTATTTATTCTCATATCAAGCAAGAAATACTTTTTTTCTATGCTACATTTAGCCCCCACTTTAGTGAGAGGATGAACTTGCTTCAAAATCACACTAAAGTAGACATTCAAGAGGGGTCCAATTGTACCAATGCGGATGGTTTAGGATAAAAATTATAAAGGAGGATGTCAAGCCCCTAGGATCCAAGATCCCAATTCAAACCAACATGAGTGCAAAAGGACACACACAAGGTGAATGATTTGCAGCAAAATGAAATATGCAATCATGCAATGGCAATAACTAGAAGGAAGAGAAGTACAAATAAAAAGGTGGATCAAGCTTTGACCATTTTTCCAACACATTGTTGATTAGATCTAGGTTGTTTGTCCAAAAGTGCATACTCACTCTAAGGTGACAAAATTCTTGGTTTTCTGTTGGGTGGGAAGTCCTAAAAGGTGAGAAACATACACTCATGGTTGGTGGCTAATATGGGGAAAGTCATTCCTCAGATTGGACTTCCTACTCGAACCATACCAAAGTTATACCTCCTGATAACTTTAATAAGGCACCACACAAAAATGATCTTCAAGCTCCATGAAGCAAGAAAAACTACGTATGCTTAAAACTCATAGACATTGTAAATGCAAGATAGTGCAAAGAATGTTCAAAGAGATTTTGCTTAGTTTGTGCAAGGTCTCATCTTAGGGAACATCATGCTTAATGTCTCCAAGAGAGGAAAAGTGAAAATGGTCTCATCTTGTTTCCAAGAGAGGACAAGTGCAAGGTCTCATCCTGGGCAACATTGCACCTAATTTTTCCAAGAGAGGAAATCGCAAGAAAAAGAAATTCACACAATGAAATATGAGTATCGATGTATGCCCCCACTTTAAAGTAGTTGCTAACACCATTACTCTGAGAAATTGATTTAAAGTAGAAGAAGAAGAAATGAGATATCACTCGGAAATCCCTATGCCAATTCAGATGTTTCCAATAAGCTACATCATGAAAAAGGTCATATGTCACATGTGAGCCAACTGAAGGCATGTCATCCACATCCCAAGCTTGCTCATATATGATTATGAAAGGTGATCAACTAGCCAAAAGAGGCAACAACAACTAACATACGAGGACAACGCTAACTAACCCCTTGCCCCCACTTAGTGCAAGGGTGAGCCAAAATGATTGATGAAATGCATGCTAGAGTGAAAATCAGTATCAGTTAGAGGAATTAGGTGCCACCACATAAGGGAGAGCACCAAACTCCTTAATATGTTGGATTTGGCTACACAAAGACTTACATTCATTAGTTGAATGATTGTGAACTCTATGATAGGTGAAAAATGAAGTCTTGTAATAGAATTTATTTCGAGTTCTTGGAGGAAGGGATATCAAGTGATCTTGGAGGAGTCTTGACAAGATACCCTCTTGATCAATGGCAGATTTTCTTTTATTAAGCAATAAAGATAGCTCTTGCTTAGATGTACAAGACGTCATACTTACGTAAGACTCTTTAGTTTTCAAGATTTTGTTCTCTCCTAAACATGATGGTGTAAAATCTAATGAACTCAAATCATTAGTGTTTTGCGAGATGCCATTGACATTAAGCAAAGACTTCTTTGTTTGTTTCATTTTAGGCAAAGGAGAAAAATCAAGACCACTAGTGTCAATGAGTTCTAGATGCACTACTGTTGAATTTGGATTAGAGGAATATTGTGTGATACTGTTGATGGTGAGTGAAGGCTTGGTGATTTGTATCAAAGGATGATAACCAAGACCATGAGTTGTTTCTTGTGTGTTAGGATCGATGGGGACATAGATACCTTGTTTCCTAGTACCACATCCTTTTCCACTATATCCAAGTTGTTTTATAAGCTCATAACCTTTTCCATAAAGCATTTTCATCACTTTTGGATTGGGTGGTTGTTCATGATTAAGTTCATCAAAGTTTTTTGTGTAATTTTTTGTCATGTGTTTGGAAGTGGTTGAGGTGGATGCTTCTAAAGGGTCTTCCAAGTTTTTTGTTGACATTACTACTTTTTTGTGTCCCTTATTTGAATCTTTTCTTATGATCTTGTACCCACCCATGAATGAATGGTAGAAATATAAGGAACCCCAATCATTTTCCAATAGCTTCGTTATTTGTTCAGTATGTTGTTCTTTGTCTTTTTGTTGTATGGGTTCCACTTGTGTAAATGTTGTCAAAGGATCATCTTTGTTTTTCTCAAGTTTCAAGACACTAGAATGCTCAGGATCAGCATCAAGTGTGTACACTTTGTTGTTGTAGATGTATTTCATTTTACGATGAAGAGTAGAAGGCACACCATTCATTGCATGAATCCATGGTCTACCTAAGATAAGATTATATGAAAGATCATTAGGCATAACGTGGATCAGTGTATCCAATGTGGCCTTCCCAACTGTAATAGGTAAAGCAAACACACCGAGTGGTTTTTTTGAGATATTGTCAAATACCTTAAGAGATAAAGAATTGGGTTGGATTGTTGATTTATCCACATGAACCCTATCCAAAAGGTTTACACTACACACATTAAGGGTTGAACCATTTTCAACAAGGGTTCACTTTATCCATATTTGTTTGTATTGAGATAGTATTATAAAAGCTTCTCTTTTTTTGCACTTCCAAAGGGGGGGGGCTCACTTTGGTGGAAAACAATGTCAGCATTTATTCCTTTAATTATGGCTACTATGTCATTTGGTTGCACATTAAAAGGGACAAGTACTTGTTGCAAGACTGCTTGAATCATGTTGTGATAGTGAGGGGATGCTTGAATAAGGTCCCATAATGATATCTTAGCAAGAGTATTCTTAAGTTGCTTGACAAGATCATACTCCTTTCCACAAGGAGGTCCTGGTAAGATAGGGATAGGTAGCATAGGATTAGGAAAAGGTAAGGGTGTTGGGGTTGGTTGTGGAAATTGCAGATTGTTTCTAGTGTTATATGTATGAGCAACGGTATTATGACTCAGTTGTCATGAAACATTGTTCTTAGGTGGGTAAAGGACTAGTTCGGGTTTGTTTTGAGTTGGAGGTTTGTTTTCAAAGGTGGATAGAGGATGAGTTGAGGTTGAATAATATTAATGTCCCTTAGTGAAGGAGAGTATAATGTCGTCTCATCATCTTCATCTAAGGACACTATATCATTATTGTCATTGTTATCCTTTTCTTGTACTATGATATCCTCCCTAGAAGGGGAGTCTTTAGGAGAACTACAAACCACATGTTTTGGACATGTGAGGGTTGGGTCTTCTAAAATGACTTCATCAAAATTAAGGGAATGATTAATGGTTGGATTGTCTTTTTTTATCAATAGTGGGGAGATTAGGAGAAGACTCTATTCGATTGTCATTTTTCTCTAAGGTCTCATTGTATTGTTCCATATTATCTACCCTAGTATGAGAGCTTTTAAGATTCTCACCACATTCCATGGTTAGATTTTGTAAACTAGCTTCATCACAAGTAGGGGAGGCAGCAAGATAAGGACCACTATTATTTTTGAAATATATTATCCCAAATGGTAGGAGCATTAGGGAAGGGAGGAACAAGATTACCATGACTCTTGATAGGTGTATCTTCTAACACCAACCTATCCTCTTTGCATCAAGGAGGGATAGTAGGAGAAGGATAATTTTGATTGTTATGGTTAGGGAGTCTAGGTAAGGTGATTTTTAGAAATGTTTCTATGATCTCATATTCTTGTTTTCTAATATCTTTCAAAGGGGGAAGAGGAGAGGGACAATCAAGACTCTCAATGTTTGTATCTTCTTTCACCAAGATACCTTCGTCACTAATAGGAGAGCTATTGGGAGAAGAATAAGTATGATTTTTATGATTGTCTACACTTACATTCTCTTGTGTTATGCAGTTCTTACAAATCCAGTAGGTACTAGGAGGGTATGCAAGATGGTTATCAAAGGGTTTACTTTGTTGTCCTATATTATGCCGATGAATAGAGAAAATAGAATCATACAAGCCACTCAAGATATTCTAGAAACACTAAATGCTTAAAGAGAACACATGATAACATGAGAAAGTAAATAAAGAGAAATGCAATGACTTAAAGTAAAATGCTTAAATGTAATTTTTTAGATGTGAAACAAGGTAATTTTCTAATTACATTATGCAACAGATTGAAATATGAAATTTTGTAAATGCAAATTTGAAATTGAGAAATGCATGAAATGAGCTAATGTAAGCTAGATCCAATGAAATGCATGTAATAAAAACTAAGCCAACTAATACAGATAGGTAATGGAAACAAAAAAAAGCTTAAAAATAGGGTTTTTAGTGCTCTGAAAGGCATTTTCAGGTGTGGAAAGGGACTAATTCGCCCAAGGTGGCAAATGTGTCTTAGTGAGAATTTTTTTTAGAATTTTTCATAATTTTTTGAGTGATTTTGATGTTTTATGTTTTGTATGATGCAGACCTAAGATGCAAATGTAGAATTTTAGAAATGTTTAATGATTTGATATGTAAAAATACAACATATAATATGCATTTTCATTAATGTAATTTTTTTAGAAACCCTAGATGTCAATTAACTAATGCAAACCCTAATGCAAAGTTAATGTGAGCTAGATATATGATGATGATGGACTCCAAATCATAATGTTATGTTCAAAAGTTAGGTTCACCAAAATGTGGACACCAAAAAAGGATGTGCAACTTCCTTGCTCACACCAAAAGGGGAATGAAAGAAGAGGGATCCAATTTCACAATGCTCACATTCAAGGAAAAACCCTTGAGATTTAAATTCAAAGGAAGACTAAAATCCATCAAAGGGGATTTTCCTAAGGGCTGAAAATTGATAAAAGGGTTTTCCACTAATGCAAAACTAAGAAAATATAATATGTTTGAAAACACGTTGTGATATGAAAAAAGACCTAGAAAATGACTTAGAAACGAAACAAAAAGCTATAAAATATAAAGTGTACACCTAGAAATGTGTCGAAAACTAGGAATGCTACTGATTCTAAAATTTTGACCTACTAGGACTCATGCGCCATTCTGGGCGGCTTAGTCCCAGATCTGGAAAACTACATTGAAGCCTGTTTCAACCAAATGGGTATATAGATCTACATAAATCTCTAAGAAACATTTATAGTGGGACTCATACACCACTAATAGCATATGAGTCCACTTTGTCTTTTCTAAAAATCCAAAAGTGGAAACAAAAGCTATCATTCTGCACTTTTTGTTCCTCCAGGTATCTGGATCCGAAACCCTGATTTCTAACACTATAAGTGACCTTTTGTGGATATTTTGACCTAGACAATAAGGAGATGAATTCAACAAGTTTGCAACTTATTCTTCAATCATCTTCAAGCCTTCAAATCTGCAAACACATAAAGAAAGAAAGAGAAATGTTGAATGTTAGGGAATAGGGGTTTGCCTTGTTCAAACCCCTTAAATTAGGTAATTAAACCAAATGAAGAAATAAGATGAAGCATGAACATGAAATTAAGGGATTAGAAACTTTCCATGATGATAGATCTTGAATTTTTGCAACAATGGATGAATACTTTATCCTTGAATGCCTTAGAAGTGGTCTTTAGTTGCTCTATAAATGACCTAACCCTAGCTTGCTTGACTTGAGATGGAGAATGAATGATGAAAGAATGATAATTGAATTATGAATTAGGGTTTAAAATCTTGTTTATATAGGCAATCCACCTAAACAACCCATTAATTTGATCCCCAAGGCCAACATGGAGGAAAATTAAACTTAAAACCCAATTTTTCTTGCTCAAACCTTGAAAATGGCCCAAATGGGACTGTCACCAAGTTGGGTGACTTGGTCCCACCTAGATGGGACTCATTCATCAAAAGTGGTGAATGGATCCCACAGGGGCTATTTTTCCAGTTGGGATGTCAGGGAGTGAAGAAATTAGGTTTATAAGTTGATTTTATCAAGTCTTTGATCAAATTAAGCCTCAGGATGCACAATATGGGGTCATAGGGGCCTATTAATGATAATGTAAAGGTAAATTAGGGCTAGGGACACAAATTTCAATGTGAAAGTATGATTAAATACAATTTACAACATTAGAATGAGGTCCACATAGCCTAGAAAGGCACAACATCCAATGTGAATGTGTAAAACACATTACAACACTAGATTAAAATTAGGTTTAATTTACAATCCTTCTAAATTAATGTGAGAATGTAATTAAATACATTTTATAACATTGAATTAAGGAAATGTTTAATAAATATCTAGAAAAGTGTGAAATTCATTTACAACACTTTACAACACCTTCACAAGACATCATTAAATGCATTTTATTTAGTTTGCAAGGGCCCAACACCTAATGTCGATGTGTAAAACACCTCACAACACTAGACCAAGGTGTCATTAAGTCCAATTTATCATTAATTATTCCCATATCAAGCAAGAAATACTTTTTTCTACGCTACAATAGGATAAAGTGAAGAGTCCAAGGAATATAAAATATATAACCTATCACCAAGCATATTATGATTAACATGGATGTTGAGTTTACAAAAAATCATTCATAGGATGGCATAGTGGACACCTCTTCAAGAATTTCTATATTGATTCTCATTGATGATGAAGAATAAGGAAATGAAGAATAACAAGGTGCATCTATAGTAGGTATGGATCCAAACAATCAGCTTTAGAGATCACTTATAATAGTCTTAGAGTCCTACAGACAAGTTTTAAACCCACGAACAATAACTTTAGAGACTATTTACACAATCAATTAGTTCCAACAATGAGAGTTTAGATCTCATTCTCGCCACACCCTAAGGCCAAAAAATGAATTGTAGGAGATTTATCAAAATGATAGATGTGATGATCAATTAGATGAAAATATGAATTTTGCATTATTTTCTCTTAGTGGTCCAATTTATTTTGAAGATGTTCTAAAAAAGAGAAACAATGTGAGGTCATGAATGAATAAATAGATGCAATTTAGAAAAATAATACATGGAAGTTAACTAATTTACCTCTAAGTAAACAAGTGATTGGAGTGAAGTGGGTCTATAATACCAAGAGTAATATTGAAGGGAGAATAGAAATACATAATGCAAGACTAGTTTTTGAAAAGAGGAGAAAATGGTGTCCACCAAAATAAAACAAAATGATGAACCAATTTTTACTATATTTCATTCAATATGTAAGTAATAATGTGTAAATAAGTTACATAAATTAAATCTAACCCAAATTAGTAAAAAGATAGATCTGGAAAGGGTCAAATGTTGTGTACTTGATGCAAAAAGTTCTTTTTTCAGATATCACTTAGGACTCATTCTCCCTATGGTGAATGGGTCCTGGCAAGGGCTCTGGAAAATCAATTTTTGGGTTTTTTCCTTCTCATTCTACATTCCCAAATTCTAGTCTGGCACTATCAGAAAGACAAAAATAAGTTCTATAGCACAGTTTTTGTGTTTTGATAGCTTTCTTTGCAACTTTGACAACTTTGACAACATTTGCAATTTTTCTCTCCAAATGATCTTCAACCTAAAACCTGCAATCACACATCAAAGAGAGAAAAGTGTTTTTTTCTTAGGGAGTAGGGGTTTTCCTTGGTCAAACCCCATTTTGGTAATTAAACCTTGAAATGAAATAATGCATGAAAGGAATGATAAATAAAAAAATGTACTATAACAACTCAACTCACCACACCTTAATTGAACCTTGGAATACAAATCTACAATTTAGCATGAAGTGGCCTCAATGAATGTAGATCTTGATCAGGAACATTGATTACAAATAATTGCTTGAATATGCTTGAATTGATCTTGAATAATACATCAACACATTAGCTCAACAACATTCATGATGCAATCCATCTTTGACATGACAATTGGAATCTTGATTTATGCAATATTCTTCAATAAATCTTCCAGGATTGAATGCCTTAGAAATGCTCTTGATCAAACTTGCTCATAAATTTGCTAGAATGCTTGAAGACTTGAAATTTCTAGGTGAAAATAAGTGTTCAATAGTCTTGTATCTATACATATCTTATCATTAATTCCCAAAATACAAATATCACCAACGAACATTAAATTATGGATTTGAAATCATTAAATACCGCCAAAAACATATTTCAAGGAGCGTTCTTAAGTCTAAGTGAGGACCCATTTTCCATATTGTGAATGGGTCCTAGGTCACTCACCTAGGACACATTTCGGACAATGTAAAATTTTATGTCAAAATAGGGTCCTAGGACTTAGTGAGGACCCATTCACCATGTGGTGAATGGATCCAAGGTCACTAACCTAGGACACACACCTTCTAAAATTAAGTGTTGTGTAATGGAATTTATGAATGTCGGGTTTTATCCCTCAGAATTTGTATTTAATTAAGCTTGTATTTGAGTTAAAGGGGTCAATTAAAGAAAATTAAGCTTAATCAATTAATAAATCCCTAGATTAGTGTGAAAGTGTAAAGATACACTTTACAACACCCTAAATAAGGCACAATTAAGTTTATTTAGCTTAAAAGGGCCCTAAACTTAATGTGAATGTGTAAAACATATTACAACACTAAATCAAAGTATAATTAAGCTCATTTTATTATTAATTATTCCCAAATTAAGGAAAAAGGGATACTTTTTCCATTACTACATTTTTCCTCCACTTTAGTGAGTATGATCCCATGTCAAACTCACACTAAAGTAGGAATTCAAGAAACTTATGTATGTACCAATGAAAAAGATACACAATCATACAACATCAAAGACTAAGAAGATCAAGCCTAGATTATCCAATGCTATGTGGAACACATCTAGACTGTAACAACCCCAGTGTTCTTCATAGTAAAACTTCCAATATTTTCAGCTCAAGTTAATTAAATATGTTTTCATGTCATAGCAATAAAAAAATTTCTTCTAATAATGTAAATTACATGCATAATTGAAATAACACAATTTCCAATTTGTCATTGCAATCCAAAGTAAATACACAAATCTTCCAATAACATAGATTTCATAATGAGAAAATATGTCATACAATAATCAAATAGAGATTCCATTCCAATATAATAATTTCACAAATTATAATATTCCAAGAATGTGCACTATTACAACCACAACTCCATCGAGCTTCGGAGCATAAGATATAGATGGTCCAAGAATCTTCCTTTCAAAACCTTGGTCTTTTGTTGCCTACTAAGGAGGAGAATCATCACTCAAGCACTTTTCCACCAACCACAGACTCATATGCAATCCCTCGCACATCTGTCAATGATAGATGGCCCTTCCCTTTGACTTCAGTTATTGGTTGGGTAACCCCATATGACATACCACTCTGAGCTTAGTGTAGTATCAAACATGACTAGGATTTATAACCAACAATAGGTATCTCTCATACATTTAAGTAGACACAGTGAACTGACAGTGGAGTCTTGGCTTACACACTATTCCTAGTGCAGTCATCGAAATATTGGACTATTGTTGGCATTGATGTCAAAAGTGCAAATCATCTAAGGAGTCACGAGGTTCCAAGTTTTTCTAACATATGTCACAGCTTGGGACAAAGTTGTAAGGAATTGTGGGGTTCCAAGTTTTCCTAACGTATGTAGCAAGGTTCGCAAGGTTCATAACCTCCCGACTTAGCCTCTTAGCTAATGGTGTAAGAAGAAGGTTCTCTTTGTTATCGGCCAGTCACAATTTTTCAAAATATCATAACCTCTGACATGAGGTTCTAAAGTTCATTTTTTTAGTGACTTGTGATCGTGCGATAATGAGTAAGGAATCACTCCATGTGGGACCCAGCCATAATGATGATGCAAACATGTGGCATGATGGGATTGAGTAAATGATAATCCACATCCTTCTTGTGGATTACAAAGTTGTGACATGGCAATGACGTGGATATGTGATGACAGCATGTGGATCCCACATTGGAATGATGTATTGGGTGTTGTTTTCATCGAAGTGACTTAGTCATTTTGAAAGGATTTTCATAGGTTCTCTTTATTGTTGGCATGTCACAGGTTTTCAAAACTTTGTAACCTCCGACAAGAGTTTCTGAGATTCATGTTTTTAGTGACTGGGTGATAGGAGTATGATGTCAATTGTGGGAATCGAGTGTGATGATGGTTAACAAATGGAAATGAATGATTTCTTGATATGTCATTCACATCAGTGTTGCAAATGACATGGAAATGACATGGATGACATGTAGGTTGTGGGCTTAGTTAGATAACATGGAAAACATACTGGTGTGACCTGCTTGTATCGGTGGGAGTCTGAATGGAGTCCCAATGATGGAATGATATGATAGATCAATGATGGTGGTTTAAGCAACTGATTATCCAACGGTTAGGGTTTAAAGGAACTACACTGAATATTGATCACAAGATCAAGGTGCAAAGGAATAGATCGATGGCCAGAGTTCAAACATAGAGATCTGAAATGACTAATCTCCTTCTGAATAGGGGTTTTGGTCTGAAAATTGACACAAGAGAAAGAATTAATTTTTCCAACTACCCAAGCAACCAATTAAATGAAGATATGATCTATTAGGCAGTGGAACAAATTTTAGATGAGATCAAGATCGAATCAGAGTGAATGGACAACAGAATGTATTGAATGCATAATCTAATTATAGGGTTTGATAGAGAATGACTAAAGGAAAATTATTTGTATCAGAATTAAATGTTGTGTGGCTTGATATAGAGGTATGGTGATATCTGATAAACCTTATCAGATGTCTTTATGATGAGCTAGATGATAGTGTTTAGCTCAATGTACAGGTAGCTTTCTAGTGAAGTTAGCATATGAAGAAAACCCTAATAGTAAGTTGGAGATGATGTGGACAGTAGAGAGAATCTTGAGGTAGAGATTGCAAGTCATTAGAGAAAGAAGAAAATTAGATATTGTTGAAGTAATAAGTCTATTACAAGTATGAATGAATAGAGAGAACAACCAACAAGTTGTATGTAGTGTTGAATAGAGTGACATCTTGTTGAGTATGTTGTAGAGATAGGAAGAGTGGGATGATGTAGTAAGTTTGCAAGAAAGAGAGATTGAATTGTAGTAGACAGTGAGTGCATTTAAAAAGTTCCAGACTGTAATACAAAACATCCTCTAGATGTTTTTATTCATGGTGAAGAGGTGTACTGCAACTAGATAGAACAATAATTATTTTATGCATAGAGGAAAGTACAAAGAAGAGGTGTGTTGTTGAGTATGTAGCTTCAGTAGCATAAAGTAACTTTTTGCAGTAAGCACAATAATGTATTGTATGTATTGATGCATCTTAGGTTTTGTAGAACTAATTCTATGCATATTTGAGATTGTCATTGCATCTGATTATGAAGAAACTAATGAGAAAGAAGAAAATTTCATAAGAAGGCTAAGGAGAGGGTCTGACAAGTACAAAGGTAAGCTCCCATTTAAGTGTTTTAACTATGGAATAATAGGTCATGTTGCTTCAAGGTTTCCATATGGTAAAGAAGACTATTCCAAGCAAGAATTTGATAGTAGAAAGAAGAAAGACTTCTACCCTAAAAGAAAGAAATTTGGAAAGAAGAAGAATATTTTGTACATTAATGAAGAAAGTGAAGTGTCTGATGCTAGCGATTGTTCAGAAGAGGATCAAGGCCATGCCCTTGTAATGAGAGATGATAGAAGAGAATTTCTATTCATGGCTAAAGAAACTAAGGATTGGGAAGATGCACAAATTGAGAACTCATATGAAGGAGAAGACGAGGCAGTTGTTGATCTTGAAGGAGAATAATTAGTGCTCTTGAAGATCTTGATGAACTAAGAGACAAATATGACAATCTTAAGAGAGAAAACAAAAAGCTAAAAAGGAATGCTCAAAAGGAGACTAATAGATTAACACAAGAAATTGAAGAGTCCAATAAGGTGTTAGTAGGACTGAAAGTTCATGTAGAAGAGCTTAAAAGAATTGAGGATGTCATGAAATCTAAATTTTAGTCTGAGATGGATAGATGCTCGAAACTTGAAGCATAAATAGTTGCCTTAAGAAAAGAATTGGAGCAGGCCAATGAGCAGATCAGAAATGGACTAAAGTTGAAAGGTGGTAAAAACATTCTAAATGAATTGATAAGTACACAAAAGCCTGTAAATAAAGAGAAATATAGTTTAGGTTTGGAAAAAGGGAAGAATTCATTTCTGGATGTCTTTGCAAAACTTAATGAATGATTTAGAGTAGGAGAAAAACTAGTCCCAAGTGAAGAAAAATTTTGACAAAGACGAAGCTCCTAAAGATGAACAAAAATTTCATAAAGAAAAGAAACCAGTCAAAGTCAAGGAGGACAACCTGATAGTTCCTAATCAACAAAAGAAGATGCAAAATGTAAAAAGAGTAGAAAATGATGGATTCACAAGAGTACACTATCCAACAAGGCCTAGACAAAGAAGATCACCTCATCTAGCTGAAGGAAACTACATGACTAGGTACTCATCGTATTACAATGGGTATTGCTATACCTGTAACAATTTTGGTCATGGGGCTAGAGAATGTAGAATCATTCCAAGGAAGAATACAAATTTTGCAATCAAGAATCCATTTTCTCCCTTGGTTGATATGGATATAATTTTTTATAGTTGCAACAACTTTGGTCATATATCTAGAAATTGTAGAACAAGATTTACAGGACCAAGTGTGAAATATGAGAAGAAGAAATCCTCACCTACTAATAAAGAGAAAGGAAATAAGACTTTTGTGATAGAAGAAAAGAAAACTGAGAAGAAGCCCAAGAAGATATGGAAGGAGAAGGAGCACGGATCTCGTGTCACTCAGTCTATGATTTCCCAAATAGCTTTACATGCAAAGGAAAAAGATCTATGGATTGTTGCTAGTGGTTACTCCAAGCACATGATTGGAGATAAAAATAAATTCATTAAGCTTGAAATGAAAAAAGGAGGTTCAATAAGTCTAGGTGATAATACTATTGTCAAGATTCATGGTAAAGAAATTATGAGCATAGATGAAAAGAGAAAAACTAAAGATGTGCTCTATGTGGAAGGTCTAAAACACAATCTTCTTAGCATCAGCCAGATGTGTGATAATGGATACAAAGTTATATTTGTTTCTAAAGGCTGCAAGATAAGATTGAATGGTAAAACAATTGCTCAAGGGATAAGGACTAATAGTAATCTCTACAATCTATGTGAAGTGGAAGGCCAAACATGTCTAATAAGTCAAGCAAATGAAATTTGGTTGTGGCATAGAAGACTAGGACATGTAAATTTTGGCAACATGGTGAAATAAGCTCAAAAGGTCTGGTTAGAAATATGCCTAATATTGCAAACCATGATAACATCATCTGTCAAGGCTCCAGCAAGGAAAGCAAACAAAGTTTAAATTTCCCACAAAGGATTACTATACTATCAAATCCTTGGAAATAATACATACTGATCTATGTGGTCCAATAAGGACAAGAGAGATTCAAGGAGTAAGATATTTCATGTTGTTGATTAATGACTATACCAGAATGGCATATGTCACATTTTTTAGGGAGAAGGATGAGGCTTTTGAAGAATTTAAAAGTTATAAGAAGCTAGTAGAAAATATTACTGGGAGAAGAATCAAATGTCTCAGGTTAGACAGAGGTGGAGAATTCATGTCAAGAGAAATCATGGAATATTGTGAAGATCATGGAATCAAGTGCCAGTATTCCACCCCAAGAACACCACAACAAAATGGCTTGGTTGAGAGAATAAACATAATTATGAAGGAGATGGCCAGAGCTATGTTGAATGAGGAAAACTTGGTAGATACATTTTGGAAAGAAGTAGTACAAACTACTATATACATTCAGAAAAATATACTTATAAGATCTAACAGTGGTAGAATGCAATATGAATTATGGTTTGGTAAGCCTGCATCAGTCAAGCATTTCAAGGTATTTGGAAGTAAGTGCTATATTAAAAGAGAAGATGAAGACTTCAGAATTTTTGAGTCAAGATGTGATGAGGGGATATTCTTGGGGTATTCCAACCGAAGCAAAGCTTATAAGTGTTATAATAAGAGATTGCATAGAATTGTAGAGAGTGTACATGTCAGGGTTGATGAAAGTACAAATCAGGGTTAGCCTAGTAGAAACAATCATGAAATTGATTTAGATGAGGATGACATAGGTGCATGAGTTGACAAAGAAGAAGAAGAAGAAGAGAATGAGCAAGAGTTTGAACGTGCTCCTCCAAAATATATGCAAAAAGATCATCCAAAAGATCAAATAATTGGTGACAAGAATGCAAGAGTGTAGACTAGAAGGAGACTTGCAAAGGACAAGGAACAAGTAAACTTTGCTCTCTTGTCTCAGATTGAACCAAAAAAAATTGATGAAGCTAGTAAGGATGAAATCTAGTTAAGAGCAGTGAAAGAGGAACTCAATCAAATTGAAAAGAACAAAACTTGGGAATTGGTTCCTAAACCATCAAGCAAGAATAAAATTGGCACAAAATGGGTATTTAGAAACAAGCTAAATGAAGATGGAGTTTTGGTTAGAAACAAATCAAGATTAGTGTGCAAAGGATATGCACAAGTAGAAGGAATTGATTTTGAAGAAACGTTTGCTCTAGTTGCAAAATTAGAAGCTATTAGAATGTTTCTTACATTTTTTGTGTATAAAGGTTTTAAAGTATATCAAATGGATGTCAAATATACATTTTTAAATGGAAACCTTGAAGAGGAATTATATATTGAGCAGCCAGAAGGTTTTCAGTTGTTAGAGAATGATGATTATGTCTACAAATTGAGGAAAGAATTGTATGGTTTGAAGCAAGTACCAAGGGCTTGGTATTCAAGATTAGATCAATATCGACAACAACAAGGATTCAAGAAAGGTTGTACAAATAGAAATCTGTATCTCAAATCCAAGGGTAAGAAAATGATCATTGTTGTAGTTTATGTAGATGATATTATATTTGGTGGTAGCAGTGATGTGATATGCAAAATATTTACCACAAACATGTAAGATGAGTTTGAAATTTCCATGTTAGGAGAACTCATGTTTTTTCTTGGTTTGCAAATTACACAAACTGATAAGGTATTTTTATATCACAAACCAATTATGTAAAAGAAATGCTTAAAAATTTTGGCATGGAGGATTGTAAACCAGTCAGTACTCCCATGGTTATTGGCTGCAAGTTGACTAAACTAGATGAGTCACTTGATGCAAATCATACTTTGAATAGATCAATGATTGGAAGTCTACTATATCTAATTGCATCAGGGCCTGATATAATGCAAGAAATTTGTTTGGCAAATAGGTTTCAGGAAGAACCAAAGGAATCACATGTCAATGCAATAAAGAGAATCTTTAGATACATCAAAAGTATTGTTGACTATGGTTTGTGGTATCCCAAATGTATAGATTTCATATTAACAACATATACAGATGCAGATTGAGCAGGTAGTGTGGATGACAGAAAGAGTACCAGTGGAGGAGCATTCTTCCTGGCGAACAACTTGGTTTCCTAGATGAGCAAAAAGAAAGAGTTTATTACTCTTTCTACTCCAAAAGTAGAATATGTTGCATCAGCTACATGTTGCACTCAAGTCTTATGGATGAAGAAAACATTAAAGGACATCAAGGTAGAGTACAATGAACCTATTTCAATTCTTTGTGGCAATTCAAGTGTCATTAATATCTCAAAGAATCCAGTGATGCACTCCAAAAAAATCATATATCAATCAAGTATCACTTCATCAAAGAAAAGGTTGCAAATAAGAAAGTCGACATGGAATATATTCCCACCAAGGAATAAGTGGTTGATATATTTACAAAACCCCTTCCTATAGAGTAGTTTGAATACTTGAGGTAGAAGCTGGGAGTATTTTCTCCCACCTCATATCACTAAACTCTAGTGATAGGGCATGTATCCAGGGGGAGCTTCATTGATCAATTATTCAACCCTAGTTAAGATTAATGTGATCAAGTAATGAAAATTGCAGAGTTTAAAATTGGAGCATTTCTAGTTACGACTTGATGGTTGTAGAGTTCAAAATTGAAGCCTTTCTTTAGGGGGGGTGTACCCTTTTCCATTGATGTCAAAGGGGGAGAAATGTGATGCTAAACAAATGAGATGAGATTTATGTCAAAGGGGGAGTTTCAGTGTTACAATGTGTTAATCAAATTGGTACTGAGTTTCAGTGGTGCCTAATCGAACGGTTAGATTTTTTCCATCAATTCCAAAGGGGGAGATTGTTGGACTATTGTTTTCATTGATGTCAAAAGTGAAAATCATGTAAGGAGTTGCGGGGTTCCAATTTTTCCTAACGTATGTCACGGCTAGGGCTAAAGTTGTAAGGAGTTGTGGGGTTCTCAAGTTTCATAACCTCATAACTTAGCAACTTAGCTAATGGTGTGTAGGAAGGAAGAAGGTTCTCTTTGTTATTGGCCAGTGACAAGTTTTCACAATATCATAACTTCTGACATGAGGTTCTAAAGTTCATTTTTTTAGTGACTTGTGATCATGCGATAATGAGTAAGGAAACACTCCATGTGGGACCCATCCATAATGACGATGCAGACACGTGGCATGATGGGATTGAGTAAATGGTAATCCATAGCCTTTTTGTGGATTACGAAGCTGTGACATGGAAATGACATGGATATGTGACGATAGCATGTGGACCCCACATTGAAATGATGTATTGGGTGTTGTTTTTTTCATCGAAGTGACTTAGTCATTTTGAAAGGAGTTTCATAGGTTCTCTTTATTTTTGGTGTGTCGTGGGTTTTCAAAACTTTGTAACCTCTGACATGAGGTTTAGAGATTCATTTTTTTAGTGATTGGGTGATAGGAGTACATGATGTTGACTGTGGGACCCAAGTGTAATGATGGTTAATGGATAGCAATGAATGATTTCTCGATATGTCATTCGCATCAATGTTGCGAATGATGTGGCGATGACATGGATGACATGTAGGTTGTGGTCCTAATTAGATAACATGACAAGCATACCAATGTGACCTGCTTGTATCAGTGGGAGTTTGAATGGAGTCCCAACGATGGAATGATATGACAGATCGACGACGGTGGTTTAAGCGACCGATTATCCAAAAGTCATGGTTTAAAGGCATTGCAGTGAATACTGATCAAAGGATCAATCCGTGAAGGAATAGATTGATGGCCAGAGTTCAAATGTAAAGATCTGAAATGGCTAAACTCCATGTGAATAGGGGTTTTGGTCTAAAAACTGACATAGGAGAAAGAATTAATTTGTCCAATTTCCCAAGCGACCAATTAAATGAAGATCTGATATGTTAGGTGGTAGAATAAATTGCAAATGAGATCAAGATTGAATCAAAGTGAATGGATAGCAAAATGCATTGAATGCATAATCTGATTCTAGGGTTTAGTAGAGAATGAATGAAGGAAAATTCTCTGTATCAAACTTAAATGTTGTGTGGCTCGATGCAGAGGTATGGTGATATAAGATAAACCTTATTATATGTCTTTATGATGAGCTAGATGATGGTGTGTAGCTCGATGTATAGGTAGCTTACTGGTGAAGTTAGCATATGAAGCAAACCCTAATAGTAAGTTCAAGGAGATGCTTTGGATGATAGAGAGAATCTCGAGGTAGAGATTGCATGTCACTGGAGAAAGAATACAATTAGATATTGTTGAAGTAAGAGGTATGTTGCAAGTATGCATGAATAGAGAGAACAACTAGTAAGTTGTATGTAGTGCTAAATAGAGTGACATCTTGTTGAGTATGCTCCAAAGATAGGCAGAGTGGCATGATGTAGTAAGTCTGCAAGAAAGAGAGAGTGAAATGTAGAAAATAGTGAATGCATTTGAAAAGTCTTAAACTATAATACAGAACATCCGAGCTATATGTTTGCATTCATGGTGAAGAGGTGTACTGCAGCTAGATAGAGCAATAATTGTTCTATGCATAGAAGAGAGTGTGGAGCAGTGGTGTGTTGTTGAGTGTGTAGCTTCAATAGCATAAAGTAAGTTGTAAGTACAACAATTTATTGTATGTATTGATGCATCTCAAGTTTTTTAGAACCAAGTCTATGCATATTTGAGATTGTCCTTATTATAATGAGTTGTGGCTCAGAACATGGGATTGTAGTCTCCTTGAAGTTGTGGCTTCTAAATTAGGCAGTTGATGCATCCTTAGGTGGTAACCCTAAAAGCATTGTAACAGAGATTTGGATTGTGACCTGGATTTGAGCAGTAGACTCAAGCAAGCTTTATCACCATGGTTTTTCCCATATCAAGTTTTCCATGTATATCTAGTGTTATGTGATGTTTATGTGTGCATGCATATTTTTGTATCACATGATTAATAACTGCACATTAAGGGTTAAAGAAAGTAGTCTGCACAAAAGGTTTTAAGAGCTAAATTTTTAATATCTACTAATTCACCTCCCCCCCTCTCAGTAGATCATTGTGTTCCAACACGGACACCCCCACTACTTTGGCCAAATTATTCTCACTCAGTATAATCAAGTGAAGGTCTACCATTCACCTGCACTATGGCAAGATCATTTTGACTTAAGGCCATTATATCTACTCCTAGGAAATTCCTCTCCATGGGAAAGCTACTCCCCAGGATAACCTATCTCTTAGATAACCTAAGGAAACAAAATTCACAAAGAAAACTACTACTTCCCTCCCTTCACTAGACAACAATCCCAGGAGTAACCTACTATCCATCTAGCATAATTAAATATCTAGCTGAGTGTTCCTTAAGCTTGTCTACATTTGATCATATCTAGTATAATAACAATACCTATGACAAACAGTCTCTCTTATCCATGTCCAATCATATCTAGTATAATAACAATACCTATGACAAACATTCTCTCTTACCCATGCCCAATCATATCTAGTATAATGATGATACCTATGACAAAATCCCTCCTATCATGGAGTAAATACAAACACAATGGATGACCTCAATCGAAGAGTTTTCATATCAATAGAGGACACCATTCGAGAGTATCACCTCTTTGTCTTAAAGGGGTTAAATCTATGAATAAGCCTTTTTCCTTCCATGTTTATTCATATCTAGTATGCAATACTTATGATAAACATTATCCTCTAATTATGGAGTAATTCCAAACAATGCACAAAGTAAATAGTTTCCACTTTTCTTTCAAAGCAAATAATACTTTCCTCTATATGCAAGTAACAACAAGAATAGTTCAATAAATCAAGACATAACTCTTTCAAAAATAGAATAAATAGGAGAAGAATATTCCCATGCCTATGACAAGCTTTCCAATTTTCTGATTGTGAACATAACACTTCTACAACAACTATCTTGATATTGATCCTACAACAAAGTCTCACAACCCTTAACTCTCAAGTCAGCAAATGCTACTTCTTAAAAGATAATAAACTCACTCTAATACTTAAGGATTCTCCTTACTATAGTTGGAAAAATATTGTAGGAACAATATAATTAATATGCAGAACTTGCACAAAAAAGTGTGTAAACTTGTGTAAAGAAGGCATCCCAAATAGATGAACTCATTCCTCTATTTATATAGCAATCAAGTGCTCTCATAGCCTATAGATGAGGCATGATTCTTGACAAAAAAAATGCATGCATAGCAACACCACTATAATAGCTTTGAAAGGTGGAAAATAAGTAAAGACTCAACTTGATTACCAATAGATCAACCCACTTATTGAAAGCAATTGGAGAATAAATCAACTCTCCATGTGATAGAATTCAACTACGGACTTCTATGATAAGTAGAATACAAAGGTGGCACGATTTTACTATCAGGAGAAACCGTCAATAACCAAAGCATGTCACCCATAATAACATTGACTTCTTCCATGTTGAGTATAGACTCATAAACTTAATTGACTAGAAAAATTCATCAATTGTTTAGATTATTCAACAACTATTTGATCTGTTACAACAATTCATGGTGATGTTGTTGACTAAGTCCAAGATAAATAAAGGTGTCAACCTCTCCCACTATCAACTTAAATGCTAAAACAGATTGCAGATTCAAACTCTCTTTACTGTCGATAGAAAGAGCATCAAAAATGACTCATGAATATAGTCGTACCCATCTCAAGGTTTCAGCCATTAATCCAACCATGATTATCGACTTGAAAATCCATGTAAATAGAATTATAATTGGTTGGTTATCATTGCTTGAGATAGTCGATCTCAAAGAAAATAATGTGTCCTTCTATAGCAATGATCTACCTTGCATTTAACTAAGTCTTGATGGTGTCATCGCAATATTCTTGGTGTGTCAATATGCCATCCAAATAAGAAATGGTCTAAGAGATCTGTACTTTTATTTGAGCCTATGTTCTCATTTCTCTTATGGCTTTTCTCAACTTTGCTATCTTCCAACGTGTTCCCTATATTAGTGCTATGTATATATATCTCACTCACATATATTATCAATCTATGTTCTAGCAACTTTTATAAATTTCAAACTCTTTTATTCAAGTCATGGTATAAGTTAAGGCTATGTGCTTTAAAATAAAGCTATTCATTTAGTCATACGTTATATATATATACTATATATAATATAATATATATCCATATATTATATTACATAAATATATATATATATATATATATATTTACAACTAATATATATATAAACTTTGAAAAAGCCTCATTCTATAATTGAATGCATGATAAACATTCACTCAAACATAGATAGTATACACATATCATTTGATATCTAGAATGCATTCATCCAAATTATCATTCTCATTGAGTAATATGTATGTATATATACATACATATATATATACATACATTTCTCATATAAGTGTTTAAATGCTTATGTATGTATATATGTGTGTGTGTGTACAAACATATTTATATTTAATGGAAACATGATAGTCCAATGATACATTCGATATGAAAAATAATACAACAAGATAGCAATCACACAGTAATAATATATATTAGATCTATTTATAAATATATGTATACAAACCCCTCTATTTAAGTATTTACACTTACGTGTTCATTTACATATATACAAACTTATATATATTATCTATCAACATGACAGTCAATGATCCATTCAATATGTGAATGATTATGTCATGTGTGACTATGGCATCATATCACTCACTCTTAAACATATATGCATATCTATACATATGTCATCATACTCATATGGACATCCCATTATGTCCATCATATGTGTATGTCATCATATGCATGTATGCATATATCCAAACACTCATTCAACCACACAAACAAACACATGAGGATAAGTAAGGACCCACAAGCTCAAATAGATAAACATCATCCAAGCATGTATTCAGTAGTAATCAAGACCCCTAATGCGGACACATTATGCTAAGGATGACTTACCTACTTCCCACATGATAAACTGACTCGATTATTCTACTATGGTGTGTGTAAGCTTAGATAGGTTACATTACTATTTGAACCTTAGATTTTTGGGTGTTATGTACTCTCTTGTGCTCTTAGGGTTTTTCACCTAAAAGGAGAGAGATAGGCCAAAAACCTAGGTGGTTCACTCAATATTCATGCAATATGAATCAAATATGTCTAAATAGGATGATCTAAATGTAGAAAGTTGATAAAAGATGTTGATTATTAAATGAAAACTAGAGAAATACATGTTTTTTGAAAACACATTGTGATATGCAAAAAGACCTAGAATATGACTTAGAAATGCAAGTAAAACAAAACATAAAGCTATAAAACTGAATGTGTGCACTTGTGAACTTGCTGAGGACTAGAAATGACTCTGAAATTCTAAAGATGTTGATTTTTAGGCCTGGTGGGACTCATTCGCCATTCTAGGCGAATCAATCCCAATTCTGGAAAACTGTACCAAGGCCCGTTTTAGCCAAATGGCTGGCCAAATCTACAAAAATATTCAAGAAACAAGTATAGTGGAACTCATTCACCACTCTAGGTGAATTAGTCCACTTTGGCTTTTCTAAAAACTCAAAAATGGAATTTGTAGCTTTTGACCTACTCAATCTGCACCTCTACGTGTCTAGATCTTAAACCTTGATTTTTAGCACTATTGGTGACTTTTTGTATAGGTTTCGACCTTGAAAAAGCTGAGATGACTTCAAGAATTCTTCAACCTAAACTTCAATAATCTTCAAACCCTGAAAATACCTAAATCTTCAAACACATAATGAAAGAGAAAGAAATGGTGAATGCTAGGGCATGGGGGTTTTCCTTGGTCAAATCCCTTTTTAGATAATTAAACCAAATGAAAAAATGAGAAAATGAAGCATGAAGTAATGGAGTTAATACCTTCCCATGATGATAGATTCATATCTTTCACAGCAAAACATGAAGAATCTACCCTTGAATGTCTTAGGAAGCTATCTTGATGAATTGGAAAGATAAAACGCTAGCTTGCTTGACTTGAGAACATGATGAATGATGGATGGATGATGGTAAATTATGAATTATGGTTTAGAAAATTATATTTATAGTAAATCCACCTTGTTTTCCCATTAATTTGATCCCTAAGGCCAACATGGAGAAAAATTAAACTTCAAACCTAATTTTTCTCGCTCAAACCCCGAAAATGGCTCAAATGGGACTCATTTTCCATTAAGGGTGAATGGGTCCCACCTGGATGGTACTAATTCACCCCTAATGGTGAATGGATACCACAAGGGCCATTTTTTCTAGCTGGAATGCTGAGAAGTAAGAAAATTAGGTTTATATGATGACTATGTCAGTTATTGATCAAATTATGCCTCGGGATGCATAATATAGGGTCATAGGGGCCTATTAATGATGATATAAAGGGTGGATAAGGCTAAGGACACAAAATTCAATGTAAAAGTGTGATTAAATAAACTTTAAAACACTAAAATTAGGTCCACTTAGCCTAGAAAGGCACAACATCCAATGTGAATGTGTAAATCACATTACAAGACTAGATTAAAGTTAAGTTTAATTCACAAGACTTCTAGATTGATGTGAAGATGCATTTAAAAAAAATTTATAATGTTGAATTAAGGGAAAATGGGTTCATTATGTCTAGAAAGGAGTGAAAGTCTTTTACAACAGTTTACAACACCTTCACAAGACATTGATAAATGCATTTTATTTAGTTTGCAAGGGTCCAAGACCTAGTGTGGATGTGTAAAAAACCTCATAACACCAAATCAAGGCCTCATTAAGTCCAATTTATCATCAATTATTCTCCAAATCAACCAATTTTCCTTTTTTCTACTGTACATTTAGGCCCCACTTTAGTGAGAGGATGAACTTACTTCAAAATCACACTAAAGTAGGCATTCAAGAGGGGTCCAATCGTACCCATGTGGATGATCTAGGATGACAAGGATGAAGGAATCAGTCAAGCCCCAAGGATCCAAGATCTTAATTCAAACCAATATAAGTGAAAAAGGTACAACAAAAAAAGACATGCTATCCTATAATGGCAAGAACTAAAAGGAAGAAAAGAGAAAAAATTAAAAAAATGGTGGATCAAGCTTCAACCATTTGTCCAACACAATGTGAATCAGATGTAGGCTATTTGTCCAAAAATGCATACTCACTCTGAGGCGACATAACTCTTGGTTGTCCGTCGGGTGAGAATTCCTAAGAGGTGAGACACATATGGCCAATATGTGCTCACACACACACAAATAACTATGGGGAAAGTCATGCCTCAGAGTGGGCTTCCTACTCAACCATACCAAAGTTATACCTCCTGATAACTTTAATAAGGTGCCACAAAAATGATCTTCAAGCTCTATGAGGTAAGAAAAACTTTGTATGCTTGACACTCATAGACATTGTAAGTGGTGTACGGAATGTTCAAAGGGAATTTTCTTAGTTCGTGTGAGGTTCATCTTAGGGTACATTGTGCTTAATGTCTCCAAGAGAGGATGTGTCAAAGAAGTATCACGCTCTTGGAGGGAATCAAGTTTAATGACACTACCAAGGAGAGGACGCATCACAAGAGGAAATAAATCACATAATGAAATGTGAGTGTCAACATATGCCCCCACTTTAAAGTGGTTGCAAACACCATTACTGTGAGCAATTTATTTAAAGTAGAAAAAGGAGACATGAGAGCTTACTCAAAAAGCCCTATGCCAAGTCATATGTTTCTGATAAGCTACATCATGAAAAAGGCCATATGTCACATGTGTGCCAACTTAAGGCATGTTTTCCACATCCCAAGCTTTCTCTTATATGTTCATGAAAGGTTAACGACTAGCCAAAGGAGGCAACGACAAGTGACATACGAGGACAAGGCTATCTAACCCCTTGCCCCCACTTAGTGCAGAACAAGGGTGAGCCAACATGATTGATAAGATGCAGGCTAGAGTGAAAATCAGTATCAAGTAGGGGTATTAGGTGCCCCCACATAAGGAAGAACATTGAATTCCTTAAGTTGTTGGATTTGACTACTCAAAGCCTTACATTCATTAGTGGAGTGACCATGAACTCTATGATATGCAGAAAATGAAGTCTTGCAATAAAATTTCTTTCAAGTTCATGGAGGGAGGGATATCAAGTAATCTTGGAGGAGTCTCGACAAGATTCCCTCTTGATCAATGATAGAATTTTGTCCTATGGTTTGCTTGAAAGAAACATCTTTCTTAGTATGAGGTGTCATATCTTCGCAAGACTCTTTAGATTGAGATATTTTGTTCTCTCCTTTATAAGAGGGTGTAAAATATAACAAAGTCAAATTAGTAGTATCTTACAAGATGACATTGACATTAAGCAAATATTTCATTGTGTGTGTCATATTGTGCAAAGGATGATGTTCAAGACCACTAGTGTCGTGGAGTTCAGGATGGACGACTGTTAAGGATGATTTAGGAGTATGTTGTGTGAGATTGTTGATGTTGAGTGAAGGCTTGGCGATCTATATCAAAGGACAATAACCAAGACCATGAGTGGTTTTTTGTGTGATAGGTTCTATAGGGTTTCAGATACCTTGTTCATTAGCACCACATCCTTTTCCACTATAGCCAAGTTGTTTCATAAGCTCATACCCTCTTCCATAAAGCTCTTTCATTGCTTTGGGATTAGGTGGTGGTTGATGATAATCATCATCAAAGGTGGTTGTGTACTTTATTGTGTTTTCTAAAGTGGTTGGAATGGATGCTCTCGAAGGGTTATTTGTTATTTCATTTCCCCTATGTGAATCTTTGTGTATGATCTTGTACTCGCCCATGAATTCATGTTCGAAGTCCAAGGAACCCCAATCATCATCTAATAGCTTTGTGTGTTGTTTAATTTGTTTTTCATTATCATTTTGGTGCACAAGTTCCACTTGTATAGTTGATATTGATAGGTTCAAGGTATTTCCTTTGTTTTTCTCAAGTTCTAAGACACTATAAGCCTCAGAATCAGCATCAAGTGTGTATACTTTGTTATTGCAAATGTATTTTATTTTTTTATGAAGAGTGGAAGGCACACCTTTCATGTTGCATGAATCCACGATCTTCCTAAGATAAGATTACATGAAATTTCATGAGGAATAACATGGATTGGTGTATTCAAAGTGGCCACTCCAACTGTAAGAGGTACAATGATAACCTCAAGCGGTTTCTTTTCGACATTGTCAAATCCATTAATAGATAAAGAATCAGGTCGAATGGTTGATTGATCAATGCCAAGCCTATCCAGAAGGCTTACACTACATGCATTAAGGGAAGAACCGGTATCTACAAGATTTATCTTTATCCCTTTCCATTTGTATTGTGCTATGATCATGAAAGGATCATTTTTTTTTGCACGTCCAAAGAGGGGAGTTCACTTTGGTGGAAAACAATGTCAGCATTTAGTCCTTGAATCATGGCTGCTATATCAGTTGGTGGCACATTATAAGGGATAGGAACTTGTTGTAAGGCCGTTTGAAGCATAGTGTGATAGGTAGGTGAATTTTGAAGAAGATCCCAAAGGGATATCTTTGCAAGAGTTCTCAAGTAAGTTTTTCAACGAGATCATACTCCTGTAATTGAGGAGCAGGAGACAAATTAGGCAAAGGTAGGGAAGTCAAGGTTGGTTTTTTTGGGGATGGATTGTTTCGAGTGTGATGTGTATGAGCAATGGTAGTATGACTTGATTGTTGCGACACATTATTTGGAGGTCGGTAGAGGGTAAATTATGGTTTGTGTTGAGATGAAGGTTGGTGTGATGGCCGATATTTAGGATGAGTTCAGGTTGTTTTTGAGTTTGTTGTTTGTGTGAAGGGGGATAAAGGATGAATTGAGGTTGACTGATATTAACATCTCTTGGAAAATGAGAGTCTAACATGGGCTCTTCATCTTCTTTGAAGGGCATAATATCATTATTGTCAATGTTATCCTTGTCTTGTATCATGATATTCTCCCTAGGAGGAGAGTTTTTAGGAGAATTGCAAACCACATGTTCTTGACAAGTGAGGCTTGGTTCTTCCAAAATAACTTCATCGCAAATAAGGGAGCTATTAATGGTTGAGTATGTTTGATTATTGATAGTGGGGAGGTTAGAGGAAGATTCTATTTGATTGTCCGCTATCTCGAAGGTCTCATTCTCTTGTTCCATATTATCTACCCTAATAGGAGAGCTTGTAATATGTTCATACAAGTTTGAAGTTTGTAAAATAGCTTCATCACAAGTGGGGGAGGCAGCAAAACAAGGACCACTATGATTTTCAAATAGATTGTCCCAAATGGTAGGAGCATGAGGGAAGGGAGGGTCAAGATTCTCATGACTCTTAATAGGTATATCTTCTAACATCAACCTATCCTCTTGGCATCGAGGAGGGATATTAGGAGATAGACAAGTTTGATTGTTAAGGCTATGGAGACTAGATAAGGTGATTTTTAGGAATGTTTCTATGATTTCAACCTCTTGTTGTCTAACATATTCCAAAGGGGAATGAGGAGATGGACAATCAAGACCCACAATGCTTGTACCTTTCTTCACCAAGATACCTTCATCACGAATAGGAGAGGTATCGTGAGAAGAACAAGTATGATTGTGATGATTGTCTACACTACCATCCTCACCAATGGGAAATATAAGATTAAGGATTGTACCAATGGTTTGATCATGTTTCTTAAATATCTCAATGTTGTAATCAAAATTGAAATCATAAGGGGGAATTTTGTATTTATGCAATCCATTTTTAACCAAATCAAAGCCACATCTTTTGAAAGAAAACATGCTATGATGAAAAATAAAAGAAAGTGCAATGCAATGATCTAAGGGAAATGTTGAAATACAATTGTTAGATGAAAAATAAGTAATTTGTTGATTACATTATTCAACAACCTTAAAGATGAAATGTTGGAAATGAAAATGTGAAATTAAACAATGCATGAAATGAGCTAATATAAGCTAGATCTAATGAAATGCATGTTAAAAAAACTTGGCCAACTGATATAGGTAGGTAATGGCAGCAAACAAAAGTGCAGAAACAGGGTTTTCAGCTCTGTAAAAAGGCAGTTTCAGGAGTGAAAAGGGACTGATTTGTCCAAGGTGACGAATGAGTCCCAGTAGGGATTTTTTTCAAAATTTTCATATTTTTTGGATTGGTTTTGATGTTGGTTGGGCTGTAAGATGCAGACCTAAGACGAAAATTCAAATTTTCAAAAATTGTCAATGATTTAAGATGCTAAAAAGGCAACCTAAATGCACTTTTCATGAATGAAAAATTTGAAACCTAGCATGCAAATTAATCAATGCAAACCCTAATACAAGTTCAATGAAAGCTAGATCTATGATGGAATCCAAAATTAGAAAATAAAAGTATTCTAAAGTCGGGTTCTGCAAAATGAACCATAGATTTTTGGGTGTTATGTACTCTCTTGTGCTCTTAGGGTTTTTCACCTAAAAGGAGAGAGATAGGCCAAAAACCTAGGTGGTTCACTCAAGATTCATGAATTATGAATAAAATATGTCTAAATAGGATGATATAAATGTAGAAAATTGATAAAAGATATTGATTATTAAATGGAAACTAGAGAAATGCATGTTGTTTGAAAGCACATTGTGATATGCAAAAAGACCTAGAAAATAGCTTAGAAATGCAAGTAAAACAAAATAGAAAGCTATAAAATTGAATTTGTGCACCTAAAACTTGTTGAGGACTAGAAATGACTCTAAAATTCTAAAGATGCTGATTTTTAGGCCTGGTGGGACTCATTCGCCATTCTAGGCAAATCAGTCCCAATTCTGGAAAACTGTACCAAGGCCCGTTTTAGCCAAATTGGTGTCCAAATCTATAAAAATCTTTAGGAAATAGGTATAGTGGGACTCATTCACCACTCTAGGAAAATTAGTCCACTTTTTCTTTTCTGAAAACTCAAAAATGGAATTTGTAGCTTTTGGCCTGCTCAATTTGCACTTCCAGGTGTTCGGATATGAAACCTTGATTTTTAGCACTATTGGTGACTTTTTGTGTAGGTTTTTACCTTGAAAAGGTGGATATGACTTCAACAATTCTTCAACCTAACCTTCAGTGATCTTCAAACCCTCAAAATACCTAAATTTGCAAACACACAATGAAAGACAAAGAAATGGTGAATGTTAGGGCATAGGGGTTTTCCTTGGTCAAACCCATTTTTAGGTAACTAAACCAAATGAATAAATGAGATGATAAAGCATGAAGTAATGGATTTAATACCTTTCCATGATGATATATCTTTATCTTTTGTAGCAAAACATGAAGAATCTACCATTGAAGGTCTTAGGAAGCTATCTTGATGAATTGGAAAGATAAAACCCTAGCTTGCTTGACTTGAGAACATGATGAATGATGGATGGATGATAGTGTTGAATAATGAGGTGTTTTATTAGCTTAATACTCTGTAAAAATTTAATATTGCTGATCTAAATAAGCTTTTCCTTTGTTACATATATTCTTTGTGGGTAATTATCTTGATTAATCCATTTTACTATTGTAGAATGTAGACAGAAGTTGATAGTAGAACTAGATAGGATATTAGAAAGATTACACAAGATGTATCATGGAGAAACCCTTTCGAGAAAAAACTCCACCAAGAATTATTCTATTATTCAATCTCTAAATTATAATAGCATCAATTCTTGCTTGAGAATGCTTCCTTTGCCTTAGCCAATCTTCTTCACAACCTGCAATAACAATTATAAAAACTCTCTTCAACTTGAATGGGATATAGAGGCAATAAGCAACCTTGTAATCTCCAAAAGGTGACAATTACAATTCCCAAGCCCAAGCCATAGAAAAGGTATGCCATATTGCTTCAAGTTGAGTTCTTCTATGAAAACCAAAGCTTAGAACATGTGCTTCATCCATTTGGGTGTCCCAAACTGAAGCTACAACTCATCCTTCACTTTGGTGATAATTCCAAAGCTCCTCCTCAAAGATGGTGCCCAAGAGAGGGTCCCTCTTAATTAAGCCTTCAAAAATATCTTATCATGCAAGGGAGTTAATTACAAGAAGCCAACTTGGGAACCCAAGTTGGGTCCAAGTCATTTCTTGTTAATCGAAACATCACTCAACACTATTCATGCAAGAATGGTCATCTCTTGTTAACTGGAGGTAGTCCAGGCTGTTATCTGTCATACAACTCAAGTTATTAGCCATGCATTCGAAGTTAACTGAATTCAACTAGCATACAACTAAAACTAATTGAAGACAACTAAACCATAACTAAACTGAACTGAACTAAACTAAACTGGACTAATTTTGAACTGAACTGAACTGAACTAATCTTAACTTAACTTAACTTAACTTCATGCATGCAAACATCAAACCCTAACTCCTAGGATCTTTACATGCATTCAAAAGTGTTATCTGTTACTATGAATAGTTAATTGAACTCAAGGTGAGTGCCACCTTACCATGTGGGTGCCCCATGTGCCCCTATTATTTAGGAACTCACAATGGATTCCCTCATAGGCTCCTAACATTTAGAATTAATTACAAATGTCAATTATCATGATTATTTCATCAAAAAATTATCTCATCCTAATCTTAGTGTTGTTGAACACATTCCAAGAACTTAGGAGATACATGAAATAATTAATGCTTAGGATTTGGAATTAAATTGCATCCTATTTCCAATAGATGGTAAGTTATGAAATTAGGGTTTAGAAACTTATAGGAAATCCACCTTATTTTCCCATTAGTTTGATCCCTAAGGCTGACATGGAGAAAAATTAAACTTAAAACCTAAATTTTCCTACGCAAACCTCGAAAATGGCTCAAATGGGACTCATTTTCCATTAAGCGAGAATGGGTCCCACCTGGATATGACTAATTCACTCCTAATAGTGAATGAGTCCTACAGGGGCCATTTTCGCTAGTTGGAATGTTGAGAAGTAAGAAAATTCCAAAAGTAAGAAAATTAGGTTTATATGATGATGTTGATTATTTGATCAAATTATGCCTCAGGATGCATAATATGGTGTCATAGGGACCTATTAATGATGATATAAAGGGTGGATAAGGCCAAGGACACAAAATTCAATGTGAAAGTTTGATTAAATACACTTTACAACACTAAAATGAGGTCCACTTAGCCTAGAAAGGCACAACATCCAATGTGAATGTGTAAATTACATTACAACACTAGATTAAAGTTAAGTTTAATTCACAATACTTCTAGATTGATTTGAAGATGCATTAAATAAATACATTTTATAATGTTGAATTAAGGGAAAATGGGTTCATTAAGTCTAGAGAGGTGTGTAAGTCTTTTACAACACCTTCACAAGACATTGATAAATGCATTTTATTGAGTTTGCAAGGGTCCAAGACCTAGTGTGGATGTGTAAAACACCTCACAACACCAATTCAAGGCCTCATTAAGTCCATTTTATCATCAATTATTCCCCAAATCAAGCAAGTTGCCATTTTTCTATGGTACACTAGTTACCCAACCAAGACCCTCACCTGAGTGATACTTCTCCTCCACCTGGAGGATTGAACATGTACCTACATCCACATTCTCAAAATATGTCCAAGGTAGTTAGCTATTCAAAAAAATATGCATTACACATAATACATCTCCTTAGTTATAATATTAATAGAATATTCATCCAATAACATAAATGTATTCCTTCATCTAACATTAAATGAGATGGCATTCATTCATAAAGTAGTGATAACAAAGTGCACACACCATTTATTCATCTATTGAATTCACATTTTATTGTACATATTGATAGTAAATAGTAATATAACACAATTTGGGGTGTAACATAGACTACCGATTTACACTCACTCTGATGTACCGAAACTCCAAGCTGCCCACTAGGTGAGTCCTCCAATAAAGTGGCTTAGTGATAAATTCATGCCTATGTGTCAGCTCGCATCATACAATGAGAAAGGCATGCCTATGTGTCATCTCTCATCATACTAACCATACCAAAGCTATCCCTCTGATAACT
Organism: Sequoia sempervirens; assembly: GCA_007258455.2. Taxonomy (NCBI): domain Eukaryota; kingdom Viridiplantae; phylum Streptophyta; class Pinopsida; order Cupressales; family Cupressaceae; genus Sequoia; species Sequoia sempervirens. The sequence continues at coordinate 891,722,340 of VDFB02271358.1, forward strand.
TCAATAAGGTGCCACAAGACAAAACGAAACAATGAGAGAATCATATTAGGCTCCCATACCATATCAAAGCTATCCTTCTAACAACTTCAATAAGGCACCACAATGCAAGGAAAGGCTCCATAAGCAATCAAGGTGTGTTATGCTAGTTGGCCTTGAATTAGGGTTCAAGCTTCACAAGGGTAGCAAGTTGTATTATGCCAAAAACTTATGAACATTATATAGTTTTTTGTTCAAGGGGATCTTTCTTTTTTCATGTAAGTTCTTCTTCTTAGGGATCATCGTGTCTAATGTCTCTAAGAGAGGACAAGTCAAGAGTAAAGGATTCACAACTTAGGGAATGCAATGTGTCGCATCACCACTAAGAGGAACTTCGTACGCTAAGAAATATCACACTCTTGGAGGACATAAAACCAAATGACACCACCAAGAAAAGGATACATCACAAGAAAAAATAAAACCACACCATAAAACATGCAAAATATTGAAAGATATCATTGATGCATGCCCCCACTTTAAAGTGATTGCTAACACCATTGTTGTGAGAAATTTCTTTAAAGTACCCAATGTTTACTCCTAAGACATGAGAGCTTCCTCATAAGACCCTATGCCAAGTCATATGATTTTGAAATAAAGCTATGTCACGAAAAGGAGGGAAGGGGTTTCCCCCAAAAATACATAAGGTATCTATGGATTTTGGGTCAGTATGTCTCTTCTACAATGTTGTTATAAAGCTCAAAAATGTCATCATTCCCCAAATACTCATAGAACTAGAAGAATAATGCATAGAGAGTGAAAACAAAGAAAAATATTTTCAGGTCAGCATGGAATAGACCTAAATGTCTTGATTCCTTGTGTCATCCCCAAAAGGAAAACACAAGACAAGTGAAAAGGAAAATGTTTATGACACATAGAATAATGTAGGTACATATAGAGGAATGCACAAAAAGAGAGAGAGTAATCAAATGAAACAGCACGAGGGATCACATTACACACATGCAATCACATAAAGAAAAATGAAAAACAAAACAAAAAAAAACACTAGTAAGGCACATGTGTGATGTGAGTAAACCTATATAAAGTCATTTTCATCCCAATTTTGATCAATATATATGAAGATGGGAAACTAGCCAAAGGGACAACAACAAATGCCAAAACTAGGACAAGGCTATCTAACTCCTTACCCACAGTAAGTGTAGGACAAGGGTGAGCCGAGGTAGGTGATGAGAATGATATCCTTGTGATAAAGAGAATGATTTTCAATGAGTGTAAAACATGTAATAGTGATCATACTAAGATCATATGACTATTACATGGAAAGGAGAAAAATGCATGCTTTTTAATTCAAGTTTGATTCTTAGATGGTGCAAATCTCTTCAATACTTTCTTTAAAGGAAAAAAATTATCATTCTAATTGCCAAATAATCTATGATAAGCATAATATGGTGCATTCTTATTAGTTTGTCTTTTTGTCAAGTTTGCATGTTTAGGTGATAATTCAATCAAATGCCAACGTAAAATAGTATAGAAGATTATCTATGTTTTGGATAGTTGTAATGAGTTATAAAGAGATTTGGGAGGTTCATACAACTATTGTAACTTAATATTTTGATGTTCATGCATTCATGGTTTCTTCTTCTTTGGTTTGATTACTATGTTGTCATCACTTTCTTCTTCTAACTACAAACCCTTTCCTTTTTCAGAAAAGGATGTGTTAGGAGTAGTAAAATGATCATAATTTGTTGGTTATTATCTTTAACACATGGGAGATGGATTGGAAGGTGGTTGAGGAGGAGGAAAATTTTGTTGAATGATATTGACTAAGGAGCACATTAATTTTATCCCTTATTTATGTTTAAGCATCATTCATACATTCCTTATGAGAGGAATGACATTACCAGCAATAGGTTTGGTTCTCATAATTTTTTGTAAAATCTTTAATTCCTCATCAAGCCTCCTTATGTTGTCTTGTGGGATATTAGCAATATAATGCACATTATTTGTAGGAAGGGAAGTCATGGGAAATGAAGTATGCATGCTATGATCCATAAGGGGTTGATTATCAACACTATTAGAAAGATGGTTAGAAAACCCAAGATCCACAATGAATGGTGTATCGTAGGATGACATGAGTCTCAAACTACGTCTCACAATAGTATTGCTAATATGACACCAAGTTGTAAAGCTCATAAAAGTTTCACAAATTTAGTGTACAAACCCAAAATGGAAAAAGGCTTAAAATGCAATGTAATGACCTAGAATGTAATGCAATTTTTAGATTCTAAACAAGGTAATTTTATAATTGTAACACTATATAAAACCTAAAAATGAAGTCTTGTAAATTCAATTTTGAAATCACACAATGCACTAAATTTTCCAAATTAAGCTAATTATGATCAAATTAATGAAAATGAAACTCAACAAACAACAAAACAAATCTAAAAACAACAAACAGAAGACAAAAAAAAATATTTTAATGCTTAGAAATTCATATTATGGCCTAATCAGGGGCTCATTTCCCTAAGGCAAATGGGTCCTAGATTAGGGTTTTGGAACTAATTTTTATTGATTTTTAAGTGTCTTCTAGTGGTTTTCAAATTCAAGTTGGTTACAACAAGTTTCAGTTTCAGTTTATGTAAATGTATTTTGGAATGCAAGTGCAAATTATAAAAAAGATAATTACCTAAAAGACCTAATTTGATATGCACTTTTATTTCAATTTTTAAATGCAAGTTTATATGATGTAAATGATATGCAAGATGAATTATTTTTTTGTATTTTTCAGATTTTAAAAAAAGAAAATAATGCAATCCCAAAACCCTAGATGCAATGCAAAGTTGAATGCAAATTAGACACACTAAATGAGACTTAATTCAATGAAAATGAATGCAAGATCTAAATGTAGGATGAAAAGGACTCCAAAATTAGAAAAGTACAATGCTCAAAAGGTTGGGTTCGCCATAATGAAAAAGGGGAAAAAAGTGGGGTTCACCAAAATGGAACAAATGATGAACCAATTTTCACTCTATTTCATTCAATGTGTAGGTAATAATGTGTATTTAATAAGTTACAAAAATTAAATCTAACCCAAATACCAGTAAAAAAGAAGATATGGAAAGGGTCAAATGTTGTGTACCTATTGCAAAAATTGCTTTTTTAGATCTCATTGAGGACTCATTTTCCCTATGGGAAATGGGTCCTTGCTAGGGCTCTAGAAATCAATTTATGGATTCTATTCTTCTCAATCTACACTCCCAAATTCTAGTTGGGCACTGTTGAAAAGCCATAAATAAATCCTATAGCTCAATTTTCATGATTTGACAACTTTCTTTGCAACTTTGACAACTTTTGCAATTTCATTCTCCAAATGATCTTCAACCTAAAACCTACAATCACACATCAAAGAGAGAAAAATGTTATTTTGTTAGGGAATAGGGGTTTGTCTTGGTCAAACCTCATTTTGGTAATTAAACCTTGAAATGAAACAATGCATGAAAGGAATGATGAATGAACAAATATAATGTCACAACTCACCACACCTTAATTGAAACCTGGGAATACAAATCTACAATTTAGTATTAAATGGCCTCAATGAATGTATATCTTGATCATGAAGTTTGATTAGAAACAATGCCTTGAATATGCTTAAATTGATCTTCAATACTACATCAAAAAATTAGCTCAACAACATGCATGATGCAATCCATCTTTGACATGACAATTGGAATCTTAATTGTTGCAATATTCTTCAATAAATCTTCCCTTGAATTCCTTAGAAATGTTGTTGACAACACTTGCTCATAAATTTTCTAGAATTCTTGAAGACTTGAAATTCCTAGGTGAAACCAAGTGAAATAGCCTTGTATTTATACATATCTTATCATTAATTCTTGAAATTCAAATATCACAAGCTGACACTGAATTTTGGATTTGAAATCATTAAAATTCTGCCAAAAACATATTTCAAAGAGGGTTCCTAGGTCTAAATAAGGAGCCATTTTCCATAGGGCGAATGGGTCCTAAGTCACTCACCTAGGACACACTTCAGAAAATGTGAAATGTTATGTGAAAATAGGGTCCTATGACCTAGTGAGGGCCCATTCGCCATGTGGCGAATGGGCCCTAGGTCACTAACCTAGGACACACCTTCTAAACTTGAGTGTTTTGTAATGGCATTTATGAATGTTGGGTTTTATCCCTCAGAATTTTTATTTAATTAGGCTTGGATTTGAATTAAAGGTGTGAATTAAGGAAAACTTAATGCCAATTAATTAATAAAGCCCTAGATTAATGTGAAAGTTTAAAGATACACTTTACAACACCCTAAATAAGGCATAATTAATTTCATTTAGTTTAAAGGGCCCTAAAATTAATGTGAATGTGTAAAACACATTACAACACTAAATCAGGGCATAATTAAGCTCATTTCATTATTAATTATTCTTAAATTAAGGAACAATGGATACTTTTTATGTTACTAGAGTTATTAAGGAATACAAACAATAGTAAGAAAAGATTATGATAATACATATGCTCCAATAGCAAGGATGGAAACCGTATGGGTAGTCTTAGCAATAATAGGACAACACAAGTGGAAGGTGTAGGTTGATTGCACAATAATGAGTCCCACTTTTTGGTCAAAGGAGGACATTGAAATAAACATTTTTACATAAATGTTCACTTTCTATGACATATAGTAGCTAAATCATTAAGAATTAGAAGATGATTTGAACTAGTGATTTGTGACAATTTCTGTGTAGATTCTAAATTTTTTTTATTTTTTTGAAATAAATTATTATTCTTTTATGTGAATTTTAATAACTTATTTTTCACAGTAAATAACATTTTTTTAAAGTGACATTTATTTAGTAATGCATAATTTTTTTCCTAGGTAATTCTAATTTTTAAATTATAGATTTGTAACATCAATATATAGTCAAACCACTTTGTGGAGGTGGCAGCTAACTATCATAGTCTTGTTTTGGCTTAGAGAAGAGGGTACAAGAAGATTTGGTTGGAGGGTGATTCTCTAAACATTATTAATAATTTGAAGAATTTATCTCCTCCATCTTGGATAATTGAGGCCTTGATCAAGGATTCCATTGAAATTATTAAATCCTTTGATAATGTTTATATTTCCCATATTTTGAGAGAGGGAAATAAGTTAGTTGATTTCTTCGCTAACTTTGGTGTTAGAGATAGTAAGGTCTAGGATTTAAATGACCCCATCCCTTATTCGGCCACGACTATTGTTATAAATGAAAGTTAAATTATTCTTTAAGGTGTGCACGTCCTTGCTCACGTGGTTGAATATCATTAGTAAGGATGGTATGGTTATGATTTTGAGGAAAAGTTGTCATATGGCATGGAGTTCGAATTAATTATGGTATGTATGTCCTATGGTTTCCTTCACATGGATTGTGGGTGTTAGTTGCATAAGCTTCCAGAGTATTTTGTTGGATAATTCAGTTCTGAGTGGTGTCTACTACTTCCTTATGAGCTTCCTGTTGAGTGCTTGGTCTTTGTTTTCTATCGTCATGGGTGGGGACAAAAATTGTGTCGTGCCCAAATCCTATGATATTGCTAAGCAAAGAAAGGAAGTGTGGGAAATTTTAGAAAAGGGTGGTCTAACTCCCTTCATGGAGAAACTACATGGCAATAATCCTCAAGTTACTGAATTGGTTGAGAAAGGGTGGAAAGGGAGAACCCTAGACTTGGGTGGTAGGGAAATTGCAATTGATGAGGAATTCATAGCCCAGATTACTAGCCTTGCAATTAAGGGTATGAAGGTGTACAGGGATAAGAAAGAATCACTAGTCGCGATGTCCCTTTTCTTTAAGAAGAATGAGAGTGATGACTTGAAGCCTGCAAAGAGTGGTGGGTATCTGAGGAATTCCTTGAAAGATCTTTGGCGGGATGTTTTCAAAGAAATCATGAGGTATGTAACCCTAGAAGGAAGGTACACGTCCATTAAAAATTACCATTTTTTGTTGCTTAACCATTTTAGGCACAAGAAATGGGTGTCATGTCCCTATTATTTGCTGGTGTCGATGGACAGTGGGATTAAAAAGCATAGGAAGAATCCCAAAAACCTTGTCCTGCATTCAAGGTTGATTCTTTTGATTTATGAACATGTTAAAGCTCATGTTGTCCAGAAAACTCTGGTTACTCCGAAGGATATTTCTGCTAAAGCTAGGGAGGGTTATGAAACTAAGTCGGGTGAGGAAAGGGCTTCTAATAAACCGAGGAAGAGGAGGCTTATTTTAAATAAATATTCTAAGTCGGATAGGGATGATGATGTTGACTATGTCCCAGATTCGTATGCCTCTTTGGAGGAGGGCCCCATATCCCCTATTCAGGGTAAATCTAGGAAAAGGAAAATGGATGAGGAAGTAGGTTACACGACTTGTAGTGATGATGTGGAGGAGATTGTTCCTTCTAAGGGGGGAAAAGACAAAAATAACTTTATGGGGAAGCTTCTTCTCCTCCCCCTACGTCTAGACTTGTGCAGGATCCTTAGGAGGGAAGTTGGAAGAGAAGGGTTTTGAAACTTGGTCAACACTTGGAGAAGAATTTATCTCTCTATGTGGCTGGTGGCTTCCATGGTGAGGATGTTCTAAGCGTTGTCATTGGGTTGTCAAAGTAGGAGAAGGTTAGAGCTATGGGTGGTGAACAGGCTATGGGAGCTAAGAAAGCAGATGCAGAGAGGATTTAGAAGAGGATGGTTGATGCGGAGAAAATTTCCAATTCCATTCGTAGGATGAAGTCTCCTGTCATTGCTGGTAAAGGTAAGGATGCTTCTGATGATAAGGTTCATGAGAGTTCTTTTGAAGAGGATGTTGTTGTGGGAAATTGCATTGAAAATTTTGATATGGAGGATCGTTCTGATGTGTTGGGTTCAGCCCGTGATAGTGCCAATGTGCTTTTTAAACTGTTTAAATGGTTCTTTCATGACATCAATAGGACTAATGTTCATATTAGAAGTATTGCTTGCAAGGATGAGGACCCTTCGATCCAAAGCCAAATTGATAATTTAATGATTGGTCTCAATACTGTTGCTAATACTGTGGTGGAGGAAACCGTCAATCTGAAACAAAGTATGGAGGGAAGAATGTTATACCTTGAGGAGAAGATTGAAAAAAATTGGAATGTGGTTATGAAGAGTGGAGAAGCTCCTAAAGTCTTGACTAGTTCGGACTCTGCGATGGCTTTCTCCCCTAATAAGAGAAAGGAAATTTTGTCTGCTAATGTTATGGCTGCTGAGGGTAAGATGATGGGAGAGGATTATGTTGTTGTTAAGGGTGCTGCTAAAGGTTTTGTTTTGAGTTGTGAGGTAAAAACTAGTGGGCCTGGGGTTAGGACTAGAAATAGACTGAAAAATCGGGTTGGGGCCTCGGGTAATGAGGTTTTTGATACTGGGGTTAAGGGATAGAAGCTTGTTGCTAGTGAGATGGAAGCTGTTGAAATTTTGAACAATATCTAGTGATGTTTTCCAGTTTATGGTTGCTTTTTGGCTAGTGGTTTGTTGACTTTGGGTTGATGGTTGTTTAATGTTGTTCCCTTTTTTATTCAATTGTTCTATTTTTGTATAGGGTTTTGGTCCCCTTCAAAACCCGTTTTCTACCTCTAATCAAAACATCAATATCTAGTCCATGAATATTTTTTCATCATTTTTTGTTGCATATTTTATTTTAAATTAATTTTTGAATTCAAGGTAATTATAATTTGTACATAGGTGTATGTCATAACACATAACTTGTTTTGTATTTATCAAAATTCAAAAAAAAATATAACTAAACAAGGACATCAATACCTAGTGCATAGATATTTTTTGGAATATTTCTTCAGTATTTTATTATTTTTCCACATGTGTAGAACAATGAACTTGATGTTTAATGAAAATCCTATGTTTAGTAAAAATTAAAAAATAAATACATAATAAAAGAAATATATACTAAATTTATAGTTTGTTAGAAATCTCTTTCCAAGGACTAAGATCTTGCAAATTATATTGTCAAGTTAATTTCATTATAAGGTCCAACTCAAGGTTTGAAACTAGAATTCTAAGGAAATTTTGAAGCAAACATTGAGCTTAGTGTAGAATCTAAGGCCCTTCATTTGAAGGTATGTCATTCCCACACAAAAAAAATATAAAAATACCTTTGAGCAAATTTAATTTCCAAAAATGGAAAAATAGGGGGGACTTCAAACGATGGTCCCTTTTTATTCCCTTTCTATAAATTTACATAAAAGGAATAAAAAGGGACCTTTATTTGAAGGTCCCTTTTTACCATTTTTGGAAATTACCTTTGTTCCAAAGTTTTTTACATTTTCAACATTCGAACGAAGGTAATTTTTGACATACCTTCATTCAAATGTTTGAATAAAAACCTTAGAACGAATGGATTTTAATTTTTAACTTGCATCCAAGATCAAAAATTTGTTGTCCCAAGTTTGGGACCCATTATTGTGGGACGACCCTATATCAAATAGACATGAAGTCTAACTTCTTAAATGGAGTGACCAAAGAATTTTATCTTAAACAAATACCCATCTATGAAGTTCTAGGACAAGAATAAAAGTATATATGTTGAAGAAAGCTCTTTATGGGCTCAAGCAACCACCTTGGGCATGGTATAATAGAATAGATTCATATTTGTCAACTAATGGCTTTAGTAAAAATAATGATGATCCCACTCTTTGCATCAAGGCAACTTATGATAATTTTTTAATTTTTTACTTGAACATGTAGATGATTTAATTTTTAAAGGGAATGTTGATTTTATAATTATTGATTTTAAAGAAGCCATAAAAAGAGAGTTTGAATTGACAAACTTAGATCTTCTAAAAGAATATTGGAGTAGAAGTAAAATAAATAGATCTTGGTATTTCTTATCTCTCAAGAAAATTATTTAGAAAAGATATTAAAAATATTTAAAATACAAAATATCAAGCTTACACCAATACCAACAGTCACAAGTCTAAAATTAAGCAAGGAAGATTATAGTAGCAATGTGAATCCAACTCTATACAAAATTATGGGTGGAAGTTTGATGTATTTGATAGAAATTAGGCTTGATATAATGCATGCAATAAACCATATATACATATTTATGAAGACACCAAAAGACACACATTGGCAAGCAAGTAAGAGAATCTTGAAGTATGTTAATTGCATACTACAACAAACTACAATGACTGTGATTGGGAAAGAATTGTAGATGATAGGAAGAGAACATTGGGATGTGTTCCACTTAGGTTCAAGTACCATTTCATGGACATCCAAAGCCATAGTTTCTCTTTCCATATATGAATTTGTGTATATAGCAACAAATGTAGTAGCATGTCAAGCTATTTAGCTACAAAGAATCCTAGAAATTTTGAAAGAAGAACATGAAGATGGTATAACCATGTATTTTTAAATGATAATGTATCATCAATAGCCTTGATGAAGAATCCAATATTTTATGGACAAAGAGAGCACATAGAGATCATGTATCACTTCATAAGGGAGCTATATGGAGAAATCAAATTTCAATATTGCAAGTCTGAGTAGTAACTCGCAAACATTTTTACCAATCCACTCACAAGAGATGTTTTTAAATTCCTAAGAGAAATTTTGGGCATCACAAATAGAGTGACAAGATCTTTGGAGCTCTCCTAGTCATATTTAGAAGTCATGTATAGTCGAGCTCTTAAATTTGAGCTCTAGAATTCAAGATTTGGAAGTTTTGCAAGCTTTGAAAGTTGAGCTTTGAAATGGTCAAGCTTTGAAAGAGCTCCAAAATGGTCAAGCTCTAAAAGTTTCAAAATGGTTGAGCATTGAAAGAGCTCCAAAATTTTAGTTCTAGAAGCCCCATAAATTGAGCATTGTAATGGTCAGGCTCTTGAAGAGCTTCAAAACGAACAGTTTTAGCTCCAAAAAGTACAGAACGAGCATGAAGTAGACTCAAGATTAAGGGAAGATGTTGGAATTTAGTAATCCTATGCTAGAGCATTAATTCCATATGTGTACCTCACCCCTAACTAATATCTCTTTAAAATCTTGCAACCATCAAATAATATTTATTTTTGGGGGCTCAATTTCTAATTCCAATTTTTAGAAATTTTTGAACAATAGTTCTTTTTTTTCTTTTTTTCTTCTTTTTTTTTTGAGGGGGGGGGAGATTCATCATGGTAGCTAGTAGGTGAATTTAAAATGGGAAGACATAAACAAAGAGAAAGAGGAGAAGAAAATAGTTAGTAGAGTAGAGAGTGAAGAGTTGGAGAAGACAACTACAACAACAACAACAAAAGAGGAAGAATAGAATAGAGAAGTGAAAAGTGAAAATAATAGTATACCAATAGTAGTTATAGTCATGTACACAACATCTCTAGAAATAATTGCAATTAGTACGTAATAATTTTCATGTATAAGGCATCTTCATATAAATTCAAAATATAATATCTCTATTTTATGAATCCTATTCTTCTCCTTTGGTCTTTGTAGTTTGTTTTATTTGATTTTATTTCTAATAGTTGGCATCAAAGTTGTAGTCTTTGTGTGTTAGTTTAGATTTTATTCCAACAAGAATGCAAGCCTGACAAGAGTTTTCTTTGAAGCTTTGGAGAGGATGTTGCACATCAACATCGGCAACAACAAATATTCATAGTGTTGGATAATGGGAGTTCAAATTAGACAAAATATGTGTTCAAGAAATGATAATTTATTGTCATTTATTTTTTTATTATAAGAATTTATTATATTTTTTATTATTATAATATAATAGTTTTAACCAATAAAAGATTCTCAAAAAGAAATATATATAAGAGTTTGTTGAATCATTTTTTGTACTTTATAAATTTATACCTCCTTGTGCAATTGAGTAGATCATAGACCTTATTAATCCTTTTATTACTATTCATCTCAGACTACTACTTTCAGCTTTTATATTTATGACTTTAATAAGTCAAGTGTACTAGACGCGTGTCGAGTTCAAATCCTAGTTGCTTGTATAGATTAAAAAAATGTATCAAATAACATACAGTTTTTAACGTATACCACATTTCATCATTTTCCTAAACTTTGAATGTAAAGCTTTCAAAATCCATTGGCTTCCAACTCCATTTCTTGATTCATATAGATAGAGATGTTTAATTATATTAAATGTTTGAATAATTACAACAGACTTTAAAATAAAATAGAGATTATGAAAACAACAAATCAATCTAGTGTTTAGTAAAGATTAAAAATATATTTTTTTTAAAATATGTGTGAGATTATTTATAAAAAAAAATCAGAGTAACATTATTTTTTCCAATATATTACAAACAATGAAACAATTATTATATAAAAAAATTACTCTAAAATTGAATTGACAAAAATATTTAAACTAATCTTTTATCATACATAAACTGAATTAAAAAATGCATTATCTAATAATTAATGAGAAATATTTATAAATTATTAAACTTATAAAAACAGGGTCCAATTGCATAGACAACTCTCAAAATATAATTTTTTGAGTCATAAAAAAATAGTGCATGAAATTTCTTATTTTAACTGCACTCGAACTAAAATAATTTCTGCATGCTGTGAAATATCTTTTATCTCATAGTTATCAACACTGTAAATATCTCCATAATCTCCGAGAATAGATGTAGACAGGACTTTGCTTATCACCGAGCTGACAGGAAGCGTAAAAGAAAGGTAACATCGTAAGAACCACTTCATTCTCGGTCAATATGTCCCATGACTTGGACATCTCCTCTTTGTCAGTCAGGAAATTGCAGCAAAAGAAAGATGTCATAATTCAATTGCTTGTCAATATCCTCATCTGTCCAGAATTTTTGGCGGCTTTGGTGGCTTGGCAAGCCAACCCAATAAATAAAAAGCTAGATATGGTTAGCGTTCGCTGAAAATAAACAGAGAAAAACAGAGGTGTAGGGTACATCTTGGATGGGCATCAGTACCTTGTTTCTTGCTCTGCCCAGCTCTTTACAAGGTCAAGGGAATCGTAACTGAGCCGATTTGTGTACTGTAACAACTAAGGATTCGAAGGGGAAAAGAGGCCCACTGTAAACACACAGGCCCTGCATACTTTTCAGGTAAGAAAATCAATGATTTCTTGTCAATCATCTCGTGAAACAATTTTGTAAATATTTATGTACCTTCTGAAGGAAAGACCATACAAGCCAGGTGCAGCAAATTTCTCAAATTGAGTCCGTTCTTGGCATAAATATTTCTGACCCATTTACATGTGTTGTTAGATCTGGGTGTTTCTTGAATGTGAGGTATTCGTTCTACAAAAATGGCAGCCTTAAGGATTACAGACAGAACAACGCAGTTTTCTTGTTCAAGAAACGGAGGAGAATCGGTGGAAGAAAAAGAAGAAGAAGCCAATCTTGATCTATATTTCTATTTAAGTGAAAAGCAAGAATCAGTAACAGATGAAGGGGAAATCAGTAATAATCTCCAATCAACTGTAGAGGAACTGAAATGTGGAGAGCCAACAAGGCAGCTTCCAGCTCTCCGTCAACTCCGAAAGATTTACAGTTTCGAAGACGACTACATCAACGCAGAACTAGTGCCTCTGTTGGTTGATTGTCTGCCAAGGAACGATTCGACGGAGCTTCAGTATGAGGCAGCTCGTATGTTACGCTATCTCGCCAGAGATGAGCCTGCTGTGTTGATTGAAAACAACGCAGTGCCGTACTTAAGCGACCTCTTGAATTCCCCTAGCGAAGATGTGCAGGAGCAGGCGGTACGGGCCATGGTCGTTGTTGCAGAGAAGACACCCAAGTACAGAGGCTTGCTTGCGAGGCTCTTTCATCTTTTTCTCAAGGACATGAGGGTGCT
>VDFB02271358.1:891735274-891822858 GCA_007258455.2 Sequoia sempervirens
GCAAGGTCTCATCTTAGGGAACATCATTCTTAATGTCTCCAAGAGAGGAAAAGTGCAAATGGTCTCATCTTGTTTCCAAGAGAGGACAAGTGCAAGGTCTCATCCTAGGCAACATTGCACCTAATGTTTCCAAGAGAGGAAATCTCAAGAAAAACAAATTCACGCAATGAAATATGAGTATCGATGTGTGCCCCCACTTTAAAGCAGTTGCTAATGCCATTAATCTAAGAAATTGCTTTAATGTAGAAGAAGAAGACATGAGAGCTCACTCGAAAATCCCTATGCCAAGTCATATGTTTCCAATAAGCTACATCATGAAAAAGGTAGTATGTCATGTGTGAGCCAACTGAAGGCATGTCGTTCACATTTCAAGCTTGCTCATATACAATTATGAAAGGTGATCAACTATCCAAAAGAGTAAACAACAACTAACATACAAGGACAAGGGTAACTAACCCCTTGCCCCCACTTAGTGCAGGACAAGGGTGAGGAAAAATGATCCATGAAATGCATGCTAGAGTGAAAATCAGTATCAATTAGAGGAATTAGGTGCCCCCACATAAGGGAGAGTGCCAAACTCCTTAAGATGTTGTATTTGGCTACACAAAGCCTTACATTCATTAGTTGAATGACTATGAACTCTGTGATAGGTGAAAAATGAAGTCTTGTAATAGAATTTCATTCAAGTTCTTGGAGGAAGGGATATCAAGTGATCTTGGAGGAGTCTTGACAAGATATCCTCTTGATCAATGGTAGATGTTCCTTTATTATGCAACAAATATAGCTCTTGTTTAGATGTACAAGATGTCATACCTATGTAAGACACTTTAGATTTCAAGATTTTTTTCTCTCCTTTACAGGATGGTGTAAAATATAATGAACTCAAATCATTAGTGTTTTGCGAGATGACATTGACATTAAGCAAAGACTTCTTTGTTTGTTTCATTTTAGGAAAAGGAGAAAAATTAAGACCACTAGTGTCAATGAGTTTTGGATGCACTACTGTTGAAGGTGAGTGAAGGCTTGGTGATTTCTATCAAAGGACGATAACCAAGACCATCAGTTGTTTCTTGTGTGTTAGGATCGATGGGGACACAAATACCTTGTTCCCTAGTACAACATCCTTTTCCACTATACCAAAGTTGTTTTATAAGCTCATAACCTTTTCCATAAATCTTTTCCATCACTTTTGGATTGGGTGGTTGTTCATGATTAAGTTCATCAAAGTTTGTTGTGTAATTTTTTGTCATGTGTTTGGAAGTGGCTGAGGTGGATGCTTATGATGGGTCTTCCAAGTTTTTTGTTGACATTACTACTTTTATGTGTCCCTTATTTGAGTCTTTATTTATGGTCTTCTACTCACCCATGAATGAATGTTAGAAATATAAGGATCCCCAATCATCATCCAATAGCTTCGTTATTTTTTCAGTATGTTGTTCTTTGTCTTTTTTTTGTACGGGTTCTACTTGTGTAAATGTTTTCAAGGGATCATCTTTGTTTTTCTCAAGTTGTAAGACACTATAAGGCTCAGGATCAGTGTCAAGTGTGTACACTTTTTTGTTGTAGGTGTATTTCATTTTACGATGAAGAGTAGAAGGCACACCATTCATTGCATGAATCCACAGTCTACCTAAGAGAAGATTATATGAAAGATCATTAGGCATAACGTGGATCGGTGTATCCAATGTGGCCTTCCCAACTGTAATAGGTAAAGTAATCACACCGAATGGTTTTTTTGAGATATTTTCAAATCCTTTATGAGATAAATAATTATGTTGGATTGTTGATTTATCCACATGAACCCTATCCAAAAGGTTTACACTACACACATTAAGGGTTGAACCATTGTCAACAAGGGTTCACTTTATCCCTATTTGTTAGTATTGAGATAGTATTATGAAAGCCTCATTTTGTTTTTGCACTTCCAAAGGGGGGAGCTCACTTTGGTGGAAAATAATGTCAACATTTATGCCTTGAATCATGGCTACTATGTCATTTGGTTGCACATTAAAAGGGATAAGTACTTGTTGCAAGGCTACTTGAATCATGTTGTGATAGTGAGGGGATGCTTGAATAAGGTCCCATAATGATATCTTAGCAGGAGTATTCTTATGTTGCTTGACAAGATCATACTCCTTTCCATGAGGAGGTCCTGGTAAGATAGGGTTAGGTAGGATAGGATTAGGCAAAGGTAAGGGTGTTGGGGTTGGTTGTGGTAGTTGCAAATTGTTTCTAGTGTTATATGTATGAGCAACAATATTATGACTCAGTTGTTGTGAAACATTGTTCTTAGGTGGGTAAAGGACTAGTTCGGGTTTGTTTTGAGTTGGAGGTTTGTTTGAAGTTGGATAGAGGATGAGTTGAGGTTGAATAATATTAATGTCCCTTAGTGAAGGAGAGTCTAATGTTGTCTCATCATCTTCATCTAAGGACACTATATCATTATTGTCATTGGTATCCTTTTCTTGTACCATGATATCCTTCCTAGAAGGAGAGTGTTTAGGAGAACTGCAAACCACATGTTCTAGACATGTGAGGGTTGGTTCTTCTAAAATTACTTCATCAAAATTAAGGGAATGATTAATTGTTGGATTGTCTTGTTTATCGATAGTGGGGAGATTAGGAGAAGACTCTATTTGATTGTCATTTTTCTCTAAGGTCTTATTCTATTGTTCCATATTATCTACCCTAGTAGGAGATCTTGTAAGATGTTCACCACATTCCATGGTTAGATTTTGTAAACTAGCTTCATCACAAGTAGGGGACGTAGCAAGAGAAGGACCACTATTATTTTCAAATAGATTATCCCAAATGGTAGGAGCATTAGGGAAGGGAGGAACAAGATTCCCATGACTCTTGATAGGTGTATCTTCTAACACCAACCTATCCTCTTTGCATCGAGGAGGGATAGTAGGAGAAGGATAATTTTGATTGTTATGGTTAGGGAGTCTAGGTAAGGTGATGTTTAGAAATTTTTCTATGATCTCATCTTCTTGTTGTCTAATATCTTCTGAATGGGGAAGAGGAGAGTGACAATCAAGACTCTCAATGCTTGTATCTTCTTTCACCATGATACCTTCATCACTAATAGGGGAGGTATTGGGAGAAGAATAAGTATGATTGTTATGATTGTCTACACTTGCATCCTCTTGTGTTATGCAATTATTACAAATCTGGTAGGTACTAGGAGGGTATGCAACATGCTTATCAAAGGTTTTACTTTGTTGTCCTAGATTATGCCCATGAATAGAGAAAATAGAATCATACAAGCCACTCAAGATATTCTAGAAACACTAAATGCTTGAAGAGAACACATGCTAACATGAGAAAGTAAATAAAGAGAAATGCAATGACTTAAAGTGAAATGTTTAAATGCAATTTTTTAGATGTGAAACAAGGTAATTTTCTAATTACATTATCCAACAACCTGAAATATGAAATGTTGTAAATGCAAATTTTAAATTGAGCAATGCATGAAATGAGATAATGTAAGCTAGATCTAATGAAATGCATGTAACAGAAACTCAGCCAACTAATACAGATAGGTAATGGCAACAAAAAAAAGCTTAAAAATAGGTTTTTCAGTGCTATGAAAGGAATTTTCAGGCATGGAAAGGGACTAATTCGCCCAAGGTGGAAAATGCGGCCCAGTGAGGATTTTTTTTAGAATTTTTCAAAAAAAAAATTAGTGATTTTGATGTTTTATGTATTGTATGATGTAGACCTAAGATGCAAATGAAGAATTTTAGAAATTTTTAATGATTTGAGATGTAAAAATACAACCTATAATATGCATTTTCACTAATGCAATATTTTTAGAAAACCTAGATGCCAATTAACTAATGCAAACCCTAATGCAAAGTTAATGTGAGCTAGATCTAGGATGATGATGGACTCCAAATCAAAATTTTATGTTCAAAAGTTTGGTTCACTAAAATGTGGACACCAAAAAAGGATGTGCAACTTCCTTGCTCACACCAAAAGGGGAATGAAAGAAGAGGAATCCAATTTCACAATGCTCACATTCAAGGACAAACCCTTGAGATTTCAATACAAATGAAGACTGAAATCCATCAATGGGGATTTTCCTAAGGGTTGAAAATTGATAAAAGGGTTTTCCACTAATGCAAAACTAAGAAAATGTAATATGTTTGAAAACACGTTGTGATATGCAAAAAGACCTAGAAAATGACTTAGAAACAAAACAAAAAGCTATAAAATAGAAAGTGTACACCTAAAAATGTGTTGCAAACTGGGAATGCTATTGATTCTAAAATTTTGACCTACTAGGACTCATACGCCATTCTGGGCAACTTAGTCCCAGATCTGGAAAACTACATCAGAGCATGTTTCAGCCAAATGGGTATATAGATCTATAGAAATATCTGAGAAACATGTATAGTGGGACTCATACACCACTACTAGCATATGATTCCACTTTGGATTTTCTAAAAACCCAAAAGTGGAAACAAAAGCTCTCAGACTGCACTTTTTGTTCCTCCAGGTATCTAGATCTGAAACCCTGATTTCTAACATTGTAAGTGACCTTTTGTGGATATTTTTGCCTAGAGAATAAGGATATGACTTCAACAAGTTTTCAACTTATTCTTCAATCATCTTCAAGCCTTCAAATTTGCGAACGCGCAAAGAAAGAAAGAGAAATGTTGAATGTTAGGGAATAGGGGTTTGCCTTGCTCAAACCTCTTAATTAGGTAATTAAACCAAATGAAGAAATAAGATGAAGCATGAACATGAAATCAAGGGATTAGAAACTTTACATGATGATAGATCTTGAATTTTTGCAACAATGGATGAATAATTTATCCTTGAATTCCTTAGAAGTGGTCTTCAATGCTCCCTAAATGACCTAACCCTAGCTTGCTTTAATTGAGATGGAGAATGAATGATGAAAGAATGATGATTGAATTATGAATTATGGTTTAAAAGATATTTTATATATTAAATCCATCTAAAATTCAAGTAAATTTGATCCCCAAGGCCGACATGGAGGAAAAATAAACTTAAAACCCAATTTTTCTTACTCAAACCTTGAAAATGGCCCAAATGGGACTAAGTCGCCAAGTTGGGTGACTTGGTCCCACCTAGATGGGAATCATTCATCCAAAGCGGTGAATGGATCCCACAGGGGCTATTTTTCCAGTTGGGATGTTAGGGAGTGAAGAAATCAATTTTATATGTTGATTTTATCAGGTCTTTGATCAAATTAAGCCTCAGGATGCACAATACGAGGTTATAGGGGCCTATTAATGATGATGTAAAGGGAAATTAGGGCTAGGGACACAAATTTCAATGTGAAAGTATGATTAAATACACTTTACAACATTAGAATGAGGTCCACGTAGCCTAGAAAGGCACAACATTCAATGTGAATGTGTAAAACACATTACAACACTAGATTAAAATTAGGTTTAATTTACAATCCTTCTAGATCTATTAATGTGAAGATAAATTAAATAAATTTTATAACATTGAATTAAGGAAATGCTTAATAAATGTCTAGAAAAGTGTGAAAGTCATTTACAACACTTTACAACACCTTCACAAGACATCGTTAAATGCATTTTATTCAGTTTGCAAGGGCCCAAGACCTAATGTGGATGTGTAAAACACCTCACAACACTAGAAAAAGGTGTCATTAAGTCCAATTTATCATTAATTATTCCCATATCAAGCAAGAACTACTTTTTTCTATGTACAATAGGCTAAAGTGAAGAGTCCAAGGAATATAAATGATATAACCTATCACCAAGCATATTATGATTAACATGGATGTTGAGTCTACAAAAAATCATTCATAGGATGGCATAGTGGACACCTCTTCAATGATTTCTATATTGATTCTCATCGATGATGAAGAATAAGGAAATGAATAACAACAAGGTGCATCTATAGTAGGTATGGATCCAAACAATCGGCTCTAGAGATCACTTATAATAGTTTTAGAGTCCTCTAGACAATTTTTAAACCCACAGACAGTAACTTTAGAGACTATTTACACAATAAAGTAGTTCCAACAATGAGATTTTAGATCTCATTCTCACCATACCCTAAGGCCAAAAAATGAATTGTGAGAGATTTATCAAAATGATAGATGTGATGATGAATTAGATGAAAATATGAATTTTGCATTATTTTCTCTTAGTGATCCATTTTATTTTGAAGATGTAAAAAAAGAGAAACAATGTGAGGCCATGAATGAATAAATATATGCAATTCAAAAAAATAAGGCATGGAAGTTAATTGATTTACCTCTAAGTAAACAAGTGATTGGAGTGAATTGAGTCTATAATACCAAGAGTAATATTGAAGGAAGAATAGAAATACATAAAGCAAGACTAGTTATTGAGAAGGGGAGAAAATGGTGTTCACCAAAATAAAACAAAATGATGAACCAATTTTTTATGTATTTCATTCAATATGTAAGTAATAATGTGTAAATAAGTTACATAAATTAAATCTAACCCAAATTAGTAAAAAGGTAGATTTGGAAAGGGTCAAATGTTTTGAACCTGATTCAAAAAGTGCTTTTTCATATATCACTTAGGACGCATTCACCCTATGGTGAATGGGTCCTAGATAGGGCTCTGGAAAATTAATTTTTGAGTTTTTTCTTCTCATTTTGCACTCCCAAATTCTATTCAAGCACTATCAAAAATCCAAAAATAAGTCTTGTAGCATAGTTTTTGTGTTTTGACAGCTTTCTTTGCAACTTTGACAACATTTGCAATTTTTCTCTCCAAATGATCTTCAACCTAAAACTTGCAATCACACATCAAAGAGAGAAAAGTGTTGTTTTGTTAGGGAATAGGGGTTTTCCTTGGTCAAACCCCATTTTGGTAATTAAACCTTTAAATGAAACAATGCATGAAAGGAATGATGAATAAACAAATGTAATATCACAACTCACCACACCTTAATTAAACCTTGGAATAAAAATATACAATTTAGCATGAAGTGGCCTCAACGAATGTAGATCTTGATCATGAACATTGATTAGAAATAATGCCTTGAATATGCTTGAATTGATCTTGAATACTACATCAACACATTAGCTCAACAACATGCATGATGCAATCCATCTTTGACATGACAATTAGAATCTTGATTGCTGCAATATTCTTCAATAAATCTTCCAGGCTTGAAATTTCTAGGTGAAACTAAGTGTTCAATAGTCTTGTATCTATACATATCATTAATTCCTAAAATTCAAATACCACCAGTGAACATTGAATTATGGATTTTAAATCATTAAAATACTACCAAAAACATATTTCAAGGAGGGTTCCTAGGTCTAAGTGAGGACCCATTTTCCATATTGTGAATGGGTCATAGGTCACTCACCTAGGACATAGTTTAGACAATGTGAAATGTTATGTCAAAATAGGGTCCTAGGATTTAGTGAGGACCCATTTTCCATGTGTCAAATGGGTCCAAGGTCACTAACCTAGGATACACACCTTCTAAAATTAAGTGTTGTGTAATAGAATTTATGAATGTTGGGTTTTATCCCTCAGAATTTGTATTTAATAAGCTTGTATTTGAATTAAAGGGGTCAATTAATGAAAATTAACCTTAATTAATTAATAAAGCCCTATATTAGTGTGAAAGTGTAAAGATACAATTTACAACACCCTAAATAAGGCACAATTAAGTCCATTTAGTTTAAAAGGGCCCTAAACTTAATGTGAATGTTAAAATATATTACAACACTAAATCAGAGTATAATTAAGCTCATTTTATTATTAATTATTCCCAAATTAAGGAAAAAGGGATACTTTTTCTGTTACTACATTTTTCCCCCACTTTAGTGAGAGTATGATCCCATGTCAAACTCACACTAAAGTAGGCATTCAAGAAACTTATGTATGCAGCAATGAAAAAGATACACAATCATACAAATCAAAGAATAAGAAGATCTAGCCTAGATTATCCAACGAAATGTGGAACACATCTAGACTATAACAACCCCAGTGTTCTTCATAGTAAAATTTCTAATATTTTCACCTCAAGTGAATTAAATATGTTTTCATGTCATAGCAATAATTTTTTTTCTTCTAATAATGTAAATTACATGCATAATTGAAATAACACAATTTCCAATCTGTCATTGCAATCCAAAGTAAATACAAAAATATTCCAATAACATAGATTTCACAATGAGAAAATATGTCATACAATAATCAAATAGAGATTCCATTCCAATATAATAATTTCACAAATTATAATATTCCAAGAATGTACACTATTACAACCATAGCTCCACCGAGCTTCAGAGCATAAGATATAGATGGTCAAGGAATTTTCCTTTCAAAACCTTGGTCTTTTGTCACCTATTGAGGAGGAGAAGCATCACTCAAGCACTTTTCCACCAACCACAGACTCATATGTGGCCCCTCTCACATCTATCAATGATAGATGGCCCTTCCCTTCAACGAAGGTATTGGTTGGGTAACCTCGTATGACATACCACTCTAAGCTTAGTGTTGTATCAAACATGACTAGGATTTATAACCAACACTAGGTAGCCCTCATACATTTAAGTAGACATAGTGAACTGACAATGGATTCTTGGCTTACACACTATTCCTAGTGTAGTCATTGGACTGTTGGACTATTGTTGTCATTGATGTCAAAAATGAAAATCATGTAAGGAGTCGCAGGGTTCCAAGTTTTCCTAATGTATGTCACGGCTAGGGACAAATTTGTAGGGAGTTGTGGGGTTCCAATTTTTCCTAATGTATGTCGCATGGTTCTCAAGGTTCATAACCTCCCAACTTCGTGTCTTAGCTAATGGTGTAAAGGAAGGAAGAAGGTTCTCTTTTTTATTGGCCAGTCGCAAGTTTTCACAATATCATAACCTCTGACATGAGGTTCTAAAGTTCAGTTTTTTAGTGACTTATCATCGTGCGATAATGAGTAAGGAAGCACTCCATGTGGGACCTAGCCATAATGATGATGCAAACACATGGCATGATGGGATTGAGTAAATGGTAATCCACATCCTTGTTGTGGATTACAGAGCTATGACATGGTGATGGCGTGGATATGTGACAACAACATGTGGATCCAACATTGGAATGATGTATTGGGTGTTGTTGTTTTCATCCAAGTGACTTAGTCATTTTGAAAGGAGTTTCACAAGTTCTTTGTATTGTCAGCATGTCACGGGTTTTCAGAACTTCATAACCTCCAACAAGAGGTTCTAAGATTTAGGTTTTTAGCAACTGGGTGATAGGAGTATGATGTCAATTGTGGGACCCGAGTGTGATGATGGTTAACAAATGGCAATGAATGATTGCTTGATATGTCATTCACATCGGTGTTGCGAATGAATTGGTGATGACATGGATAACATCTAGGTTGTGGTCCTAGTTAGATAACATGGCAAGCATACCAGTGTGACTTGCTTGTATCAGTGGGAGTATGAATGGAGTCCCAAAGATGGAATGATATGATAGATCGATGACAGTGGTTTAAGCTACCCATTATCCAATGACCAGGGTTTAAAGGCACTACAGTTAATAATGATTATAGGATCAAGGTGCAAAGGAATAGATCGATAGCCAAAGTTCAAATGCAGAGATCTAAAATGGCTAATCTCCATGTGAATAGGGATTTTAGTCTAAAATCTGACACAGGAGAAAGAATTAATTTTTCCAACTACCCAGGCGACCAATTAAATGAAGATACAATCTGTTAGGCAAAAAAATAGATTACAGATGAGATCAAGATCAAATTAGAGTGAATGGATAGCAAAATGCATTGAATGCATAATCTTATTCTAGGGTTTGATAGAGAATGAATGAAGGAAAATTCTTTGTATCAGAATTAAATGTTGTGTGGCTTGATGCAGAGGTATGGTGATATCTGACAAACCTTATCAGATGTCTTTATGATGAGCTAGATTATGGTGTGTAGCTCAATGTATAGGTAGCTTGTTGGTGAAGTTAGCATATGAAGAAAACCTTAATAGTAAGTTGGAGATGATCTAGATGGTAGAGAGAAGCCCGAGGTAGAGATTACAAGTCAATGGAGAAAGAAGAAAATTAGATATTGTTAAAGTAATAGGTCTACTACAAGTATGCATGAATAGAGAGAACAAAATTAGCAAGTTTTATGTTGTGTTGAATAGAGTGACATCTTGTTAAGTATGTTGCAGAGAAAGGCAGAGTGGGATGATGTAGTAAGCCTACAAGAAAGAGAAAGTGAAGTGTAGTAGATAGTGAGTGCATTTAAATATCCTAGACTGTAATACAAAACATCCTCTAGATGTTTGTATTCATGGTGAAGAGGTGTACTTCAACCAAATAGAACAATAATTGTTTTATGCATAGAGGAGAGTGCAGAGCAGAGGTGTGTTGTTCAGTTTGTAGCTTCAACAACATAAAGTAACTTGTTACAATAAGTGCAACAATGTATTGTATGTATTGATGCATCTCAGGTTTTGTAGAACTAATTCTATGCATATTTGAGATTGTCATTGCATCTAATTATGAAGAAACTGATGAGGAAGAAGAAAATTTCATAAGAAGGCTAAGGAGAGGGTCCAAAAATTACAAAGGTAAGCTCCCATTTAAGTGTTTTAACTATGGAAAAATAGGTCATGTTGTTTCAAGGTGTCCATATGGTAAAGAAGACTATTCCAAGCAAGAATTTGATAGTAGAAAGAAGAAAGACTTCTACCCTAAAAGAAAGAAATTTGAAAAGAAGAAGATTTTGTGCATCAATGAAGAAAGTGAAGTGTCTGATACGAGTGATTGTTCAGAAGAGGATCAAGGTCATGCCCTTGTAATGAGAGATGATAGAAGAGAATTTCTCTTCATGGCTAAAGAAACTAAGGATCAAAAAGATGCACAAATTGAGGACTCATATGAAGGAGAAGAGGGGGAATTTGTTGATCTTGAAGGAGAATAATTAGTGCTCTTGAAGATCTTGATGAACTAAGAGACAAATATGATGATATTAAGAGAGAAAAAATATATATAAAAAGGAATGCTCAAAAGGAGACTAACAGATTAACACAAGAACTTGAAGAGTCCAAAAAGGTGTTAGTAGGACTGAAAGTTCATGTAGAGGAGCTTAAAATAATTAAGGATATCATGAAATCTAAATTATAGTCTGAGATGGATAGATGCTTGAAACTTGAAGTAGAAATAGTTACCTTACAGAAAGAATTGGAGAAGGCCAATGAGCAGATCATAAATGGACTAAAGTTGAAAGGTGGTATAGATATTCTAAATGAATTGATAAGTACACAAAAGCCTACAAATAAAGAGAAAAGTGGTTTAGGTTTGGAAAAAGGGAAGAATTCATTTATGGGTTTCTTTGCAAAACTTTATGAAAGATTTAGAGCAGAAGAAAAATTAGTCTGAAGTGAAGAAAAAATCTGACAAAGAGGAAGCTCCTAAAGATGAACAAAAATTTGATAAAGAAAAGAAACCAGTCAAAGTCAAGGAGGACAACCTAACAATTCTTGATCAAAAAAATAAGATGCAGAACGTAAAAAGAGCAAACAATGATGGATTCACAAGAGTACACTATCCAACAAGGCCTAGACAAAGAAGATCACCTCATCTAGCTGAAGGAAACTACATGACCAGGTACTCATCGTATTTCAATGGGTATTGCTATACTTGAAACAATTTTGGTCATAGGGCTAGAGAATGTAGAATCATTCCAAGGAAGAATATAAATTTTGCAAGCAAGAATCCATTTGCTCCCTTGGTTGATATGGATATAATTTGTTATAGTTGCAACAACTTTGGTCATATAGCTAAAAACTGTAGAGAAAGATTTACAGGGCCAAGTGTGAAATTTGACAAGAAGAAATCCTCACCTGCTAATAAAGAGAAAGGAAATAAGACTTTTGATATAGAAGAAAATAAAACTGAGAAGAAGCCTAAGAAGATATGGAAGGAGAAAGAGCAAGGATCTTGCATCAATCAGTCTATGATTTCCCAAACAAGTTTACATGCAAAGGAACAAGATCTATGGATTATTGATAGTGGTTGCTCCAAGCACATGACTGGAGATAAAAATAAATTCATTAAGCTAGAAATGAAAAAAGGAGGTTCAATAAGTCTAGGTGATAATACTACTTTCAAGATTCATGGTAAAGGAATTATGAGCATAGATGAAAAGAGAAAAACTAAAGATGTTCTCTATATGGAAGGTCTAAAACACAATATTCTTAGTGTCGGCTAGATGTGTGATAATGGATACAAAGTTATATTTGTTTATGAAGGATGCAAGATAAGATTGAATGGTAAAACAATTGCTCAAGGGATAAGGACTAATAGTAATCTCTACAATCTATGTGAAGTGGAAGGCCAAACATGTCTAATTAGTTAAGCAGATGAAATTTGGTTGTGGCATAAAAGACTAGGACATGTAAATTTTGACAACATGGTGAAAATAAGTTCAAAAGGCCTGGTTAGAAATATGCCTAAGATTGCAAAGCATGATAACATCATCTGTCAAGGCTATCAGCAAAGTTTAAATTTCCCACAAAGGATTACTATACTATGAAATCCTTGGAAATAATCCATATTGATCTATGTGGTCCAATAAGGACAAGAGAGTTTCAAGGAGAAAGATATTTCATGCTGTTGATTAATGGCTATACCAAAATGGCATATGTCACATTTTTTAGGGAGAAGGTTGAGCCTTTTGAAGAATTTAAAAGTTATAAGAAGCTGGTAGAAAATATGACTGGGAGAAGAATCAAATGTCTTAGGTCATACAAAGGTGGAGAATTCATTTCAAGAGAATTCATGGAATATTGTGAAGATCATGGAATCAAGTGCCAGTATTCAACCCCAAGAACACCACAACAAAATGGCATGGTCCAGATAAGAAACAAAATTGTGAAGGAGATGGACAAAGCTATGTTGAATGTGGAAAACTTGGTAGATACATTTTGCAAATAAGCAGTACAAACTACTATATACATTCAAAAAAAAACAATTATAAGATCTAACAGTGGTAGAACGCCATATGAATTATGGTTTGGTAAGCCTGCATCAGTCAAGCATTTCAAGGTATTTGGCAGTAAGTGCTATATTAAAAGAGAAGATGAAGACTTAGGAAGTTTTGAGTCAAGATGTGATGAGGGGATATTCTTGGGCTATTCGAATCGAAGCAAAGCTTATAAGTGTTACAATAAGAGATTGCATAGAATAGTAGAGTGTACATTTCAGGGTTGATGAAATTACAAATCAGGGTCAGCCTAGTAGAAACAATTGTGAAAGTGAGTCAAATGAGGATGACATAGGTGCATGATTTGACGAAGAAGAACAAGAAGAAGAGAATGAGCAAGATGTTGAACATGCTCCTACAAAATATGTGCAAAAAGATCATCCAAAAGATCAAATAATTAGTGACAAGAATGTAGGAGTGCATACTAGAAGGAGACTTGCAAAGGACAAGGAACAAGTAAACTTTGCTCTCTTGTCTCAAATTGAACCAAAAAAAATTTATGAATTCAATAAGGATGAAAGTTGGTTAAGAGCAATGGAAGAGGAACTCAATCAAATTAAAAAGAACAAAACTTGGGAATTGGTTCGTAAACCATCAAGCAACAATATAATTGGCACAAAATGGGTATTTAGAAACAAGCTATATGAAGATGGAGTTGTGGTCAGAAACAAAGCAAGATTAGTGTACAAAGGATATGCACAAGTAGAAGGAATTGATTTTGAAGAAACATTTTCTCCAGTTGCACAATTAGAAGCTATTAGAATGTTTCTTGCATTTTATGTGTATAAAGGTTTTAAAGTATATCAAATGGATGTCAAATCGGCATTTTTAAATGGAAACCTTGAAGAGGAAGTATATATTGAGCAACCAGAAGGTTATCAGTTGTCAGAGAATGATGATTATGTCTACAAATTGAGGAAAGCATTGTATGGTTTGAAGCAAGTACCAAGGGCTTGGTATTCAAGATTAGATCAATATCTACAACAACAAGGATTCAAGAAAGGTTGTGTAGATAGCAATTTGTATCTCAAATCTGAGGGGAAGCAAATGATCATTGTTGTAGTTTATGTAGATGATATTATATTTGGTGGTAGCCATGATGTGATGTGCAAAATATTTACCACAAACTTGCAAGATGAGTTTGAAATTTCCATGTTAGGAGAACTCATATTTTTTCTTGGTTTGCAAATTACACAAACTGATAAAGGTATTTTTATATAACAAACCAAGTATGCAAAATAAATGCTTAAAAATTTTGGCAAGGAGGATTGTAAACTAGCTAGTACTCCCATGGTTATTGGCTACAAGTTGACTAATTTAGATGAGTCACTTGATGCAAATCAGACTTTGTATAGATCAATGATTGGAAGTCTACTATATCTAACTGCATCAAGGCCTGATATAATGCAAGCAGTTTGATTGGAATTTAGGTTTCAGGTAGAACCAAAGGAATCACATGTCAATACAATAAAGAGAATATTTAGATACATTAAAAGTATTGTTGACTATGGTTTATGGTATCCCAAATGCATAGATTTCATATTAACAGCATATACAGATGTAGATTGGGAAGGTAGTGTGGATGACAGAAAGAGTACTAGTGGAGGAGCATTCTTCCTAGGGAAAAACTTGGTTCCCTAGATGAGCAAAAAGAGTCTATTACTCTTTCTACTACAAAATTAGAATATGTTGCAGTAGTTGCATGTTGCACTCAAGTCTTATGGATGAAGCAAACATTAAAGGACATCAAGGTAGAGTACAATGAGCCCATTTCAATTCTTTGTGACAATTCAAGTTCCATTAATATCTCAAAGAATCCAGTGATTCACTCCAGAAAAAAAGAATATATCAATCAAGTATCACTTCATCAGAGAAAAGGTTGCAAATAAGAAAGTCAACATGGAATATATTCCCACCAAGGAACAAGTGGTTGATATATTTACAAAGCCCCTTCCTATAGAGCAGTTTGAATACCTGAGGCAAAAGCTGGGAGTAGTTTCTCCCACCTCATATCACTAAACTCTAGTGATAGGGCATGTATCCAAGGGGAGCTTCATTGATCAATTATTCAACCCTAGTTAATATTAATGTGATCAAGTATTGAAAATTGTAGAGTTCAAAATTGGAGCATTTCTAACAACTTGATGGTTGTAGAGTTCAAAATTGAAGCCCTTCTTCAGGGGGAGTGTACCATTTTCCATTGATGTCAAAGGGGGAGAAATGTGATGCTAAAGAGATGAGATGAGATTTATGCCATAGGGGGAGTTGTAGTGTTACAATGTGTTAATCAAATTGGTGTTGAGTTTCAATGGTTCCTGATCGAATGGTTAGAGTTTTTCCATCAATTCCAAAGGGGGGGATTGTTGGACTATTGTTTTCATTGATTGATCTGTATAGGATCTAGACTAGATTGCAAAATTGAATGCTTAATTTTTACAATGATTATTCCAAGTTAATTAAATCAAAATTAACTTAAGGAAATAACAAAATGAAGGAATTAACAAACTGAGAGAAGGTGAGAGAAAAGAAGAGAAGTGCAAACAGCGTTTGATTACGGAGTTCGTCACAAATGTGACTACGTCTCCGGGTCCGCTCCAATAGAGAGACCGATCCGATTAACTCCAAAAATCAATTACAAATGTACCACAACCATTCTTCAAGCACTTTGGCAGCATAACGACGCTTTGACGTGCAAGAATGACTCAAAATAATCTCCTCAAGACCTCTATTCACTTGTCACCTCAGCTTCAATACTTCATCACCTCCAAATCACTTAACTCAACTCTCACCTTACATCCCTTTTATACAAAAAAAATATCCCAATATAGTATAAAACCATATGATTTTACAATATTCTCCAAATCCCCCTAAAAACAACTAAATCCCCCAATTTTACACATAAAAATCTCTTAAATACCCAATAGGATTATATTAATCCTTTACAATATTTTAGAACCCTTCCCTTTTCTCATTTTCGGGCTTAACTTATCCTATGGGTTTTGATTTATTTGTTTTATTTCTTTGAATAGGGTAGGTTGTTTTTATTTTAGAGGCATTCGGTTTATGGTTTCAACAAAGACAACTGATGCCACATATGTATCGAAGCCGTCGTGTGGCTAAGCGGTGAGCATATAATTTGATACTCGGCCGGTTCGGGGTTCAAAACCCCCGCCGGCCTTTTTTGAAAACAAATTTTGAACAAACCAACGACAAAAGCAACCACCCATTATACATTGTAACGGATGTTGTTTTGGTCTACCGGCCAGCCGGAAATCTCGCGAACCGTAGGTTGAGAGGTCGAGTCCCCTGCGAGCCGACCAAAACATTTTGCTAACAAACACAACCGACCCGGTGATGGAGGAGAGAAGAAATAGACACGTGTCGCGCCACTGAGATGCCACGTGGCCTGGTTTGATTCGCTGATAAACATGCCAACGTGTTTGCCAATTAGATGATGACGTGTCCTACTGACGTGGCTTGCTGACTGGAGTACGGACTGCCACGTGTCACTCTGTGATTGGTCCATACAATGCTGACGTGGATGCCACGTTTCAATTTCTGACTGGTCCACTTCACTATCCGTACAGTACGGAATGATGATGTCAGCATTCCGTACGGTCAAAAGTCAACCTTCATAGCATGATCTTTGACTGACAATAAGTTGAGCATACGATGTCGAATTTTGACAAAACGAACGCCGTCGGAATCGTCTTGACGAGCTCTTCGCAATGATGCCAACTTTGACAACTTTTGATGACATCATTTTTTCGCTTCCTGGATGCCCCCTGATACCAGTTTGACCCAAGGTTTGACTGGCCATAACTTGCACAAACGGACTCCTTTTTGCTCCATTCAAGTTGCGTTGGAATCAGGACGTTGAGCTCTTTTTGATGGTGCAGATTCTGGAGAGAAATGAGACATTTCAATTTCACTAAAATTATCCACCGGATCATTGATGTCAAAAATGAAAATCATGTAAGGAGTCACGGGGTTCCAAGTTTTCCTAATGTATGTCATGTCTAGGGCCAAATTTGTAAGGATTCACAGGGTTCCAAGCCTTCCCAACGTATGTCGCAGGGTTCTCAAGTTTCATAACTTCGTGACTTAGTGACTTAGCTAATGGTGTGTAGGAAGGAAGAAGGTTCTCTTTGTTATCAACCAGTCGTAGGTTTTCACAATATCATAACTTTTGAAATGAGGTTCTAAAGTTTAGTTTTTCAGTGACTTATGATTGTGTGATAATGAGTAAGGAAGCACTCCATGTAGGACCCAGCCATAATGACGATGCAAACACATGGCATGATGGGATTGAGTAAATGGTAATCCACATCCTTTTTGTGGATTACAAAGCTGTGACATGGTGATGACGTGGATATGTGATGACAGCATGTAGACCCCACATTGGAATGATGTATTGGGTGTTGTTGTTTTCATCAACGTGACTTAGTCATTTTGAAAGGAGTTTCATAGGTTCTCTTTATTGTCAGTGTGTCGTGGGTTCTTAGAACTTTGTAACCTCTAACAAGAGGTTCTAAGATTCAATTTTTTAGCGACTGGGAAATAGGAGTACATGATGTCGACTATGGGACCCAATTTTCATGATGGTTAATGGATGGAAACGAATGATTGATCGATATGACATTCACATTAGTGTTGTGAATGGTGTGGTGATGACATGGATGGCATGTAGGTTGTGGTCCCAGTTCTAAGATAGCATGGCAAGCATACCGGTGTGACTTGCTTGTATCAGTGGGAGTCTGAATGGAGTCCTAATGGTGGAATGATATGACAGATCGACGATGGTGGTTTAAGTGATTTATTATCCAACAGTCGGGGTTTAAAGGCATTGCAGTGAATATTGATCACAGGATCAAGGTGCGAAGTAATAGATCAATGGCCAGAGTTCAAACGCAAAGATCTGAAATGGCTAAACACCATGTGAATAGGGGTTTTGGTCTGAAAACTAACATAGGAGAAAGAATTAATTTTTCCAACTACCCAAGCAACCAATTAAATGAAGATCTAATCTATTAGGTGGCAGAACAGATTGTAGATGAGGTCAAGATTGAATCAGATTGAATGGCTAGAAAAATGCATTGAATGCATACTCTGATTCTAGGGTTTGACAAAGAATGAATGAAGGAAAATTCATTGTATCAGAATTAAATTTTGTGTGGCTCGATGTAGAGGTATGGTGATATTTGATAAACCTTATTAGATGTCTTTATGATGAGCTAGATGATGGTGTGTAGCTCGATGTATAGGTAGCTTGCTAGTGAAGTTAGCATATGAAGAAAACCCTAATAGTAAGTTGCAGATGATCTAGCCAGTCGAGAGAATCTTGAGGTAGAGATTGCATGTTGGTGGAGAAAGAAGACAATTAAATATTGTTGAAGTAAGAGGTATGTTGCAAGTATGCATGAACAGAGAGAACAACCAGTAATTTGTATGTAGTGATGAATAGATTGACATCTTGTTGAGTATGCTCCAATGATAGGCAGAATGGGATGATGTAGTAAGTTTGCAAGAAAGAGAGTGAAGTGTAGCAGATATTGAATGCATTTGAAAAGTCCTAGACTATAATACAAAACATCCTCTAGATGTTTGCATTCATGGTGAAGAGGTGTATTGTAGCCAGATAGAACAATAATTGTTCTATGCATAGAAGAGAGTGTGGAGCAAAGGTGTGTTGTTGAGTGTGTAGCTTCAGTAGCATAAAGTAAGTTGATGTAAGTGCAACAATGTATTGTATGTATTGATGCATCTTATTTTTTATAGAACCAAGTCTATGCATATTTGAGATTGTCCTTATTATAATGAGTTGTGGCTCAGAACATGGGATTGTAGTCTCCTTGAAGTTGTGGCTTCCAAATTAGGTAGTTGATGCATCCTTGGGTGGTAACCCTAAAATCATTGTAACAAAGATTTGGATTGTGACCCTGGATTTGAGTAGTAGACTCATGAAGGCTTTGTCACCATGATTTTTCCCTTATTGAGTTTTCCATGTATATTTGGTGTTATGTGATGTTTTTCTGTGCTTGCATATTTTTGTATCACATGATTAATTTCTTCATATTAAGGGTTAAATAAAGTAGTCTGCATAAAAGGTTTTAAGAGCTAATTTTTTAATATCTACTTATTCAACCCCTCTCAGTAGATCATTTTGTTCCAACATAGACACCCCCACTACTTTGGCCAAAGTGTTCTCACTAAGTATAATCAATTGAAGGTCTACCATTCACCTGCACTATGGAAAGATCGTTTTGACTTAAGGCCATTATATCTATTCCTAGGCAATCCCTCTCCATGAGCAAGCTACTCCCTTGGATAACCTATCTCTCAGACAACCTAAGGAAACACAATTCAC
Organism: Sequoia sempervirens; assembly: GCA_007258455.2. NCBI lineage: Eukaryota > Viridiplantae > Streptophyta > Pinopsida > Cupressales > Cupressaceae > Sequoia > Sequoia sempervirens. The sequence goes on from VDFB02271358.1 coordinate 891,754,641, forward strand.
AAATTAAAGTACTACTTCCCTCCCTTCACTAGACAACAATCCCAGGAGTAACCTGCTAGCCATCTAGCATAATTAAATATCTAGCTATGAGTGTTCCTTAAGCTTGTCTACATTTGATCATATCTAGTATAATAACAATACCTATGACAAACATTCTCTCTTATCCATGTCCAATCATATCTAGTATAATAACAATACCTATGAAAAAAATTCTCTCCTACCCATGTCCAATCATATCCAGTATAATGATGATACCTATGACAAAATCCCTCCTATCATGGAGTAAATAGAAACGCAACGCATGACCTCAATCGAATAGTTGTCATATCAATAGAGAACACCATTTGAGAGTATCACCTCTTTGTCTTAAAGGGGTTAAAGCTACAAATAATCCTTTTTCCTTCCATGTTTATTCATATCTACTATGCAATACTTATGATAAACATTATCCTCTGATTATGGAGTAATTACAAACAATGCACAAAGTAAACAATTTCCACTTTTCTTTCAAATCAAATAATACTTTCCTCTATATGCAAGTAACAACAAGACTAGTTCAATAAATCAAGAAATAACTCTTTCAAAAATAGAATAAAAAGGAGTAGAATATTCTCATGCCTATGATAAGCTTTCCAATTGTCTGACTATGAACATAACATTTCTAGAACAACAACTATCTTGATATTGATCCTCCAACAAAGTCTCACAACCCTTAACTCTTAAGTGGGAAAATGCTACTTCTTAAAAGATAATAAACTCACTCTAATACTTAAGGATTCTCCTTACTATAATTGGAAGAATATTATAGGAACAATATAATTAATATGTAGAACTTGCTCATGAATATTGCATAGAAAAGTGTGTAAACTTGTGTAAAGAAGGCATTCCAAATAGATGAACTCGTTCCTTTATTTATACAGCAATCAGGTGTTCTCATAGCCTATAGATGAGGCATGATTCTTGACAACAAAATTCATGCATAGCAACACCACTATCATAACTTTGAAAGGTGGAAAATAAGTAAGTAAAGACTCAACTTGATTACCAACAGATCAACCCACTTATTGAAAGCAATTGGAGAATAAATCAACTCTTCATGTGATAGAATTCGACTGCAGACTTCTATGATATAATAGAATACAAAGGTGGCACGATTTTACTATTAGGAGAAATAGTCAATAACCAAATCATGTCACCCATAATGGAATTACTTATTCCATGCTAAGTATATACTCATAAACTTAATTGACTAGAAAAATCCATCAATTGTTTAGAGTATTCAACAACTATTTGATTTGTTACAACAATTCATGGTGATGTTGACTAATCCAAGATAAATAAAGGCATCAACCTCTCCCAATATCAGCTTAAATGTTAAAACAGTTTGCAGATTCAAACTCTCTTTAGTGTTGATAGCAAGAGCATCAAAAATGACTCATGAATACAGTCGTACCCATCTCAAGGTTTCGACCATTAATCCGTCCATGATTATCAACTTGAAAATCCATGTAAATAGCATTATAATTGGTTGGTTATCATTACTTGAGATAGTCGATCTCAATGAAAATAATGTGTCCTTCTATAGCAGCGATCTACCTTGCATTTAACTAAGTCTTGATGGTGTCATCACAATATTCTTGGCATGTCAATATGCCATCCAAATAAGTAGTGGTCTAAGAGATCTCTCCTTTTATTTGCACCTATGTTCTCATTTCTCTTATGGCTTTTCTCAGCTTTTGCTATCTTCCAACGTGTGCCCTATATTAGTGCTATGTATATATATATCTCACTCACATCTATTATTGATCTATGTTCTAGCAACTTTTATAAATGTCAAACTCTTTTATTCAATTCATGGTATAAGTTAAGGCTATGCGCTTTAAAATAAAGCTATTCATTTAGTCATACATTATATATATACTATATATTTAATATAATATATATCCATATATTATATTACATAAATATATATATATATATATATATATATATATATTTACAACTAATATATATAAAAACTTTGACAAAGCCTCATTCTATAATTGAATGCATGATAAACATTCATTCAAATATAGATAGTATACACATATCATTCGATATCTAGAATGCATTCGTCCAAATTATCATTCTCATTAAGTAATATGTATGTATATAAATATACATATATATATATATACATTTCTCATATAAGTGTTTAAATGCTTACGTATGTATATGTGTGTGTGTGTGTACAAACATATTTATATTTAATGGAAACATGATAGTCCAATGATTCATTCGATATGAAAAATAATACAACAAGATAGCAATCCTACAATAATAATATATATTATCTATTTGTATATATATGTATACACACCCCTCTATTTAAGCATTTATGCTTATGTGTGCATTTACATGTATACAAACTTATATATATTATCTATCAACATGACAGTCAATGATCCATTCAATATTCGAATGATTATGTTCTATGTGACTATGGGATCATATCACGCACTCTTAAACATATATGCATATCTATACATATGTCATCGTAATCATATGGACATCCCATTATGTCCATCATATGTGTGTGTTGTCATATGCATATATCCAAACACTCATTAAACCACACAAAGAAATACAGTAGGATAAGGAAGGACCCACAAGCTTAAATAGATAAACATCATCCAAGTGTGTATTTAGTAGTAATCAAGACCCTTACTAATGCAGACACATTACACTAAGGATGACTTACCTACTTCCCACATGATAACCTAACTCAATTATTCTAATGTGGTGTGTGTAAGATTAGATAGGTTACATTACTAGTTGAACCATAGACTTTTGGGTGCTATGTACTCTCTTGCACTCTTAGGCTTTTTCCCCTAAAAGGAGAGAGATAGGCCAAAAACCTTGGTGGTTCACTCAAGATTCATGTAATATGAATAAAATATGTCTAAATAGGATTATCTAAATGCAGAAAGTTGATAAAAGATATTGATTATTAAATGGAAACCAGAGAAATGCATGTTGTTTGAAAACACATTGTGATATGCAAAAAGACCTAGAATATGACTTAGAAATGCAAGTAAAACAAAATAGAAAGCTACAAAATTGAATGTGTGCACTTTTGAACTTGTTGAGCATTGGAAATGACTCTGAAATTATGAAGATGTTGATTTTTAGTCCTAGTGGGACTCATTCGCCATTCTAGGCGAATCAGTCCTAATTTTAGAAAACTGTACTGGGGCCCATTTTAGCCAAATGGCTGGCAAAATCTACAAAAATATTCAAGAAACAAGTACAATGGGACTCATTCGCCACTCTGGGTGAATTAATCCACTTTATCCTTTTTGAAAACTCAAAAATGGAATCTGCAGCTTTCGACCTGCTCAATCTCCACCTCTAAGTGTCTGGATTTGAAACCTTGATTTTTAGCACTATTGGTGACCTTTTGTGTAGGTTTCGATCTTGTAAAAGTCAAGATGACTTCAAGAAGTCTTCAACATAACCTTCAATGATCTTCAAAACCTCAAAATACCTAAATTTGCAAACACATGATGAAAGAGAAAGAAATGGTGAATGTTAGGGCATGGGGGTTTGCCTTGGTCAAACCCCTTTTTAGATAATTAAACTAAATGAAGAAATGAGACAATGAAGAATGAAGTAATGGAGTTAATACCTTTCCATGATGATAGATCTTGATCTTTTGTAGCAAAACATGAAGAATCTACCCTTGAATGTCTTAGGAAGCTATCTTGATGAATTAGAAAGATAAAACCCTAGCTTGCTTGACTTGAGAACATGATGAATGATGGATGGATGATGGTAAGTTATGAATTATGGTTTAAAAACTTATATTTATAGTAAATACACCTTATTTTCCCATTAATTTGATCCCTAAGGCTGAATATGGAGAAAAATTAAACTTAAAACCTAATTTTTCCCACTCAAACCCTGAAAATGGCTCAAATGGGACTCATTTTCCATTAAGGGCGAATGGGTCCTACCTGGATGGGACTAATTCACCCCTAATGGTGAATGGGTCCCACAAGGGCCATTTTTGCTAGCTGGAATGCTGAGAAGTAAGAAAAATAGGTTTATATGATGACTATGTTGGTTATTTGATCAAATTATGCCTTAGGATGAATAATATAGGGTCATAAGGGCCTATTAATGATGATATAAAGGGTGGATAAGGCTAAGGACACAAAATTCAATGTGAAAGTGTAATTAAATAAACTTTACAACACTAAAATGAGCTCCACTTAGCCTAGAAAGGCACAACATCCAATGTGAATGTGTAAATCACATTACAACACTAGATTAAAGTTAAGTTTAATATGTGTAAATCACATTACAACACTAGATTAAATTTAAGTTTAATTTACAAGACTTATAGATTGACGTGAAGATGCATTTAAATACTTTTTATAATGTTGAATTAAGGGAAAATGGGTTCATTAAGTCTAGAGAGGCATGAAATTCTTTTACAACACCTTCACAAGACATTGATAAATGCATTTTATTCAGTTTGCAAGGGTCCAAGACCTAGTTTGGATGTGTAAAACACCTCAAAACACCAAATCAACACCTCATTAAGTCCAATTTATCATCAATTATTCTCCAAATCAAGAAATTTTCCTTTTTTCTATTGTACATTTAGGCCCCACTTTAGTGAGAGGATGAACTTACTTCAAACTCACACTAAAGTAGACATTCAAGAGGGTTTCAATCGTACCCATGTGGATGGTCTACGATGACAAGGATGAAGCGGTCAAGCCCCCAAGATCCAATATCTTAAGTCAAACCAACATAAGCAAAAAAGTGAAACAAAACAAGACATGCTAGATCATATAATGGCAAGAACTAAAAGGAATAAAAGAGCGAAAAATAAAAAATAGGTGGATCAAAATTCAATCATTTGTCCAACATAGTGTGGATCAGATCTAGGTTGTTTGTCCAAAAATGCATACTCACTCTGAGACGACGGAACTCTTGGTTGTCCATCGGGTGAAAATTCCTAAGAGGTGAGACACATACGGCCGATATGTGCTCACACACACATAGGTAGCTATGGGGAAATTCATGCCTCAGAGTGGGCTTCCCGCTCAACCATACCAAATTTATACCTCCTAATAACTTTAATAAGGTGCCACAAAAATGATCTTCAAGCTCTATGAGGTAAGCAAAAATTTGTATGCTTGAAACTCATAGACATTGTAAGTGGTGTAAGGAATTTTTAAAGGGATTTTTCTTATTTCGTGTGAGGTCTCATCTTAGGGGACATTGTGCTTAACATCTCCAAGAGAGGATGTTTCAAAGAAGTATCACACTCTTGGAGGGAATCAGGCCTAATGACACCACCAAGAAGAGGATGCATCATAAGAGGAAATAAATCACACAATGAAATGTGAGTTTTGACATATGCCCCCACTTTAAAGCAGTTGCAAACACCATTACTGTGAGCAATTGCTTTAAAGTAGAAGAAGGAGACATGAGAGCTTACTCAGAAATCCTTATGCCAAGTCATATGTTTCTGATAAGCTACATCATGAAAAAGGTAGTATGTCACATCCGTTCCAAGTTAAGGCATGTTGTCCACATCCCAAGCTTTCTCTTATGTGTTCATGAAAGGTTAACAACTAGCCAAAGGAGACAACAGCAAGTGACATACGAGGAAAAGGCTATCTAACCCCTTGCCCCCACTTAGTGTAGAACAAGGGTGAGCCAAAATGATTGATAAGATGTAGGCTACAGTGAAAATTAGTATCAAGTAGGGGGATTAGGTGCCCCCACATAAGGAAGAACACTTAATTCCTTAAGATGTTGGATTTGACTACTCAAATCCTTACATTCATTAGTGGAGTGACCATGAACTCTATGATATGCACAAAATGAAGTCTTTTAATAACATTTCTTTCGAGTTCATGGAGGGACGGATATCAAGTGATCTTGGAGGATTCTTGACAAGATGCCCTCTTGATCAATGATAGAAGGTGGTCCTATGGTTTGCTTGAAAGAAACATCTTGGTTAGTATGAGGTGTCATATATTTGCAAGACTCTTTAGATTACGATATTTTGTTCTCTCCTTTATAGGAGGGTGTAAAATCTAACAAAGTCAAATTAGTAGTATCCTACAAGATGACATTGACATTAAGCAAAGAGTTTGTTGTTTATGTCATATTGTGTAAAGGAGTTCAGGATGGACGACTATTAAGGATGTTTTAGGAGTATGTTGTGTGATATTGTTGATGTTGAGTGAAGGCTTGGTGATCTCTATCAAAGGACAATAACCAAGACCATGAGTGGTTTGTTGTGTGATAGGGTCTATAGGGTTGCAGATACCTTGTTCATTAGCACCACATCCTTTGCCACTATAGCCACGTTGTTTCATAAGCTCATACCCCTTTCCATAAAGCTTTTTCATTGCTTTGGGATTAGGTGGTGGTTGGTGATAATCATTTTCAAAGGTGGTTGTGTAGTTTATTGTGTTGTCTAAAGTGGTTGGAATGGATGCTCTCAAAGGGTTGTCTTTTTTTTCATTTCCCCTATGTGAATCTTTTTGTATGATCTTGTACTCACCCATGAATTCATGTTCAAAGTCCAAGGAACCCCAATCATCATCTAATAGCTTCGTGTGTTGTTTAATTTGTTTTTAATTATCGTTTTGGTGCACAAGTTCCACTTGTATAGTTGATGTTGATAGGTTCAAGGTATTTTCTCTATTTTTCTCAAGTTGTAAGACACTATAAGCCTCAAAATCAGCATCAAGTGTGTATACTTTGTTGTTGTAAATGTATTTCATTTTTCGATGAAGAGTGGAAGGTACACCTTTCATTGCACGAATTGGCGGTCTGCCTAAGATAATATTACATGAAATTTCATGATGCATAACCTGGATTGGTGTATTCAAAGTGGCCACTCCAACTGTAAAATTACAATGATCACCCCGAGCGGTTTCTTTTTAACATTTTCAAATCCCTTAATAGATAAAGAATTAGGTCAAATGGTTGATTGATCAATGCCAAGACTATCCAGAAGGCTTACACTACATGCATTAAGGGAAGAACCAGTATCTACAAGAGTTCTCTTTATCCCTTTTCATTTGTATTGTGCTATGATCATGAAAGGATCATTTTGTTTTTGCATGTCCAAAGAGGGGAGTTCGCTTTGGTGGAAAACAATGTCAGCATTTAGTCCTTGAATCATGGCTACTATATCAATTGGTGGCACATTAGAAGGGATAGGAACTTGTTGTAAGTCCCTTTGAAAAATAGTGTGATAGGTAGGTGAATTCTGAAGAAGATCCCAAAGGGATATCTTTGCAGGAGATCTCTTAAGTTATTCAACGAGATCCTACTCCCTTAATTGAGGAGCAGGAGACAAATTAGGCAAAGGTAGGGAAGTCAAGGTTGGTTGTTTTGGGGATGGATTGTTTTGAGTGTGATGTGTATGAGCAATGGTAGTATGACTAGGTTTTTGTGACACATTATTCAGAGGTAGGTAGAGGGTAAATTTTGGTTTGTGTTGAGATGAAGGTTGGTGTGATGGCCGATAAAGGATGAGTTCTGGTTATTTTTGAGTTTTTTGTTTGTGTGAAGGGGGATAAAGGATGAATTGAGGTTGAATGATATTAACATCTCTTAGTGAATGAGAGTCTAACATGGGCTCTTCATCTTCTTCTAAGGGAATAATATCATTATTGTTAATGTTATCCTTTTCATGTATCATGATATTCTCCCTAGGAGGAGAGTTTTTAGGAGAATTACAAACAACATGTTCTTGACTAGTGAGGCTTGGTTCTTCCAAAATAACTTCATCACAAATAAGGGAGCTATTAATGGTTGAATATGTTTGATTATAGATAGTGGGGAGGTTAGAGGAAGATTCTATTTGACTGTCCATTGTCTCGAAGGTCTCATTCTTTTGTTCCATATTATCTACCCTAATAGGAGAGCTTGTAATATGTTCATCCAAGTTTGAATTTTATAAAATAGCTTCATCACAAGTGGGGGAGGCAGCAAAAGAAGGACCACTATGATTTTCAAATAGATTGTCCCAAACGGTAGGAGCATGAGGGAAGGGAGGGTCAATATTCTCATGACTCTTAATAGGTATATCTTCTAACATCAACCTATCATCTTGGCATCGAGGAGGGATATTAAGAGATAGATAAGTTTGATTGTCAAGGCTATGGAGACTAGGTAAGGTGATTTTTAGGAATGTTTCTATGATTTCAACCTCTTGTTGTCTAACATCCTCAAAAGGGGAATGAGGAGATGGACAATCAAGACCCACAATGCTTGTATGTTTCTTCACAAAGGTACCTTCATCACAAATAGGAGAGGTATCGGGAGAAGAACAAGTATGATTGTGATGATTGTCTACACTACCATCCTCACCAATGGGAAATGTAAGATTAAGGATTGTACCAATGGTTTGATCATGTTTCTTAAATACCTCAATGTTGTAATCAAAATTGAACTCATAAGGGGGAATTTTGCATTTATGCAATCCATTTTTAACTAAACCAAAGCCACATCTCTTGAATAAAAAATGCTATGATGAAAAAGAAAAGAAATTGCAATGCAATGATCTAAGGGGAATGTTGAAATGAAATTTTTAGATGAAAAATAAGTAATTTTTTTATTACATTATTCAACAACCTTAAAGATGAAATGTTGGAAATGTAAATGTGAAATTAAACAATGCATGAAATGAGCTAATATAAGCTAGATCTAATGAAATGAATGTTACAAAAACTCAGCCAACTGATATAGGTAGGTAATGGCAGTAAATAGAAGTGCAGAAATAGGGTTTTCAGCTCTGTAAAAAGGTAGTTTTAGGAGTGAAAAGGGACTAATTCGCCCAAGGTGACGAATGAGTCCCAGTAGGGATTTTTTTCAAAAAATTTAGATTTTTTGGATTGGTTTTGATGTTGGCTTGGCTGTAAGATGTAGACCTAAGATGAAAATGCAAATTTTCAAAAAATGTCAATGATTTAATATGCCAAAAATGCAACCTAAATGCACTTTTCGTGAATGAAAAATTTCAAACCTAGCATGGAAATTAATCAATGCAAGGTCAATGAAAGCTAGATCTATGATGGACTCCAAAATCAAAAAAAAAAAGTATTCTAAGTCAAGTTCACCAAAATGAACCATAGATTTTTGGGTGCCATGTACTCTCTTACACTCTTAGGATTTTTCACCTAAAAGGAGAGAGATAGGCCAAAAACCTAGGTGGTTCACTCAAGATTCATGAAATATGAATAAAATATGTCTAAATAGGATTATCTAAATCCATAAATTTGATAAAAGATATTGATTATTAAATGGAAACTAGAGAAATGCATGTTGTTTGAAAACACATTGTGATATGCAAAAAGACCTAGAAAATAACTTAGAAATGCAAGTAAAATAAAACAAAAAGCTATAAAATTTAATCTGTGCACCTGAAACTTACTGAGGACTGAAAATGACTCTAAAATTCTAAAGATGTTGATTTTTAGGCCTAGTCGGACTCATTCGCCATTCTGGACGAATCAGTCCCAATTCTGGAAAACTGTACCAGGGCTCATTTTAGCCAAATGGGTGTCCAAATCTACAAAAAATTTTAGGAAACAAGTACAGTGGGACTCATTCACCACTCTGGGTGAATTATTCCACTTTGGCTTTTCTGCAAACTCCAAAATGGAATCTATAGCTTTCAGCCTACTCAATTTGCACCTCCAGGTGTCCAGATCTGAAACCTTGATTTTTAGCATTATTGGTGACTTTTTGTGTAGGATTTTACCTTGTAAAATTGGAGATGACTTCAAAAATTTGTCAACCTAACCTTTAATGATCTTCAAACCCTCAAAATACCTAAATCTGCAAACACACAATGAAAGAGAAAGAAATGGTGAATGTTAGGGCATGGGGGTTTTCCTTGGTCAAACCCCTTTTTAGGTAACTAAACCAAATGAAGAAATGAGACAATAAATCATGAAGTAATGGAGTTAATACCTTACCATGATGATAGATCTTGATCTTTTGTAGCAAAACATGAAGAATCTACCCTTGAATGTCTTAGGAAGTTATCTTGATGAATTGGAAAGATAAAACCCTAGCTTGCTTGACTTGAGAACATGATGAATGATGGAAGGATGATGGTAAGTTATAAATTAGGGTTTAGAAACTTATATTTATAGGAAATCCACCTTATTTTCTCATTAATTTGATCCCTAAGGCTGACATAGAGAAAAATTAAACTTAAAACCTAATTTTTCCCACTCAAACCCCGAAAATGGATCAAATGGGACTCATTTGCCATTAAGGGAGAATGGATCCCACCTGGATAGGACTTATTCACTCCTAATGGTGAATGGGTTCTACAAGGGCCATCTTTGCTAGCTAGAATGTCAAGTAAGAAAATCAAGTTTATATGATGACTATGTTGGTTATTTGATCAAATTATGCCTTAGGATACATAATTTGGGGTCATAGGGACCTATTAATGATGATATAAATGGTGTCTAAGGCCAAGGACACAAAATTCAATGTGAAAGTGTGATTAAATACACTTTACAACATGAAAATTAGGTCCACTTAGCCTAGAAAGGCACAACATCCAATGTGAATGTGTAAATCACATTACAACACTAGATTAAAGTTAAGTTAAATTCACAAGACTTCTAGATTGATGTGAAGATGCATTTAAATAAATTTTATAATGTTAAATTAAGGGAAAATGGGTTCATTAAGTCTAGAGAGGCGTGAAATTCTCTAACAACACCTTCACAAGACATTGATAAATGCATTTTATTTAGTTTGCAAGGGTCCAAGACCTAGTGTGGATGTGTAAAACACCTTAGAACACCAAATCAAGGCCTCATTAAGTCCAATTTATCATCAATTATTCTCCAAATCAAGCAAGTTTCCTTTTTTTCTATGGTACACTAGTTACCCAACCAAGACCCTCTCCTAAGTGATACTTCCCCTCCACCCAGAGGAATGAGCATTTACCTATATCCACATTCTCAAAATATGTCCAAGGTAGTCAACTATTCAACAAAATATGCATTACACACAATACATCTCCTTAGTTAGAATATTAATAGAATATGCATCCAATCACATAAATGCATTCCTTCATCTAACATTAAATGAGATGGAATTCATTCATAAAGTAGTGATCTAACAAAGTGCACACACCATTTATTCATCTGCTGAATGCACATTACATTCACATTTTACTGTACATAGTAATAGTAAATAGTAATAATACAATTTGGGGTGTAACATAGACTACCGGTTTACACTCACTCTGAGGTATCGAAACTCCAAGCTACCCACTAGGTGAGTCTTCCAATAAAGTGGCTTAGTGAGAAATTTGTGCCTATGTGTCAGCTCGCATCATACAATGAAAAAGTCATGCCTATGTGTCATCTCTCATCATACTAACCATACCAAATCTATCCCTTTGATAACTTCAATAACGTGCCACAAGACAAAATGAGACAATGATAGAATAATATTAGGCTCAGGTATGTGTAGGATCATCATGGAAAAAATAGGCCCTTAAGTGGCAAAGAATTTAGAAAAATCAGAGTTAGGAAACTTGACGTAAAAATTTGAATAAGTTATCTATATTATTTCAAAAATATGTAAGAATAGAATCTATACAAAATTGAATTTAGTTTCTAAGCTACTAGGTTTATTTAAAAAAAACAAAAATCTATTTGGTGAAAAATTGAAATTTCAATGCAGTAGTACTTAAATTTCAGGGAAAAAATAAGTAGGCGTCTGTCTAACCACCCTAACCAGAATAAAATGATAAAAAAAATTTATATATAAGTAGAGGATTCATGTCTCGATCTGATGCATATTTTTTTGTAATATTTTTCCAAGTAAATAATTAATTATGAATTTTTTATTACAAATTTTAAAAAATATAAAAACTTGTATGTCTGCCCACTTTAACTTGGTCAAAACTTCATGAAATTCATTTTTTTTAATCCTATAGTATGTGAAGCATAGAATATGATGCATATTTTGGATTCAAAAAATGTGATATCGTTTGAAAGCTACATATTTTTTTCAATCAGCCTATCAATCAAGACTTTAGTCATAATTCAAATAGAAAATGAATAATAATTATTTATTAAATTCAAAGTAAAGCATAACTTATATTTGTGGAAATCTAAGAATATCCTTTAAAAACCCTTTTATTTCATCAATTTTGGGTAAAAAAAAGTCATCAGCCACATGGGCCATCATATCACTTACATATTGCCACTTTTTGGCCCATCATGATCCTGCACATAGCCTCCCATACCATATCAAAGCTATCCTTCTAACAACTCCAATAAGGCACCACAATGCAAGGAAAGGATCCAGAAGCAAGCAAGGTGTGTTATGCTAGGTGGCCTTTAATTAGGGTTTCGAGCTTCACGAGGGTAGCAAGTTGTATTATGCCAAAATCTTATGAACATTATATAGTTTTTTGTTCAAGAGGATCTTGCTTTGTTCATGTAAGTTCTTCTTCTTAGGGATCATCATGTCTAATGTCTCTAAGAGAGAACAAGTCAAGAGTAAAAGATTCAAAACTTAGGGAATACAGTGTGTCACATCACCACTAAGAGGAACGTCGTACGCTAAGAAATATTGCACTCTTGGAGGACATAAAACCAAATGACACCACCAATCTTAAAAGGATACATCACAAGAAAAAATAAAATCACACCATAAAACATGCAAAATATTGAAAGATATCGTTGATGTATGCCCCCACTTTAAAGTGATTGCTAACACTATTGTTGTGAGAAATTTCTTTAAAGTACCTAATGTTTACTCCTAAGACATGAGAGCTTCCTCATAAGACCCTGTGCCAAGTCATACGCTTTTGAAATAAAGCTATGTCACAAAAAGGAGGGAGAGGGTTTCCCCAAAAAATACATAACGGATCTATGGATTTGGGGTCAGTATGTCTTTGCTCTAGTACAATGATGTTATAAAGCTCAAAAATGTAATCATTCCCCAAATACTCATAGAACTAGAAGAATGACACATAGAGAGTGAAAACAAAGAAAAATCCTTTCGAGTCAACGTGGAATAGACCTAAATGTCTCAATGCCTTGCGTTATCCCCAAAAGGAAAACACAAGACAAGCGAAAAGGAAAAATTTTATGACATATAGAAGAATGTAGGTACATATAGAGGAATGCACAAAAAGAGAGATACATCAAATGAAACAACATGGGGGATCACATTGCACACATGCAATCACATAAAGAAACATGAAAAATAAAACAAAACACTAGTAAGGCACATGTGTGATGTGAGTCAACCTATAGCAAGTCATTTGCATCCCAATTTCGATCAATATATATGGAAGGTGGGAAACTAGCCAAAGGGACAACAACAAATGTCAAAACTAGGACAAGGCTATCTAACTCCTTGTCCACAGTAAGTGTAGGACAAGGGTGAGCCAAGGTAGGTGATGAGAATGAGATCCTTGTGATAAAGAGAATGATTTTCAATGAGTGTAAAACATGTAATAGTGATCATACTAAGATCATACGACTATTACATGGAAAGGAGCAAAATGCATGCTTTTTTAGTCAAGTTTGATTCTTAGATGGTGCAAAGTTCTTCAATACTTTCTTTAAAGGAAAAAAATCATCATTTTGATGGCCAAAGAATCTATGATAAGAACAATATGGTGCATTCTTATTAGTTTTTCTTTTGGTCAGTTTGCATGTTTAGGTGGTAATTCAATCAAATGCCAACATAAAAGAGTATAGAAGATTATCTCAGTTTTGGATATTTGTAATGAGTTATAAAGAGATTTGGGAGGTTCATACAACTATTGTAACTTAATATTTTTATGTTCATGCATTCATGGTTTCTTCTTCTTTGGTTTGATTACTATGTTGTCATCACTTTTTTCTTCTAACTACAAACCCTTTCCTTTTTTAGAAAAGGATGTGTTAGGAGTAGTAAAATGATCATAATTTGTTGGTTCTTTTCTTTAACGCATGGGAGATGGATTGGAAGGTGGTTGAGGAGGAGGAAATTTTTTTTGAATGATATGGACTAAGGAGAACATGAATTATATCCCTTCTTTATGTTTAAGCATCATTCATACATTCCTTATGAGAGGAATGGCATTACCAGCAATAGGTTTGGTTCTCATAAAGTTTTGTAAAATATTTAATTCCTCATCTAGCCTCCTTATGTTGTCTTGTGGGATATTAGCAATATAATGCACATTATTTGTAGGAAGGGAAGTTATGGGAAATGAAGTATGCATGCTATGATCCATAGGGGGTTGATTATCAACACTATTAGAAAGATAGTTAGAAAACCCAAGATCCATGATGAATGGTGTATCACAGGATGACATGAGTCTCGAATTACGTCTCACAATAGTATTGCTAATATGACACAAAGTTGTAAATCTCATACAAGTTTCACAAATTTAGTGTACAAACCAAAAATGGAAAGAGGCTTAAAATGCAATGTAATGACCTAGAATGTAATGCAATTTTTAGATTCTAAACAAGGTAATTTTTTTATTACACTATATAAAACCTAAAAATTAAGTCTTGTAAATTCAATTTTGAACACACAATGCACTAAATTTACCAAATTAAGTTAGTTATGGTCAAATTAATGAGAATGAAACTCAGCAAATAGCAAAACAAATCTAAAAACAACAAACAAAAGACAAAAATGAATGTTTTAATGCTTAGAAATTCATATTATGGCCTAATCAGGGACTCATTTCCCTAGGGTGAATGGGTCCTAGATTAGGGTTTTGAAACAAATTTTTACTGATTTTCAAGTGTTTTCTAGTGGTTTTCAAATTCAGGTTGGTTACAACAAGTTTCAGTTTTAGTTTATGTAAATGTAATGTGGAATGCAAGTGCAAATTATAAAAAAATGATTACCTAAAAGACCTAATTTGATATGCACTTTTATTTCAATTTTTAAATACAATTTTATATGATGTTTAAATGATATGCAAGATGACTAATTTTGTATTTTTAGATTTTAAAAAAAGTAAATAATGCAATCCTAAAACCCTAGATGCAATGCAAAAGTGAATGCAAATTAGACACACTAAATGAGACTTAATTCAATGCAAATGAATGCAAGATCTAAATGTAGGATGAAAAGAACTCCAAAATTAGAAAAGTACAATGCTCAAAAGGTCGGGTTCACCATAATGAAAAAGGGGAAAAAAGTGTGGTTCACCAAAATGGAAAAAAATGATGAACCAATTTTCACTCTATTTCATTCAATATGTAAGTAATAATGTGTATTTAATAAGTTACAGAAATTAAATCTAACCCAAATACCAATAAAAAGGAAGATTTGGAAAGGGTCAAATGTTGTGTACCTATTGCAAAAATTGCTTTTTCGAATCTCACTAAGGACTCATTCGCCCTATGGAAAATGGGTCCTGGATAGGGCTCTAGAAATCAATTTATGGATTATGTTCTTCTCAATTTGCACTCCCAGATTCTATTTGGGCACTGTTGAAAAGCCATAAATAAATCCTATAGCTTAATTTTCATGATTTGACAACTTTCTTTGCAACTTTGACAACTTTTGCAATTTCACTCTCCAAATGATCTTCAACCTAAAACCTACAATCACACATCAAAGAGAGAAAAATGTTATTTTGTTAGGGAATAGGGGTTTTCCTTGGTCAAACCTCATTTTGGTAATTAAACCTTGAAATGAAACAATGCATGAAAGGAATGATGAATGAACAAATATAATGTCACAACTCACCACACCTTAATTGAAACCTTGGAATACAAATCTACAATTTAGTATTAAGTAGCCTCAATGAATGTAGATCTTGATCATGAAGTTTGATTAGAAATAATGCCTTGAATATGCTTAAATTGATCTTGAATACTACAAAACATTAGCTCAACAACATGCATGATGCAATCCATCTTTGACATGACAATTGGAATCTTGATTGTTGCAATATTCTTCAATAAATATTCCCTTGAATTCCTTAGAAATGTTGTTGATCACACTTGCTCATAAATTTTCTAGAATTATTGAAGACTTGAAATTGCTAGGTGAAACTAAGTGAAATAGCCTTGCATTTATACATATCTTATCATTAATTCTCGAAATTCAAATATCACAAGACGACACTGAATTGTGGATTTGAAATCATTAAAATTCTACCAAAAACATATTTCAAGGAGGGGTCCTAGGTATAAGTAAGGAGCCATTTGCCATAGGGTGAATGGGTCCTAAGTAACTCACCTAGGACACACTTCAGACAATGCAAAATGTTATGTGAAAATAGGGTCCTATGACCTAGTGAGGACTCATTCGCCATGTGGCAAATGGGCCCTAGGTCACTAACCTAGGACACAAACCTAAAATTGAGTGTTTTGTAATGGTATTTATGAATGTCAAGTTTTATCCCTCAAAATTTTTATTTAATCGGGCTTGGATTTGAATTAAAGGTGCCAATTAAGGAAAAATTAATGTCAATTAATTAATAAAGCCCTAGATTAGCATGAAATTTTAAAGATACACTTTACAACACCCTAAATAAGGCATAATTAAGTCCATTTAGTTTAACGGGCCATGAAATTAATGTGAATGTGTAAAACACATTACAACACTAAATCAAGGCATAATTAAGCTCATTTCATTATTAATTATTCCCAAATTAAGGAAAAAGGGATACTTTTTCTATTACTACAATTATTAAGGAATACAAACAATAGTAATAAAAGATTATGATAAGACATATGCTCCAATAGCAAGGATGGAAACCATATGGGTAGTCTTAGAAATAATAGCACAACACAAGTGGAAGGTGTACGGTAATCGCACAATAATGAGTGCCACTTTTTGGTCAAAGTAGGACATTGAAATAAACATTTTTAACTAAATATTCACTTTCTATGACATATAGTAGCTAAATCATTAAGAATTAGAAGATCATTTGAACTAGTGATTTGTGACAATTTCTGTGTAGATTCTAAATTCTTTTTTATATTTTTGAAATAAATTATTATTCTTTTATGTGACTTTTAATAACTTACTTTTCATAGTAAATAACATTTTCAAAAAGTGACATTTATGTAGTAATGCATAACTTTTTTCCTAGAAAGGATAAAATTCTAATTTTTAAATTATAGATTTGTAACATCAATATCTAGTCCATGAATATTTTTTCATAATTTTTTGTTGCATATTTTATTTTAAATTAATTTTTGAATTTAGGGTAATTATAATTTGTACATAGGTGTATGTCATAACACATAACTTGTTTTGTATATAT
Source organism: Sequoia sempervirens (assembly GCA_007258455.2). Lineage (NCBI taxonomy): Eukaryota > Viridiplantae > Streptophyta > Pinopsida > Cupressales > Cupressaceae > Sequoia > Sequoia sempervirens. Next base: position 891,771,943 of record VDFB02271358.1, read on the forward strand.
CAAAATTCAAAAAAACATATAGTTGAACAAGGACATCAATACCTAGTGCATAGATATTTTTTGGAATATTTCTTTAGTATTTTATTATTTTTCCACATGTGTAGAACAATGAACTTGATGTTCAGTGAAAATCCTATGTTTAGTAAAAATTAGAAAATAAATACATAATAAAAGAAATATATACTAAATTTATAGTTTGTTAGAAATCTCTTTTCAAGGACTAAGATCTTGCAATTTATCTTGTCAAGTTAATTTCATTATAAGGTCCAACTCGAGGTTTGAAACTAGAATTCTAAGGAAATTTTCAAGCAAACATTGAACTTAGTGTAGAATCTAACGCCCTTCATTTGAAGGTATGTCATTCCCACACAAAAAAATATAAAAATACCTTTGAGCAAATGTAATTTCCAAAAATGGAAAATAGGGGGGGACTTCGAATGAAGGTCCCTTTTTATTCCCTTTCTATAAATTTCCATAAAAGGAACAAAAAGGGACCTTTATTTGAAGGTCCTTTTTTACCATTTTTGGAAATTACCTTCGTTCCAAAGTTTTTTACATTTTCAACATTCGAACGAAGGTAATTTTTCACATACCTTCAAATGAAGGTACCTTCATTCAAATGTTTGAAGAAAAACCTTATAACAAAGGGATTTTCATTTTTTACTTGCATCTAAGATCAAAAATTTGATGTCCCAAGTTTGGGACCCATTATTGTGGGATGACCCTATATCAAATAGACATGAAGTCTAACTTCATAAATGGAGTGACCAAAGAATTTTATCTTAAAAAAATACCCATCTATGAAGTTCTAGGACAAGAATAAAAGTATATATGTTGAAGAAAGCTCTTTATGGGCTCAAGCAACCACCTTGGACATGGTACAGTAGAATAGATTCATATTTGTCAAGCAATGGCTTTAGTAAAAATAATGATGATCCCACTCTCTACATCAAGGAAACTTATGATAATATTTCAATTTTTGACTTGTACATGTGGATGATTTAATTTTTAAAGGGAATGATGATTTTATATTTATTGATTTTAAAGAAGCCATAAAAGAGAGTTTGAATTGACAAACTTAGATCTTCTAAAACAATATTGGAGTAGAAGTAAAATAAATAAATCTTGGTATTCCTTATCTCTCAAGAAAATTATTTAGAAAAGATATTAAAAAGATCTAAAATGCAAAATATCAAGCTTACACCAATACCAACAGTTACAAGTCTAAAATCAAGCAAGGAAGATTATAGTAGCAATGTGAATCCAACTCTATCAAGCAAGTAATAGAATCTTGAAGTATGTTAATTGCATACTACAACAAACTACACTGACAGTGATTGGGAAAGAATTGTAGATGATAGGAAGAGAACATTGAGATGTGTTCCACTTAGGTTCAAGTACCATTTCATGGACATCCAAAGCCATAGTTTCTCTTTCCATATATGAATTTGTGTATATAGCAACAAATGTAGTAGCATGTCAAGCTATTTAGCTACAAAGAATCCTAGAAATTTTGAAAGAAGAACATGAAGATGGTATAACCATCTATTTTTAAATGATAATGTATTATCAATAGCCTTGATGAAGAATCCAATATTTTATGGACAAAGAGAGAACATAGAGATCATGTATCACTTCATAAGGGAGCTATATGGAGAAATCAAATTTCAATATTACAAGTCTGAGCAGTACTCGCAAACATTTTTACCAATCCACTCACAAGAGATGTTTTTAAATTCCTAAGAGAAATATTGGGCATCATAGATAGAGTGACAAGATCTTTGGAGCTCTCCTAGTCATATCTATAAGTCATGTATAGTCGAGCTCTTAAATTTGAGCTCTAGAATTCAAGATTTGGAAGTTTTGGAAGCTTTGAAAGTTGAGCTTTGAAATGAGTCAAGCTTTGAAAGAGCTCCAAAATGGTCAAGCTCTAAAAGTTTCAAAATGGTTGAGCATTGAAAGAGCTACAAAATTTTAGTTCTAGAAGCCCCAAAAATTGAGCGTTGTAATGGTCAAGCTCTGGAAGAGCTTCAAAATGAACAGTTTTAGCTCCAAAAAGTACAGAATGAGCATGAAGTAGACTCAAGATTAAGGGAAGATGTTGGAATTTAGTAATCTTGTGCTAGAGCATTAATTCCATATGTGTACCTCACCCCTAACTAATAGCTCTTTAATCTTGCAACCATCAAATAATATTTATTTTTGGGGGCTCAATTTCTAACTCCAATTTTTAGAAATTTTTGAGCAATAGTTATTTTTTTCTTGGTGAGGGGATTCATCATGGTAGCCGGTAGGTGAATTTAAAATGGGAAGACATGAACAAAGGAAAAGAGGAGAAGAAAATAGTTAGTAGAGTAGAGAGTGAAGAGTTGGAGAAGACAACTACAACAACAACAACAAAAGAGGAAGAATAGAATAGAGAAGTGAAAAGTGAAAATGATAGTGTACCAATAGTAGCTATAGTCATGTACACAACATCTCTAGAAATAATTGCAATTAGTACGTAATAATTTTCATGTATAAGGAATCTTCATATAAATTCAAAATATAATATCTCTATTTTATGAATCCTATTCTTCTCCTTTGGTCTTTGTAGTTTTTTTTTATTCGATTTTGTTTCTAATAGTTGGCATCAAATTTGTAGTCTTTGTGTGTTAGTTTAGATTTTATTCCAACAAGAATGCAAGCCTAACAAGAGTTTTCTTTGAAGCTTTGGAGAGGATGTTGCACATCAACGTTCGCAACAACAAATATTCATAGTGTTGGATAATGGGAGTTCAAATTAGATAAAATATGTGTTCAAGAAATGATAATTTATTGTCATTTTTTTTTTATTATAAGAATTTATTATATTTTTTATTATTATAATATAATATTTTTAACCAATAAAAAGATTCTCAAAAATAAATATATATAAGAGTTTGTTGAATCATTTTTTTTATTTTATAAATTTATACTTCCCTATGCAATTGAGTAAATCATAGGCCTTATTAATCCTTTCATTACTATTCATCTTAGACTACTACTTTCAGCTTTTATCTTTATGACTTTAATAAGTCAAGTGTACTAGACTCGTATCGAGTTCAAATCCTAGTTGCTTGTATAGATTAAAAAAATGTATCAAATAACATACAGTTTTTAACGTATACCACATTTCAACATTTTCCTAAACTTTGAATGTAAAGCTTTCAAAATCCGTTGGCTTCCAACTCCATTTCTTGATTCATATAGATAGAGATGTTTAATTATATTAAATGTTTGAATAATTAAAACAGACTTTAAAATAAAATAGAGATTACAAAAACAACAAATCAATCCAGTGTTTAGTAAAGATTAAAAATATATATTTTTTAAAATGTGTGACATTATTTTTTAAGATAACCTAGACATTATTTATAAAAAAAAATCAGAGTAACATTATTTTTTTCCAATCTATTACAAACAATGAAACAATTATTATATAAAAAAAATACTCTAAAATTGAATTGACAAAAATATTTAAACTAATCTTTTATCATACATAAACTGCATTAAAAAATACACTATCTAATAATTAATGGCAAATATTTATAAATTATTAAACTTATAAAAACAGGGTCCAATTGCATAGACAACTCTCAAAATATAATTTTTTGAGTCATAAAAAAATAGTGCATCAAATTCCTTATTTTAACTGCACTCGAACTAAAAATAATTTCTGCATGCTGTGAAATATCTTTTTTCTCATAGTTATCAACACTGTAAATATCTCCATAATCTCCGAGAATAGATGTAGACAAGACTTTGCTTATCACCGAGCTGACAGGAAGTGTGAAAGAAAGGTAACATCGTAAGAATCACTTTCATTCTCGGTCAATATGTCCCATGACTTGGACATCTCCTCTTTGTCAGTCAGGAAATTGTAGCAAAAGAAAGATGTCATAATTCGATTGCTTGTCAACATCCTCATCTGTCCAGAATTTTTGGCGGCTTTGGTGGCTTGGCAAGCCAACCCAATAAATAAAAAGCTAGATATGGTTAGCGTTCGCTGAGAATAAACAGAGAAAAACAGAGGTGTAGGGTACATCTTGGATGGGCATCAGTACCTTGTTTCTTGCTCTGCCCAGCTCTTTACAAGGTCAAGGGAATCGTAACTGAGCCGATTTGTGTACTGTAACAACTAAGGATTCGAAGGGGAAAAGAGGCCCACTGTAAACACACAGGCCCTGCATACTTTTCAGGTAAGAAAATCAATGATTTCTTGTCAATCATCTCGTGAAACAATTTTGTAAATATTTATGTACCTTCTGAAGGAAAGACCATACAAGCCAGGTGCAGCAAATTTCTCAAATTGAGTCCGTTCTTGGCATAAATATTTCTGACCCATTTACATGTGTTGTTAGATCTGGGTGTTTCTTGAATGTGAGGTATTCGTTCTACAAAAATGGCAGCCTTAAGGATTACAGACAGAACAACGCAGTTTTCTTGTTCAAGAAACGGAGGAGAATCGGTGGAAGAAAAAGAAGAAGAAGCCAATCTTGATCTATATTTCTATTTAAGTGAAAAGCAAGAATCAGTAACAGATGAAGGGGAAATCAGTAATAATCTCCAATCAACTGTAGAGGAACTGAAATGTGGAGAGCCAACAAGGCAGCTTCCAGCTCTCCGTCAACTCCGAAAGATTTACAGTTTCGAAGACGACTACATCAACGCAGAACTAGTGCCTCTGTTGGTTGATTGTCTGCCAAGGAACGATTCGACGGAGCTTCAGTATGAGGCAGCTCGTATGTTACGCTATCTCGCCAGAGATGAGCCTGCTGTGTTGATTGAAAACAACGCAGTGCCGTACTTAAGCGACCTCTTGAATTCCCCTAGCGAAGATGTGCAGGAGCAGGCGGTACGGGCCATGGTCGTTGTTGCAGAGCAAGCTCTCCTCTCCTTCCACGGTAGAGCCATCACTGAGGACATTATCTTTAATCTTCTTCCTTTCTTCTATCGCCCCAAATCTCCCTTTCAGCTCTTCTGGTTTGCCCTCAAAGCACTGGTATATATCATACGTTGCAAACCCATTGCGGACACGGTCGTTGCCCTTCCAACCCTGAAGGATCTTCTTGAACCAGGGGAAGACACCCAAGTACAGAGGCTTGCTTGCGAGGCTCTTTCATCTTTTTCTCAAGGACATGAGGGTGCTGAATATATCATTGTAAACGACATTTGTCCATGTCTTGTTGAGCTTCTGTTTCACGATTCTCCACGCGTACTGCTTTCTGTCATGGAAACTATGGCCAACATTGCACAGTATGGGAATTATAAGGAGGTTATCAATGAGAGGGCACTCCCGCGCATTGTGGCAATTGTTTCAAGTGGTGACAAGAGAGAGTCAGATATAGTGTCGAAGCTTCATAAGGAGTTTTGTAGGTTGGTGGCCTGTATCACAAGTCTCACCCAGGACGACATTAAGGTTCTAATTAAGGCAGGAGTAATTTATGCACTTGTGAGGCTTCTTGCAGAGGCAGTAGATGGTTTAAAGGAAGTAGCAGCTGTTGCAATTGTTAATGGTATTACATATGGGAGTGACGAGCAAGTGAGATACTTTGTGGATCTTGATTGTATAAATCTCCTTAGTAATCTGATTACACCTAACAATAGAAGCCTTGCACAAACTTGCCTTGATGGCGTGGAGAGGATGTTGAAGCTCACAAAAGTGGAAAACAAACACCCACATCTTTTCCGAAATACTAAGATCGCTGATTTCGTTAATACACAAATACAAAGCATTCCTACCAGTTGGCTAGATGAAGAGTACCGTGGTCTTCTACTTCCTCCTGCTAAGAAGCCTTTTACCAGTTGGGTAGATGCAGACTACCGGTTTGTCAATACATCCAAAAAAATGAAGTTTAGATGAGAACGATCAAATTGAATGCCATCTAAATTTTGAACTCCCTTTTCTCTTGTACATGCCAGCTTTCTCGTTCATTTCAATTAATCATTCAAGCTCTAATATGAAGCAATTTAAGCTTTGACTGAATAAAATGAGTTCGCTATACTGTTCTTTCAAGAGTTTGTGCATACACCCCTGAGAACAGATGGAATGCATGTAAAAAGGTTGGGGCTCTTTTTAAAATTTCTATTTATTTTTCATTATAAGAATTTTTATGAATTATTTTTACAAAGTTTGAAGTTAAGTCAGTGATAGGAATTTTTTTTCTCTAATTTAACATAATTAATGCTTATAGAAAAAGATTTTCAAGTGTCTTTACTTATGAATAAAAAATTTCATGGTGTTACGTCCTTAATTTTGATCAAGTATTACTAATCAAGTTAATAATGTTGTGATAATTTGAAAGATATCTCTCGACGATATATAATTTTTCAATAACGATAAAGGTTTGATTTGTGAATTGAAGTCTTATCTTTTAGCACAATTTGAGATGAATGACTTAGGAATGGCTAGGTTCATCTTGCGGATGGATATTAGAAGAGATAGAGCTAACATAAGTCTTTGGTTGGGCCAAAGTATGTGAAGTCGATGTTGGATAGATTTAGCATGTCAACTTGCAAAGCTTTGTGTGTTACTATTTTTGCGGAGACTAAGTTGTCATTTGAGAAATGTCCAACTTCTACTAGGGAGATGGAGGGTATGGCTAGAGTACCTTATGCTAGTGTTGTTGGGAGCTTAATGTATGCTATGGTATGTACAATACCATCCATTACCCAAGTAGAGGGATACCATAATCATTTTCAGGGTCTAATTGCAAGAACTGCCCATGGCCTAAAAGAGCATTTGAAGGCCCTTGAGATTTTTTTCCATGAGGTTGGGATGCAAGTAAATACCAACAAGTCCAAAGTCATGATTTTTTTCTTTCAAAAGGAAGAAGCAGTAGTTTAACTTTTTCTTTGAGGGAAGTGCATTGGAAATACTAGAAGAATACAAGTACTTAGGAATTGATTTTCACAATAGGCTCAACTAGGTGACTTGTAGAGAAAAAGGGATACAAGGTGGGTGGAGAGTTTCTTTCCTACTCCAAAATAGATGTAGGAAATTGAAGTTCTGGGATTGGAAAACCAAGAAAATCCTTTTTGGTTTGTTGGTCGTGTTGGATGTCCTCTATGGTTGTGAGTTTTGGGAGAATAGCATGTTAGCCCACAAGTGGAGGCAAGTTGAAAGAATCCAAAACATTTAATTACTAGTAATATCAAGGTCAAATCAACAATCAACTATGAGATCATTTTGGCTGAAGCGAGTATATTCCCAATAGAGGCATCAGCAATAATTTGTTTGATAAGTTATTTAAAAAGGTTGATAGCATGGATAAGCATCGCTAGCCCAAGATGGTTGTCGAGGAGAAATTAGAGCATAGGAAAAAGACTTGGATGAAACAAAACATCAAATAGATGAGCAAGTGGGACATTAATCTACATGAATTTCCTAACACTAATGAAGAGATAAAAAGTTTGTGTTAGAAAAACTCAGGATTGTCATGTGGATGAAACAAATTGGTCGTAAAAAAGTATACTATATCAAATAGTTCAACCCCTCCTGGAAGGATGATGAAAAAGCTTATTTGAAGGTTGCAGTTAAGGGTAAAGCTAAAATTTTAGTTGCGCAATTGAATACTAGCTCTCATCATCTTAGATGCGAGACAGGTGGATGACCAGTCCCTAAGGAGGAATGGGATGAAAGAATTTGTATTTTCTACAACAAAGGGGTTGCTGAAATTGAACGACACTTCATCTTTGATTGTGCGGCATATGGGGTATTCATATTTAGTTTGAAAATATTCTGAAGGAGGGCAGTTTGAATGGGCTATTTGAGGAGTCAAGACTCCACGAAACCACAAGTTTCTTGGTCAAGATACATAATAGAAGAGGTGACATCGAAAGGAACTTGAAAATGTATTAATGTTGTGTTCCTTGGTCTCTTAGACTGTTTGGTCTCGAGGATATCATTAAAATTACTTCATTCATTCATTCATAACGTTGAATATAAAGCTTTTAAAATCCTTCACTTTTGTTGGCTTCCAACTCCTTTTCTCGATTCTTATAAATAGAGATTTTTAATTATGTTAAATGTTCAAATAATTATAAAGACTTCAAAATAAAACAAATATTACCAAAACAATATATCGGTTGAGTGCTCAGTAAAGATTAAAAATATGTATTTTTTAAATGTGTGTTGACACTATTTTTAAATGATACCATAAATACTATTGATAAAAAAAAATCAAATTAACACTTTTTTTTCCAATCTATTACAAACGATAAACAGTTATCGGCATCTGTAAATATGAGCATAATCTCTGAGAATAGATTTACGAGTATAACAGGATTTTGGTTATCACCGAGCAGACAGGTAGTATAAAAGATCGATCCTCTCAAGAATCACTTTCATGACTTGGGCATCTCCTTTTATATAGTCAGGAAATTGCAGCAAAAGAAAGACATCATAATTCGATTGCTTCTCAACATCCTCATCTGTCCAGCATTTTTCACGGCTTTGGTAGCTTAGCAAGGCAACCCAAGAAATGAAAAGGTAGATATGGTTAGCGTTCGCTGAGAATAAACAGAGAAAAACAGAGGTGCAGGGTATATCTTGGATGGGTGTCAGTGCCCATCGTCAGATTTCAAGCACTTGTTTCTTTGAGGGATGAACAGGGTACCTGTGGGTGGTTCAAACCTTGTTTCTTGCTCTGCCCAGCTCTTTACAAGGTCAAAGGAATCGTAACTGAGCCGATTTGTTTACTGTAACAATTAAGGATTCGAAGGGCAAAAGAGGTCCACTGTAAACACACAGGCCCTTCATACTTTCCAGGTAAGAAAATCAATGATTTCTTGTCAATCATCTCGTGAAACAATTTTGTAAATGTTTATGTACCTACTAAAGCAATGACCATACAAACCAGGTGAAGCAAATTTTTGAAATTCAATCTGTTCTTGGCATAAATATTTCAGACCCATTTACATGTGTTGTCAGGATCTGGGTGTTTCTTGAATGTGAGGTATTCGTTCTACCAAAATGGCAGCCTTGAGGATTACAGACAGAACAACGCAGTTTTCTTGTTCAAGAAACAGAGGAGAATCAGTGGAAGATAAAGAAGAAGAAGCCAATCTTGATCTATATTTCTATTTAAGTGAAAAGCAAGAATCAGTAACAGATGAAGGGGAAAGCAGTAATAATCTCCAATCAGCTATAGAAGAACTGAAATGTGGAGATCCAACAAGGCAGCTTCCAGCTCTCCGTCAGCTCCGAAAGATTTACAATTTCGAAGACGACTACATCAACTCAGAACTAGTGCCTCTGCTGGTCGATTGTCTGACAGGGAACGATTCGACAGAGCTTCAGTGTGAGGCAGCTCGCATGTTGCGCTATCTCGCCAGAGATGAGCCTGCTGTGTTGATTGAAAACGACGCAGTGCCTTTCTTAAGCGACCTCTTGAATTCCCCTAGCGAAGATGTGCAGGAGCAGGCGGTACGGGCCATGGTCGTTGTTGCAGAGCAAGCTATCCTCTCCTTCGACGGTAGAGCCATCACTGAGGACATTATCTTTAATCTTCTGCCTTTCTTCTATCGCCCCAAATCTCCCTTTCAGCTCTTCTGGTTTGCTCTCAAAGCACTGGTATATATCATACGTTGCAAACCCATTGAGGACACGGTCATTGCCCTTCCAACCCTGAAGGATCTTCTTGAACCAGGGGAAGACACGCAAGTACAGAGGCTTGCTTGCGAGGCTCTTTTATATTTTTCTCAAGGACATGAGGGTGCTGAATATATCATTGTAAACGACATTTGTCCATGTCTTGTTGATCTTCTGTTTCACGATTCTCCACGCATACTGCTTTCTGTCATGGAAACTATGGCCAACATTGCACAGTATGGGAATTACAAGGAGGTAATCAATGAGAAGGCACTCTCGCGCATTGTGGCAATTGTTTCACGTGCTGACAAGAGAGAGTCAAATATAGTGAGGAAGCTTCATACGGAGATTTGTAGGTTGGTGGCCTGTATCAAGAGCCTCACCCAGGACGACATTGAGGTGCTAATTAAGGCAGGAGTAATTTATGCACTTGTGAGGCTTCTTGCAGAGGCAGTAGATGGTTTAAAGGAAGAAGCAGCTGTCGCTATTGTTAATGTTATTACATATGGGAGTGGCGAGCAAGTAGGATACTTTGTGGATCTTGATTGTATAAATCTCCTTAGTAATCTGATTACACCTAGCAATAGAAGACTTGCACAAACTTGCCTTGATGGCGTGGAGAGGATGTTGAAGCTCACAAAAGTGGAAAACAAACACCCACATCTTTTCCGAAATACTGAGCTCGCTTTTTTCATTAATACACAACTACAAAGCATTCCTGACGGTTGTCTTGAACAATGGCTAGATACAGAGTACTGTGGTCTTCTATTTCCTCCTGCTAAGAAGCCTTTTACCGGTTTGTCAATACATCCATGAGAATGAAGTTTAGATGAAAACGATCAAATTGAATGCCATCTCTAATGCCATCTAAATTTTGAACCCCCTTTTTCTTGATATGCCAGCTTTCTTGTTCATTTCAATCAATCATTCAGCTTTCTTGTTCATTTCAATTAATCATCCAAGCTCTAATATGATGCAATTTAAGTTTTGACTGAATAAAATGAGTTCGCTATGCTGTTATTTCCAGAGTTTGTGCATACACCCCTGAGAACAGATGGAATGTATGTTAAAAAGTTGGGTCTCTTTTTAAAAATTTCTATTTCTTTCTAATTATAAGAATTTTTATGAATTATTTTACAAAGCTTGAAGTTAAGTTAGTGATAGGAATTTTTTTTCCTAATTTAACAAAATTAATGCTTATAGAAAAAGATTTCCAAGTGTTTTTATTTATGAATAAAAAACTTAATGGTGTTAAGAAGCATTGTTGGAACTTGCTATGACAAGAAAGAATCCTTGAAACTTCCTCAATTTTGATCAAGTATTACTAATGAAGTTAATAATGTTGTGATAATTTGAAAAAAATCTCAATGTTATATTATTTTTCAATAATTTGTCAATTGAAGTCTTATCTTCTAGCATAGTTTGAGATGAATGACTTAGGAATGGCTAGGTTCATCTTGCAGATGGAGATTAGAAGAGATAGAGCTAACATAAGTCTTTCATTGGGCCAAAGCATGTGAAGTGGATGTTGGATAGATTTAGCATGTCAACTTGAAAACCTTTGTGTGTTACTATTTCTGCAGAGACTAAGTTATCGTTTGAGAAATGTCCAATTTCTCATAGGGGGACAAAGGATATGGCTAGAGTACCTTATGCTAGTCTTGTTGGGAGCTTAATGTATGCTATGGTATGTACAAGACCATACATTACCCAAGTAGAGGGATTTCATAGTCATTTCAAGGTTAATCTTGGACGAGTACATTGGGATGTAGTGAAGAGGGTCTCTAGGTACTTGTGGGGTACCTTTGAGTAGTCCATTTTTTTATCATGGTAAATCTACAAGAGACCAACACTTAATGACTATTCATGGGTTTGTAGATTTTGATTGGTTTGGGGTTATTAACAACAAAATATCCACCGATGGAATGTTTTCACTATGTTTAGTGGTACTAGAGCAATTGAATGAGCAAGCGACAGGTTGTGGTCACTTTGTCATAGAAGTAGAGTACATGGTAGTTACACGTGCTTATAAGGAATCTATCTAACGTGAGTGATTTTGTTCATATGTGGGTTTGATTCCATGGGATATTATAGTTTTATATAGTAGTCAAAGTGTAATATGTTTAGAAACAAACTTGAACTTTCATGTGAGGATAAAGTATATTGATGTATAATACCACTCTTATCGCATATCAAAAGATGGGAAGCTAAAAGAAAGAAGTTGGGTCCACATATAGGGGAAGTTTCGAGTTTGCAAAAAATCTCAACAAAAAATGGGTCTCCGTTTAGGTTCAAGCTCCTAAACCTAAATTTTTAAAATGGGTACCTCTGTTTAATTACATAATAGTTTAGAACGGGTACATGTTTTAGCTCATGGGTACACATTTCATAGAATTTTGAATTTGAAATCCATGCCTTTGCTTCTTTTTTTAAGCTTGAAAATCCCCCCTTAGCCTTGGACCTACAAGTACAATGTCATGAAAACATCAATAGAAAAATTGACTTTGGAAATATGGTTGACAACTTTATTTTCATAGTTTTTTAATGAAATTGAAACCCATTATAGATGATGATGTCTAGTTTTCAAATATATAATTTTTTTATGATTAGATTATTTTATTTAGTTTTTAATTAATTTTTGACGAATTTGGTCCATAAACTTAAAATGTCAAGTTTTTGTATTTTTAATAACTTCTATTTGTTTAAATTTCTTGTAAAACAAATTATATGACATCAATATAGACACAATTCTTTACACGTTGAAAAAAAACAAAAAATGATTAGTTTAGCTCAAATTATGGTGGCTATACACAAGGGATTTTCAAAAACAATAATTAGAGCTAATAAAAAATTAATGGAGATGCTCGTCTTCCAAATCTTTCATTACAATTTTGGTTTGCAGATTGTTTTCATGCGCTTGGTGACTCATTGGGAAGCTTTCTAGTAGTGGATTCAGACACAACTAATTTCATTCACACAACTTTCGCCTACATCCTTATAGACATGGATGTCACAGGTGATCTTCCTACAGACATCACTTTTAAGTTTGTTGATCCCATCTGGATGCAACTTTTAGACTATGCAGGCTTACCCTTCTGATGCAAGAAATTTTTTGAAACGGTTCATATGGCCAACTCCTGCTCCAGAAACATTAAAAATTTTGAACAGTAATCCTAGTGGGTCGATGCTCAGCCTCATCATTACTCAATCAAAACCCCGTCAAAGGTGTTGGAGGAAAATTCAAAACCTTCTCAAAAGCCTAGATCCTCTCCAAAAGTTGTGACAGGGAAAGATAAGGCATATCAAGCTATGAATCCCTCCATAGAAGCAAAGCTACCTCAACAATCGAATAGGGTTAATTTAAATTCACTAAAATTCTTTTCTCATAGCACAGTCCTTAATCTAATAGCCAAATCTTCTCAAATGCTAAATTTAATCGCCAAATCTTCTCAAATGTGAGACAAGTGCTCCTCTCCCCCAGTGTGTGAGAGTGAACCAAGTACTTTTCAAAACATGAATACTTCAAAAATGCAAAAGGAGGTTGGGGAGGAATAGCAAGAAGTACAAAATAAGAAAAAATATCTCAAAGCGGATTTGAATCGGATTAAAATTCAGTTGCATCCTCACACCAAATTTGGTGTATAGAATGCAACTTAGACTAAGTAGATGGGTTTTTACCTCTTTGATGCAATGATGCATGCAATCCAAGGCTAGCCATTGATGTAATTTTTACTTTTAATCAATAAACTTACTCTTACATATAAAAAAATGAAGTAAAATAATGGAAATGCTCGCCATCAATATCTATGCTCCATTTAATCCTTTTTTGGCATAAGAATAGTCATTACTTGTTTTTGAACATGGATACATGTTGACATTATTTGTTTGACTTGGAACATAAATTTTTTGGAACCCTATTAGACACTTAACCTTCTAGGATCTTTCACCTAAAAGGGAAGGAATAGGGTTAAAAATGCTTATGGGGTGTGCAAGAAGTTGAGTCCACTTTTTGGCCAAAAAGTGGAAGTGTTTTCCCTGATTTTCAGCATTTTACACATTTGACCTTAAAATTTGAAGCACTTAGAGATGAAATCTTCAAAAAAGTCACTAATAATAAAATGTAGTACTCAGAGTCTAGTTTCCAAATATATAATTTATTTCAATACCCAGATTGTACAAATTGAGTTTCAATAGGCATTTCTAAAAACCACTGTTTAAAAGTCACTTTTTTTTACCATACCATGCATGTGTACAACATCCATATTTTGACCTAAATTATCGTATTTTTCTAAATCCTTTTGGGAAAATATTTGTGACTCACTGAAGCTTGTTCTCGATATTTTTTTGTAATTTTTTATTGAATACTTTTTTGTTAATTTTTTATTAGGCATATTTGTCGTTGAAAAATCGTCGTGTACGACATGCATAAGATGACCTTAACTTATCATTTTTTGATTTTTTTTAAATTGAAAAGAATTGTTTGAAGTTTGTTCTCGTGCAATCCATTCGTCAAAATGTTATGTTGATCAAAAGTTATTAAAATATTTAAAACCCTAATATTTAAAGTTTATGGACTAGTTTCATTAGAAATTAATTGAAAAATAGAAAAAATAATCCAATTGTAAAAAAAATTATATATTTGGAATGTACATTGTCTCATCTAAAATGGGTTTTAATTTCATCAAAAAAATCTGCAAAAAAAATTGTCAGCCATATGTCCAAACTCGGTATTTTTCTCTGACATTATTAGGACCTTCAACTTGCAGGTCAAACCAGGTTGAAGGCCTAGGTTCGGATTCCCAATGCTTTTCCCCAAAACCAAAGAAATGAAAATTTTTTTGAAACGGGATAAAATCGCCAAAAAAATTTCCATTTTTGGAATTTTAAAAATGGGATCCTTTTGAAAATTTTCCAAAAGAAATTTCCAAAATGGAAAATTTTCAGATCGGGATCCCGTTTTAAAACTTTCCATTTTTGGAAATTTTGTTTTTTAAAAAACGGATCCCGTTTTTAATTTAGGCTCGGGATCCCCTTTTTTAAAAACAGGATCCCGTTTCTTACAAGTGGGATCCTGTTTTTGCAATGCCGTTTTTTTTTTGTCTAAGGCAAAAACTTCCACATTTCGTGGACTCAACTTCTTGCACTTACCCTATGTTCACATTCAAAAGTTAATGTGATATGTATGCAATATGCCTAGATGTGATGTTTGAATACAAGAAATAAAATGAACCGTAGATTTTTGGCTCCTATGCACTCTCTAACTCTTCAAGGGTTTTTCACCTAAAAGGAGAGAGTTAGGCCAAAAATGCTAAAGGGTTCATTCAAATTATGTTATGTGTGATGTTAATTACGCTAAATGAAATGATCTAAGTGCAACTAAACTATGAAATTGATCGAATATGAATGCAAAAACTAAGAAACAAGTGATGTTTGATTGACTAATGAATGAAAACTAGAGGAAAATAACTTGTTTGAAAACACATTGTGTAATGCAACAATGAACTAGAAATGAATGCAAAACTCAACAGAAATGAACCAAACTGAAGTGTGCACCTGAGATATGGATGAGGACTGGAAATGACTTTTGGAATGTTGTTGATGCTGAAATTTAAGCCTGGTGGGACTCATTTGCCATGCTAGGCAAATCAATCCCAGTTTTGGTAAACTTGAGCTGAGAATTTGTTTCTGTCAAAAAGGGTGTTAAAAAATCTAGAAAACATGAAACTAACCTAGAAGTGGGACTCATTCACCACCCATGGAGAATGAGTCCACTTTTGAATTTTTGAATATTCAAGAGTGAATTTTGGAGCTTCTGATATGCACTTCAGACTTCTACAGGTGTGCGCTTCTGAAACTCTAATTTACGAGTCTGAAAATGAGATTGTGTTGATTCTTTGACTTGTTGAATGAAGAGAGGACTTTAACAACCTTGCAACTTGATCTTCAATGATTTCCAAGCTTCCAAGAGATCTAAATCTGTAAACACACAAGAAGAGAAGAAGAAATGTTGATTGTTAGGGCATGGGGGTTTGCCTTGGTCAAACCCCATTTAGGTAATTAAACCAAAATGATGAATGAATAGAATGAAACATGCAATAATGGAATAGATTACCTTTCCATGATGATAGATCTTGAGAGTATGCAACAAAACATGTATAATCTACCCTTGGATTTCTTAGGAAGCTAAATCAATGACTTACAATGTGAAAGCCCTAGCTTGCTTGACTTAAAATAGAGAAATGATAGATGAATAATGAATAAGGAATGTGTGAGATGGGAGAGAGATGTTAAATGAGGAGAAAAAAAAATATTTATACACTCTTGTGTCTTATTTATACATTCCTACCTCATCATAGGCTGACATCAAGTGTTTTTGAATAAAAACCCGAAAGGAAATTTAAAATATTTTGAATTTGGGGCCAAGGGGGACTCATTCACCACCAATGGTGAATGGGTCCCATCTAGGACCTAAAAATGTGTGTCGGGAAATATGTTGTATTTAATGTTGTTTGTCAGGATAATATTCAAAAATACACTTAATTAAGCATATGAGGGTATAAAGGGACCAAATTTAGCATGAGAAAGGTGTAAATAGTTAAGGTGTGCCTAGGAAAGCATGAAATCTTGTTACAAGACTTTACAACACTTCAAAATAGGACTTGTTTAGTGGTGAAAAGGTGGTTTTTAGGTAAATTGTAATGAATAGAGTCTTGAAGAATGTAGAAATATCTTACAACACTTCACAACACCTTCACAAGACGTCGTTAAATGCATTTTATTTGGTTTGCAAAGATCCAAGACCTAGTGTGGATGCATAAAATGCCTCACAACACTAGATTAAGACCATGAATTAATCCCATGTCAAGCAAAGGGTCCATTTTTCTATGACACATTTAGCCCCCACTTTAGTGAGAGGATGAACTTGCTTCAAATTCACACTAAAGTAGACATTCAAGAGAGATTCCACATGTATAAATGCAGATGACAAAGAATGACAAAGATCAAAGGAGGTGGCCAAGCCCCCAGGATCCAAGATCCTAAGTCAAACCATCAAGATACAAAATCATGCAATGGAAGAACTAGAAGAGAAGAAAAATAGTGTAGAAAAGATGTACTCACTTTGGGGCCACAGAATTTCAGGTCGTCTGCAGGGTGAGAAGCCCATAACATACTCACTCTGGGGCCAGGAAACTTTTGGTCATCCACAGGGTGAGAAATCCCAAAAGGTGAAATACATACGTTAGTTGGTACGCATTCACAAACACAAAGGTGGCTATTGGGAAATTTGTGCCGCTAGATGGGCTTCCCGCTCAACCATATCAAAGTTATACCTCCTGATAACTTTAACAAGGCACCACAAGGGAAAATGATTTCCGAGCTCTATGAGGTTTATACAAGCAAAACTTTGTATGCTTGACACTCATAGACATTGTTAATGCAAAATAGTGTAAGGACTATTCAAAGGGATTTTTCTTTGTTCGTGCAAGGTCTCATCTTAGGGGACATTGTGCTTAACATCTCCAAGAGAGGATGTGTCAAAAGAAGTATCATGATCTTGGAGGGAATCAAGCCCACTACCTCTACCAAGAAAAGGACGCATCGCAAGAAGAAAGAAATCACACAATGAAATGTCAGTGGTGATGTATGCCCCCACTTTAAAGAGGTTGCGAGCACCTTTACTGTGAGCAATTTCTTTAAAGTAGAAGAAGAGGACATGACAGCTTACTCAAAAATCCCTATGCCAAGTCATACGTGTCTGATAAGCTACATCATGAAAAAGGGAAGTATGTCATATGTGAGCCAACTTAAGGCACATCGTCCATGTCCCAAGCTTACTATTAAATGTTCATGAAAGGTTAACGACTAACCAAAGGAGGCAACGACATGTAACATATGAGGACAAGGCTATCGAACCCCTTGCCCCCACTTAGTGCAGGACAAAGGTGAACCGAAACGATTGATGAAATCCATGCGAGAGTGAAAATCAATAGAAATTCGAGGAATGAGGTTCCCCCACATAGGGAATCATACCAAACTCCTGAAAATTTTGTATTTTACAACTCAAGGCAGTGCATTCATTAGTGGAATGGCCATGAACTCTATGATATGCACAAAAGGAAGTCTTGGAATAACATTTATTTCGAGTTCTAGGAGGGAGGGTGATCAAGTTATCTTGGAGAAGTCTTGACAAGATACCCTCTTGATCAAGAGGAGAAGGTGGGCTTGTGGTGGGTGTGAAGGATACATCTTGCTTAGGAAG
This sequence comes from Sequoia sempervirens, assembly GCA_007258455.2. Taxonomy (NCBI): domain Eukaryota; kingdom Viridiplantae; phylum Streptophyta; class Pinopsida; order Cupressales; family Cupressaceae; genus Sequoia; species Sequoia sempervirens. The sequence goes on from VDFB02271358.1 coordinate 891,789,816, forward strand.
AGATGTCATACCTACGCAAGACTTGTTAGATTGCGAGATTTTGTTTTCTTCATTGGAGCAGAATACAAAATCTAATGAATTCAAATCATTAGTATGTTGCGAGATGACAGTTTGAGTGTTTGGGGAATGATAATATTCAAGGAAATTAGGTGTGAAGGATGAGTTAGGGGTAGGTTGTGTAAGATTGAATGAAGGTGGGTAAAGTATGAGAGAGTTGTTAAGATTTCCTACAGGATATACATATGTGGTCCATTTATCAAAGGAGATCGAATGGGAACTTGTGCATTCATATCCTTTGTAGTCTTGTTTTGATGTATCTCTAAGTGAGGGCAATCAAGAACCAAATGTTGAGGGAAAGAAGAGATATTATGAGTGTGGCCATAATCCAATGCCATGCTATTCTCCCTAGGAGAATATTTTGTAGGAGAAAAACAAGCCACATGTGCTTGACAAGGAAGACCTTGTTCTTCTACAATAACTTCATTGCCAATAGGGGAATGATCAATGATGGTATTATGAGGGGAAATTGATTATGAGAAGATGTTAGTTGAATGTCCATTGTCATTAAGGTCTCATTCTCTTGTTCCATATTATCTACCCTACAAGGAGAGCTTGTAATATGTTCATCCAAGTTTAAAGTTTGTAAAGTAGCTTCATCACAAGTGGAGGAGGCATCAAGAGAATAATCGCTATGGTTTTCAAAGAGATATTCCCATAGGATAGGGACATTAGGGAAGGGAAGATCAAGAGTGTCATGATTCTTAATAGGGGTATCTTCTAACATTAACCTATCATCTTTACATTGAGGAAGGATATTAGGAGATGGACAAGATTGATTTTCATGAGCATGGAGACTTGGTAAGGTGATGTTGAGGAATGTGTAGATATGATCTCATGTTCTTGTTGTGTAAGGTCATCCAAACAGGAATAAGGAGATGGAAAATCAATACTTTCAAGGCTTGTAACTTCTTGCACCAAAATACCTTCGTCACTAATAGGAGAGGTATCGGAATAAGAACAAGTATGTGTGTTATGATTGTCAACACTACCATTCTCACCAATAGGCAATGTAAGGTTAAGGATTGAATTAATGGATTATTTCTTAAAGCCCTTATTATGGTAGTCAAAAGTAAACTCATAAAAGGAGATATTATGCTTATAAAATCCATGTTTAATCAAATCAAGAGAACATATTTTGAAAGAAAACATACTGGAATGAAAGAAAGTACAATGCAATGCAATTTTTAGTAGGTTAATTTTTTGTTTACACAATGCAACAATCTGAAAATGAAAAGTGAAGTGAAACAATGCATGAAATGAGCTATTTGAAGTGAAATCTAGTAAAATGCATGATATAGAAATGCAACTAACTGATATAGATAGGTTAAGACACCAAACAGCAGTGTAAAAACAAATTTTTGAGTTTTGTAAAATTTTGTTTTAGGGGTCAGAAGGGACTGATTCGCCCAAGGTGGCGAATGAGTCCCAGTATGGACTTTTTTCAGATTTTTTAGAAATATTTTGACTAATTTTTATGTTTTCAGAGTGCAATGATGTAGACCTAAATGAAAAATGCAGAATTTTAGAAAAGTTACATAAAATTAGATGTTGAAAATATAATCTAAATGCACTTTTTATGAATGCAAAATTTAACACCTAGCATGCAAATGAATCATGCAAACCCTAATGCAAGATAGATCTATAATGATGAAAGGACTCCAAACCAGTCAATAAAGTATTCAAAAAGTAGGTTCACCAAAATGGAACATAAATTTTTGGAACCCTATTAGACACTTACCCTTCTAGGATCTTTCACCTAAAAGGGAAGGAATAGGGTTAAAAATGGATGTTCACATTCAAAAGTTAATGTGATATATATGCAATATGCCTAGATGTGATGTTTGATTGCAAGGAAAAAAATGAACCATTGATTTTTGGCTCCTATGCACTCTCTAACTCTTCTAGGGTTTTTCACCTAAAAGGAGAGAGTTAGGCCAAAAATGCTAAAGGGTTCATTCAAATTATGAACTATGTGTGATGTTAATTAGCCTAAATGAAATGATCTAAGTGCAACTAAACTATGAAATTGATTGAATATGAATGAAAAATATAAGAAACAAGTGATGTTTGATTGACTAATGAATGAACACTAGAGGAAAATAAATTGTTTGAAAACGCATTGTGTAATGCAACAATGAACTAGAAATTAATGCAAAACTCAACATAAATGAACCAAACTGAAAGTGTGCACCTGAGATATGGATGAGGACTGGAAATGACTTCTAGAATGCTATTGATGTTGAAATTTAAGCCTGGTGGGACTCATTTTCCATGCTAGGCAAATCAGTCCCAATTTTGGTAAACTTGAGCCAAGAATCTATTTATGTCAAAAAGGGTGTCAAAAAATCCATAAAACATGAAACTGACCTAGAAGTGGGACTCATTCACCACCCATGGAGAATGAGTCCACTTTTGAATTTTTGAATATTCAAGAGTGAATTTTGGAGCTTTCGATATGCACTTCAGACTTCTACAGGTGTGCGCTTCCAAAACTCTAATTTACGAGTCTAAAAATGAGATTTTAATGATTCTTTGACTTGTTGAATGAAGAGAGGACTTTAACAACCTTGCAACTTGATCTTCAATGATTTCCAAGCTTCCAAGAGATCTAAATCTACAAACACACAAGAAGAGAATAAGAAATGTTGATTGTTAGGGCATAGGGATTTGCCTTGGTCAAGCTCTGTTTAGGTAATTAAACCAAAATGATGAATGAATAGAATGAAACATGCAATAATAGAATAGATTACCTTACCATGATGATAGATCTTGAGAGTCTGCAACAAAACATGTATAATCTACCCTTGGATGTCTGAGGAAGCTAAATCAATGACTTACAACGTGGAAGCCCTATCTTGCTTGACTTAAAATAGAGAAATGATAGATGAATAATGAAGAAGGAATGTGTGAGATGGGAGAGAGATGTAAAATGAGGAGAAAAACACTTATTTATACACTCTTGTTCCTTAGTTATCCATTCATACCTCATCACAAGCCGACATCAAGTGTTTTTGAATAAAAACCCAAAAGGAAATTTAAAATATTTTGAATTTGGGACCAAGGGGGACTCATTCGCCACTCATGGCGAATGGGTCCCACCTAGGACTTGAAAATGTGTGTCGGGAAATATGTTGTATTTAATGTTGTTTTTCGGGATAATATTCAAAACTACACTTAATTAAGCATATGAGGGTATAAAGGGACCAAATTTAGCATGAGAAAGGTGTAAATAGTGAAGGTGTGCCTAGAAAAGCATGAAATCTTGTTACAAGACTTTACAACACTTCAAAATATCACTTGTTTAGTGGTGAAAAGGTGGTTTTTAGGTAAATTGTAATGAATAGAGTCTAGAAGAATTTAGAAATGTCTTACAACACTTCACAACACCTTCACAAGACGTTGTTAAACTCATTTTATTTGGTTTGGAAAGGTCCAAGACCTAGTGTGGATGCATAAAATGTGTCACAACACTAGATTAACACCATGAATTAATCCCATGTCAAGCAAAGGGTACATTTTTCTACGGAAAAAGACTATTTTTTCCAAGTTATTATTTCCAAGGAGGAAAACATTGTTGGACTCAAGGAACACTGAGAGGGGGGGTGAATCAGTGTTCAACAATATTTAAAATTCATTTCAGATCTTAACCAATTTATAGCATTTCAACTTGTAAAGCTTGCACAAGAAGGAAATAATCAAAACACCATAACACCAAGAATTTTTATGTGGAAACCTTGTTAGGGGAAAAACCATGGTGGATATTAAACCAGAATTTATACTCTGTTAAAAGTATGAAGAAAAAGGGAATGCACATGCATTCAAGCACACTACCTAGAGCTCACTACTCAAAATAAGGAAGGTTCACTGCCTTACAAAATGTTTGGATACCAACAAAAGGTTGAACTGAGAAAATAGCATGTGCAAATGCCTGGTATCAATTCTGGTGAAGCTCATAGATCAAATTTAGGATCCTCTATCTAATTCTGCACTTCGCTTTGCACTGCCTTGATTTTCCTCACAAAAGAATTTTCTTCTGCACAAGAAAAATTCGCTCAACTGATCTTCTGATATTCGCACACACATCTGGTCTGCTCTTCACACCTATTCACAGCTCTAGGAAAATTCATCACCAACAATTTGACCAATGGAAAATTCATCGCCAACAATTTGACCAATGGAAAATTCATCGCCAGCAATTTGACCAATGGAAAATTCATCGCCGGCAATTTGACCAATGGAAAATTCATCTCCAGCAATTTGACCAATGGAAAATTCATCGTTAGCAATTTGACCAATGGAAAATTCATCGCCAGCAATTCACCATGGGAAAATTCACCGCCATGACAAATTTATCATGAGAAAATTCACCACCATGATAAATTCACCGCCAAGTAAAATTCACCGCCAATAATTCACCAAGGCTAAAAATTAACCGCCAATAATGTTTTTTAATATATATTTCAAAGCTTTTATTTTTTTTGTAAAAGAATAATTTGATTTATGATAATAAAACATTAATCGTATTAACTTTAGAGAATTTGATTTATGATAATAAAAATAAAAATATTTTTCAATATATTTTATTTTCTATATATTTTATCATATATTTTTCAATATATGACAATAAAAATAAAAATATTTTTCAATATATTTTATGATAATAAAAATAAATTGATTAACTTAATTTTAATATCATAAATAAACACATGCAAAAATTTATGATAATAAAAATAAAAATAAAAAATTTAATATAAATAAACACATGGAAAAATATATATTTTTAATATTTGTGCAAAGCAACACATGGAAAAATTAAAAAAAAAAAAATATTTGAAGTATAAATTAAAGTAAATAATTTATTTTTCTTTTAACTTTTTATGAAAATTAGTGCATAATTTTCATATCAAAATAAACATAAAAAAATATTTAAAAAATAAAATTGTATTGCAAGCAGGTGAAATTTTATTTTTTTTTAAATCAAAGTTTTCAAAATATATATTAAAAAACATTAATGTGGCTAATTTTCCACTTCGGTGAATTGTTGGCGGTGAATTTTACTTGGCGGTGAATTTGTCATAGCAGTGAATTTTCCCGTGATGAATTTGTCATGGCAGTGAATTTCCCCACGGTGAATTTTTGGCAGTGAATTTTCCATTGGTGAATTGTTGGCGATGAATTTATTGTATGCCCCTATTCACACATCAAAATGAATTACCTGAACTCACATATATATCCGCTATCAACGATTTCAATCACTTCAAATAGGCTTTAGCAAAACATGAAATATTCTCCAACGGTCGGCTCAAATCACAAAAATTATATTATACCAATCAAAGTTAGCTAATGTTATGTTGGGACCCAAAACCAAATGTCCAACACAAGAAAAAATTAAACAATTACTCCTTATACATCTGTGACATGCTACATTCACCAAGTCGGTCACCATGAGCAAATAAATAGAAAAATAATCCTGTCAAACCTCCTAACTCATACACCGATTAATGTGACAGCACAAAACTTAACAATAAGATAAAATAGATGCTCAACAACCTTCCCTGATATCCACAACCTAAAATGATAATCCAGTGAAGCATACGGATTGACATACTAACCAGATATCATGTTCTTCCTTCTCACTTCTGGTAAAACTATGTTCTTCACTCTACTTGCCAATAGGAACAAATTCTGATTTGTGGATTGGAATAATGACTTAGGTTGCCATCAATGACAACACTAGAAGCCATATGCCAACAATCTCCCCCTTTGGCATTGATGGCAACACTTAGTGAAAAATGACTAAGTGCCGAAACCAATATGATTATGCTGCCAAAGTTCAAAATTTCAAAACACTTCTTTTCAAAACACATCTCCCCCTTAGAATGATAAATCATTTTTCACTACTCTCTCTCCCAAATTGACATCAATGACAAGAATATTTTTCATTGCACTCTCTCTCCCTTTCAAAAATTTGATCAAAATTTGAAGAAGTATAACTGCTACTTGAGTCAAAAAATTATCTTGTACTTATCTTTCATTTTCGGAAGAAATATCCTCCAAGATTCCACTGCAATCCCAATGGTTATGATCATGTTGTTGTTCTCTGATGTTTGGTTGATAATCTAGATGAGGGATTCCAGAATTGGGATTGCCTCTTCTAGTTTCTCTCCTTTTCTCAAAACCTCAATCAACTACTCCAATCTACATTTGGTTAAATCCTTCACCTTCCAAAAGGTGTCCACAAGGTTGTTTCTGGTGAACAGAACTTTTGTATGCTCAGACTGCAACACTTGAATCCTTTTCTTGATTGTGCCATCTTGATCCTGAACATGTTATAATCCTGACCAATTTTGTTCAACTCAGATTCAATCTGCTCTTGAACTTATCTTTGTATTTCCCAACTGCATGAGACCAATGAAGACAATAGTTGTAGATGTTATTGGCTGAATTTATGCATTGCCTCAACACATTCATTTTCCTTTTTAGTTTGGTGAGAGATAGCCTGAAATGCTCCTTCAGATGTAGAATTATTTCTCCCTCTTTCATGTCCTGAGACTCAAATACCATGGCATCCTTAATGCACTCAATCATCTCTTCAGGAAACACATTCTACAAACTCTCCAAATCAATGTTATTGTGCACAAAATAGGTACTCAATTTGTTCTTGATAAGGTCCTGCTCATAAGAGGGTCTCTCAGACCATATGACTGCAATTCTCTGCATCCCATCTTTCTCCTGAACAAGCTATAGTATCTTTTCTTTAGATAAAATACCTTCTTCTTCACTTCCTTCTACCATAACTACATTTGGTTCAATTGATTTTGGTTCTTCTCTTGGAGTGTACTCATCATATTCTTCATCTGGGATGTCCACAATCACTAGATCTTTACCTTTTCCTTCAATTTTTGGAGTCTTGTGTGCCAGAGGAGTGTAATCAACAATCTCTTGTGCTCTTTTCTTCTTCCTCTCCATATCACCGGAAGAAGATCCAACTTCAAGTCCTCTTACCAGAATAGAAATGCTAATTTCTCCAAACTTCCCTAGCAATTCTTTAAAGAAATTTGCATTCTCTTGCTCACAATTTTCCAAAGTATTAGTGTTAAAAAAATTGTTTACAAACCGGTTCATTTTCTTTCCATACAAAATTATCCGTCTGCGGAAAGAAACTCAGAAAATACATCACAAGACATATGACCAAGGTGTCAAACCTAAAGAGGTAATCTACCTCCTTTGTTAGTTGCACATTTTCCATCAATTGATCTTTTAGCAATCCACATAGATCAAAATCATGATCCTCCATTATCATTTTATGAGAGATATAAACGGTGCCTACCAAAGTTGTTCCTTCCATGTTTATGAAAAAGATTTTGTATGAAATTCCATGCACAATGTACCTTGTTATCGGATCCTTGATCGTTGAAATTATCAAAGCCCTTTGATCTCCTATTACTACGGTTAGGGTTTCGACCTTCTTGTTTTGAATCAGCTTCTTTTTCGAAATATCCCCAAAATTGCATAAACCAGTTAAATTCTTGATTACAACTTTCAAAATGTGATAGGGTTTATCCAGAGTTAGAATGTCATCATTAAATCTATTCAAGATAAACCTGACGACTTTCGCGTTATCAAAGTATGGAAATTCACTCCAAATGTCCAAAATTTTGTGTTTTACACCTTCAAGCCATTTCAATTCATCTTCCAGCAACAAATTTCTCACATCCCTAATATTTTCACTATTGTATTCATCTAAATTCACTATTCCTTTGATTTGCTTCATTTTTCCTTTTGTACCGAACAAGTCTACGAACACCAAATTTAGTGAGAATTTTACAAGCAACTGAAATACCTAATGAATTCACCGCTGAAATGTCTTCACTCCTTCAAAATTCTGTTGCAGAGGCTCTCCTTTTGTTTTTCTTCAATGCACGATGACAAATGAGGGTTCCAAATACCCTTTTATAACTTACACACCTAACCTCTTAATCACTTTAAATGTTTTTCCCTAGGTGTTTTGGATACTTTGCTTTCTCAAATAGCAAAAAGAAAAATTCATTCGTGGACCTTCTACTTCTCAAATTTCTACATAAATGACCACCAATACAATTGTAAACTACTAGCACAACTACTAAAAATTTCTTACATTCTGGTGCCAACTACTGACAGGGGGACAAAGGATTTTCTTGAACAACTCCCCCTAGGCCAATGGCCTAAGATCAATTTTTGAAGGAATTACTGGAACCTACTTCCGGTGTGGGCTTATTTCCTTCATCAGATTCACTCTTCCTTACCCATGTTTTCTTCATCTGATCTCTTATCTCTTCCATAGTCATTTTCCCTTTTCCTTTATCATTTGTTTGTAAAACTCTACCTTTGTATACTGGACCTCTTCTATCCATGTTTCTATTCTTGCAGAATCTTGCAATATGACCAAATCTATTGCAATTGTAACACATAGGATTTCTTTGTCTAGACCACTCATTCCATTGATTTCTTCTTGATCTTCATTTATTAGCAATATGCCCAAATCTTCCACAGGTGTAGCATTTAATATTCCTTACACTGACATACATACTTCTACATTCAATTGACTTATGACCAAACTTGTTGCAACCAAAACATTGACCAGGAAATGATGGATTGCTTGAATTTATTTTACTTATACACTGAGAATCCATATGACCAAAGAAGTGACCATTAAACTTCTGAGCATTGGGTTGTCTTACCAGATACTTTCTTCCTTTGTTCATCCAATTTATTTTTCTGGAATCCTCATGTTCAGATACGGAGCTTTCTCCCTTCTCATATCCAATACCTTGATTGTCATTTGCATCCTTTTGTCCTTTATTCAACTCATCAAGCTTAGCATAACTAATCTTAAACTTCTCCTTGTATTCATTTTCAGTAGTGAGTTCATCTCTAACAATAACTATCTTTCAAGCTCTTGTTCATTGGATTATTGCAATTCAATCTCTAGTTGAATGAATCTACTATTAACTTTGTTGCATTCTTCAAATCTTTCTTTTAAGGACCAGGCCAGATTCTCCTCATTATTCTTTATTTCTTCAATCTCTTTAGTTTTCCTCATTACCATAGATTCCATCTCAAGCTTTAGAGCAGCATTGTCTCTAGCAAGCTTTTCACGTTCTTCAGTTAGTTCTTTTAGGGTCTAATTTAGGTGAACATCTTCCAAGGTTTTATTTTCTTTCTACTTCAACTGATCACATAGCTCCTTCCTCTTTTCTCTTGACTCGTTGATTTTATCATTCAATGATTGAATGAATTTTTCAGCATCCTCAAGATTTTATTTTAATTCCATGACTTTTTCTTTAGACTGATCAAGATCATCAAGTGCCACCAAAAGTTGTTGTTGAAGACTACTAGAGTCCATTGCATTCCAAGATCCACCTCAAGTTGTAAAAATTCTTCAAAGGAACCTACTCTAATACCAATTGCTGGACTCAAGGAACATTGAGAGGGGGGGTGAATCAATGTTCAGCAATATTTAAATTTTATTTCAGATCTTAACCCATTTATAGCATTTCAACTGAAGTAAAGATGCAAGAACAAGAAGGAAACAATCAAAACACCATAACACCAAGAATTTTTACGTGGAAACCCTGTTAGGGGAAAAACCACAGTGGAGATTAATCCATAATTTATACTCTGTTAAAAGTATGAAGAAAAAGGGAATGCACATGCATTCAAGCACACTACCTAGAGCTCACTGCTCAAAATAAGGAAGGCTCATTGTCTTACAAAATGTTTGGATTACAAAAAAAGGTTGAACTAAGAAATTAGCTTCTGTAAATGCCTGGTATTAGTTCTAGTGAAGCTCATAGATCAGATTCAGGATCTTCTATCTGATTTTGCACTTCACTCTGCTCTGCCTTAATTTTCCTCACAAAAAATCCTCTTCTGCACAAGCAAAATTTGCTCAACTGATTTTCTGATATTCGCACACACATCTTCTCTACTCTTCACACCTATTCACACATCAAAATGAATTACCCGAACTCACATATATATCTACTATCAAGGATTTCAATCACTTCAAGTCGGCTTCAGCAAAACATGAAATATTCTCCAACGGTCGGCTCAAATCACAAATTATATTTCATTCACACCCATAAAAGTTGGCTAATGCTATGTTAGGACCCAAAACAAAATTTCCAACATGAGAAACAATTAAAAAATTGCTCCTTATACATCTGCAACATGATACATTCACCAAGTTGGCCACCATGAGCAAATAAACAAAAAAATCATCTTGTCGGATCTCTTGACTCATACATAGATTAATGCAACAACACAAAAATTAACAATAAGATAAAATATATGCTCAACAACCTTCCCTAAGATCCACAACCTAAAATGATAACCCGGTGAAGCATACGGATCGACATACTAACTAGATACCTTGTTCTTCATTCTCACTTCCAGTAAAACTTCGTTCTTCACTCTTCCTGCCGATAGGAACAAATTTTGATCTGCAGAATGGAATAATGACTTAGGTTGCCATAAATGACAACACTAGAAGCCATATACCAACAAACATATATTTGGAAAAATCATCAATACAACTGAAAAAATAGCAATTATTAAATTCAAAGCATTACTTCAACATATAAAAGTGAACTTTTATTCCCAATAGACCAAATAAAATAGGTATTCAATGTTTACCTAATTTATTATGTATTTCTATCATTTACTCTCTTGAGGAATTATATTATTTATGCTAGTAGATATCTAATAAGATGATGCACTTCCTTGAACATGTAATAGACATTTAACTCACTAGACTAGTGATGCTCGAGAAATTTGACACTTCATAAAATTTGTAGATTCATTGATGAAGCTATTGATCGTAGAAAAGTTTAAATTATGATGTTATTATTTTATGGGCTTCTCAAGTGCTAGAAATTAGTTAAAAAGTTTTGGTGTACATACTTTTCTCTTACAATGTGTTCAAGAAGTAGGAGAATGTTAGGAAATTTGTCTCAACCTTCCTCCTATTATTGATTATGTAAAGAGTATGGTGACTATCAAACATAAAGACTTAATATACCAGAAGATACACAACAGGAAGATTCTCAACCTAAGAATGATGTAGAGAAGGAGAATGAGCAAGAAGATACCCCTCTGATAGTGGAGAATGTTGTTGCAAAAGAAGGAAATGTTACTAGTAACACTCCTTCAGGAGGAGAAAACATTGTTGGAGAAGAAAATGTTAAAAAGTTGCAGAAGGATACTCAAACAAGACATATAACTCCCCTCCTCTGGAAACATAGAAGAATTTTGAAGAATATATTGTACAAGACAACCCAAAGATCAATGAGGTACAAAATACAAAAAATATACCTCCTTTGGAAAACAATGCAAAATTAGTTGATGATAAGAAGAAGGATAAGAAAGTTTAGCAATGCTGAGAAAAATGAAGAAAAAGTATTAGACAACATTGGTGACAAGGAAAATGCAAAGGAGAAGGATGAAGGTAATGTGAAATGGTTGGAGAATATTTTGAACCTCTAGAGATTCATTGAAGAGTTTATTGAACATGAAATTATAGTTCCAGTTCATGTTGTTTTTTCTCAGTTATTAGAAATTCCAATGTAGCATGGGAAAGTTGATATGGAAAAGATGTCCCCTTTGCACAAGTTACAACTTGGTGATGCATACCACGCCTCTGCCAAAAAGGAGATCTTGAAAACACATCAAAAGAGTGTGGAGCTGATAGATGAAGCAATGAAGGTGTTGCAGGAGAATATTCTCAGAGTAAGTATTGACAAATTTTCTTTATCTGGTGTGCAAAATTTGAAGCTTTTACTTGATTCTTTCAAATATTAATAAATAAGAGTGTGAATGATAGAAGGTTGGCAGACATAACAAACAAATAAGAAGTTGAATGATAGAAGTTTGGTAGACATAACAAATAAATAAGAAGGTGAATGATAGAAGGTTGGTAGACATAACAAATAAATGTGCCACTACACGTGAAAATTTATAGAACAACCTTAAGGATGCATAGAATTGTGTTGTAGAGGCCAAGGATTTATTTTAGCTTTGCATGAAATGGCCTAGTTCAACAGAGTACATAAAGTTTGAGATGGATTCCATTGGGGGATAGATTGATAAGGCATCTAGTGCCTATGATCCGATGAATGATGCAGATGGTTCCATCAAATTAGTAATTGAAATTTTGCATGAAAATTTCTTCTAGCTGTAGGAACAAAGAGAAAATATCATAGTGCAGTTTGGATAGCTCAAAGACCTTTTGAATGCAAATTTTACACCCATATCCAGTGCTTTAACCAGTGCAGCGAAAGCAGTAAAGATGAGTTTGGTACCTAGTACTCTAGATGAAGGTGAAGAACTCCTCATGCAATTTGAGGTTGTGAATTGCATGCTTAGACTAGACAAGAAAAATTGGGAGAATGGCAAGAAGGAATGGCAAGAAAAACTTGCAAAGATTACAGGAGTTATACACTTCTTTCAACTAATCTATGTATATTTTTTTCCTATTTATGCATTTCAAATTCTATTTTACATATGTCGATTTTAGAGGATAGTTTATCAATGCAAATGTTGATAATTTTGAATGGATAACACTATTAGGGGGAGTTTCTTAGAATTTTTGAGAATTTTGTTACTCTCATGAATTGATATATATATATATATATTAGTTAGAGGGAGTATGTAAGTAATTCATGTATATATGAAGGGAGGAGAAGGATAATAATAGAAAGCCTATGTAAATGATTTCAAATGGAGCTTAGAACAAGAAATATGTATGCACCCTTTACCCTTGATGTCAAAGGAGGATCTGAGTAGTTGGGAGAGTAGTTTGGAGTGAGAAGAGTTTATGTATGTTTCCATTAATGACAAAGGGGGTGATTGTTGGAAGTTTGAGGAGATTATCATTGGTATAGTTGTTAGAAACAATGAGCTTATACAGTGTTCTCATTGATGTTAACATTGTGGTTTGATGTGATGATTGATGTATAGTTGGTTGGTGAAGATTAAGTGATTGAGGCGATGGTAATCCAGGATAGAGATGTGGATTTTTGTTCCAGTATAAAACAAATGGATTGATTATTTGGCTAAGTGTCATAACATAATTTTCAGTATACAAAGAATTAGCTTTTTGGTCCACATTGGTTTGTCTTGAGGTATTTCTTTCTATATTTCTAAGGTAATTTTGGTATGTTTTTAGGACCCTAAATCCAAAGTTTCACTTTATGTCCTTTGATGCAAAAGTTATGGTTGACAGTATATCAGGTTTGTTAGTGATAGTGTTTCGAGTGCAAAGTACCTAAACTTGGAATAGTCTGTATTCCATCACAATATAATATTTTGTTATGCATTCTTGAGGGAGTGTTTACAGGTACCAGTAGCTCATCTATGATCCAAGTGGTGTGTGTTTGGAGGTCTGCATGTCAATTTGTGGATAATCAATTGGTGTATCTTGGTGTTGTCTCACTAGCGGTGTTGACCTAATATGTTTGGGGTCATGAGGAGTTAATGAAAGCATTGATCAATTATGTGGGAGTTATTATAGTTCCATGAAAACCTATTTGATGGATTACAAGTTTTGAATGAAGGCACGAAGTGTATATGTTTGAATCTTTAGCTAACAAGTTATTATTTGGTATGACACTTCTAATTAGGCTAAACTAATTGATGTTGTAGGTGATTGCGAATGTAATGGGTATATATGTAAGTTCATTTTTGGTGTTGTAGTGGATGTGTGTGATATGTGAAGTACTGTATAAAATAAGTGATGTGAATTCCTAAGAAGAATATGTGAATGTGATGTGAATGTAGAGCAGAGAAGAGTGTGGAAGTTGTGTAGTACATGAAGTATGTTGATTTGGTATTTTGAGCTTTAGTGGAACTGTATTTCTTTCATATTGTAGATGCATTTGTAGTAGTTAAAATATTGGTAGTGATCCACCCCTCTATTTTATTTCTCTTATTCTCTAGATAGTGAGTCCACCTGGTAGAGAGTCTTTCTGCAATATATCTTATAACTTGTTATAATATATTGTGAGCTAATCAGGTCATTGTGGTTTTTCCCTTTTTGGGTTTTCCACATAAAAAATATGGTGTTCATGTGTTATATATTTTGATGGTTTCTTTCATGGTTCTCTATCTAGCATAGATTCTCAACACCCTATTATCCCTAATGAAACGGTCCGGCTAAAGCATCTAATAAAACTATACTAAAAATCCTAAAAATTTATTAATGACGTCAACCATGATTGGCATTTGCAATTGAACCCAACCCTATAGGCTTAAATCGAACCAGTGTCCATACAAATAGGGGCCACACCTTTTTCCTTGGTCTACGAATCTGAAGCTATCTTACCTATCAAAGTTGAAATTCCCTCACTACAAATATCACTAAAAGGCATGGTCAATAATGAAGAGTATAGGGTATCTAGATTAAATGAGTTGGAACTCCTAGACAAAAGGTGTTTGAACGCGTTAAACCATCTTCAAGTTTATTAGAATCAACTCAAATGAAGCTACAATAAAAAGATCAAAAATAGAAACTTTTAGGTTAGTGATTTGGTACTCAAAGAGAATCAGAAGATACAACTAAATCAAGATGGAAAAGGTAAGTTTGAACCCAACTGGTTAGGTTTATAGTTCATCATCATAGTCAGTTATGGCTCTGGAACTTATCAATTGGCTACTCCTCAAGGAGAACCTTTAGACAAGCCACTAAACAACAACCATATCAAAAGGTTCTATATTTGAAACATGTTAAAATACCCTAGGAAAAAGGGTAAAAATCAAAAAAATCAAAAAGCAAGAAAAAATAGTGTAAGAGAAATAAAACATTCTTTAAGTGAAAACCACTTTGTGGCGCTTCTAGAATAGGTACCATAGTGAAAACATGGAAAATAGGTGTTATGTTTGAATAAGAATTGCATTGTTATCTATTAGCATTATCTAAGGCATCCACCCATTCGTCCCAAAATAAAACATGTGTCCAACCATGGCTCAATAACTAATTAAGGTAACCTTATCTCAAACTGGGGGCAACTTCTCAAAATAGGTAGTGGATTAGATTCTGGTATATCCTATCACGATGAAAAAAAAACTATCAAAATAAAAAACAACCAAAACACAACAAAAATCCAAAAACAAAGTCAAAAACATCAAAATCCCAAGAAAATGTTATGCATAAAGTCAACACCAGTCGAACTATGTGGTCTTTGCATGTACAATGTAGGCAAGGTGTGGCCCCTGTTGGTAAAAAATGTCATACCTCCATCATCATAAAATGCAATAAATCTTTCCATCCATAATAAATAAATCATCACACTCACTCTTTGAAAATTCAAACAACAAACGAAACGAACATCAAAATCAAAAATTCCAAAGTGAAGCTCAAAATGATTAGACAACTATCAAGTGAAAACAACTCCAAAAGTATTAACTACCTATCTATTGAGAATTTTCACCAACAACATCCTGAGATATGTCTTAACAGATATTTTCCTATGATAGACATCATCAACACCAAATAATAGCCCGAAACCTCAAAACAGATATGGCAAGTGGTACTGCAACATTAATTGTCTTGTTTATACTCTTATCTTTTTTATTTATCATAATACCACATTCCTAAGATCTCTTAAGGATTTAGAGAAGAAGCAATGGTGGTATTAACTGTCGATTTTGGTTAGTTTTGTTTGTAAGATGTGCTTGTGATACTACCATGGTGAATACTTGATGTGTTTGGTGTATGGAAGTTGTTTTAAGACAATTCATGTAGTGATTGCATGTTAGGTATTCCATACCTCTCTGTGTAACTAGTTTGGAAATTTTTAACACAACTCAACCATATATTTTAACAAGGTTTTCATATGTTTGGTATGAGCAAGAATATTCTTTGTATGCTGAGTCAAATTCCACGCAATGGGTACAAAGCCACATTGGTTATCAATACCCTAGTGCATCGTGTCTGTTTGCTACATCAAAAAGGATTGTTAAAGATATGAAGTCTCTATGAAAAGCAAAATAAACTCATCAATAACTAACAAACATCAAATTTCTATCCATCATCCAACATTTTTTGCTAACTAAGATCCATCCTACATCACAATATCATTAGTTCCATATCCATTTTTCATCCATAATTTTGTCAAATACATATCATGATGATAATAAAGCAGTAAAAACATCATGTATTATGTATAATTATACATCAAAAAGATAGGATATCATCAACATCATATATCATAAATCATATATAGATCATCCATCCATCCACATCATGTGCATACATCAAAAAATTACAAAAGATATGTATAAACATATATACATCATCATCCATAATCGTCACAAAACACATAATGGAGCTAAAGAAAAACATGTATATCTCATATATATCATCTTAAAAAATAGGAATGTTAGGTACATCATAAAATAACATGTGTGATATCATAAATACAAAAGAATACATATATATATGAGGCCTCAGCTAGGTCGATGAATGTATTTACAATATCATGTCTACAACAATGTCTCTAAAATAAAACATCATAAAGATCAAAATATATATAGTCCTACTGCCTGACCGAAGGAGGGGATCTCTGATGATCTTAGCTCTAATGTGCAGAAAACTATGGCATGACTATAGGTTGATCAGGCTATCTCACTGACTAGTCATTGGAATTAGCTACACCAGTGGTTGTGTTAGGATCACCAAATCTTGAACGTCTACATGCTCTAGGGACGACAGCCTCATACAGAGTATGATAATATGTAGCCCCTTTCATATGTTGGTTCTGCTATGATTGGAGGGTATCTCACTCTATCCTGAGAGTATCCTTCTTAGCTATGATGACCTGCACTTGTGCCTTAGCAACAAGACGATGCCTAGTCTTTGTATCCCATTGTTTCCTAAAGCCACATCGCCCCTTAGTTGTGTCTCTCTCTGTAGTTAAAGTAACAAACTAAGCCTCTATGGCCTATCACCGCACTACCTCTATGTCTCTAGAAACTATCATCTGAGTTAGGTACATTTCTCCATCACCAGGTGGTAGAGGAGGACCCAGAACCTGCACTTGATCCTGTTGCGTAGGATCATCTTGTCCATCTTGCCAACCATCCTGTCTAGCTCTCTCCAACTACTCAGCAATGATATGGAGTCATTGTCTCTCCCCTTGATGACCAGTAATACCCACTTTTCCCACAGTTGGTGCACCTCCAAGAGGATCTATAAAGTAGAGAAGAACCTACCTAGCCTACCACTAATCATAGTCTGGTGTGGTCTCAATATTTGCATGTTTGACTGGCCACCCCCACCTAAATGGGACAAGTGATTTAAACTCTATAACAGCTCCATCACAATCTTCTTGAAGATCCCACACTCATACCTCTTGAGTGGTTCAACCAAAATGAGCCTCATAATTGGCCCCAAAGCAGATCTGTCGCTCACCTTGAACTGACACATAACCTTATTAGGTAGATATCTCTCTAGCATAAAATGCACTTGGCCGATCAACCAGCTAGTCTATCTACAAAATGACAACTGCTCTTGGTCATTGTTCCATGCATCACAATCCAAATATGGCCTCCAAAAAAAACTTGGCATATCATCTATAACATGGCACCAGTAAGGTAACTTCCTAGGCCAGGTGTAGTGAAGAAAATCACCATATTAGTAAGAATACGGATCCTCCATAGCTTGATCCAATATACCATCAGGCCTCATAACTAGAATGTGCTCCTAGGCCCACACTTGTAGAAGAGTAACCCCAACAAAAATAGAACTACCTCCACAGTAGGAAACTTCATGCATGTTGCTTTATAAGTGAGCAAGGAGAAACAAACACCATGCATATCTGGTACCGTGCTCGAACATCTACTCAATGCAAACACCCCAACCAATTGGAACTATCTTCCTCATCGATCAAGAATGATGAGCCCCAAAACCAAAGCACATGGAACAAGTGAAAATGGATCCGCACTGCCAACAAACAGAGATAGGTCTATTCGAACTCATGAACCTGAAGATTCCTAACACCAAGTACTTAATGCATGGCATGTGTACCCCATTGTAAAAAATAGGTAACAAGATCTCCATGAATAGGTACATGAAGGATACTCCATGCATCCTCCAAGGTAATGAAGGCCTCCCTGGTAAGTAAGTGAAAAGACAATGTCTTTGAATTTTATCGCTCCACGAGGCTAGTCATCAGAGCTCTATGCCATCTAATCATAGGAATGTAACATATGTGTCATAACCCCACATTATCAAGGATATCCCTCTCCAAATCATGAAAACCAGTGATCAAATCAAACATCGTGCACAGTCGGTACTCCCTTGGCATAAGTGGTTTGAGATCAGCCTACAACCATTCAATCCATGATGCTAAGAATTTTCTATGAAAATGTGAAACAAATCTCAAATTGTAAATGAACTGGTTTAAAATTTTGAAATAGTCAAAAAGTTTAAAAAAATTGTCAAAAGCGGTTATTCTTTTTGCAAAAGTGTTAGAACCAGCTAAAAGCAGTCACTGTTTTGGTGAGAGCGATAAATAAACACAAAAGCAATTCAAACCACGCCAAAATTGAAAAATTTTAGAAAGAGCAAAACTTTTTCACATATGTGGTTATTCTAAATAGAAAAAGTTAAAAGCAAATATTTCAATCAAATGTGAAAACAAAGGTGAAGATTTAACTCAAAAGAAAACATATAACTCAAGCGTGCATAGGAAATATAAGTGTGGTTCAATTATAAACATCAATAGTGATAGAAACAATTCAAAAGCATCAAAAACATAAGATTACCGCTATTGACTAGACTTTGACTCCATGCATTAATTACACAAAAATGACAAGTTGAAAATAGGAAAGGAAAGAGTACATATTAGGGCACTGATGCCAATAGTCCATCCAAACTTGCAAACCACATCTACCTGATGTGGGGCTCCTCGAATCCTCACCATAGCTCCTCGACAATCGACAAATCACAAAATCTAGAGGAAAGAAAATACTATAGGATCAAAGTGCAAATGAGGTAATTTAAACCCTAATTACCTATTTTAACCATCAAACCCCTAATTATTTTGCCTAGGAAACCTTCCTAGGTTGAAATTAGGAGCTCTCGGGAACATCTAAACTACCAACAAAGGTCCTATAAGCTTAATTTTTTGACCTCTACGCATCTGAACTAAAATAAAATATTTTCACGAAATCAACCCTAAAAATGAATTTTTCAGCCAACCTCTCAAGGGGGAAACCTAGCATCATACCATCATTTTTCTAACCACCGGGGCACAGTGGGGCATATAATTTTTTTCAAATCTTGATCTTAACATCAAAATCTTTGAAACAAAGCAACTAGTACTTTGTCTCAAAGAGGGGGAAAATGTAGACATGTAAAAATGACCTAACACATATCGCACATCCTAAATGACATTTTCTCATCATCTACATCATTATCACCTAATATCACTGCATTTCACATCAATTGCATCAAAAACCCTAATTTCCTCTATTAATTGAATAATAAATTACATTATTTAATTAACTCACCCTTTCATCACTTTTGACTAATTAAATAAATTTCATTTATTAACAAAATCCTAATCTAACTTTCTTCCTCCTGATTAATTAAATAACATAAACTATTTAATTATATCACTAATTCACTTTATTCCCCAAAATCAATTAAGTTATTAATACTTAATAGTTTAATTATATCACTTTCCCCTAAACATGAATAATTGGATAAATTATTCAAATATCATTCAAAAAGGTCAAAAAAAACAAATACAACTTTGTTTGCAAAAGTCAAAAATGATTTGTACATTCAACTCAAAAAGATTAATTAATTATCCTCACCCACTTTCATGATTGAGCAAATTATGATCCCACGATTGTTCACTCTGATTGGTTGACTAATCCATCTATTTCCTAAGTAATATATTTATTCTTCAATCCCACTAAAGGCTCAATCTATTTCCTCACTTCCACTAAACACTAAAATTAATTTCATTAATTACACCAATTACATAATCAAAATCCACTGATTCTTACCGTCTAATTCCTCTCAATGGTTTTGAACCATTGATCATGATTTTCTACTATGTGATCTTGCACATTCATTTCAAAACACAAAATCTATATAACTTCATTTCTTCTCAAAAATGATCAAAGAATTGACATCTTTTGCACAATGAAGTAATGCTAAAATTACAATTGATCTCTTAGAAGCTTTGACACACATCTTTGATCAACATTGCACAACTTTGAAGCTCTTGCTATGCACAAATGGAGGCTTCACATTGATACAGCAATGATCCAACATCATTGCAAATATACTTCAACACGGGATGGGTAATTTTATGTTTTATTGAATTCATTGTTCTTGTTCTTCAATTGCTTTTCTTGAATTCAGTATTTTGTATTGTTCATTTCATAAGTAATGGGTATGAATCTTAATCCTTGTTTTTAATCAAATTTAGTTTAATTCATTTAACTTTGATTATCTTATTACATTTATTGATGTCCCCCTTACATAACTATCAATGGAAAATCCTATACAAAACCTTCATAACATAACATTTGATACCAGCTATTTAGATAAGTTAGACACCAAGAGTTTTTTCAAGATAAAAGAAGCAGATACAAAGGGGAATGAAGAGAATTACATGAACTTAATAACTCCTAAATAAACATCACTATCAAATAGTTGAATAATGATCACTAACAAAAGGATATCTATAAGAATAAAAGATAATTTAAATAGAATCAACCCCAAACCATGGGTCACCCTTAATTTTATTAAAATCAAGGAGGATTTTGGTGAAAGGAGTACAATATAGAAGAGAAAAACATTGGAGAACAACAAGGCGAGTTAAACAATATTGACATATTGATTAGATACAAATTTAACATAGGATACACAGATAGTGAGTCAAAGGAAGAAACAAACATGAATACTACAATAAAATTACCTATGTTTGGATAAGACACAACTAAAGCATCTGAAAAAGTATTCATCTTAGAGTCTCTATGGTAGTGACATAATATAACTAGAGATGACATAAAGTTATTTGATTTTATTGGGTTCCTCTGCAAGGATACTTTAAGATGGTATCAGAAAAATTTCCCAAATAGTGATAGAGATTGGGAGATAGTAAAGCAAGGTTTCTTGGCTGATTTTGATACCCTGGACCTACCTACAAAAGGGTTTAGAAAACTCTGGGAACTAATACAACACAAGGATGAGACAATAAAATAATTTGATAATATATTCGAAGAAGTCACCATAATGATTAGAAGAACCTTTAATTGACAAAAAAAAAGATTGTTCAAATTTAGTTCATCTCTAGAATCATACCAGAAAATAGAATAGCATTGGATGAATGATACTTCAATACATACTCAGAATTAGTTACATTTGCATGTCGGGTTGAAAACCAATCCTAGCGCAAGAAAGATAAGAAAAGAGAGAACAAGGAATTGGAGAAACTTTGACTAGGAGTAGAACAACTAACAATTCAACAAGATATAATGGAAAAACAAGAAATGTATGCACCAAAACCCAATATCTAGTGTACTTACTGTGGTAGAGAAGGCCACATTAGAAATTAGTGCCCTAAGGAAGTAGGGGAAAATAAATCCAATGCACTATGAGTGGACTTACAAATAATACCTAAAATGCTAAACTCGGTCTATTGTGGTATTTGCAGAGAGTGGGAAGACCATGACAAAAGATTGTCAATCACAAATGTTTTCATTAAGAGAGGAGTTAGTAGAAGGACCATTATATAAACAAGATCTTGGATATAAAATTCCACCATGGTAGAATCATAAAAACATTAATTTGGTACAAAATCTATCAAACCAAGACACTTATAGTGATATATTTTGATTCTATGGAGACAACGACTGAGGAAAAGGAAAGAGAAGGTAGAATGATTCCACTTACTTTAGATACAGAAAACTAGGACATTTTATGTCAAAGTATAAGGGAGACAAAGAGAAACCTTGGGGATCCTGCAATAGCATATATCATGATGTGTTTATAAACTTACTACAAGAATATGGCTCTACAATCAAAAATTGATGAAATACAAAATATAAATCAAAACAAAGGGGAAAAATAGTAAGAAAAGTACAAAAAGAGCCCACAAACACAAAGGGAGAAAACTAAAAGGAATAAAATCTAGAGACCAATAAATCTGATAGAGAGGTCGTTAATATCAACAAAGTCATGATAATAACAAGGCAAGGAACTAACACCACAAATAATACTCAAAACATAATAGTAGATGAAAATTCTACAGATGAGGAGGCATTCCACCCTACTAAGAAAGAACATAACCAAATAATGGAAGAAATGTGGCAAGTTATGCAAAACACAGGGAGGAGGAAATAGACCAATATTTCTCTATCCAGGAATTAGGAATCCTTAAGTAGTTAATAAAATTTGTTAAACAATCTAACCTGCTAAAAAAACTCAAACAATTTTGTAAATATTGGAATAAACATGGCAAAGTGCCACAAATTAGAACTATAAATAAAGAGGATAGACAATTGAAATATTGCCCAATCATGATCACAATAAACATAGAACATAAAAAGATAGCAAATGTAATGGTAGACCTATGAGTTGATATCAATACGTTACCAAAATGGGTATGGGAATAAATAGGAAAACCAGCATTGCAACAAACATCATACAACGTAATCTTAGTAGATGGAATAGGAATGAAAACCCTAGGTACATAGAAACTCTTGTGGGAGTTAATGTAAAAGGGGTGAAACAAATAGTGGACTTTGAGGTAGTCACAGTTAAAGAAACCTTTGACTCGCTTAATGCCCTCCTAGGGGGTTACCTTAGAATAGTGGTTTACACTTTCTAAGAGGAAGGAAAATTTGCATTTTTTCCATTCCCCATACTGAATGGGTTCGGCCAAACCCAATGGTTCAACCGAACCATTTCATTGGTTCGGTCGAACCATTGGGTTCGGTCAACCAATGAATGCCCGAATAAAAAAACATATCCAAGTGGGTTCGGTCGAACCCATGTTCGACCGAACCCCTTGAATATGACATAAACAAAAAAATGTTTCATTTTCACTGTCACTTTTAATTTTTTCTTTTACCAGTCATTGTCTCCCTGGTGCACGCGACGAACAGAGTCTATGACGACGACCAAACAAGGTTTCTCTCTCCGGCGAAAGAAAATTTCCGTTCCTCTCTTCAAAGTTCATCATTTCAGTTTGCATATCGAGCACTATTGAGCACTAGGTATTTAAAATTCAATTTTGTTAGAGTTCAAAATGCATCTATTTGTTTAATTTTGAAACCCTAAATGCAAATTTTTTAAAATTTGTTGAATTCAAATTGCACTTGTTTGAAAGTTTTTAAAGCATTTTCAATATAGTATTTTGCTTCCCCGTTTTGCATATATTTTTGTCTTGTTAAACACCTTTCAAGAGAAAAATGAATATCAAAACTATCAACTATCTGTTAGGGGATGAGAGGTCTATAATTCAAAACTACACCCATTGAACTTGCATTTATATTTGGCATGTATTTTAACTTGTTCAATTTTTTTAAATCAATCCAAGGGTTTGAGTAAGGAAAAATGAGTTTCCTCCCAAAGTTAGTGCAAAAAAACATTATAATGGCTCTCAACATAGTCTAAAAAATGGAGATAAATAAATTCCTAAAGACTAGAAGTGTAGGGGTCAAGGTCACAAAATAATTTTAAAACTACAAATTTAGGGTCAAACTTGTAGATGAAAATGTAAATTTCATACATGTAGGAGTGAACCATGAAAGTCATAGCTTGGTTTGTTAAGGTGTCATAATATTAAATCTTATAAAAATTCAAGAATCATATCATTGATTATGTACATTACAATAAAATATCTCCATATAACAAATGAAGCTAAAAACCCTAACCCTCTTTGTCAATTCTATAGTGTGCTTGCTACATGAGTAATTTTTCTTATGAAAACCATGTTTAGGAATGAAAATATCCAATCCATTATGCTTCTAAACTAAAGTTTGCAATGCTTATGGTTCTTTTGGCCTTATAGATTCTTGAATCATTTTATAATATAAAACCTACATATAACCTACTTTGGCTCTAATAATTGTAAACCCTTTAGGAATTCTAAATTGTTGCATCTTGTCTTGATTTTCCTACCATTGTTATTCCTTTTGAAATTTTTACAAATTAGGCAAAGAATCCTTGCACTTATATAGAGGATCATTAGGTATGTTCTTAAAATTATTTAAGGTTAAATGACTTAATCTAAAATAAAGGCATATACGGATCTCTTGCAATTGTAACCTCTTTACTAGTGTTCAAACATATTTGATACCTTGATGGCATGACATAGATGATGTTGCTTGATATTTCTTTATCCATGGATACCCAAGTAAAATATGAGATACATCTAAAGAAGAAATAATATGACATAGAATAAGAACTTCCCTCATCTTTTAGACCAAAAAATTAAGGTAAAATAATGTATCCTATAGTTTCAATCAACATATCATTAGTCAATTTTAAATAAACCCTCAAATATGCATATGCTTGTTTATAAAATGATGATAAAACAAAAATTATTCAATGCATACATTTTATTGGTGAGTAAGATCAATAAACACACCCTTACATGGTTCATGATCCACACAAAACCAAAGGACCATTATAATTATTTGGTAATATCTCACAATGTGAAAAAGGTGTCAAAAAAATTAGCATACCTAAATCATAAATTGACTTGTCATAAAGTGGGTGGGTAGCTTAGTGGTGGAGATTTGCATCCTAACTAGTTCATGGAAATTTCAACCTGGTATTAGAGCCAAGCTAGGTGCATTTGACACCTATGTTGTGGCTCAAGGGAGTGTGTTGGAGAAATGATACACACCTAAGCCATAAAAGGACTCATCACAATGTGAGCCATTAGCTCAATAGTAGAGCATCCTAACACCAAATGGGAGGTCCTAAGTTTGAATACTGGTTAGTCAATAGAAATTTCTATAAAAGTCAATCACTAGTACATAAGAAGAAGAATAAGTACCCTTATAATTTTTATTAATACCAACAAATTATCATTCCTCACATACATAGGTGAATCAATGATTTCAAGCTCGTCAACATTTATATGTACCTCAATCTCATGACCCTCATATAAAACCATTTTATTAGATTTATTTAGTGTAAAATATTTAAATTTTCATTAGGAGGAACAATTGAAGGATTGACCCCAATATTAACCCCCTCAACCTAATTTTTTTTATCAATCAAATCCTTAATCAATTATTCCTTAATCCCATAAAATGTTGAGTATAATTACAATTAACTCTACAATTTAATAACAAAATTCTTTCTCATTATATCTTTTGGGAATAACTTTAGATTTATCTAATGGCCTAATAGGAGGAAGTGTAATCATGCAAGCACTAAGTAAATTTTGAAGCACATTTTACAAAGGAAAAAGTTGGAGGCTTTAGAGTCATAATTATATTAGAAACATTTATAATGTATAGTTTGTACAATGGTCATTTCCATTATTTTTTACTATCCTTTTGGAAATAATTTTTCTTTTCAAATTTACAAGGGTAGGATGATGTAGATGAAGCATTAGAAGATCCATAATTAAGTGTGGTAGCCTCTAACAACTTTAGTTCTTAACATTCATCTCACTTGCACATGCAAATGTTAAGAATGTATATACTTTGTAGATCCTTGTTTATAGTCAAAAAATCTAAAATAATAAACTTCAATCCAACATTCCCAATATTTGCATTGACCAATTTCAATATTAAAAAATAGACCCAAATGGAAGATAATACTATTAAATTTCATGGGAAGAACTTAGCCAATAACTTATCATCATACACAAAATCCAAATATGTAGCACTAAAGAACCTTGAATGTGTCATGGGATCTACTTTAACATTGTGCATCTCAAATCTAGGATCCAAAAATCCAACAAAAAATGGATATGTAAAATTTTCAATAGAAATTGAATTGTGTTTGATTTTTATATGTGTCTTTTTTTGTTTCCATTAGGTAAGGAATCAACATTACTTTTCATCTCAACAAGCCTTTAAACATTAATGTCAAGGGTAGATAGAGGCACACTAGGATTAAGGACATGAATGAAAGTGGAAGATGAGAAGTGGAAGGTGGTGTATAAGTTTGTCGTGACATAATAAATGAGTGTGGAGTGACAAAGACTTGCGTAGGAATATCACAGTGAGGGGAACATGGGAAGTGTAAAAAAAAATAATGAGACCTAATGTGGAGAAGAGAAACTATGTGCATCATAATAAGTAAGCATGAGATGAGATCTAGGAAAAAGGAGAGGATAAATTTGGGGAGATTTGGTGGAAGGAGAAATAAATTGCATAAGATAGATAGGAGTAAAACAATAAGGAGAATACATGAAGAAGAAGCTTATCCTCAAAGGGATTGTTGAGCTTATCCTTTTACCTATTTACTTTAAAGTACTTTCTTTCCACATGGCTTATTAATCAACATAGTATATGAAGGGATCAATCATTGTACTAGGATTAATATTACTAGCCAAATTTGCAAGATCCAAAGAAAGGTTGTGTGCATCAAAGCTATATCTTGATTACCATTTTCTCAACAAGGGCCTCATGGTCAAATGATTCTTCTCCATTATGATAAATTTAGTATCATGCATATTCCCAATCATACCAATTTTAGCTTGATTCACAACCATGGTGGGATTGAACTATGACTTCTTATAGTTAGGAAAAGAGGATGATTTTGGTATTAGAAGGAAATAAGGATCGAACAATGTTTAGATTTGATTAATAAATTAGACAATGAGAAAGCACTTAAATCTAAAAACTAAATAAGATTCAAGAAAACCTTTAAACTACTTGGGTATCAAAGAATGATTTACATAATAAAAAGTTGAAAATCTACAAGTAGAAATACCAAGTTACAAAAACAAGAATAATCGTTATGGTAATAGAAAGAGAAAATGCTTCCTCTTAAAAAACATGTTTGTTAAGAGTTCTAATTTACATAGTGTTGAGGAGCACATAATATAATAAACATGATTCAAGTACCAAAACATTAAGTATGATGCTTGGGATGAGAGGATCAACTTGGGGAGGATTATTATAACATCATTAGTTGGAAACTTTTTAATTTTATCTCTTTGTGTTCCGTGTTGTTTTTAATGTTCTTAATTAGAGTGCGGATGATGTTAATATACATTTAATGATGCATTTTGAAATTTATTTAGTAAAGGTCTCATTTTGTACATCTTTAGTAATTGTATAAAAATTTGGAATATTTTGGTTAATACATCTTATTGGAAAACCATTCATTGAAAAATTTTGAAGCCCACAACCGAATGGTTTGTGATGACCTCTTGCCTTCAAGAATTTCTATTATGCTCATCAATTTCAAACCATTTTGGGGTTCTTGAATGTTTTTAAATTTTAACAAACTCATTACAAAAAGATGGATTTTGAATTTCTTTTTCTTTTTCACATTTAGGTTCTCTCTTCTTATGTAATTTAGAGACACATTGAGTTTCATTGGTTCATGTGAGATATTTATAACAAGTATGCAATGAAGTCAAACTTTATTAGATTTGATTCAAGTAATATGACATTTATTTTGCTTTCCAATCTATAATTTTTTTATGTTCTCAAGGCTATATAATTGAAGTTCATTTATGTTAACAACTATTAGATTAAATATTTTTATCCCCAATTATTTTCAAATGATTTTATACTTTAATCTTTGTATTCTTATTCTTTCTTTCATTGTTTCATTTAAAATTTGAACCATTTAAAGGATGCTATGTTATAGATTATAGTTGTCTTCCAATTCTTTTTAAATCAAGTTAATAGTATGAAAATATTATTGATGAGTAGATGAATTATTACAAGTTCTATTTTAGATTTGTATTCTTTTATCTAGATATATTATTTACCAAAGTCTCATTGTTTTCTTAGGTTATGCGTATATATATATATATATATAACATGGAAAATGTAGATCATGTTCCACGTGCCGATTCTTTGTTTGCAAATACTAGTAATGAGATAAAAAAAAATGAGAGATTCATTAGCACAGGGTGCAAACCCGAGGATATATAGTGAACCATGCATGTTAATATTGCATAGTCTAGAAAAACTAAAAGATGAACTTGAAAGGACTAGTGCATATTCCCCAGACAGAGTGACTGCTATTCTTTCTGCATGCGGGAAGAAGTACATGGTGACGTTCCCCTTAAACAAATACAAGATAGTGTCACCAAAGAAATGATAAAAGCCACTTGTTTTCCATTTTATCAAAATGTGCGTAAGGTTAGGGGATACCAGGTCACTAGATGTGTTGATCATGCTATGGCCTCATTGATCTACCCACAATTTCTAGCAGCACATGGTATATACCCAAACAATGACCAGATTCCATTGTATTTTGTTCAGCAGTTGTATGCTTGAGGTCCATTTGGGCCTCAAAGTTAACTACCTAGACATTCCACCATATGTTGGTCAAGGGCGTGGTAGGATTGCTGATAGGCCCACCTATCGTCGAGCAGATAGACCACCCCAATGTTTAGGGTATTGGTTGGTGACAGGTCTCCTGCTCTCACCCCATCTAGCCCCCATAGCAGATGAGGTTGTTGTTGCTTCCCAAAAGGAAGCAATTGACACTATAGGTGACATTGCGGCTACCACCACTAGGATATCTGATGATCGTGTAGGTCAGTATTTGATATCTAGACATTCTCGATCCACACCATTTTCAGCACAGTGGACCACCATGGATCCTTTTACAATGACCGGCATCCCTACTCCTACACAGCTTGATGCACTTACAGGAGATATGTCACGCATGACTCTACATTGTTTGGCTGAGGACCTATTGGAGGCATATTCCCACATTGCATCAGACAATGGGATCGGTATAGAGCATGTTAGAGATCATTTGAGACATAGAGGTCGTTCAGTTCTAGGATCCCATTACTCTCACCTGAGCACTAGTTCGCATCAGAATCAACCTACAGTTCATACGGTAGCTGCACAGACTAAGGGTTTTACTGATATGTTGATTGGTTTAGTTCATCATCACTGGTGCCATCTCACCTTACTAGTCCTCTACATTCATCATTTCTGGCACGACATGGGATAGATCAGATGGATGCAAATATTGATTTGTCGCTTGATCGTTTGGTCCATATGGTGGAGGCGAATGTTTCAGAGGACTTAGGTCATCCGATATCAGATGATGTGCATGTATGTGTGCATGTGCATGTCTCAATTCTTTTTTCATTATTTTTTAAATTTCTTTTTAACTAGATATTCATGTAAGTTGATATATATGTGTATATATATTGTTACAGGTGGACATACCTCATATCACTCCTAGCCTTGGTCCAAATCGTGTGCATGATCGATGTGACTCTGTGGATGAATCTGCTATCAGTGGACATGTGAGTTTTCATAAAATATATATTTGTGTATGCATAGATAAATACAAGTTGTAGATTGATATTTAAAAATACAAGTTCATTTAAAAATAACTTTCATAAAATTTATTTAATAAAAATTATATGTATTTAACACATCTTGTACACAATTTTATTTGGAACAGGCTACATCCATCGAGAGCGAGGACCGTTCTCATTGGATAGCCCATTCGTCTAGGAGTAGACATTCATATTAGGCCATGCATTCTAGATTTATGATCTTTTATCCGTGTATTTGATTATATGATGATCTTGCTTTTAAAAAATAAAGTAATTTGATATTTGATGATCTCCTAAACACACGCCCCAGCATATGATATACATACTGTTGCTTATTTTTTGATCTTTAGTATTGACATTAGATGATCTTTAATTTACATTTGCTTTTTATGATCTATCATGTGCATATATTTTCTTATATGATATATACACATTTTGCCTCTTTGCTTATAATATGTGTTATGTTTATATGTATTGAGATCCCTTTACATATATGTACATGTGTTTTATAGGACTTGTGTTTACACATGGCTTAATGGCAATGCGTTTGCTTTTAAAGATTCAATATACATACATGTTTTCTTATTTTATGATCTCTTACAACTTACATTTCCTTATGTTCGTATACGACACGATCTCTAGGAATTTTAAGGAAATCCAGTACCATTTTATAATTAAAGGTTGCATTCATGTTGATCGATAAATATTTTTTTTAAATGACTTAACAACGTGAACCATTGAGAGTTGAGAACAAGATATAATCTTTTTTGACAAGTAACTTGAAATTCAGGGAATTCAGAATTATATCCAGAGCTATTACTCGTTTTTTACAAGTAACTTGAAATTTAATTCAAATATTTAATTAAGAAAATTTAATTCAAATTATACCTCTATTATACGTTTTCGACAACTAACTTGAAATTCAATTCAAATATAATTAAGAAAATTCAATTCAAATTATACCTCTAATATTTATACATTTTGACACTTTACCAAAATTCTAAAATTACTAGATATGTTGTGCATACCTATGAATTAAGTAACAACAAACTCCACAATGCGAGAGCAGCTTGTTTTGTTTACTACTTGATTCCATTTAAACTGGAATCTAGTTATTCCATGTACACTTGAATGTTTGAATAGCGGGCCTTGAATTTTGGAAAGTTTTGCACATTTATCAAGGAGACATGTGGGCTTCGACGGCACTGTTTTATCAATCAAGGAACAATTTGGAGGATAAATTAACTAAAGTTGGTGAGAGGACTTGTTCTGATCTCATCTTTGGTGAGAGAAAAATGGGACAACAAAGAAAAAAGAAAAAATGCATCTCAAACTTAAAAATTGTCAAAAGAAGAAGAACAAAAGAGGCATGATCAAAACTTGGAAAATTATCATAGAAAGAAACAAGGTACATGCTTGTTTCTTCTCTCTCTCACTCTCAAGTGTGTGTTTAGGACTTTTACTTTGAAGTTTTCTAACCATCATTGCACTTTAATGACTATAAATACTTTTAAATATCCTCAGTGCATCTTGGTCAGCCACAGGATTCACGTATTTATATGATCCTTATTTCTAATTCCTTAAGCCAAATTCTTTTTTTGTTTTCAATATTTAGGTGTTTTGTATCTTATATTTTATTTTCATCACACTTCAATGTTCTCAAATTATTTTTTATGTTTTATACTCTAAGGGTTCCAAGCTAGAGTCGAGCCAAACCTAGATATTGGATCTTGAACAAATCCATTGAAGAACACATGGACCTTGAAGTTAGGGACGAGACCCAAGTTCAAACAATTCTTGTTGGAGAGGGTCAAGATCACTTCCTTCTACTGGTATGGATGAACATATAAAAGAAATAACAAACTTTATATGCATATATTTAACATCATCTCTCACTTTTGTTTGCAAAAGTATTTTTGTGACACATGTGTAGGAAAAGGGCTCAACAAGCAGGAAGTTTTTCATGCTCAAGTTGAGCCAAATGTAGACATTGGATCAAATGAATCCGCTCAATAATGCATGGTCCTTGAAGATAGGGAGGAGGCACAAGTTGAAACAATGCATGTTGGAGAGGAGTCGGGATCACTTCCTCGTACTCCACGTATGGATGAGCATATAAAACTAGTTGAGAAGGTGGGTAAACAAATTTCTCATAGAAATTTAGATCATTTACTTGAAATGGATATGGAGAAACTCAAATATTATGCCAACCAGCCTTATAATAAGAGAAAGAGGTCAATGACTAAATCTTTCAATGGAATGATCAATCATCATTTCAATCATCTTGATACACTTGAAAAAACCTAATTGTTATCACGTTTACTTCTTCGTGATGAGCTCAAAGAGTCATTACAATTGTTGGGTGTCCATTCATCATCATATAAGAAGAAACACATGGGATTACAAAAGGATATTGTTCAAAATGTTAAAAAGGGTTTAGATTCCATTGGGAAAGGATCTCGAACTGTGGATAAGGCCACTACAAGAAGGGTGATATTGACATCTATTGTACATCAAGATATAGCAAGAAAAAGAAAAATGTTAGCACTTTCAACTGAAATTGGTTATAGTAGAGCCACATTGATAAAATATAAGAAAAAGAGAAAGTTTTTGGATGAGAGTTTAGAAGGCAATTGGGCAATTATGTGTAGAGCTCCCCATTCTGACAGGATTGAAGATGTTGTTAGGAACTTGGTCTCAAGTTTTGGCATGATCAGACTTGTCCATCATCAAATACTAGAGATGTTATGAGATACAGGATTGGACCTAGTATTTATGAAAATCATATTAAACATTGGCTAGACATAACACAATTTGAGATGTATATGAATTTTTGTAATGCATATCCTCATATAGGAGTGGGCAAACAATGTTCAAGGTTAAAGCCATATTATGTGAGAGAGATAAACAAGTTTTTGAAACTTGTTGTTTGTGGAATTATCATATTGAATTTCATCTCTACTATCGAGGTGTTTGAAAGATGAGAGAAGAAAGATTTGGGTTTCAAAATGCACCTCCTAAACAAGCAAGTTTGTTCATAAAGTCTATATTATGTGATCATGAACATGGACCTCAAATAAACTGCATAAAAGGAATTTGTGAGATGTGGAAATTTAGCTAAATTTTCTTCAAGAATTGAGGATACTAACCCTGAAAGACGATTAAAATTGCAAAGGTAGTACTATTTTTAGAGTTTATTTGTTTCAATTTCTCATAGATCAGTTGTTTGGATTCTCTTTGATGTAATGTTTCATTTATCAAGTGTGGTTTATTAGTTATTCACATATTTTACTGACACAGGTACAAGTATGTAAAGTTGCAAACAAATTTTGGGAAAGAATCCACCAGGTTGATCTATGTAAGAAAGGAACATTCCCATTGGAAAGTTGTTATGGAAGATTTTTCGAGAAAATTGATGCGACCATACATACATCATTCATTTTTTTGCTAAGTGGCAAACACAACAA
>VDFB02271358.1:891825265-891876039 GCA_007258455.2 Sequoia sempervirens
TAAGGTATCCTCCTACCCTCCTCCCCCTCAAGCTCCTCTACCCTTAACCCTTAAACCCTAGGACCCCCTACCCTTTATCTCTCTCCCACTCCCCCCCCTCTCTCTTTGAAGTATCTCCCTCCTACCAAGGATTAAATTTGATGGTCGAATTTACCTGTCAACAAATTTTTTAATTACGGTCATCTATTCAAGGGTGCTCTTAAAACATTATGATATACCTTAGTGTATGTAAAATTATATTTAAATCAAACATATATATCATTATAATTCTATATAAATTTTGACAGTTTATCCAAAATATCTCCTTTTACAATCTTCTTAAAATTTTGATTGTATTCTACAGCAAAAATATTTAAATACGGTCATATCATGGCCATCAAATTTAAGCCTTCCTGCCTACCCCCACTCCCTCCATATCTTTCTCTTAAGTTATGATTTAAAAAGAATATAAATAATATTTATATTAATATTAAAAACAAGGTGTTCGACCGAACATATTTAGAATGTTCGGTCGAACCCATTTAAATTCATTTTTTTATTCCATGTGTGGTTGGTTCGGTCGAACATGGGTTCGGTCGAACCCTGGTTCGACCGAACATTTCTATTTTCTTCGACCGAACACTTGTTCGGCCAAACCCATCTTTTTTCATCCTTGCTTCCTAAGGCACCAGAATTGCTGAAAATTTTGCACTTCGAAGCTCGATTTGAGAATGAAAATGGAGGAGATCTCAAAAATCCAACTAGTATTGGGTTCCCCTCAAAACGAGTTATCCAACGAATATAATTTTAGTATGTTTTGATTATATTATCTATCTATTTTTTAAGTTTTATTAAATATAGGTTTTTCATTGAAAACAAAACTCTATGTTCTGCACAAGTGGAAAAATAGAAGATTATCAAAAAAAAATTTAAAAATATGAGTGCACCAGAATTTGGAGTTCTTGATCCAACAAAAAAAAAAAAAATTGATACATACAATAAAAGTTATGCATTATACGGTCGTGTTATGTCTGAATTGTAATTGATTTGACTTTGAAACTTGATTAAAGAAAAAATATTCAATAAAAACTATCTAACCAAGTGGAAGCACTAGATATCGGAGTTAGAAATCTAAATTTGAAAGAATTGGAATTTTATCTTTCAAGGAAAAAAAGTTATGCATGATAAGGTGTGCGTCACTTTTTAAAAATGTTGTTTTTTGAAAAAAACCAATTTTCGTGGGAGATGGAAAAAGAAGTGCAATCTAATTCCAAAAAAAATGAAAAAAATATTTTTAGAATCTGCAGACAAAATATGACAAGACTCTAGTTTGCATCATCTTCAAATTCGTTACGGTTTAATCGCTATAGGTGCCCGAATGTGGAGATTGTGTTAAAAAAAAAAATATCAGTGTCCAATTTGGCCAAAAATTGTAAACCACTATTGTGGGATCACCCTAGGACTTAGATGGTCTATGAATGCTAAGGGAGTTGTAGTCTCCTACAAAGAGGAAATATCATTTGCTAATACAAATAGGATATTCCATATCCCTCAAGAATTTAAACCAAAATGAAACATACATATAGGAGATAAATTGAGAGGAGTATAATAACTAATAATAAAAAAATATATACAATCTCAAAACTATCAGATGACAATTTAGAAAACCCAAATTCAGAAGGGAAACTTGGCATTGAAAGTACCACATATAGCATAGATGGTGAGGAAGCACAAGATGCTTGGATGCAGGGAGAACTGGAACTCTATTCTAGAAGAATTACTATCTTTCGTAGAAGCTTTATGGTTAGGAAATCACCGAGGAATGCTTCACATTCTACTACATTTATAGATAATGCATCACAAAAAAATTGCAGAAGAATACAGGATAGTAGATAACCTATAATTAAAAATAATTGTAATATTAATCACATTTTGTGAGGAATATCACACATTAAATTGCTCAAATATTCAAGAATTGGAGACTTACTCTCATTCACACAGATAGAAAGGATTTTTCAAAATGAGGAAACAAGATTGGATATATTGAGACATACACTAATTTTTAATGTTGCATGTTGGAAAAACACAAAAAAAGATCAATTGACACATTGGCCAATATTCAAAATACTGATCAAAACTAGGTACCTACTAGAGGAAGGGAATACAAGGAAATACAAAAATATAATGGACAAATCACACCAAAGGAACACCTTAATATTTATATTAATGCATGGAAGGACAACAATGAATATGACAATCAACTATACATAAAATTGTTTTATTGGAAACTTACGTCGATGGCACAAACTTAGTATATCAACCAAGAACAAAGAGGAGAAATGAGGGTGCTACCATAATAGTGGGTTACACTTTCTAGGGCATTCTATTTTTTGTTGAAATCACATATTTTAAGAAAATATATTGATATGAGCATTGAAAGGTTCCATTTAAAGGATTCTAATTGAAGAGGTTTTGATCACGCCCTCTTATATAAAACCCCCTAGGATAGAACCCCACTAGCTTTAAACTATACATATAATGGAGTCTCCTCTACACCTGTCAAAATGTTGATCAAAAACCACTTTTGATTTACCTTTTGGGGGATGAAATGAATTCATTTAAAATTTATATTTTGTAAGTATGTAATCCTTATTATAAGCTTGCCAAAAAGTATAACTTTAAATGTATTTAATTTGATTATTATGTTTATTTTTTATTTCTTGTGACTGTAGGTTTCTCACCAAAAATCAAGCTCTCTATTCTGTACATGTGGAAAAATAGTAGATTATTAAAAAAAATCTGAAAAATATCTAGGTGCTTGGTATTGATGTCCTTGATCCAACAAAAAAAATGAATTTCAATACATACAAAAAAAGTTGTGTTATACAGTAAAGCTATGTCTAAATTGTAATTGGTTTGACTTCAAAACTTCATTAAGAAAAAAAAATCACCATGTGAAACACTATGAAACCAAATGAAGGAGCTAGATATCATAGTTACAAATCTAAATTTGAAAAAATTAGAATTGTATCCTTCACAGAGAAAAAGTTATGTGTTATATAGTACACATCACTCTTTAAAAATGTTGTTTACTATTAAAAACTAGTTATCGAAGGAGATGGAAAAAGAAATGCAATTTTCAATTCAAATAATTTTTTTTGTATTAATAATAGTGAGGACAACATATTACAAGAATATAGATCTTTTCAAAGCTTCAGAGAAGGTTACAAACAACAGATTTTGCTTGCAGCAATGACTGTAGAAAGATTATAGCTTATCATACATTTGATTACAACTTCAGACAAGGTTACAAATTAATACAAATTTTACATCATATAGATTATTACACTAGAGGAGATAATGTATACTGGTCTAAAAAGCATAAAATCTAATCTACAACTCTCATGCATCTGCTACTACTACCAACCTCCTTTGAGTCCCACTCAACAAGGGTGTTGATCACAGTCAGTTCTTCATTGGAGAAGACCACCTCTTGATCTAGATTTTGATTTGTGTGAAGCCTGAGTGCATTCTCCTCTTGGATAGCTTCCTCAATATCCTTGTGTTCTTTAATATCCTTTTTGAATGCCTCTAGAGCTTGTAGGAAGAAAGACAAGTAGCACTACTCCTACTACCAGGAGAGTCCAAAACTAGTTTCCTTCAAAAGTTTTAAGAGTTTGCATTCAGCAGTATTCAACACTACAACCACATGCAAGGCAGTATTAAGATAGGTGAGTCTTTTGTTTGACTCAGTAAGCACCCTCTGAACCCCACTGTACTTGTCCTCATTTCTTTCCTTCCAAATGGACCACAAAACTTCAGATGTGAGAGTAAACCAAAAAGATGTAGATCATTATTCAATTTCTTATTCATTCCTATGAGAATTAGTTTCCAATTAACCTTACCATTTGAATCCCAAATTCCAATGTCACTACAAAATAGATTCCAAATTTCATTAGCAAAGAGACAGTCAGAAAAGATATGATGCATGGATTCAGGAACCTTGCACAAGCTACAGATTTCAATGTCACAATTATTCATTTTCAAGGCAACTCTTTGTAACATCACAAGCCACCTAAAGTGAGATTTCTTGGCATCTAATCCTTTATTCCACAGCAAACAAAAGGCTCTACACCACTCCTCTGTCAAGGTTGGTCTTCTATGATTTTTTAGATGATCAATTAGAGTTTTAGATTATAACAGCTCTTTATACAAATGTTTGGCCTTCACTTCATGAAGAGGGAGACTTCCCTTCCACAAGATCTCAAGAGGCATGTCAAGCCAGTTACCACTGCTGAGAACTGGTAGCCAGTCTTTGCAGGATTCTTTTATTATAGAGTAAGTCGTGAAGTTCGAGGGGGGAAGTTTAAAGTCCTTTAACTGGTCCCAACAAACTAGGGCCATGTCCTTTATAATGCTACTAAAGGTTTAAATCCCAACTTGGTGCCATTTTTTAGCAAAGTGTCCTTGCAATAAAGCAAGGGGTTTCCCATTGTGCTCAAGGTTCCACTAAATGGACCTATCAAGATGGATAAGACTATTATTGAAACCCGTTAAATGAGGGCCAGAAAATTTTCCCCTCACCAACTCCCAAGCTCTCCAAATACTCCTAAAAACTAACGAACCTATAGGTAATATCAATTGTTTGGTAATTAGAAGATCACTAAAAGGAAGATCCTTCCAAGATTTGGCTAACTTGGGGACTGCGAGAGATATAAATTGTTTCTAACCAAAAATTTCCAGGGCTCATTTCCCCCAGGGCTTTAAAAATCCACTTGGCAGCCAGAGTGATGATATGTTTCTTGAGGTCTTTTAGACTCAAACCACCATTTTCTTTTTCTAGGTAGAACCAATCCCATTTAATAGAGTAGGCCTTCTTTTTTCCCTTGCCATCTAACCAGAGGAAACCTTCGATCTTCTTTTGAACTTCATACACTTGGTAACTGTTGAAAAACCAAACTAAAGCAAAGTATAGAGTGTAAGAGGAGAGGATCTTTTGGAAAACTTGAACCCTACCAGCCAAAGAGAGGTAGTGCATGTTCCAGCTATCCAATTTCTTTCCAATTCTGCCCTTTAACCAAAGCCACATTTCTTTGATGTTTGGGGAGATAGAGAAGGGGATCCCCATGTACCTTACCTATTTGTGAGGCCCTCCCCACTAGAAATAAAACTTGTGCAGCCAAGCAGGGGGAGCTTCCTGCCAACCAAGCATAATGGATTTAGACTTTAAGACCTTTGCACCAAAGGCAAGGTAGAAAATATCAAGCTTAATCATAAGGTTTGAAATATTATGTTCCTCTAATTCCATGAAAATAGAGGTGTCATTAGCAAACTAGATATTCAAGAGCTCATTGTTGTCGGGGGGCACCAACCCTTTAACACTAGGGGAGAAGCAGTTGTCTCTTAACAAATAGTGCAAGGAATTTGATGCAATTACGAACAAACCAGGTGCTATAGGACACCCTTTCCTAATGGATCTTTCCAACTGAAAAACCTCATATCTAGATCCATTTACTTCGATTTGAGAAAATACATCTTTCAAAAGAGTTCCAATCATTTTAGAAAGTCCTATGGGAATCCAAAGGCTTCGAGGGTCATTTTAAGAAATGACCACTCAACTCTATCATATGCCTTCTCAAAATCTAGAAGGAGAGTGGAAACATTCTGTTGTGAGCATTTAGCCCAATCTAGATCCTCCCAACTGGTCAAAAGATTCTCAAGAATGTATCTCCCCTTAATGAATCCTGTTTGGGTAGAGTTAATGAACTTTGGGAGAATATTGGTTAGCCTCAATGCAAGTACCTTAGCAAGCACCTTATAGGAGATGTTTAACAAGGTGATAGGCCTCCAGTTCCTTATCAGAGTTTTGTCACCATCCTTGGGTAATAGTTTGATGAGCCCCTGATTGATACTTGTACCCAACGAGCCTTTGGAGAAGGCTTCCAAGTAGACTTGGTGAAGATCATCATAAATCCAATCAATGAAGACTTTTTAGAACTCAACCAGGAGCCCATCCACTCCCAGTGATTTGTCATTTCTCATGGAGGTGATAGCTCTCTTGATTTCTTCTTTAGAGATACCAGCAAAAAGAAGGGTGTAGTCTTCCTTGGATAGCTTAGAGGGGATAAGACCTTTGATTAGATTCTTGGCATTAGTGCATACTCTCCCATTTTCTTTTGATTTGAAAATATCTTGGTAAAAGAGGGAGAATTGGCATAGGATATCATCCTAATTGGAGAGGGTAACACCATTAACACAAATCTGGTCAATTTTCTCCTTCAAGCCTTTCTCTTTAATGTAGTTGAAAAAGAATTTTGAACCTTTATCTCCATGGTTCAACTAGTTAAGTTTGGCCCTAACTTTTAGGCCCTGAATTTTAAAATCTTGTAGCCTCCTATGAGAGCTCTTGGCTTGATTGAGAGTATCATACAGCTTTTCATCCTTAGAGGATTGCTAGATACTAGTTTCAGCAGCAAGGAGGGCATCCTAGAGGAGGTTCTCCTCCCTCCTGTCCATGGCTCTCTTCTTGCCAATGGTCTGAAAAATGATCCTTCAAGCTTTGAAATTATGATTCCACCTCACAATAGGGCTAGCATCTCTAAACATCCAGTTGTTTATCCTCCTCACGGTGCTAATGGCCTCAATGCAGTCTTGTTCTTTCAGTAGGTTAGAGTTTAGAATGAAATTATCCCTACTTTTGGGACAGATTTTGACACCATTTTTGAAGAAAATCCTAGCCCATATTGGGTGATGATCAGACAGAGTATAGGGATACACCAAAACCTTATTGCCATCATTAAGGGGTTCAAAACTAAAAAATTCTCTATTGGCATAAAATCTATCCAGCCTGTAGTAGATCCTATTACCACCTTTTTGTGCATTACACCATGTGAACCAAACCCTATTGCTTTCCTTCTTCATGCCCTTCAACAAGTCTTGGATGTTAAGTTTATTTCTCAACCTAGACCAATAATTTTTTTCATTGCCTTTCCATTCCATGTTGATACCACCTATCTTGTCTTGCTGGCTCTCAATCATGTTGAAATCACCACCTATAAGCCACGAGACCTTGAGGATATTGGCTAACCACTTCCACAATTCAATCCTCCCAACATAGTCATTAGGTGCATAAACTGAACAAACCCCAAATTTAAAGTCTCCCCTTTGGAAGGTGGCCCAGACGACCCTGTTACAAGGAGAAATACCTAAATCAATTAGGAAGGGTTTCCACTTATTAGCCATTAGAATGGAAATGCCACCTCTCCCCTACTCATGTTGGGGGCAGAAGGAGGTAGGGTTGCCCTAGATGAATTTCAAGTTGGTATCAAGAGAGAACCCAACTACCTTTGTTTCTTGGAGAAGCACAAAATCTTTGTCATGATCTAGATTTAGAAATCTCCTCACCATGTATTTCTTGTCTGTGGATTCCAGACCCCTAACTTTCCATGAAGTGTAGTTAATTATCATTAGCACCACTGGGGGGATGGGCTCTTTGGTACTCTTGAACATCTCGAAGAATTTTATAGCAATCTCTTCACTCTCCAACCTTTTGGGAGAGGGGATGGCTAGCACAATGCTGACCAGTATTTTTCCTCTTTCCCTTAATAGTGACTCATACACTATTTTTTCTGATTGCAAGCTTAGATCCCCTTTTTTGCCCTCTTTTCCTAGGCTCATTGGAAGGGGGAGTGACATCCTTGTCTTTTTCCAAGTCCATTTCCTTACTGCTAGCTTTATTAGATATGGGACCAATTTTAGCCTCACTAGTGGAAGCATCAAGACTTTTAGGGATCTCCTCATTATCAGCCTTGTTGATATCACTTGCAGGTTCACTAGTTAAACTAGGGGTATCTTTAGATCCTTTGGAAGGGACAGTTTTATCTACAGACCATCTTCTTACCATATTAGCAAGGGATTCAAGTGATTCATCCAATGGTGGAGAGTTAGTAATTTCCCCATCGCTGGGAAGCACCACTTTATTTAGCTCAAGAGTGCCTTTGCTAGAAGGCTTTCCATCTCTAGAGGAATGAACCTCTACAGGAATAGCTTGAGAAGAATCATGCATGGTTTCCCCACAATTGGGAATGATAGTTTCTTGATCACTTGCAGGTTCACTAGTTAAACTAGGGGTATCTTTAGATCCTTTGGAAGGGACAGTTTTATCTACAGACCATCTTCTTACCATATTAGCAAGGGATTCAAGTGATTCATCCAGTGGTGGAGAGTTAGTAATTTCCCCATCGCTGGGAAGCACCACTTTATTTAGCTCAAGGGTGTCTTTGCTAGAAGGCTTTCCATCTCTAGAGGAATGAACCTCTGCAGGAATAGCTTGAGAAGAATCATGCATGGTTTCCCCACAATTGGGAATGATAGTTTCTTGATCAGCCAAAACCCCATTGACAAATGTTCAGATTACTTCAACTTTATTATTATTTGTTATTATTTCACATTTCTTTCTTAAATCCTCTAAAACTAATTGTTGAGCATTCTTTTTAGGAAAAATAGAATTTTCAACAGAAGACTTAGAATCCCACAAGGGAGCAAATGGATGGGTGACCGAGACATGGGGAGGCAAGGGGGTGATAGGGGAACAAGGTCGACACCAACCAGCTGCACCACACAGTCAAAGGCAGACCCCTCGCCAGTCAATCCACTGATGGGGAATGAAGGGAATGGAGGCTCACCAAATGTAGGGGAATAGGAAGGGAAGCCTCAAGAGAAGGGGGTCATTGAGGAGGGTTAGCAGAGGATACAGCTAGGGGAGCAGAGTTAGGGACAACAGCACAAGCAGGAAAGACGCCAGAGCTAGGGTTAGCAGAAGATGTAGGTGCGGGCCTGACATCCAGACCAGCACCTGAGATTCCAACTTTGGTGCCACCAGATGCACCCTTCACAAGCGAGCAGTTCTTTCTCAGATGCCCCTCTTTACGATAAAGATAGCAGGCCCCCAGACCACCAAGGAATTCCATTGGGGTAGAGATAGAATTCGCTCTCAATTTTTAAGCCAATATTTTTGGGTAGGTCAATCCCCAAATTGAGAAAAAGGATAACTCTGACATTCATGTCAGGTAATGTAACCCTAGGCCTGTCGACCCGGAGCACATTACCAAACAGTGCCAAAATTTGTGGAACAAGCATCCACATGTCCTGAGGAATGTTTTTTACTAAGATCCATCTACGGATCGAGAGAGCTAAGATCTCATCACAATTAGCACCCAACGTCTAAGGTAGGGCTCTGAACATTGTTTTCCCTATGCTCCAATATGGCTTCTTCAACACTTTAGATTGAATTTCATTATTCTTAAGATAAATTA
Source organism: Sequoia sempervirens (assembly GCA_007258455.2). NCBI lineage: Eukaryota > Viridiplantae > Streptophyta > Pinopsida > Cupressales > Cupressaceae > Sequoia > Sequoia sempervirens. Next base: position 891,834,559 of record VDFB02271358.1, read on the forward strand.
AAAACAAGCCTCTCTGTATCATTCTATAGATGGTATTTTGCACATTGATTTTTTTATTCCAAATAGAATTGAACCAATTATCAAGATATTTCCTAGCAGGAACGTTGCTAGGGTTGACTACGGCAAAAAAAATTGCAACCCCAGGCAGCCTACCCCTTACACAGTTAATATGATTGAGCATATCAATATTTGGAACAATAAAAGTGGTGTTAGGAGGGAACTTACCTTCCAGCCCGGTGTTGATCAAAGACTCCTCCTTGATACTTACAGAATCGAAAACAAACTTTTCCCTCTCCGAACAAACAGGAGTATCAAAAGCCACAACATCAAGAAAAGACATGGGGGCTACAAGAGCATTATGGCCCCGGCCATCATCCAAAGTGTCGCCATTGGAAATGGAGTGGGAAGAATCCCCTTCCATGAAAAGAAATGCCATGCACTAGCAGCCTTCAGGCCACCAAAGACACTAGAGAAGAACCACCAAACAAAGCATACAAGCAAGAAAACGACACATGAATCCGGCCAAAAGGAAGACAAAAAATGCATCCAAATATTGAGGGGAGAGGAGGGAGATGACCTGTGTGGGGAAGAGTTGGATCTCCCCCACAAAAACCAGTGACGAAACCCTCAAAGTCCGCCAAAAGTTGCAAAGTGGTCCCGATTCAAATAATTTTAAAATATATATTTAGAATCTACAGACAAAATGTCACAAATCACTAGCTTACATCATCATCAAATTTCTCATGGCTTAGCAGCTATAGTTGTCTTAAAGTGAAGATTTAGTTAAAAAAGTTTAGTTCAATGTCAAGTTTGGCCAAAAAGTGTAACCCACTATTGTGGGATCACCCACAAAGAATTGGTAAAAACTAAAAAATAACTTTATTCACACCTTTTAATTTCACAATGAAAGTAAAAACATACATAACACCCTTATCAAAATAAAGAAAATCATATTTAGACAAGAAGAAACTTAGGAAGTAGTGGTATCACAAACATCAACACCACCACCAAAATTAGAAGGAATATGGAAATATATAGAATGACTTGATAAAGAGATTAGACTATTAGAAAGAATATATTGCATAACAAAGAAGGATGATGAGGACGTTAAGAATATAGGTATAGAAATTCAACAAGGGGAAAGAGAACTAAAATCTCCCATTGAGGCTAAGAAAAAGTATTATAATCAACCCATTGAACTAAAAGAATAAAATATTGCTAAAGAAGGGGATCCCAAACTGGCCAAGATAGGAGATTATTGGGATGTCATAGTGGTGGTGCAAGTTACAAAAATGCTATCTAATTTGGAGAACTTTTCCCCAAAAAAATTATCAACTTGAAAGGCATAAAGGATGCATTTGGAGTTATGAAAATTCAATTAAAATAAGTGGCTAAACCAGTATAGAAAAGACCTTACTAATTAAAACCTAACATGAAGAAGAAAATAAAAACATAAATAGATAAAATGTTAGAGGTTTGGGATAATCAAACTAGTAGACAATGTAGAGTGGATCAGTCCCATGATGATACAGAATAAAAAGATGAGAAAAATAAGGATTTGTGTTGATTTTAGAAAATTGAACAAAGCATGCATCCATGACCCTTTTCCAACACCATTCACAGAGGAAATTTTGGAGTTAGTGGTAAGGAGTTAAACATACTCATTTATTGATGGATTTTTGGGATATCACCAAGTGAGAATAAGTGAAGAAGATCAGCCCAAAACAACATTTGTAATAGAATGGGAATCCTACATGTATACAGTGACGTCATTTGGCTTGAAGAATGCCCCTATAGTATTTAATAGGATTATGGTAAATGCTTTCAAAGACTTTATACATGACTTCTTGGAAGTATATCTAGACAATTGGATAGTTTATGGATTGATCAAGGACCACATCCAAGTGCTTAGGATGATGCTCACTAGATCTTGAAGCATGCAAATCACCCTAAATTTGAAAAAATATGTATTTGTGATACCATATGGTACACTATTAGTTCATATTATATGTAAATAAGGTTTGATGGTAGACCCTATGAAGGTTGCATTAATAATGACACTACCACCACCAAAAAACCTTCTATTTAAAGTAAAAACCTTTCTAGGCTACATAAGATATCACCACAAGTTCATAAAATTGGAATAGTTGCACCTATGAAAGAATTACTCAAAAATAAATTAGGCAAAAGCATTGAATGGAATGAAGAATTCCAGCAAGCATTTGACGGTCTGAAAAACAAAACTGTGAAAGAACCAATTCTCATTTTCCCAGATTGGAACACACCCTTTCATGTCCATGTAGATTCCTTAGGAATTGATATAGGAGTATTACTATCTCAACCTAAGGGAAACAAAGATCACCCTATAGCATTTGCAAGTAGAAAACTCTCTATCTAAGGAAGAAAATAACTATACCACTACTAAAAGAGAAACCTTAGATATGGTGTATGCACTACAAAATTTTAGACATTATTTGTTATCAACACTATTTGCATTCTTTATAGACCACAAACCCTTAAAATACTTTCTCAATAGACCAGCGATACAAGCTAGCATATGCTAATGGCTACTTCTATTTTAGTAATTCAATTTTAAAATAATGTCAAAACCTAGGAAACACAATCAGGGACTAGACTACTTATCCAAGATAAAGATAGGAGAAGAACCAAAAGAACAGCTAAAATATCTTCCTAGCACACACCTGTTCAAAATAAATGTGGTTCCAAAGGAACTCCATGCCATTGCAATCCTCCTATCAAAAGGTGAATTTCTATCTGATATCTTACTGTAGGATATGGAGTCACTGGTGTGGAAGTACCTACCATACACACTGATAGAAGGATCACATAGGGAAAGATGAAATAATAAGAAGAGTGGTACTTGAACACAAAAGAGAAGCTATCATGAAGGAATCCCATAAGGTATTGGCAAGGGCATGTATTGAACACACCAGAATATTGAGAGGGGGGGTGTATCAGTACATGCTTTAAAAATAAATCCCAATTAACTACTGCTAAAGTCCATGGTTGAATGCCATGCCTTATCTGATGTCAGTCAAAGAATTATTAAGTATTGTTACATTGTCAGCAAAGTTGGTTTCATAATGATATATTAAGATGAGGATTAGAAGTGTTGTTGATAGTGGAGAGATTTTTTTCAAGGTCTACAATATGTCTTATGCTCTCTCCTGATGTTCTTGATGAAGCATGTGTTGTTGAAAGAAAGTTTTGGCCTCCACAAGTTGGTTAAGTGTTCTTGGTTCAGGAAGTTGCTTGGAGGCTTCTTGGGAGAATGCTTTGCATTCCTTCACTATTGAAGATATAGTCTTGCAGTTTAGGATTCAAAGTTAATGCTCTATGGATGTTGTTTTCCTCTCTTTTCAGGTCACTAGTGTTGCTAAGGAGGTTTTTATAAATTGCAGAAGGTTGGTAGTGTTATTGGATGTCTGGACTGGTTCAAAGAATGCTCTGCATTTATTTGCATTAATGTCTCTACTCCTACAGCTTGGTGAATGTGTTCTCAACTTCTATGCAGTGTCTCAGTTCTAATTTCATGTGTTGAAGTGATCCGCAAATTGATGTGTTAATGTTGTATCCTTTGGTTATGTATCTTGTGCTTCCTGAATAAATTATTTTGTTCTTGTTTGGTCTATAGTGGTTGTTGATGGCATGACAATATGAAAGAAGTTTTTGGATTTTTTTTCGATGTTCATGGAACACCCCCATCCCATGTGATATGCATGTTGTTGATTGGTTGCTTTGGTGTTGCATTGTGTCTTAAGTTAACTTTTCAGGTTATGTATGGATATTTGGATGATAGGGATTGTTCCTTTGCTTGTGTCATGTGCTTGGGGATTTGTACCAGCAATTGAAGATGTTTTATGATAGATTTGGGTTTTGACCTATCTTGGTTAAAACCACATTGAGTATATTCAATTGAAAGTATGTTTTTTGGGTCGACTAGTTATGTGCTTCAAAGTTCCATCTACACATTTCCTTGATGTCAACTTAGATTGATGTGCACCAACGTGTGAATTATTTTGGATCGCAATGGAAGATGTAACAAATTTTTTTTTGTCCTCTCTATCCTTGAGATAGGACCGCATTATGCTTTGGTGGCTGACATGTTGAATTCATTATTTATCTTCTTCCTGGCTGACCTAATTGAAGTTTTGAAGTGTTGCAGTGGATATAAATGTAAGATCTTTTCAAATGCAAAAAAATGGAGAAGTGTACAAGTGTTCTAACAAGAAAGTTTTGATTTCCTTTGAAGATCACACAAAAGAAGTGCAAAAGTGTGAAAGATAGAATTAGATGTGTTATAACACTTCAGTCAGTAGAGTGTTATGTTGACAAATATTGCAACCTTTCTCTAAATCTTTATATCCTACTCTGAGATAGTGAATCTCATCAAGTGCTTGTATCTTACCTCTGAAGTTGTGTTAGCTCCAATTGAGCAAGTCCTTTGTGTCTTGCATTGAGATAGTGCACCTTAGTTTGCAAGTCATTTTTGGTAGTGAGCCTTTATATTGTGAGTTAACTCTCACTATGGTTTTTCCCTTATTGGTTTTTCCACGTACATCTAGTGTCTCCTTATGAATGTGTGTGTTCTATGTTTCTTTCTCATTGTTGTTGATCTAATTAAGGATAGAATAGTTATATCTTACATTACTGAAGATTATTGATCTTGATGAGGGTTTAACTACTACATTTGTTTAAGGGTTTTGATTGGATTAAGAAGCTTGTATTGTACTGAAGAGTTTTTAAGTTCTAGAAAGGTTGAATTTTTTGAGTAGATTGATTCATCCCCCCTCTCAGTCTCCAGGTGTGTTTAACAACATGGAATTTTGTTTGCCTATGTTGCAACCATTTATATTAATTCAAAATCTTTCAAAAAATATAAAAAATAAATCAATACCAACCAATTTGTAATCCTAAATATTTTCTTAACAAAACTCATAAGATAGAATGTTAAGTGGCATAAACAAATTCCTCTGTACATTCTATCTTAGGTTTATATCAACTAGTACATAATAGCTTCGTCAAATATTTTAATACAACTTTACTTGCCTCAAATAATTTAAGAAACTTTTTAAATGTTAATAAATATGAACATAATATTGCCCATGGATTCATATAAAATAGAAAAACATGATTAACAAAGATGAAAATAATATAATATATCAAGTGATATTCAATATTTTAACTATTTCTTTCAAACCCAAGATCTATTAAAAAATTTCCTTCCCTCCTAAAACTAGAAGAACCTTTTGACCAATTAAAATTCCAAGACCACATTATATGCATGTTTCAGAAAATATAACACTCACTTCGCTAGGATTATTCATAAGGGATAAAATTGAATACACCACTAGTGAAAATACAACAAATCCACTCCACTAGGATTATTTGTGCAGGGGATAAAATCAAACACACCACTAGTGAGACCCTTGCACAATCAATGCGATTATTTTTTCAAGACTTACAAAACTTGTGTGTCAACTCTTGTCTGAATATTGTGCAATCTATGATGGGAAATATCGTAAATGTAAGATTTTGATTTATCAAGAACTTGCTAAACAAAACAAAAATCTAGTATCTTATAAGTAATATTGAGTGATTTAAAAGACATACAATTGTTGAAGATAATTGCACATCAAACATTCATATGTATTAGTGTATTATTGGTATTTGAATTAATGATTGAATTAAGCATAAGTTAATCATAGTGTTAGATAGTGGGAGTTCAAATTAGATAAAAAATTTTAGACAAAAAGTGATAGCCTATATATATATATATATATGAAGTTACAAAATATCATTTTTGAGGATCTTAACAGCGAGATGATGCCATATACTAACTTGCAGAGAGGCTCTTGACAACCAGATATTATAGAATGCTTGTTTACAAAAATCAAAATTTACCCCCCTTTGCCTAATAATCTAAAATTTTCCCTTACATATTGAATTTTATTGTGATTATCCCTACAAAACTATAGACCCTTACATATTGCTACATTTACTTAACATACCCTTACATACTGCTATACCTAATAATATCTTTGACCATATATTCCTTATTCCTCCATCCCATCAAAATTCACTTTATTTTCTCCCTGCTACTCTTGGAAATCTTCTACATTATCTAGCACTAGAGGCAAAGCATTTAAATTAGGGATACCTCCATTCCGTAGCTGATGAGAGGAGCTAGCATTGTCGGGATTAAACCTCAGCTGGAATTCTTGGCTGACTAGAGTAGTGCAAGCATTACCAGCATCTGGAACAGGACGAACAACCACTGGTTCATGATGTTCATGGGAGATGAGAGCCAAAATAGCGTTCACCTTCCTCCTTATCATGTCTACCATATCTTTTCCTACTACCCCAATATGCAAATGTCCAATGATTGTTGCAGATACCTAAAACTTTTCATTTCTAGAGTATTCTTCATTGCTTTCAACAGGGAGATATATACATTACCATTCAACAAGAAATGTCATGGAAAAAGACCACTGACTCTGCCTTGGCCCTTACACAGGTCGTAATCTTGCACTACCTTCAAAATCCTGTTATCTAACAAGAAAACTTCCTTTATTACCTTGCAGGCAATTAACTGCAACACTGGGAGTGATTGCAGTATGTCGAACACATGTTTGACAAAAAGATTGAAATAAGCTATGAAGGGAAGATGATTCTCTTTGCCTAGGGGTATAAGATCTCATCTCCCAACACTCTCTTTACACTCTTGCAAAGTTGATAACAGTTCCATTTAAATACTTGACCAAGCTTTGCATCCCCTAAAGAGTCTAAAAAAGGCAATTCCCATTCTACAACTGGCAACCACACCCTATAATTCTTGGGAAAATACTCCATGATAGCCCTTCGACATACCCTGCAAGTCTGCCAATTATATCTTAATTCTCCTTCCTCTAAAGAAGAAGACACTCGATGCATAGTCGTTCTCATACAAACCCTTTGCGATTGAAAGTATGCTTTGAATTGTCACTACGCTAAGGAGAGCATTTAACAATCTTTACACACGTGCGAGGAGTATGACACAGTAGGTATACGTCATCCTGTGCTTGTCCAATGTGAATTACTGCCAAGCGCCTTCCCAAAAAATAATTGCCTACGTGAGATTTAATAAAAGATCATCATTATGCAAACTGCTTTGTACCTATCTACACCTGCAACCATTAAAATGAACATTAGTTGTTTTCAAAACAATATCTGTCACTCGCTTGATGTAATTCACTTTGCCTTGGGATAATCATCCTTCTATGATGTCGTGTACAAAACAATACAAAACTCCATTGGAGCTCATGAGGGTTCTGACAGTTTCACACATTTTGAACTCATTGATTCCCATCCTTTTAGATTTGCATATCTAAAACAAGCAGCTGTCATCTTTAAATGATGTAATGACATTAAAACCTTATGTGTTTAATAAATGATAATTTCTTGTCTTATTTAAAAATTAAATAAGAATATATTATATTTTTTATATTATATAACATAATATTTTATCCAATAAAAAAGATAATTCTCAAAAAGAAATATGTATAAGAGTTTTTTGAAAAAAAAATGTACTTTATAAATGTATATTTCTCAGTGCAACTAGTAGATCATAGGCCTTATTAATCCTTTCATTACTATTAATCTCATATTACTACTTGCAACTTTTATCTTTATGACTGTAATAAGTCAATGTACTAGACTCATGCCAAGTTCAAATCCCACTTGCTTGTATATAATTTAAAAAATGTACAAGATAATATACATTTTTTAATGTATACCACATTTCAACATTTTCTTTTGTTTTCTGTGCTAAAAACTTTGAATATAAAGCTTTCAAAATCCTTCACCTCTGTTGGTTTCCAACTCCATTTCTTGGTTCATATAGATAGAGATGTTTATTTATATTAAATGTTTGAATAATTACAACAAACTTTTAAGTAAAACATAGATTACCAAAACAACAGATCAGTTGAGTGCTCATAAAGTTTAAAAATATGTATTTTTTAAAATGTATAACATTATTTTTAAATGATAACATAAATATTATTTATAAAAAAATAATTCAGACTAACATTATTCTTTTCCAATCTATTACAAACTATGAAACAGTTATTATGAAAAAAAATTATTCTAAAACTGAATTGACAAAAATATTTATACAAGTTTTTTATCATTCTAAACTGAATTAAAAAATACATTATCCAGTATCTAATAATTAGTAATATATTAAACTTGTAAAAACAGGGTCCAATTGCATAGACAACACCCTAAATTTAATTATTTGAGTCATAAGAAAGTGGAGCATAGAATTTCCTATTTTAGCCGAACTCCGACTAAAAATAATTTCTACATTGTGCAATATCTTTTATCGACATCAATTATCAATTATCAACACTGTAAATATCTTTTATTGACATCAATTATCAATAATAATTTCTAGATTTAGAATATAAAAGATTTTGGTTATCATCGTGTTGAGAGGAAGTGTCAAAGAAAGGTTACTTCACAAGAATCACTTTTGAAATGTGCATTATGCTGGCTTGGACATCTCCTCTTTATTAGTCAGGAAATTGCAGCAAAAGAAAGATGTCATAATTCGATTCCTTCTCAACATCCTCATCTGCCCAGAATTTTTGGCGGCTTTGGTGTTTCTTGCTCTGCCCAGCTCTTTACAAGGTCAAGGGAATCATAACTGAGCCGATTTGTGTACTGTAACAACTAAGGATTCGAAGGGGAAAAGAGGCCCACTGAAAACACACAGGCCCTACATACTTTTCAGGTAAGAAAATCAATGATTTCTTGTCAATCATCTCGATAAACAATTTTGTAAATATTTATGTACCTTCTAAAGGAATGACCATAATACAAACCAAATGCAGCAAATTTTTGAAATTCAATCCGTTCTTGGCGTAAATATTTCAGACCCATTTACATGTGTTGTCAGATCTGGGTGTTTATTGAATGTGAGGTATTCGTTCTACAAAAATGGCAGCCTTAAGGACTACAGACAGAACAACGCAGTTTTCTTGTTCAGGAAACGGAGGAGAATCAGTGGAAGAAAAAGAAGAAGAAGCCAATCTTGATCTATATTTCTATTTAAGTGGAAAGCAAGAATCAGTAACAGATGAGGGGGAAAGCAGTAATAATCTCCAATCAGCTGTAGAAGAACTGAAATGTGGAGAGCCAACAAGGCAGCTTCCAGCTCTCCGTCAGCTCCGAAAGATTTACAGTTTCGAAGACGACTACATCAACGCAGAACTAGTGCCTCTGTTGGTTGACTGTCTGACAAGGAACGATTCGACAGAGCTTCAGTATGAGGCAGCTCTTATGTTACGCTATCTCGCCAGAGATGAGCCTGCTGTGTTGATTGAAAACGACGCAGTGCCTTACTTAAGCGACCTCTTGAATTCCCCTAGCGAAGATGTGCAGGAGCAGGCGGTACGGGCCATGGTCGTTGTTGCAGAGCAAGCTCTCCTCTCCTTCCATGGTAGAGCCATCACTCAGGACATTATCTTTAATCTTCTGCCTTTTTTCTATCGCCCCAAATCTCTCTTTCAGCTCTTCTGGTTTGCCCTCAAAGCACTGGTATATATCATACGTTGCACACCCATTAACGACACCGTCGTTGCCCTTCCAACCCTGAAAGAGCTTCTTGAAACAGGGGAAGACACCCAAGTACAGAGGCTTGCTTGCGAGGCTCTTTCATTTTTTTCTCGAGGACATGAGGGTGCTGAATATATCACTATATACGGCATTTGTCCATGTCTTGTTGAGCTTTTGTTTCACGATTCTCCACGCATACTGCTTTCTGTCATGGAAACTATGGCCAACATTGTACAGTATGGGAATTACAAGGAGGTTATCAATGAGAAGGCACTCTCGCGCATTGTGGCAATTGTTTCAAGTGGTGACAAGAGAGAGTCAAATATAATGAGGAAGCTTCATACGGAGATTTGTAGGTTGGTGGCCTGTATCAGAAGCCTCACCCAGGACGACATTGAGGTTCTAATTAAGGCAGGAGTAATTTATGCACTTGTCAGGCTTCTTGCAGATGCAGTAAATGGTTTAAAGGAAGAAGCAGCTGTCGCTATTGTTAATGTTATTACATATGGGAGTGGCGAGCAAGTAGGATACTTTGTGGATCTTGATTGTATAAATCTCCTTAGTAATCTGATTACGCCTAGCAATATAAGCCTTGCACAAACTTCCCTTGATGGCGTGGAGAGGATGTTGAAGCTCACAAAAGTGGAAAACAAACACCCACATCTTTTCCGAAATACAAAGTTCGAGGATTTCATTAATACAAGTTATCTTCTGCTTCCTCCTGCTAAGAAGCCGTTTACCGGTTTGTCAAAACATCCTTGAAGAGAATGAAGTTTAGATGAAAACGATCAAATTGAATGCCATATAAAATTTGAACTCCCTTTTTCTTGGAACACCAAGAGTGGGAATTGGTTTGTGTATGCCAGCTTTAAGAGGAAATAGAAGAGATTTTGTACCTGTCATTTTCATTTACAGAATTTGCAGTGACTATTTTCACAAAGTCTAGTTGTTTAGACAGAACTTTGTCCTGTAATGAACAAATGGGATTGAAATGTCTCTGGCTTGAGGCCAAGAACCCTCCAACTAGATCTAACCCAGCCACCATGAACACCCACAACCCCTGACCCATCTACTAAACAACCCACCTCAAATTGGCACCTCCAAAGGAACCAAACTGATGACTGTTTAATCCAAAGAAATTAACGTGAGAGAGCATCAAATTCCCTAAGGAAATACATAGGGGCTGCTTGAACAAAGCATTTGTAGATAGGAAGGGCCTAGATAACAGACTTGAGAAGAGTCACTCTAGCAATAGTAGACATCCTACTTCCGAAGGTAAATAGGGAGGGGCAATGGTCTCCTCCACCTCAAGGAGTCTTAAAAATCAACACGAATGCCTCTTCTTGAGGAAACCCTGGTCATGTTGGAATTGGTGGTGTTGGTCAGGATAGCTCTGGAGATGTTCAATTTATCTTCTCTATTTATAAGGGTATTCATACTAATAATTTAATGGAGGCTCAAGCCATTTTATTGGCTGTGTAGCATGGAAGTCAATTGGGGTGGCGAAGGATTATATGTGAGTCTAATTCCCAAGTAGTGGTGAACTTGTTGAATAGGTGGCATTTAGATGATGGTAGATGGCATTTGGCATTGATTGTTGAATAGATTCTCAACCTTTGTGCTTCTTTAGAGTTTTTTACTTTCATGCATATTCCTAAAGAATGGAATGGTGTTGTTGATTGTTTGGCTAAATAGACCTCTGACCATATTCATGATTGGAATTTGAGGGATTGGGGTCAATTACCTTCAAATCTATCTCAACAGTTGGACCACTTGGTGGAGCTTGATAGGGTTGTGTAATGCCCTTGCTTTGTACTTCTTTTTGTTTTAATAAATTTTTACCCCTCCTTTATGAATAAAAAACTTAATGGTGTTAAGAAGCACTGTTGGAACTTGCTATGACAAGACAATCCTTGAAACTTCCTCAATTTTGATCAAGTAATACTAATCAAGTTAATAATGTTGTGATAATTTGAATGATATCTCTTGATGATATATTATTTTTCAATAACGAGAAAGGTTTTATTTGTGAATTGAAGTCTTATCATTTAGCACAATTTGACATGAATGACTTAGGAATGGCTAGGTTCATCTTGCAGATGGAGATTAGAAGAGATGGAGCTAACATAAGTCTTTGGTTGGGCCAAAGTATGTGAAGTCAGTGTTGGATAGGTTTACCATGTCAACTTGCAAAGCTTTGTGTGTTACTATTTTTTCGGAGACTAAGTTATCATTTCAGAAATTTCCAACTTCTCCTAGGGAGACAAAGGGTATGACTAGGGCACCATATGCTAGTGTTGTTGGGAGCTTAACGTATGCTATCGTATGTACCAAACCATACATTACTAAAGTAGTGGGATTCCATAATCATTTTTAGGGTCTGATTGCAAGAACTTCCCATGGCCTGAAAGAGCATTTGAAGGCTCTTGAGAATTTTTTCCATGAGGTTGGGATGCAAGTAAACACCAGCAAGACCAAAGTCATGATATTTTTCTTTGAGAAGGAAGAAGCAGCAGTTTAACTTTATCTTTGAGGGAAGTGTGTTGGAAATACTGGAAGAATACAAGTACTTAAGAATTGATTTTCATAATAAGCTCAACTAGGTGACTTGTAGAGCAAAAAGGATACAATGTGGTGTTGACGTGTTTGATGGCACAACAACATGCAAACAAAATATTGCTATTTTGTTTCTCCTGAAAGAGAAATACAACGCATGGATATCTTAGCTCCCAAGGTCTTTGTAGTTGGTTCTCAACTGTGTTGATGTTGCTTAGTGGCCAATGTAATAGTAATGTTCAAGAGGCCTGCTGGTGTTGAGCTTCTGGATTGTTTTGAGATCAAACATAAACTTAAACCTATTCTAACAAGGGTTTTTAAAGAAACATAAAAAGATAGATCAGAGCTTTGGAACATAAAAGAATGTTAATTAATCCAACTTAACCAGACTTGTCGCCTTTCAAGGAATTCCTAACTAAAACTGCAAAACAAAATTAACTTGTGATTGACACACAGTTTCATTCATTCATAGTGTTGATTTTAACAGATTGCAAGTTACCATTTAAACAAAACATAAAATAAGACTTCAATCCTTGAAATTTTCTCAAATCAAATGATTAAACCAAGATAAACAACATTCTGAAACACAATCTGAAGCAGATTTTAATCTGGTTGCTTCTACTGCTAGTGAAACAGATAAGCAACGTTTACAAATATGGCACAATCACCAGTGTACAGAAAATCCATGACTCCAAATTGCTTCCATCTATACTAAGAAAACTGGAAAGATACATTATTGGTTTCTACTGGATCTAATTGCTAACTAAGAAGACAAAAGAAGCTCCTATTACAAAGAATCAAGATGCAGCTCTATCTCCTCTCCTTCAGAAAATTCCTATTCTATTTCTGCTAACTTTTTCTAACTCTCTTCTAACTTTTTACAAAGAGGCGAGAATGCCATATATATAGAGTGTACCAAAAAGAATACACTGGCCCCTATTTCTAGGATTTACAAAATATCTCCATCCCAAAAGGTTGGTTCTCAGATCTTTCTAAAGAGAGTTAATGTTGCGTTTAATGGCATCCCCGTTGTCCATGTTGGTGAAAGATTTTTGTCTTCAGGAGAAGTCTTTAGATCTTTTGTTACTACAGCATTAACTTCACATCTATGTGTCCATACTCAAACTCCCCTAAACGGCTGCCTTGAATGCTCCAAACCATTGTCATTAATGTGGATCCACGTCCTTGCCAGTAGACCACACAACTGTCCCTAAGACCCGCAGTTCTTTCTCTTTTCTACCTTTCTCCCTGCTCTAGATCCTCCTGCACGTTGACCTCCCTTGGAAGCAACATGATATTTCGCATTTAGATCTCCACACCATTGTTCATTGAGCTACTCCATTAGTTTGTTCACAGAGCAGATCCACACCGGTTGCACTCAGTTGGTTCCTTTTTTGTTTTATCAAAACAGTCAATCAGTCAAACTGTTACTAGTCCACCCCCTGAGCTTCTTCTGATTGGTGGAACAAAAGCCACGCTAGATTCCTGGGCAGTCAAAAGTGGTCTGCATTAGATCGCATGTCGGTGAGACACTTATTGTGTCTCCTCGATGCGATCATACCCCATGGCAGCTATCGGCAAAGCACATGATGGTCGGCAGGACGCTACAACGAGTGACCAAAGTCCTATCGATATCACAAAACCCATCAGAAAGACAAACATTATAAGTCAGATGTCATGGCGAATTCCACTAGGCATACCAATATCCTTCCCTATCGCTGAGACCCCTCTTGTCGGTAGGAAATCCTAGCGAGTGCAGATCTTTTACTCGGAGTCCCCCCCAATCTCCTCCTTATTCTCCGGGCTCGAGTTCCTTTTCCTTTCGGCAAGACTTTTCAATCGGCAAAAGGTCATGGCGAGCTCCCCTTGGTTATATCGATATCCCTTTTATTAGAAAATTCATCGCTGTCGACAAGAGATAAAGTAGTCGGGAAGACCTTATATCAAGCCCCTCTTCTCTCGACAAGCACATTCCATTTTGGGGAGACTTCTTCGTTTTGGGGAGACCTTACCCCAAACCCACACCCTGTTGGCGAGACATCTCTGGGTCGGCAAGACCTTTCATCGAGCGCATTCCATTACACCGAAGGGAGAAAACACGTCGAAAATACCACCGCTAGTTGACATGACCTTATAGCGAAGCCGGCCATTCTCCCCGAGCTCATTTTGTATCGGCAAGACCCTATCGGGTCGGTAAGACTTCATGGCAATGTTATCTCTCTTGGTGAGATCTTATGCCGAACATCAATCTTTTGCTTGGAGCTCCTATTGGTAAGAGTCCACCCTGTCAGTGAGACCTCATGCCGACCTCTTCTTTTCTCCCCCAAGCTCAAATCTCTTTCGGCGAGAGCCTGCTTGGTCAGCGAGACCTTTTGTCGAGCTCAAACTTTCCATCGACACTCCCCCTCATGTGACCACTATTCCATATCGATGAGACCAGCTCATTTTTCCGAGACATTACACTGAAGGGAGAACCCTTCAGCAAAACCTTCATGCATCGGCCAGACTTCATGGCGAATACACCTTTCTACACAAAAGCACAACTTGTCAGTGTGACTTCATCCTAGTCGCCGAGACCTCATAGCGATGAAACCATTACACCGACACAATCTCCTCAGTGAGACTAACAGCCATTGGTGCGACATTTCATCGAGTCCATTTCATTTCGGCCAGACTCTCTTTGGTCGTTGAGATGCTATGGCGACATCATTCTACTCTTGCCAAGCTCAAACCCCTTCTCTTTCGGTGAGACTCCGTCGGGTCAGTGAGACCTTTCGCCGACATTATCTCCTATCGCTAAGAGCTCATTTTACTTCGGTAAGACCTTTATTGATCGACGAGACCTTTTTCCGAAACCACAACCCTTTCGGCGACGCCCTGGGGAGTCGGTGAGACCATCACATATCGACAGGACATCCCCGCGAGCTCACTATGTTACACTGAAGGCACACCCTTCGGCGAGACACATGCTAATTGGCCAGACTTCAGGAGGGTCTCAGCGACTTTTTCCTCGAGGGGTTTTTTTACTGAAAGGGACTTAAGCATGCTTTAAAGCTGACTTCCTTGAGAGAGATTTCTAGATGAGTGATTTGATCCTGCAAAACAAATGCCTCAGTCAGTCCTTGGAGCATACAAAATACATTATAATAAAATACACTATTGCTTATGATTATTTCATCAATTTTAGCAAGAAGAAAACCAACTCAAGCCGAGATAGAACCAAAATTTTCCAAAACAAAGAAGACAACTCAGGAGGAAAACAGAAGAACTCCCAAGAGCAAAGCAAATAACCAAAGAAGACAAAAAAAAACAAAAATGGGGACCCATTTTGTTCCAGAATAAAATGGGGTGGTTATGCAAGGCATAACAAATGGCAACTCGGCTGGGAAAATGGTTTAACCATTTTCAAGAAACTCAAGGATTCAACTACCCAGAACTCCCGGTTTATGAACATCACAACTCCAGTTGGGTCAGTTTTAGTAACCAAGGTTGAGCTAGAATCTCAAATGTAAATCAACAATAGCTACTCCTGAATCTATGTGTGTGTTGATTGTGCATCACTCTTTTATAAATTTTTCTTCATCTTTCGAACAACAATGTGCAAGATTTGAGCTACATGAGTTGATTCCCCTTTAGCTGTCGTGCAATAATATCCTGGGCATTGCTCTGCTGCCAATCAGTGTCCATAGCCCCGATGGAGATACCTCTAGTTTTCTCACAGCATTTCTATGCCATTCAGGCATCCATAGCCCCGGTAGAGATAATGGAATCACCCATTCATATTGAGTCCTCTTCTTTTCGCTTAGATCATTTTTTTCTCTTTTTTTTTTTTTTAAGTTTCAGATATTTCAGAAACTCTTTTTTTTCAATATGTCAGATGTTTAACATCTGTTCTAGGTTGAAAACTACCATGGACCTCATAACAGCATTGGGGAGATCGGATTTTTTCACTCAAATCTTACAACACTATCATCCTAGGACAAATATACCATTACAAGAGGAGATGATCTTGATGATTTGTGACAGATTCATAGGGAGCTAATGAAGGTTATTTACTTTGTACCTTATTTTCAATACTGTCCACAACTCTTATTGACAATGGGCATAAAGCAAAAGTTTAGGACAAAATCACCCAATTAGCAAACCTAAAAATCCCTAAACCACTTCTCTCCTAATAACCATAATATACCTCAGATAACAACCCACTATTTAAAGATGGAAAGAATAGAGAAACCCCAAAGAACAAACAAGACAGAAACAAAAGAATCAAAGGAAATGAAAAGGACAGAAGGAAAGATCAAACAATCAACAGCAGAACTATTTACACCCAGAAAAACAAATTACTTACATAAGGGGCAGAAAATTATTTACATATAGAGGAGAAAAATTATTCACATACAGAAATTACTTACAAGCAAAAACATAGAAACTATTTACACATATGCAAATTATTTACAAACAAGAGACAAACAAATTATTTACGTAAAGAACAGCAAGTGCAGAACATAAAATTAGCATGTTTTACGACTCAAAATAATGCTTAAGAAACTGCCCATTGACAGGCAAGGGAATAGGTTCTCTAGTTAAACTACTCAGTCTGAAAGCATTTTCTCCTAGAATCTCAGTAATTTGATAGGGACCCAACCAGAGTTTATCGAACTTCTGGTGACTGCCCTTCTTTTCACTAGCTTTATCCCATAACAACACAAGGTCTGATATCCTAAACACCTTGATTTTGGATCTTTTGTCAAACCAACGTTTGACAATAGCCTAATGTCTAAAGAATTGTTGCAAGGCAGCATCCCTCTGCTCTTCCAATTTTAACAAGGTAGCTAATCTTACTTCTATCCTATCATCATTGGAGTAGAATTTTTGCATGAACTCAAGGATAGGTATTTGTAAATGAATAGGAAACACAGGCTCTTGTCCATACACTAGCTTGAATGGTGAAGTCTTTAAAGTATCCTTAATCCTATTCCTATCTGCCCATAATGCAAATCTCAGCTGGGTATGCCAGTCCCTAGGTTGTTTTCTAACAATTTTTTAGTTACCCCTAAGAGATTTTTATTGGTTGATTCTACAACTCCATTT
This sequence comes from Sequoia sempervirens, assembly GCA_007258455.2. Classification (NCBI taxonomy): domain Eukaryota; kingdom Viridiplantae; phylum Streptophyta; class Pinopsida; order Cupressales; family Cupressaceae; genus Sequoia; species Sequoia sempervirens. The sequence continues at coordinate 891,851,827 of VDFB02271358.1, forward strand.
CCTTGTGGGTAATAATTTGAAGAGTATTTCAAGACAATTTTGTGATCATATGCCCAGGAAATAAACTTAGCAGAAGAAAAGGCAGAGCCATTGTCACATACCAATGCGAAGGGTATTCCAAACCTAGTGGTGATGCATTCAGTGAGGAACTTGATCACTACCTCTGTTGTGTTGTTCTTGCAGGGTATAGCCTCTATCCACCTTGTGCAGTAATCAGTAGCAGTCAAAATAAACTTATGTCCTGCAAAAGAATTTGGTTAATCACCCCAATAAAATCCAATGCCCACTGGGAAAATGGCCTTACCTCATAGACGGGCTGCAATGGCGTGGCTGCATGGCATTCTTTTGATGCGGAAATCTGACATATGTGACATGTTCTCACATGCTAATGGGAATCTTTGAACACACAAGGCCAGTAATAACCAGATCTGAGGATCTAGTGTGCCAATGAATCTACAGAACCTTGACCTATCCCATGTTTCCCATGAAACTCAGAGATCACATATTTAGCCTCTTGTTGATCAAGGCATCGTAGGTACACTCCCTCCAAATTCTTCCTGTATAGCAACCCTCCTTTGAGCATATAATGGGAACTCTTCATTCTTAGCGCTCTCCTTTGAGTTGCATTCATTCCTTCTGGACACCAATTGTTGAGCATAAAATAGACAATATCAGCATACCAAGGGTCGTTGGAGAAGGACTGGGTTGTGTATTACTGACAAATGATGTTGTCACCAACATTCGCCATAGACTTAGATAGGCTCGTACCTCTAACAAGTTTCATCGGGTGTATCTCCATATCGAACTCCTGCAGAATGGCCATCCATTTACCTCTTCTTTCTCCTGGCTCGCTCTGCATGAGTAGGGACTTCACAGCAACGTCAAGAACAACAACAATGATTTGACTTTGGAGAATGTAGTTCCTGAACTTCTTGAAAGCTCAGACTAGTGCAAAAGCTTGTTTTTCAAGAGGTGGGTACTTAACTTCAACATTTTTAAATGGAGAGCTCATGAAAGCGATTGGCCTCTCCTCTGCCTCCCCTCTTCGTTGAGTTAGGACAGTTGTGCAGGAATGTTCAGAAGCAAAGGAATAAATATAGAATGGTTTTAAATAGTCAGGGCTGGTGAGGACTGGTGCTTCTAAAATGGATTGCTTGATCTATGAAAACGCGACCTTTGCCTCCTCACTCCATTCTGTTTTGGCATCTTTCTTCATCATTTCATTTAGTGGTTTTATGATTTCTGCAAAGCCCTTGATGAATTTTCTCACAAAGTTGATCTTTCCGAAGAAAGATCTCATCTCCTTCTTGCTTCTTGGCTTGGTTATCTTGAGAATGGACTCAACTCGATTTGGGTCAATCAATATTCCCCTTTCTAAAATTATATGTCCCAAGAGCTTTCCTTCAGAAACCCCGAATACGCACTTTTTGGGATTGAGGGAGGCGCCATACTGGATACACCTCTCGAGAACCTTAGCCAAGTCTATAGCTTGGTTCAATCGGTCCTTGGGAACACTATCAAGTCGTCCATGTAAACAATAATGCATTTACTGATTAAGTCTTTGAATGTTATGTCCATGGTGCGCTAAAAAGTTGCTCCGGCGTTTATCAGACCAAATGGAATCTTTCTGTATGCAAATGTTCCCCACTTTGTAGTGAAGGTTGTCTGCATTCTGTCTTCACAGTTAACCATTACCTGATTATATCCAGAGTAACTATCCAGGAATGATATCATCTGAGATCTGTTGATAGTCTGCAAGACCTCATCCAGTGATGGGAGTGGGTAGTTGTCTTTTTCTGAAGCTCTATTCAGATTTTTGAAGTCTACACATAGTCTGATCTCTCTATTTTTCTTACGGACTAGAACTAAGTTAGCCACCCATGTTGAATGGTGTACCGGGAAGAGTATCCTTGTAGAAAGCAATTTCTGAACTTCCTTAAGGATCAGTGGCTCAATCAGGGCATTGACAGGGTGTTGTTTCTATTGGAATGGTTTAGCTTCGGGCCTCAGAGGGATGGTATGAGTTATTATAGAAGCATCAAATGTTTTTAAATCCTCATACTCCCAGGCTATCGCAGCAATATCTTTCCTCATTGCCCTCAGTATATCTTTTCTGATTGTTTCAGGGAAAGCTTTCCCTATGTAGACATTCCTTTTAGGGCCAGAATCAGCTAGGTTAACAGTTTCATATTTTCCTCCTTTATCTTTAGTTGATATCTTCTCTCGAGCCCTTGGGTCTGAGTCAAAAATTCTTTCCAAGGCCACCATTCCCTTGGAAATTCTATTGCTCTTTAAATTGAGGACCCCTTCCTTATCACAATCTTCAGGGTTCCAATCCCCTTGATCCCTGTTGGACTCATCGATGATTTGTCCTTCGAAAACATCTGAGCTTGCTAAGAAAGCAATAATATGTCGATCATCATCAAAGACTTGAAAGTTCTTGACATTGTTAGGAACTGCAGGGGTGGAAATTAATTCCACTGAGAATATCTTAAGCTTAGAACCTTGCATGGGTTCTAGGGTACTTGCAGCAACAGCTAATGAATCACCTATCTGATTCTCCTCTCTAGGGATTAAACTAATCCTGAAAGCATCAAAATCCTCAATCAGGTTCCATACCCGATTTCAATAGGCTTCCAGTCTTTTATTGTGACATGTGTATTGGTTGCGCACTTGCTTGATAACTATTTCTAAATCTCCTTTGACCACCAAGGCAGTGACCTTCTTATGCGCAAACATTAGCCCCCAAGCTAGAGCTTCATATTATGCTACGTTGTTAGTGCATCCAAATTGCAACCTGCAAGAAGCAAAGAAAATTTTCCCTTTTGGGCTAGTTAATTCAATTCCAACACCACAGCCTATTTTAGATTTAGATCCATCAAACGTGAGGGTCCACAGCTGATCATGAGCTAGAGTTGGTCCTTTTGACATCATGGTGGGCACTTGGGTAGAATGAGCCAGGGGTAGGATTACTTGATCTTTTGTATCAGATATAGGGAGTGGACATTCAACTGGTTCCTCAGGTGTAATTTCCAATTCCTGCACAGATATATCATGTAATTTGTGGCTATCCTTCTGATGGCCACTTGTATCTTTGATTAATCCCCCAGGTTTTGGGGTATTTTTCAGTGCAGGGATGTCAAATAAACCTTGGGGTTGTTCCTTACAAATATGCTGAATCGGAAATGTGTCTGGAGTAGGTTCAATTTGAGAAGGAGCTTTCTTTGAAGGTTTCTTATCCCTGGTTAACATTATTGCTTCCTTGTCTTCAAACGAGAAGTGATCTGCAACAGTCTCAGGGTGGCTTAAGCTAGCAACCTCAGCTTGGGAAACATGATTTAAAATGTCAATGCAGGGTTGGCAAGTCAATTCAAAATGATTTTGGCAATGTACCCTGCACCAATTAGGGAGTAGAAGACTTTGCAAGTCGGTATCCTCTCCCAAGACCAGCTAATCCTGTTGTAGCTTGTTGATCAATGCTTGTTGGTTTTTATTAATCACAGAATCAGGGAACTTTCGTATTGGTTCTTTGGAATCAAGAACAGAAAAGGTTAAAATTTCCTCTCTTTTATAAACCCCAATCCCAGTTTTGAAATAGGCTACCACATTGGGGCAATAATATTCAGTGATGATATTCCTGAGGTGGGGTTCACTTTTAATCCTAATCTGCATGGGAATTCCCCTCCATGGTAACCACATATGTGAAAAGTCGAGGGAGAGATATCCCCCTATACCTTTCATCAAATCTCTGCTCAACAGCATACCATAGGTCTCAAGAATGTCTACTACTTGAATGTCCATGTTGGTTTGAACCCTAGGGTCTGACCCTACTTGCACATGTATGTTTCTCAACTCTCCCACTACATTAACCTTTGTTTTGTCAAGTTAGATGACCTTCTTGTTTGTTTGAACAGGGTTCAATCCCAACTTCTTGCATATGGAAAATGGCATAACATTGCCTGAAGCCCCTGAATCTAACAAACAATTATGTAGGTTCTTCCCACAAATTCTTAAACTCAAAAGAAATGGTGGAGTACCTACCTTGTTTCTATACAAAGCTGCATTCACATCCCCAGCAGGTGCCACCTTGTTCTTTCCTTTTGATTTGTTAGCTTGCTCCAAAGCTTTCAGCACTATCTCCCGTTTGCCAGGGCACCACTTTAGGTTGTCAAAATAGGACAAAGAAGTTTTATGTTTTTGCATCTCAAAAACAATATAAAATTATGTATTACAACTCGCACTACCTTTGAAAACACCAAAGTAATTACCCTTGTTATGGAAGTCAGGTGGGCCTTTTGGTGGAGGAGGGTTATTATCAGCAGTTTGATTTGGAGGCACCATGTGATTAGGTGGAGCTGATGTAGTGAATGGACCCTTATTCTGATTTCTCAAGAAGTGTTCTTCTTTCATCTGAAGGGCTTGGGCATCGTATGAATCTTCCTCTGGTTCATTCTCACTCTACATTGGGAATGAGGGTTCCTCCTCAAAGAGGTCATAAGTTATTGTTGTATCTACTGAGCCGCCTTCTTTGTGAGGATTCCCTTGGAACGTTTGGACATCTGCCTGTGCCATCTTGACAATTTTCTCCATTTCAGGGCAGTTCACCTCATAATGGGTTGCAGTATCATGCAGCCTGCACCAATTAGTCATAAAGTTGAGGTCAGCCATGTTTGCAGTATGTGATCTCTCCTCATTAGCTTGATTGTTGTGTGAAACTCCACCATTATTGGGCCCTGTATTCCATTGTATGTTGTTATTTGGCCTTTGGTTATATCCTCTATTTTGATTTTGATACCCTTGGTTAGAGGAGTTTTGGCCTTGATAACCCCTTTGGTTGTAATTGTTGTTATTCTGATAAGTACCCTGATTGTTTCTATTTTGATTAGGGTAGTTACCTTCTTTTTGGGAGGGGTTCAATCGAAGCTGAGCCATGTCATTTGTAACTTGAGACAGTGTTTTCTTCAAGGTCTCTACCTCATTTGTAAGTTGAACTATCTTTTCACTTTCCACACTCTTAGCAAGAGGTGGCTGACCACCAGGATTTGGTGTTCCAATTTGGTTATGATGACCATGGGAACTGTGAGGAACCTGTGGTTGTTGGAAGAAGTCGGGAGTTCCATTAGCAAAGAATGGAACAAGTGGTTGAGTTTTCAATTCAAACGTAGGTCCATAATGGGAAGGAGACATCCCTAGGATAGTGTTGAATAGAGGGGTTGGGCTATGCATCTGGTACCCTATTGAAGGGAAACCTCCTCCCAAACTTCCTTGTTGAGAACTAGTTTGTTGCTGCAGCTTGATAGCTATATGATAGACTTTGGATAGAGAATCAATATCAGCTGGTTGATAAGTCCTTTGCAGGAACAAGCCAAGCAAGGGGTCTATAACTCTAAAGTAAGCTTGAATGGCACTATTTTCAGCGACTAGATAGGGGTCTTGCAATCTCCTATACATTCATTGGAACCTGGTATTAAACAAGGGCAAAGGCTCACCTGGCTCCTTCCTAATAGTGGAAAATTGGTGGTATAAAAGAGTTGGATCCACATAAACCTTGAACTGATTGATGAAAGCATTTTCCAAGTGTTTCCACGTCAGAATGGAACCTTGAGGAAGATTAAGGTACCAATTGTATGTCATATCCCCTAAGGAGTAAGGGAAGAACCTACAAACTACATCATGGTGAGTTATCTGAGCTCTAGTACAAGCATCCGTAAAAGCTTGTATGTGCTCTTCAGCACTCCTTGATTCGCCATGAATGTACTTGGGGCAGAATTTTTCAGGGTTCTTGGGCATATCATGAAAACCTCCAGGAATAGTCCCCAATGGAGAGGGGTTATTCTAAAAGAACGCCATTGGGGGTGGTGGTGGTTGATCCAACTGTTGTATGGGTTGAACCAGCTATGATGACAATTGAGATGGATGTGGTGGTGGATTGATAGGTATACACTGGGGTATTGGTGAAAAGTCTGGCGAAGTGAGCGGAGCTGATAAGGGTGGAATGATGGTTGAGCCAATCTTGTGACTCTTGTGTCTTATTGGGGTCTTGAGTTCTATCAAAGGCAGTGGATTTTCAGCTGATCGAAGAACTCTACGGGACCTTTTTGGTGAGAAAAACCCAGTTTTATCCAGTTTTCCCTTCTAGGCCCTCCTTCTAGCGCCAATTTATGTTGGCATGTCTGATGGCACAACAACATGCAAACAAAATATTGCTATTTTGTTTCTCCTGAAAGAGAAAGACAACGCATGGATATATTAGCTCCCAAGGTCTTTGTAGTTGGTTCTCAACTATGTTGATGTTGCTCAGTGGCCAATGTAACAGTAATGTTCAAGGGGCCTGTTGGTGTTAAGCTTTTGGATCGTTCTGAGATCAAACATAAACTTAAACCTATTCTAACCAAGGTTTTTAAAGAAACATAAAAATATAGATCAGAGCTTTGGAATAGAAAAGAATGTTAATCAATCCAACTTAACCAAACTTGTCACCTTTCAAGGAATTCCTAACTAAAACTACAGAAAAAAAATTAACTTGTGATTGACACACAGTTTCATTCATTCACAGTGCTGATTTTAACAGATTGCAAGTTACCATTTAAACAAAACATAAAATAAGACTTCAATCCTTGAAATTTTCTCAAATCAAATGATTAAACCAAGATAAACAACATCCTGAAACACAATCTGAAGCAGATTTTAATCTAGTTGCTTCTACTGCTAGTGAAATAGATAAGCAACGTTTACAAATATGGCACAATCACCAGTGTACAGAAAATCCATGACTCCAAATTGCTTCCAACTATACTAAGAAAACTGGAAAGATACATTATCGGTTCCTACTGGATCTAACTGCTAACTAAGAAGACAAAAGAAGCTCCTATTACAAAGAATCAGGATGCAGCTCTATCTCCTCTCCTTCAGAAAATTCCTATTCTATTTCTGCTAACTTTTTCTAACTCTCTTCTAACTTTTTACAAAGAGGCGAGAATTGCATATATATAGAGTGTACCAAAACGAATGTGGTTGCCCCTGTTTCTAGGGTTTACAGAATATCTCCATCCTGAAAGGTTGTCTCTCAGATCTTTCTAAAGAGAGTTAATGTTGCGTTTAATGGCATCCCCGCTATCCATGTTGGTGAAATATTTTCATCTTTAGGAGAAGTCTTTAGATCTTTTATTACTACAGCATTAACTTCACGTCTCCATGTCTATACTCGAACTCCCCTAAAGGGCTGACTTGAATGCTCCAAAGCATTGTCATTAATGTGGATCCGCCTCCTCGCTAGTAGACCACACAGCTGTCCCTAAGACCCGCAGTTCTTTCTCTTTTCTGCCTTTCTCCCCACTCTAGATCCTCCTATACATTGACCTCCCCCGGAAGAAGCATGAGATTTTGCATTTAGATCTCCACACCATTTTTCATCGAGCTACTCCATCAGTTTATTCATAGAGCAGATCCACACCGGTTGCACTCAGTTGGTTCCTTTTTTGTTTTACCAAAATAGTCAATCAGTCAAATTGTTACTGGTCCGCCCCCTGAGCTCCTTCTGATTGGTGGAACAAAAGCCACACCAAATTCTTGGGCAGTCAAAAGTGGTCCGCATTAAAGATCGCATGTTGGTGAGACACTTATCGTGTCTCCCCGATGCGATCATACCCCATGGCAGCTATCGGCAAAGCACACGACGATCGGTAGGACGCTACAACGAGTGACCAAAGCCCTATCAATATCACAAAACCCATTGGCAAGACAAACATTATCGGTCAGAGATCATGGCGAATTCCACTGGGCATACCGATATCCTTCTCTATCGCTGAGACCCCTCATGTCGGCAGGACATCCTGGCGAGTACAGATCTTTTACTCGGAGTCCCCCCTGATCTCCTCCTTATTCTTCGGGCTCAAGTTCCTTTTCCTTTCGGCAAGACTTTTCAATCGGCAAAAGGTCATGGCGAGCTCCCCTTGGTTATACCGATATCCCTTTTATTGGAAAATCCATCACTGTCGACAAGAGATAAAGCGGTCGGGAAGACCTTATATCGAGCCCCTCTTCTCTTGGCGAGCATATTCCATTTTGGGGAGACTTCTTCATTTCGAGGAGACCTTACCCTAAACCCACACCCTATCGGCGAGACATCTCTAGGTCGGCGAGACCTTTCATCGAGCACATTCCATTACACCGAAGGGAGAAAACACGTCGGCAAGACCACCGCTAGTCGGCATGACCTTATAGCGAAGCCGGCCATTCTCCCTGAGCTCATTTTGTATCAACAAGACCCTACCGGGTCGATGAGACTTCATGGCGATGTTATCTCTCTTGGTGAGATCTTATGCCGAACATCAATCTTTTGCTTGGAGCTCCTATTGGCAAGAGTCCACCTTGTCGGTGAGACCTCATGCCGACCTCTTCTTTTCTCCCCCGAGCTCAAATCTCTTTCGGTGAGAGCCTGCTTGGTCGGCGAGACCTTTCATCGAGCTCAAACTTTCCGTCGAGACTCCCCCACGTGTGACCACTATTCCATGTCAGTGAGACCAACTCATTTTTCCAAGACATTACATTGAAGGAAGAACCCTTCGTCGAAACCTTCATGCATCGGCCAGACTTCATGGCAAATACACCTTTCTCCCCAAAAGCACAACCTATCAGTGTGACTTCATCCTAGTTGTCGACACCTCATAGTGATGAAACCATTACATCGAGGACACAATCTCTTCGACAAGACTAACAGCCATCGGTGAGACATTTCACCAAGTCCATTTCATTTTGGCCAGACTCTCTTTGGTCGCTAAGATGCTATGGTGACATCATTCCACTCTTGCCGAGCTCAAACCCCTTCTCTTTCGGTGAGACTTCGTCAAGTCGGTGAGACCTTTCGCCGAAATTATCTCCTATTGCTAAGAGCTCATTTTACTTTGATAAGACCTTTATTGATCAGTGAGACCTTTTGCTGAAACCACAACCCTTTCAACGATGCCTTGGGGAGTATTTGAGACCATCCCATATCGACAGGACATCCCCGCGAGCTCACTATGTTACACCGAAGGCACACCCTTTGGCGAGACACATGCTAATCGACCAGACTTCAGGAGGGTCTCACCGACTTTTTCCTCAAGGGGGTTTTATACTGAAAGGGACTGAAGCATGCTTTAAAGTTGACTTCCTTGAGAGAGATTTCCAGATGAGTGATTCGATCCTGCGAAACAAATGCCTCAGTCAGTCCTTGGAGCATATAAAATACATTATAATAAAATACACTATTGCTTATGATTATTTCATCAATTTTAGCAAGAAGAAAACCAACTCAAGCCGAGACAAAACCAAAATTTGACAAAACAAAGAAGACAACTCAAGAGGAAAATAGAAGAACTCCCAAAAGCAAAGCAAATAACCAAAGAAGACAAAAAGAAAACAAAAAGGGGGACCCATTTTGTTCCAGAATAAAATGGGGTGGTTATGCAAGGCATAACTTGTGGGTGGAGAACTTCTTTCCTACTCCAAAATAGATGTGGGAAATCAACATTATGGGATTGGAAAACCAAGAAAATCCTTTTTGGTTTGTTGGTCATGCATTTTGTCCTCTATGGTTGAAAGTTTTAGGAGAATAGCATGTCAGCCCACAAGTGGAGGCAAGTTGAAAGAATCCAAAACATTTAATTACTAGTAATATCAAGGTGAAATCAATAATCACCTACTAGATCATTTTGGCTAGAGCGGGTATATTCCCAATAGAGGCATCAGTAATAATTTGTTTGATAAGTTATTTAAAAAGGTTGATAGCATGGATAAGCATTGCTAGCCCAAGATGGTTGTGGGGGAGAAATTAGAGCATAGCAAAAAGACTTGGATGAAACAAAACATCAAATAGATGAGCAAGTGGGACATTAATCTACAGTCGGGCTTAAATGTCACACACTAAGCTTTGACTACTTAGGTGTGGGCCCTTTAAACTGGACTTTTCTTATGATCTTTTTCATTTCCGTTTTCAAACTTGCCTACACCTTTTTCATTTTTGTTTGTGTTTGTGCAAAAGCAAGTGGATGGGATCTTTTCATTTCTATATGTTGCTCGAAAGATTTTACCTATGTATTCAATATTTTAATCCCACATCCTTTGTGTGAGAAAACACAAGGGGAAAAGGGATTATAAAATATAATGGGTGCAAGTTATACTAACGTGATACAATGTATGAAACAGGTAATAAAACATTTATAAACAATCCCTTTCTATGTTTATAAAAAGCTTACATCCTTTGTAACTTCAACTTCCAAAGCATTACTCTTAGTTTTTGAATTTCAAGATTTTAATTATTAAAACAATAAATTATTAATAACTAATTTATTAAAAATAAATTAATAAAAAAAAAAAAAAATTTAAAAATAAATTTATTATTTCAATATTTTATTAAGTAAAAAAAAAAAATTAAATTAATAATTAATATTTTTGGAAATAACTAATTGTGAATTACATTTACTTTTCTTGTATTTTCATCTTTATTCTCCATAGGTTATACCTTATAGTGTGCTATGACTACTAACCCTCTCTTTAGTTTGCACAAATAATCTCACCTGCTTAAATATATAAGATAGCTACAAAAACAAATATATAACAAGTCAATAAGAGTAGATGTCTCAAATTATTTAGGTGGTAAAGATATAAGGATATGGTTGAATCCTTGCTTAGGCCATGAAGGTTTTTAGTAATTCATGATTTTGGGTCTATTTTACAAATGGTTACTTTCAACAAGATGCACTCTTCATTTATGAAATATTATCTTCATTGCATGCTTCATAAGTGGTGAATTTTAGTAGTATAGGCAATCTATAAAAAATAGGTGACCCCAAGAAGCTCGTGTAAAAATTCTAAAAATAACACTTGTCTTTGCAATATGAATCCTTTAAAAAATTCTAAAAATTTAATGTTTGATTCAACTATAGGTAGGCTATTGCTACCACACTTCATTCCACATGCATGATGCTAAATGCAATAATCGCTTCACTGCTTTTATTAAGCCTCGTCAACCAGGTCAGTCAATGGGTTGAATGAACTATAGTTTAGTTATGACCCTTCATCTCTTCAAAATAATCAGACAAGATTAGGGAGAGAAAGGAGCACACACCAAACTACTTCAAAATAAGGGTTGTTGTGGGTTCATTGGTTTACTTTATATACTCTACCTAGTTCTTATGCGGAGAAATTATTCACTATATAAATGAAAGACAAATGATTATCTACCTAGTATTGTTTTGTGTTTTAAAATGGAAGAGATCTATAGCTCTGTGAAAATTTGTATATGCTAATAGTCCACTTATTATCTTATTTATAACATTTTCTTAGCTTTGTATACTAACAAATATAAGGTAGAGGGTAACATAATTCTTTTGAATTGGCCACTACACAACAATTTATGTGTTGCAAATATTGCTTCCATTCTTTGCATTTTTTTACATTGAAATGTATATTTTTATAATTAGCAAACTCTTTCAATGTCTTGTCTATTTGACACAATGCCTCAAAGAGTTGTGATCTTCAAATGCTTCAGAGTTGTGATCTCACATATGCACTCTAAAATGTTGCATTACTACCCTCATAACAATCTTTCAATTTGTTTTAGTGTCTATTATGGTGTACCCAATTAGAAACTCAAATGTGATACATTAATTTTGTCATCAAATTATTATTTATGTATGTCAAGTTTATCAAAATCCAAAATAATTCAATTTCTAATAAAACCATAGATCATGTTGTCAAAATTTAGAATGTTGAATCGCGGATTGTTTATAATTTATTCATCAATTTTTAATTTTTAATAATTAATAATTTACTATTGATTATTATTTAATAATTTTAATTAAAATTGTTATTTAAAATTAATTTTTAATTAATAATTTATTATTAATAATTACAATTAAATCTTTTATTTATAATGATTATTAATTGTTGATTACTTTACCATTATTATTTTTCCATGAACTAATTTTATATGAATAATTTATTGTTAATAAATTTCTTTTTAAAAATTAAAATTGAAAAGTTTCGTTTATTTTTTTTAATAATATTAATTATTAATAATTTATTATTTTTACTTACTAAAATATTGAAATAATAGATTTATTTTTAAAAAATTTAAAAAATCTATATTTATTTTTAATAAATAAATATTTTTAATAATATTAATTATTATTTATTTATTGTTTTAAATAATTAAAATCTTTGAAATTAAAAAACCATAAGTAATGTTTTGGAAGTTGAAGTTATGAATGATGTAAGCTTTTTATAAATATACAAAAGGCTTGTCTATAAATGTTCTATTACTTGTTTCATACACTGTGTCACATTAACATAACCTACACCCATTATTGTGTTTTCTCACACAAAGGATGTGGGATTAAAATATCGAATACATAGGTAAACTCTTTCAAGCAACATATAGAAATGAAAAGAACACGAAGGAAACAAAAACGGTGCAAGTTTGAAAACAGAAACAGAAAAGATCAGGGGAATTTAAAAGACCCACATCTAAATAGTCAACTGTGTGAGTTTAAGTCTAGCCTTAATCTATATGAACTTGCTAAAATTTTAATTGTGCAATTGAAGACTATAACTGCACTCGAACTAAAAATAAGTTTTGCGTGCTGTGAAATATATTTTATCGGCATCAATTATCAACATTGTAAATATCAGCATAATCTCTGAGAATATATTTATGAGTTATCGAGCTGACAGGAAGTGTAAAAGAAACGTAACATCGTAAGAATCACTTTCATTCTTAGTCAATATTAGTCTGATTAATGCACAAAAAATTATGTTTAAGGTAAATGTACTTAGAGTTGGATTTTAATCTCACGTCAGAAGAAAAAAGGGTTCAGAGATACAAGAAAGTATTTTTTAGTTAATTTAAATTTATACTAGCACTTGCACCCCAATGAGGTGCAATGGTTACACCGATACGCTGATATACTTTGGTATTATATTATGAACATGTAGAAGCAGTGGGATTTGTTTTTGGGAATGAGCTTATGTGGTCTATGCGATTTTTCTTCAAAACTTGTACAACAAAAGAAATGGGGTGGTTAGTTGCATAGAATAGGCATTGATGCAATCAAGTTCTAGAACCAATTTTAAGCTTTGAAGTTTGCTTTGTGTAATGATTTGTACATGATGCACCATGGGAATTGGGGAGAGATATCAGGTAGATAGGAATGAGAGTTGCATACCTTGTTTTAGGAGAGACATAGTTGTTGTAAGCGGGCCTCCTCTCGCTTCCTTATGACTGCAAATGGATTGGTTTGCATTTTTGAGTATCTTTCAAAAGAGATGTTAGGGTTAGAGATGGTAGATCTAACAATTAAACGTAGATTTTATATAATAAACAGAGAAACTAAAACATACACAGAATAAATCATAACACAAAGAATTTAATGTGGTTCACCCAATTTGGGCTACATCCACCAAACCACAGCCATCCAATACTTTTATTATCCAGTAAAAATCCTATTACAATCTTGCGAATAATCGCGTTTTTCATCATACAGTAATACCCATCCAAACCCCTTTTTAACAAGCTTAGAAGCTTCTAGATTTTAGGTTCTACAAAATCATATTTTTCTTTTTTCATTGATTTTTCCCTTTTTCGGTGATCACGTGAAAAAGTAGGAAGAAAATTTTTCTCGGGGGCTGCTACCCCCGAACACCCGCTCGGGGCCCAGCCCGGCCCCAGACCCCGGCAAGGACAGGGGGTCGGGGTGTACAGTATAGCATGATCATTTGCCACATACCAACAATCTCCCACTTGGAGACTGATCAGGCTCCATACCAGCACAATCTCCCACTTGGAGACTGATCCTAGATGACATTGCTGCAATTACAGCTCCCACTAGAAATAAGTACTTGGACCCTACTGCTCTGTTATACTTGAATTCAACCTTAAAGACCAACCAAAGCTGAAGAAGAGCTCAGCTTCTCCCTTGTCACCGTCTTCGTAAACATATCCGCTGGATTGACATCTGTATGTATCTTGTCCAACTTGACCTATTCATCCTCCAACACTGACCGAATGAAATGATATCTCAACTGTATGTGTTTTGTTTTAGAATGCAAAGCAGAATTCTTTGCAAGATGTATAGCACTCTGACTATCTGTAAATAAGTAATTTTAACTCATCCATGAAAAGTTGCAGCCATATCATCTCCTTTTCGCCTCTGTTGCAGCAACATACTCTACCTCTATGGTGGATAAAGCAACCACCTTCTACAATCGAGAAATCCAACTCACTGTTGTCCCACCAACTATAAATACATAACCTGTGGTACTCCGCCTGGTATCTATATCCCCTACTAAATCTGAGTCAACATAGCCTTTTAAATCAGTATTAGAGCCCCCAAAACATAAAAATTTATTGGATGTACCTCTCAAAGTACCTGAGAATCCATTTTACCGCATTCCAATGCTCAACTCTGGGATGACTCAAATACCTCTAACAACTCCTACAACATGTGCAATATCTAGTCTTGTGCATACCATGGCATAAGCATCAAACTACTCCATACCAAGCATATAGTACCTTTTGACATTTTTCTTCCCTCCTCTGTGTCTTTGACATATCCTTAGTCAATTTGACATGACTAGGTGCGGTGTAACAAAATTTCAGATTCTCCATATGAAATCTCGCAACACTCAACATAATTAGCCTGAGATAAAAACAATTTTTTGTTTTTCCTATCTCTACGAATTTTCATACCAAGGATTTGTTTTGCTGCCCCCAAATCCTTCATAGCAAAATACTTTGCTAACTGTTGTTTCAACTCTCTATGTGGTCCATGTTAGACCCAGCTACAAGCATATCATCAACATATAAACACAAAATAATGTAGCTATTATTATCCAACCTCTTAAAATAAACACAATGGTCAGAATTACACCTGTTGTAGCCTTGCTCAGCCATAAAACTGTCAAATTTCAAATATCATTGCCGAAGTGCTTGCTTCAAGCCATATAAACTTTTTTTCAATCTACACACTAGTTTCTCCTTACCTTTGACCTCAAATCCTTGTGGCTGATCCATGTATATTTCCTCTTCCAAATCACCATGGAGAAAAGTTGTTTTAACATCAAGTTGTTCTAAATACAAATCTTCAGCAGCCACAATACTTAAAATAATACAAATAGAAGTCATTTTAACAACAGGAGAAAAAATCTCATCAAAATCAATACCCTTTTTCTGTGCAAATCCCTTTACAACTAATCTGGCTTTAAATCTTTTCTTACCTCCATCCTCCTCTTTCAGCCTATAAATCCATTTTTTTGGTAAAGCCTTTTTACCTGTAGGAAACTTGCATAAATCCCAAGTCTGATTTTCTAGCAAGGAGTCCATTTCTTCTTTCATTCCATGCTCCCACTGAACCTTGGTATCCACCTGCATAGCTTCATCATAATATTCTGGTTCACCAGCATCAGTTAGCAGAATAGTATACAAAGAGGGAGAGAATCTTTCCTGAAGTCTACTTAACCTTTGAAGATCGCCTAATGTGAGTTTGTGTAATTTGTTATGTTGTTATTGCCCAGCATGAGGAATCAATTTAAACATCATTGTTTGGAGTATCATCCACTACATAATCTCTTTTCTTTTCTCATGCTGAAGCAATGATTCGTACAACACTTTCTCATTGAATATGACATCCCCACTTTTCACATTTTTTGATTTTCAAAATTCCAAAGCCTATAACTAAATTCATCAATGCCATATCCAACAAATATACATTTCTTTGATTTTGCATCAAGCTTGGTTCTATTTTCAAAATCTACATGTGCAAATGCTTCACAACCGAAGGTTTTGAGAAAGAATAACTCACCTTCTTACCTTTCCATGCTTCCTTTGGAATACCACAACCCAAAGGATTAGAGGGACTCTCGCTGATTAAATAAAACAAAGCAGTAGTTTCTATGGGCCTCTACCTATTTTTAAAGGCAGCCTCCAAAGATGCAATCTCATAGTCCGTACTTCCATTATTATGTTCTATTCATGGTTCAAATTCCACTCCATTTTCCCCAAGGAGTCCTTGTGAACCATTTTTCTTTCCTAATGTAATACCATTAGAGGAACAATAATCTTCAAACTCTTTACTGCAATACTCACCACCATTATCAAATCTGAGACATTTTATCTTTTTACCCGCCTCATTCTCAACCAAGCTTCTCCATTTTTTAAAAGTTTCAAATACATCAAATTTCTGCCTAAGGAAATAAATCCATACCTTCCTAGTTGCATCATCAATGAATGTAACATAATACAGAGAGCCACCGAGAGAAGATACCTGAGCTGGTCCCCATACATCTGTATGCACAAGCCCCAATTTCTCATCTTTCTTTTGCTTCCCATCCTTGAGAAAACTAACTCTCTTTTGTTTTCCATACACACAACTTTCACAGAAATCCATATTAACACATTTTAGACCTGGTAAAACATTATTTGAATGAAGTACTTTCATACCTTTTGCACTCATATGCCCAAGTCTATTATGCCACAGTGTTGATTCAAAGTCCACAACAACTATATGATCTTCTACTGCTTTTAATTGCAGCAACTTTTCCTGAACATTGACCATTTTCCATAACAATTAAAGTAGAAGGAATAGTATGACCTGTACAAAGATATAAGGTGCCTACTTTCACACCTTTTGCTACTACTAAGGCACCCTTTGTGACCTTCCAATTTTTATCACTAAATGTAACAACACAACCTTCATCATCTAGTTGCCCCGCTGAAATTAAATTTCTGCTTAACTTTGGAACATGCCTTACCTCACGTAGTAGCCAATGATTCCCATTTGCAACTTAATCTTGATTCTTCCCTTTCCAACAATCTGACAGGGTTCGTTATCTCCTAAATAAACCAGCCCAAAATCCCCTTGGACATAATCAAGAAAATAACTTCTATGGGGGGTAGCATGAAATGAAGCCCCTGAATCTAACACCCAAGAATCATCAGCATTATCAAGGGAAAGAATCAAAGCATCCTCATCAGATTTATTACTTACCACATTTGCCTCTTTGCTTCCTTCCTTTTTGTCTCCATCTTTATTTTTTCGAGACCAGCAATCTTTCTTCAAATCCCGGCTTTTTACTACAAGAATCCTCTTATCTCCGGATTGGGACCTTTTGTCCTTTGATTTTCCTCGTCGACTTCCCATGATTTCTGGAATTGTTTCCTCTCTCCTTTTTCTACCCCTGCTTTCTGCATTCAAAACACTGCCTGATGTGGATGTTCCACCTGAGCTTTTCCTACGAATTTCCTCGCTCAAAATAACACCAACAACATCATCAAACTTCAATGTATTCGAACCAGAAATAGAATTGTTAACAGCCATTACCAAGCTATTCTAGCTTTTGTGCAAAGAACACATAATCAAAAGAGCCCTAACTTCTTCATCAAATATTACTTTTATAGAAGTTAATTGACTGGTGACCATTAAACTCATTCAAATGATCAGTAACTGACCCACCTTCTACCATTTTCATATTAAATAAACGCTTCATAAGAAATACCTTTTCGAAGGAAAGGCTTTTCATATAACTTTCACTAGGGTTTCCATCAACTCTTGAGTTGTCTTTGTTGTTGTAATATTAAATGCCACCGATTGTGCCAGGCATAAATGAATACTGCCAAGAGCCTTTCTATCCAAGATCTCCCAATCCTCATCTGACATTGCTGCAGGTTTCTTGGCTTTCCCTTCCAATGGCGCCATAAATCCTTCTGATAGAGATAGTCCTCCATCTGCATCTTCCATAACTGATAGTTCTGCCCATTAAACTTCTCAACCTTCTTACCCTCGTCTACCATTTCTCCCACTCAACCGTGAGACCTTCCTACAGATGATAATCGAAACACAACTCGCTCTCATACCACTTGTTAGGGTTAGAGATGGTAGATCTAACAATTAAACGTAGATTTTATATAATAAATAGAAAAACTAAAACATACACAGAATAAATCATAACACAAAGAATTTAACGTGGTTCACCCAATCCGGGCTACATCCACCAAACCGCAGCCATCCAATACTTTTATTATCCAGTAAAAACCCTATTACAATCTTGCGAATAATCGCATTTTTCATCATACAGTAATACCCATCCAAACCCCTTTTTAACAAGCTTAGAAGCTTCCAGATTTTAGGCTCTACAAAATCGGATTTTTTTTTTTTCATTGATTTTAGGTTCTATAGGGGGCCGGGGTGTATAGTATACCATGGGCTATATAGTATAGCATGATCAGTTGCCACATACCAACAAGAGAATGGTGGTTGAATGCGAAGATCATTTAACTATTTAACTCTATATATGGCTGTAAATGTTAGTCCCTGCCTATCTATTTTACCAATATCAATTTTTGCTTTTTGCAGTGTTAGTCCTTGAGCTTTGTGTATGGTAATAGCCCACGCCATTGTGAGCGGTATCTGTCTTCTATTTCCCAAGGAAACAGGTATGATCGGTATGCTCTTGGGGTCATGCTCATTCCATGGTGGTCCACTGTAGGTATCAAACCTTGTTACAACATACATGGGAACATCTGGTGGTTTGGAACCAGGGCTGTAAATGATTTCAACAACTTCACCAAGAGCTCCATTCACTAGGCCTACTTGTGTCCATATGTTGGATGTGAGCATGATGTGTTGCCCTTTACAAAGCAATACTTCTTTTTCAAGTTGTCTGTCACTAGTTGCACTATCTATTCCATGCCTAGTGCTTGTTGCAACACTGATTGCAATTGGATGGTTCAATGATTTTAACATTCTTCTATTGTGTAGTCTAACTAAATCATTGGTAGAAAACAAGTGCATTGAACTATTGAACTCTTCTTTTTCTCTTGACGTGAGTTGCTTGTCTGTGCATGTCATTAAAAGTTGCCAATCTCCTTCAGTTGCTTCTGCATTCCATATGTTTTGCAATAGTTGACAAAAAATTTGTTGTGCTGGAGTCTCACCTTAATGATGAAAGACTGTTTGTAAGGTGACAACAGTTGTAAATTGGTTCCACAATGTTTTTGCATTTGAGTGTGTTGTGTACATAGGTTTGTCCATCACGGGTGGCAGTTGGGCGAGGTCACCAATCAATATTATAGACACTCCACCAAATTGTAGATGTTGCCGGTGCGGGAAAGCCTCACGTAGCCTTGTGTCTATTTTTAGTAGCAACTTTGGACCTATGAAGCTCATCTCACCAATCAAAATATATCTTATATATTTCATATCTTCTTGAAATGTTGTTAATGCATATCCTTGTAGTGGGTGCATTTCTTTAACAGGGATCTGGAGTGTTGAATGTATAGTTGATGCATGAATATTAAATGCAGCCACCCCTATAGGAGCTAATGTGAGTAGTTGGATTTTTTGTTGTGGGCTCTTACTTGTGAGTGCTTTTCTTATGCAGGCAATTAGGTACGATTTTCCTATACCTGTTGTTCCTTGAACAATCATGTGTAACGGTTTTTCTGAGGAGCATTCACTATGGTCAATGATAATTGTGAGTGCTAGTTTTTGTTGCGACGATAGTGTATAGTCTAGCACATCCAAGTTGCTTACCATAGTGTCTTCTTGGCTACATGCCTTTTTCATGGATATGAAGTGGATGGAAATTTCATGAAGATCTTGGGGTACTGGTAGTTGATCTCATCTATTGTTGTTGTCAAACTCACACCTACCAAGCATGTCAAGTTCATTCAAGCTGATATTGTTTGAGGGACCCATTTGTGAAAACAATTCCCATTCATTAAGTTTTTTTGTGTCCCTTGTGTCCATCTCTGTATTGCTCTCATCTTCTTCTCCAGTGGTTGCTTCTATTTCAATTGTGTGATTAACATGCCATGCATCATATTTGGCTATGTACATTTGCTTCCAATTTTCAATTATTGTATCCTTAGTAAGTCCTACCTCACTTTGTATGCTTTGAAAATGTTTGTATAATAGTAGCTCGCTCCAAAAAAAAAATTCAAAGTTGTCTGAGTCCTCCTTTGGGATGGTATATAACTTTGGGAAAACATTAACTATCGTTTTTACCTCTCTCTCTTTCCATTTGCATCCTTTGCGCCTTGGAGAATAGGAGAAAGATCTTGTAGATTCAAGTAGTGTTATTGTTTCCATTTCTTGAGGCCGATTAATGTAGGAATGCAGGTAGCTCGTATGGAGGTGTATTTCATTTGGTTGTCTTGTTATTCTTTGGAACACTTTTCAGCCAACATTCAAAGATGTGAATGGTCGATTACAAACAATGAGAGGCAATTTTTGAAGCATATGACATGTTTCTTGTGCTCCTATATCACGCTCTGCAACAAGCTTTATCATGAATTTTTGAAATGTTGTGATAGCCAGGTCATATGTTCTCTGGCATGCAGATATTCTTGATAACATATCAATACAAGACTCAGATGTTCTCTCTGATTTTGACGCATACTTAGCTATGTATTTTAATACAAGTGCTCATGAGATAACTGGTTGGCAATATATGTTGGCTCTCCATATCAAAAGCATTTCTGGATTGTGTATGTTTAGCCTATCATCATTCCTTGCAGGTCCATATTATTTTTTCCCATTATCATCACATGTTAAGGTAGATACAGCTTGTTCTTTCCATGGAGCTTTTTATCGACACTGTAGTTGTTTCCCCTTTTTCTGTAAGCATGTCCCCTCTTTACATTTTGTGTGCCTCTAGACATGGTTGATTAGCTCCTCATAGTCATGAGAGGGATCTATAGCTAATATCTGAGCTGTGTTTAGCAAGCATGGGTCATCGTGTTGGGGACGGTAGACTGGGTTGTTTCTATGTGAAGAAGGACGAGGGTTCCAAGCACTTACATACCTATTGAAGAATTTCCTTGCCTGTTCAACTTCTGTGTTGTTCTCCCAATCAAGTTTATCCATGTCTGGTGCATTTTCGAGCCAAAGGAATCCATGCACATGTGCAGTTCCTCGATGCTTCCATTCAGATCTATACCAATAATCTTTTATAGCAAGAATCTTTTGGATGACCTCTTCACGGAAGACTATAAATCATTGGTGGAGATATAATGATGTGGTGTGGGGGTTATTGATTACATTGTCCAAACGTTGTTTATTTGTTTGCATTTCCACTATTGTGTCATTTGAAAGCAATCATTGTAGGTCCGACCACTTTGTGTCTGTTGCACTCAATGTGAAAAATAGAGTGGGAGACCCTATTTGGTTGATCATATTTGTTAGCTCATAATGACACTTGTTCCAATATGGTCTTGTGCCTTGCATTGAAGAGCCAAAGTGCATGAGTTCTTCAACTAATTGTGTGTCAGGGAGGCTTTTCAAGTGTGCACGAAGGCTTTGAATAGTTGTCGGGATGTTTTCTTCTACATTTTTTTTAATGAAAATTGCTACAAACCCTTGGCTATGGTGTCGCAACATAAGATTGAACATAAAATATTGAAACCTTGGATGCCTGCCAAACCTCTGGTCATGGAACCTTAGCAAGTGTAGTACATACTCGTGCATTCGGACTTCCCTAATCCGTGGTTGCATTTGTAGTGCAACCCCATTGGGGAAGAGGGTTGGAAATTCCATATCAAGCAATCCTTTAGTATTGTATTCATTTATTGGTGATGATTTCCTTTTAGGCCAATCTATAGTGCTATTTGTGTTTTCCTCAAGCTCTAGTGCTTGCTTAATAATTTCTAGCTCATGATGTCTATTTGGAAACTTAGCCATGAATGATGATGTGTGTACTATGCTATCCTCAATTTCATCTTCATCAATGGTGTTCCCATTATTTGGCACCCTTGCACATTCGCTAGTTTCAATGGTGTGCAACATGCTTGAAATATTCGTGCTAACTTCAAGAATTTGAGCCAAACCATCAACACTTATGGAAACATCATTATAATATGGGTCATATTTCACTTTGTATTGCAATGCATCTCTGATGTGAATTCTACGTACATAACAATCATAGAAATGGCCTTTTGTATCCAGTCTTCGAACTATAAGCACATCCAAGTCTTGTATCCTTCGAGGGAGAACTTTGGCAATGTTTTTGATATCTTGTGGGAAGCTAATTGTGTGACTGCTATATTTATACTTCCCTCCAGGAGCATGGGTTACTTGTAGTACTGGGTTAACTCTAGTAATGAGCATTTCCTCCACTTGGGTCAGTCTTCTCAACACATCAAGTTGTTCTCTTGGGTCCATGTTGTTGAGTGAGGAGAATTGATGTATACCTCTCTCATTGAAACATCTTTTGCAAGTAGCATTAGGTTCGGATGAATGAAGAAGCATGCCTGGGTAGTTTTCCTTGCATATAATGCACGTTTTCCTATTGGAAAGTGCATCTATCTTTTGTCAAAATCTTTTCATTATTTTTATGAAGCTATTAGTTGTGTTGAATGATGTTTAATCTTTTATGCCTTGTTCTATTTGCATATGTTGAGCTTGCCATGTTTGTTTCTCTAAACGTTTCATGCGTTTCTTTGTAGTTATTTCCTCTATATGATGAGCATAGTAATCGTAGTTTCTTTGACGATCTCGTAGCCTTTGTGCTTCTGTTTGATGGGGGTTGATTTGGATGGGGTGCAACTTTTTTATCTGTCTTCGGGTGGCAATTGCTTCTTTATTCCTAGCATAGTAATCTTGATTTCTTTTTTGGGTTTGTTGTCTTCTAATCTCTACTTGTTGCAAGCTAGCTTGACTTGTTTCAGGGGAGGGATCTGCCATCTGTACAGTGGGAATGCAAGGATGAATTAGTAATAAGAGAAGCATA
This sequence comes from Sequoia sempervirens, assembly GCA_007258455.2. Classification (NCBI taxonomy): domain Eukaryota; kingdom Viridiplantae; phylum Streptophyta; class Pinopsida; order Cupressales; family Cupressaceae; genus Sequoia; species Sequoia sempervirens. Next base: position 891,874,591 of record VDFB02271358.1, read on the forward strand.
GACACACTCAAACAACTATATGTGGGATGAACACAACATATCTAAAGCTTACAATGCTGAAAGAAGAATGCTTAAAATTCATATATATATGCCAAAACAAAAAAATATAAAATAAAAATATGGCATATTCAAGTCATAATTTTTAGAACTAATATCTATTAAAGTGTAGTTGTAAGATAGTTGTAGATTACATCATGTCAAAATAAGGGAGTCTTGCAATGGTAGAAGAAGTAGATTCCACATATATATAGACATAAGCAAACAGATACACATTGTTACATTTGTTTTATTGAGATATTACTATTACAGTTATAATTGAAACACACAATATTGAAGGGAGTAGAAATATAATTTTATAAGAGTTATATACATGACATGGGTTGGGAAATGTAAACTTAGAAACTTACATATTTCTATTTATAGGTAGACGTGACACATGTGGTTGGAGATTTGAATACATATTTTTGATTGAACAAAACCATCAACTATAATTTTATAAGAGTCATATACATGACATCTGTTGGAAAATGTAAACTTAGCAGCTTAGATCAATTATTATTTTATAAGAGTCACTACACATTTCTTTGATCTTGGAAAGTAAGATGTTGCTCTCTGCAGTGAAGTCAACTTGCTCAACCTTTGTGATAGTTGCCTTCAAGCATTCTTCATTATTGTATGTTTCATTTCTACATGTCAAAGTGAACAAGTATTTTTTGTTCAACACGTCTCTAATTACCTGTTGAGTATCCCTTTCCATGCCATCCTCAAACTGTAGAGAGTATAGCTTTTCCGCAGACATTCCCATGAGTTCTATTGCTGCTTCATCGAATGCAACTGCCCATAGCATATCTATGTGGTCCTGTAACCTTATTTGTAGTATGTACCTATAATTACAAGAGGTACATGCTACGTTGCACTTTGAGCAAAACCACTTTTCATCTTCAGTCTACACCAATCTTTTCTTGCACTGTTTTCCCCCCAATTCATTAGGGCATGCCGGATAGCAAAATGATTCAGATTTGATGAACAACAATGTTGTTTATTGTACATTGGAGATGATGAACTTTATGCAGGATTTGTTCTCGAACATCCCTAATTGTTATTGTAGTGTTAGGCATAGATGGGTCGCTAAACTTTGTTGAAGGTGATAGAATATTAGCTCGACTTTGTTTGAACCAAGTTTGTAGTTGTTCTGTCTCTTGTATGTCAAGGTCTATAAATAAATTTGTATTATTTGATGTGCTCAACACCTTTCCATTGTACTCGCAAACTCATCCATTTTTAATAGCGAGAATAGTTGTTTCTTGTAGGTGATACTTGTCTTGAAGAATACCACCTTCCTTCTCTGCTATCATGCCCCATAGAGTGATATCTATAGTTACCCCAGACATGTCCAACAAGGATATTGTGCACCTTAGGACCTCTGTCCCATCTCTTCTCCTAATTGTG
>VDFB02271358.1:891876139-891898754 GCA_007258455.2 Sequoia sempervirens
TTACACCTAGCAATAGAAGACTTGCACAAACTTGCCTTGATGGCGTGGAGAGGATGTTGAAGCTCACAAAAGTGGAAAACAAACACCCACATCTTTTCCGAAATACTGAGCTCGCTTTTTTCATTAATACACAACTACAAAGCATTCCTGACGGTTGTCTTGAACAATGGCTAGATACAGAGTACTGTGGTCTTCTATTTCCTCCTGCTAAGAAGCCTTTTACCGGTTTGTCAATACATCCATGAGAATGAAGTTTAGATGAAAACGATCAAATTGAATGCCATCTCTAATGCCATCTAAATTTTGAACCCCCTTTTTCTTGATATGCCAGCTTTCTTGTTCATTTCAATCAATCATTCAGCTTTCTTGTTCATTTCAATTAATCATCCAAGCTCTAATATGATGCAATTTAAGTTTTGACTGAATAAAATGAGTTCGCTATGCTGTTATTTCCAGAGTTTGTGCATACACCCCTGAGAACAGATGGAATGTATGTTAAAAAGTTGGGTCTCTTTTTAAAAATTTCTATTTCTTTCTAATTATAAGAATTTTTATGAATTATTTTACAAAGCTTGAAGTTAAGTTAGTGATAGGAATTTTTTTTCCTAATTTAACAAAATTAATGCTTATAGAAAAAGATTTCCAAGTGTTTTTATTTATGAATAAAAAACTTAATGGTGTTAAGAAGCATTGTTGGAACTTGCTATGACAAGAAAGAATCCTTGAAACTTCCTCAATTTTGATCAAGTATTACTAATGAAGTTAATAATGTTGTGATAATTTGAAAAAAATCTCAATGTTATATTATTTTTCAATAATTTGTCAATTGAAGTCTTATCTTCTAGCATAGTTTGAGATGAATGACTTAGAAATGGCTAGGTTCATCTTGCAGATGGAGATTAGAAGAGATAGAGCTAACATAAGTCTTTCATTGGGCCAAAGCATGTGAAGTGGATGTTGGATAGATTTAGCATGTCAACTTGAAAACCTTTGTGTGTTACTATTTCTGCAGAGACTAAGTTATCGTTTGAGAAATGTCCAATTTCTCATAGGGGGACAAAGGATATGGCTAGAGTACCTTATGCTAGTCTTGTTGGGAGCTTAATGTATGCTATGGTATGTACAAGACCATACATTACCCAAGTAGAGGGATTTCATAGTCATTTCAAGGTTAATCTTGGACGAGTACATTGGGATGTAGTGAAGAGGGTCTCTAGGTACTTGTGGGGTACCTTTGAGTAGTCCATTTTTTTATCATGGTAAATCTACAAGAGACCAACACTTAATGACTATTCATGGGTTTGTAGATTTTGATTGGTTTGGGGTTATTAACAACAAAATATCCACCGATGGAATGTTTTCACTATGTTTAGTGGTACTAGAGCAATTGAATGAGCAAGTGACAGGTTGTGGTCACTTTGTCATAGAAGTAGAGTACATGGTAGTTACACATGCTTATAAGGAATCTATCTAACGTGAGTGATTTTGTTCATATGTGGGTTTGATTCCATGGGATATTATAGTTTTATATAGTAGTCAAAGTGTAATATGTTTAGAAACAAACTTGAACTTTCATGTGAGGATAAAGTATATTGATGTATAATACCACTCTTATCGCATATCAAAAGATGGGAAGCTAAAAGAAAGAAGTTGGGTCCACATATAGGGGAAGTTTCGAGTTTGCAAAAAATCTCAACAAAAAATGGGTCTCCGTTTAGGTTCAAGCTCCTAAACCTAAATTTTTAAAATGGGTACCTCTGTTTAATTACATAATAGTTTAGAACGGGTACATGTTTTAGCTCATGGGTACACATTTCATAGAATTTTGATTTTGAAATCCATGCCTTTGCTTCTTTTTTTAAGCTTGAAAATCCCCCCTTAGCCTTGGACCTACAAGTACAATGTCATGAAAACATCAATAGAAAAATTGACTTTGGAAATATGGTTGACAACTTTATTTTCATAGTTTTTTAATGAAATTGAAACCCATTATAGATGATGATGTCTAGTTTTCAAATATATAATTTTTTTATGATTAGATTATTTTATTTAGTTTTTAATTAATTTTTGACGAATTTGGTCCATAAACTTAAAATGTCAAGTTTTTGTATTTTTAATAACTTCTATTTGTTTAAATTTCTTGTAAAACAAATTATATGACATCAATATAGACACAATTCTTTACACGTTGAAAAAAAACAAAAAATGATTAGTTTAGCTCAAATTATGGTGGCTATACACAAGGGATTTTCAAAAACAATAATTAGAGCTAATAAAAAATTAATGGAGATGCTCGTCTTCCAAATCTTTCATTACAATTTTGGTTTGCAGATTGTTTTCATGCGCTTGGTGACTCATTGGGAAGCTTTCTAGTAGTGGATTCAGACACAACTAATTTCATTCACACAACTTTCGCCTACATCCTTATAGACATGGATGTCACAGGTGATCTTCCTACAGACATCACTTTTAAGTTTGTTGATCCCATCTGGATGCAACTTTTAGACTATGCAGGCTTACCCTTCTGATGCAAGAAATTTTTTGAAACGGTTCATATGGCCAACTCCTGCTCCAGAAACATTAAAAATTTTGAACAGTAATCCTAGTGGGTCGATGCTCAGCCTCATCATTACTCAATCAAAACCCCGTCAAAGGTGTTGGAGGAAAATTCAAAACCTTCTCAAAAGCCTAGATCCTCTCCAAAAGTTGTGACAGGGAAAGATAAGGCATATCAAGCTATGAATCCCTCCATAGAAGCAAAGCTACCTCAACAATCGAATAGGGTTAATTTAAATTCACTAAAATTCTTTTCTCATAGCACAGTCCTTAATCTAATAGCCAAATCTTCTCAAATGCTAAATTTAATCGCCAAATCTTCTCAAATGTGAGACAAGTGCTCCTCTCCCCCAGTGTGTGAGAGTGAACCAAGTACTTTTCAAAACATGAATACTTCAAAAATGCAAAAGGAGGTTGGGGAGGAATAGCAAGAAGTACAAAATAAGAAAAAATATCTCAAAGCGGATTTGAATCGGATTAAAATTCAGTTGCATCCTCACACCAAATTTGGTGTATAGAATGCAACTTAGACTAAGTAGATGGGTTTTTACCTCTTTGATGCAATGATGCATGCAATCCAAGGCTAGCCATTGATGTAATTTTTACTTTTAATCAATAAACTTACTCTTACATATAAAAAAATGAAGTAAAATAATGGAAATGCTCGCCATCAATATCTATGCTCCATTTAATCCTTTTTTGGCATAAGAATAGTCATTACTTGTTTTTGAACATGGATACATGTTGACATTATTTGTTTGACTTGGAACATAAATTTTTTGGAACCCTATTAGACACTTAACCTTCTAGGATCTTTCACCTAAAAGGGAAGGAATAGGGTTAAAAATGCTTATGTTCACATTCAAAAGTTAATGTGATATGTATGCAATATGCCTAGATGTGATGTTTGAATACAAGAAATAAAATGAACCGTAGATTTTTGGCTCCTATGCACTCTCTAACTCTTCAAGGGTTTTTCACCTAAAAGGAGAGAGTTAGGCCAAAAATGCTAAAGGGTTCATTCAAATTATGTTATGTGTGATGTTAATTACGCTAAATGAAATGATCTAAGTGCAACTAAACTATGAAATTGATCGAATATGAATGCAAAAACTAAGAAACAAGTGATGTTTGATTGACTAATGAATGAAAACTAGAGGAAAATAACTTGTTTGAAAACACATTGTGTAATGCAACAATGAACTAGAAATGAATGCAAAACTCAACAGAAATGAACCAAACTGAAGTGTGCACCTGAGATATGGATGAGGACTGGAAATGACTTTTGGAATGTTGTTGATGCTGAAATTTAAGCCTGGTGGGACTCATTTGCCATGCTAGGCAAATCAATCCCAGTTTTGGTAAACTTGAGCTGAGAATTTGTTTCTGTCAAAAAGGGTGTTAAAAAATCTAGAAAACATGAAACTAACCTAGAAGTGGGACTCATTCACCACCCATGGAGAATGAGTCCACTTTTGAATTTTTGAATATTCAAGAGTGAATTTTGGAGCTTCTGATATGCACTTCAGACTTCTACAGGTGTGCGCTTCTGAAACTCTAATTTACGAGTCTGAAAATGAGATTGTGTTGATTCTTTGACTTGTTGAATGAAGAGAGGACTTTAACAACCTTGCAACTTGATCTTCAATGATTTCCAAGCTTCCAAGAGATCTAAATCTGTAAACACACAAGAAGAGAAGAAGAAATGTTGATTGTTAGGGCATGGGGGTTTGCCTTGGTCAAACCCCATTTAGGTAATTAAACCAAAATGATGAATGAATAGAATGAAACATGCGATAATGGAATAGATTACCTTTCCATGATGATAGATCTTGAGAGTATGCAACAAAACATGTATAATCTACCCTTGGATTTCTTAGGAAGCTAAATCAATGACTTACAATGTGAAAGCCCTAGCTTGCTTGACTTAAAATAGGGAAATGATAGATGAATAATGAATAAGGAATGTGTGAGATGGGAGAGAGATGTTAAATGAGGAGAAAAAAATATATTTATACACTCTTGTGTCTTATTTATACATTCCTACCTCATCATAGGCTGACATCAAGTGTTTTTGAATAAAAACCCGAAAGGAAATTTAAAATATTTTGAATTTGGGGCCAAGGGGGACTCATTCACCACCAATGGTGAATGGGTCCCATCTAGGACCTAAAAATGTGTGTCGGGAAATATGTTGTATTTAATGTTGTTTGTCAGGATAATATTCAAAAATACACTTAATTAAGCATATGAGGGTATAAAGGGACCAAATTTAGCATGAGAAAGGTGTAAATAGTTAAGGTGTTCCTAGGAAAGCATGAAATCTTGTTACAAGACTTTACAACACTTCAAAATAGGACTTGTTTAGTGGTGAAAAGGTGGTTTTTAGGTAAATTGTAATGAATAGAGTCTTGAAGAATGTAGAAATATCTTACAACACTTCACAACACCTTCACAAGATGTCGTTAAATTCATTTTATTTTGGTTTGGAAAGGTCCAAGACTAGTGTGGATGCATAAAATGTGTCACAACACTAGATTAATACCATGAATTAATCTCGTGTCAAGCAAAGGGTACATTTTTCTAAGGAAAAAGACTATTTTTTCCAGGTTATTGTTTCCAAGGAGGAAAACATTGTTGGACTCTAGGAACACTGAGAGGAGTGTATCAAGTGTTCAAAAATATTTAAATTTCATTTTAGATCTTAACCAATTTATAGCATTTCAACTTGTAAAGATGCAAGCACAAGAAGGAAACAATCAAAACACCATAACACCAAGAATTTTTGTGGAAACCTTGTTAGGGGAAAAACCATGGTGGAGATTAAACTAGAATTTATACTCTATTAAAAGTATGAAGAAAAGGGAATGCACATGCATTCAAGCACACACTACCTAGAGCTCACACTCAAAATAAGGAAGGCTCAATGCCTTACAAAATGTTTGGATACCAACAAAAGGTTGAACTGAGAAAGTAGCATGTGCAAATGCTGTATCAATTCTGGTGAAGCTCATAGATCAAATTTAGGATCCTCTATCTAATTCTGCACTTCGCCTGCTGCCTTGATTTGCCTCACAAAAGAATCCTCTTCTGCACAAGAAAAATTCACTCAACTGATCTGTTGGTATTTGCACACACATATGCTTTGCTCTTCACACCTATTCACAACTCTAGGAAAATTCATCACCAGCAATTTGACCAATGGAAAATTCATCGCCAGCAATTTGACCAATGGAAATTATGAGCAATTTGACCAATGGAAAATTCGTATAGAAAAATTTGACCAATGGAAATTCATCAACAATTCACCGCCATGACAAATTTATTGTGAAAAATTCACCACCATGATAAATTCACATGACAATTCACTAAGGCCAAAATTAACCGCCAATAATGTTTTAATATATATATTTCAAAGCTTTCAATTTTTTTGTTAAAAGAATAATTTGATTTATGATAATAAAACATTAATCATATTAACTTTAGAGAATTTGATTTATGATAATAAAAATAAAAATATTTTTCAATATATTTTATGATAATAAAAATAAATTGATTAACTTAATTTTAATATCATAAATAAACACATGCAAAAATTTATGATAATAAAAATAAAAATAAAAAATTTAATATAAATAAACACATGGAAAAATATATATTTTTAATATTTGTGCAAAGCAACACATGGAAAAATTAAAAAAAAAAAAATATTTGAAGTATAAATTAAAGTAAATAATTTATTTTTCTTTTAACTTTTTATGAAAATTAGTGCATAATTTTCATATCAAAATAAACATAAAAAAATATTTAAAAAATAAAATTGTATTGCAAGCAGGTGAAATTTTATTTTTTTTTAAATCAAAGTTTTCAAAATATATATTAAAAAACATTAATGTGGCTAATTTTCCACTTCGGTGAATTGTTGGCGGTGAATTTTACTTGGCGGTGAATTTGTCATAGCAGTGAATTTTCCCGTGATGAATTTGTCATGGCAGTGAATTTCCCCACGGTGAATTTTTGGCAGTGAATTTTCCATTGGTGAATTGTTGGCGATGAATTTATTGTATGCCCCTATTCACACATCAAAATGAATTACCTGAACTCACATATATATCCGCTATCAACGATTTCAATCACTTCAAATAGGCTTTAGCAAAACATGAAATATTCTCCAACGGTCGGCTCAAATCACAAAAATTATATTATACCAATCAAAGTTAGCTAATGTTATGTTGGGACCCAAAACCAAATGTCCAACACAAGAAAAAATTAAACAATTACTCCTTATACATCTGTGACATGCTACATTCACCAAGTCGGTCACCATGAGCAAATAAATAGAAAAATAATCCTGTCAAACCTCCTAACTCATACACCGATTAATGTGACAGCACAAAACTTAACAATAAGATAAAATAGATGCTCAACAACCTTCCCTGATATCCACAACCTAAAATGATAATCCAGTGAAGCATACGGATTGACATACTAACCAGATATCATGTTCTTCCTTCTCACTTCTGGTAAAACTCTGTTCTTCACTCTACTTGCCAATAGGAACAAATTCTGATTTGTGGATTGGAATAATGACTTAGGTTGCCATCAATGACAACACTAGAAGCCATATGCCAACAATCTCCCCCTTTGGCATTGATGGCAACACTTAGTGAAAAATGACTAAGTGTCGAAACCAATATGATTATGCTGCCAAAGTTCAAAATTTCAAAACACTTATTTTCAAAACACATCTCCCCCTTAGAATGATAAATCATTTTTCACTACTCTCTCTCCCAAATTGACATCAATGACAAGAATATTTTTCATTGCACTCTCTCTCCCTTTCAAAAATTTGATCAAAATTTGAAGAAGTATAACTGCTACTTGAGTCAAAAAATTATCTTGTACTTATCTTTCATTTTCGGAAGAAATATCCTCCAAGATTCCACTGCAATCCCAATGGTTATGATCATGTTGTTGTTCTCTGATGTTTGGTTGATAATCTAGATGAGGGATTCCAGAATTGGGATTGCCTCTTCTAGTTTCTCTCCTTTTCTCAAAACCTCAATCAACTACTCCAATCTACATTTGGTTAAATCCTTCACCTTCCAAAAGGTGTCCACAAGGTTGTTTCTGGTGAATAGAACTTTTGTATGCTCGGACTGCAACACTTGAATCCTTTTCTTGATTGTGCCATCTTGATCCTGAACATGTTATAATCCTGACCAATTTTGTTCAACTCAGATTCAATCTGCTCTTGAACTTATCTTTGTATTTCCCAACTGCATGAGACCAATGAAGACAATAGTTGTAGATGTTATTGGCTGAATTTATGCATTGCCTCAACACATTCATTTTCCTTTTTAGTTTGGTGAGAGATAGCCTGAAATGCTCCTTCAGATGTAGAATTATTTCTCCCTCTTTCATGTCCTGAGACTCAAATACCATGGCATCCTTAATGCACTCAATCATCTCTTCAGGAAACACATTCTACAAACTCTCCAAATCAATGTTATTATGCACAAAATAGGTACTCAATTTGTTCTTGATAAGGTCTTGCTCATAAGAGGGTCTCTCAGACCATATGACTGCAATTCTCTGCATCCCATCTTTCTCCTGAACAAGCTATAGTATCTTTTCTTTAGATAAAATACCTTCTTCTTCACTTCCTTCTAGCATAACTACATTTGGTTCAATTGATTTTGGTTCTTCTCTTGGAGTGTACTCATCATATTCTTCATCTGGGATGTCCACAATCACTAGATCTTTACCTTTTCCTTCAATTTTTGGAGTCTTGTGTGCCAGAGGAGTGTAATCAACAATCTCTTGTGCTCTTTTCTTCTTCCTCTCCATATCACCGGAAGAAGATCCAACTTCAAGTCCTCTTACCGGAATAGAAATGCTAATTTCTCCAAACTTCCCTAGCAATTCTTTAAAGAAATTTGCATTCTCTTGCTCACAATTTTCCAAAGTATTAGTGTTAAAAAAATTGTTTACAAACCGGTTCATTTTCTTTCCATACAAAATTATCCGTCTGCGGAAAGAAACTCAGAAAATACATCACAAGACATATGACCAAGGTGTCAAACCTAAAGAGGTAATCTACCTCCTTTGTTAGTTGCACATTTTCCATCAATTGATCTTTTAGCAATCCACATAGATCAAAATCATGATCCTCCATTATCATTTTATGAGAGATATAAACGGTGCCTACCAAAGTTGTTCCTTCCATGTTTATGAAAAAGATTTTGTATGAAATTACATGCACAATGTACCTTGTTATCGGATCCTTGATCGTTGAAATTATCAAAGCCCTTTGATCTCCTATTACTACGGTTAGGGTTTCGACCTTCTTGTTTTGAATCAGCTTCTTTTTCGAAATATCCCCAAAATTGCATAAACCAGTTAAATTCTTGATTACAACTTTCAAAATGTGATAGGGTTTATCCAGAGTTAGAATGTCATCATTAAATCTATTCAAGATAAACCTGACGACTTTCGCGTTATCAAAGTATGGAAATTCACTCCAAATGTCCAAAATTTTGTGTTTTACACCTTGAAGCCATTTCAATTCATCTTCCAGCAACAAATTTCTCACATCCCTAATATTTTCACTATTGTATTCATCTAAATTCACTATTCCTTTGATTTGCTTCATTTTTCCTTTTGTACCGAACAAGTCTACCGAACACCAAATTTAGTGAGAATTTTACAAGCAACTGAAATACCTAATGAATTCACCGCTGAAATGTCTTCACTCCTTCAAAATTCTATTGCAGAGGCTCTCCTTTTGTTTTTCTTCAATGCACGATGACAAATGAGGGTTCCAAATACCCTTTTATAACTTACACACCTAACCTCTTAATCACTTTAAATGTTTTTCCCTAGGTGTTATGGATACTTTGCTTTCTCAAATAGCAAAAAGAAAAATTCATTCGTGGACCTTCTACTTCTCAAATTTCTACATAAATGACCACCAATACAATTGTAAACTACTAGCACAACTACTAAAAATATCTTACATTCTGGTGCCAACTACTGACAGGGGGACAAAGGATTTTCTTGAACAACTCCCCCTAGGCCAATGGCCTAAGATCAATTTTTGAAGGAATTACTGGAACCTACTTCCGGTGTGGGCTTATTTCCTTCATCAGATTCACTCTTCCTTACCCATGTTTTCTTCATCTGATCTCTTATCTCTTCCATAGTCATTTTCCCTTTTCCTTTATCATTTGTTTGTAAAACTCTACCTTTGTATGCTGGACCTCTTCTATCCATGTTTCTATTCTTGCAGAATCTTGCAATATGACCAAATCTATTGCAATTGTAACACATAGGATTTCTTTGTCTAGACCACTCATTCCATTGATTTCTTCTTGATCTTCATTTATTAGCAATATGCCCAAATCTTCCACAGGTGTAGCATTTAATATTCCTTACACTGACATACATACTTCTACATTCAATTGACTTATGACCAAACTTGTTGCAACCAAAACATTGACCAGGAAATGATGGATTGCTTGAATTTATTTTACTTATACACTGAGAATCCATATGACCAAAGAAGTGACCATTAAACTTCTGAGCATTGGGTTGTCTTACCAGATACTTTCTTCCTTTGTTCATCCAATTTATTTTTCTGGAATCCTCATGTTCAGATACGGAGCTTTCTCCCTTCTCATATCCAATACCTTGATTGTCATTTGCATCCTTTTGTCCTTTATTCAACTCATCAAGCTTAGCATAACTAATCTTAAACTTCTCCTTGTATTCATTTTCAGTAGTGAGTTCATCTCTAACAATAACTATCTTTCAAGCTCTTGTTCATTGGATTATTGCAATTCAATCTCTAGTTGAATGAATCTACTATTAACTTTGTTGCATTCTTCAAATCTTTCTTTTAAGGACCAGGCCAGATTCTCCTCATTATTCTTTATTTCTTCAATCTCTTTAGTTTTCCTCATTACCATAGATTCCATCTCAAGCTTTAGAGCAGCATTGTCTCTAGCAAGCTTTTCACATTCTTCAGTTAGTTCTTTTAGGGTCTGATTTAGGTGAACATCTTCCAAGGTTTTATTTTCTTTCTACTTCAACTGATCACATAGCTCCTTCCTCTTTTCTCTTGACTCGTTGATTTTATCATTCAATGATTGAATGAATTTTTCAGCATCCTCAAGATTTTATTTTAATTCCATGACTTTTTCTTTAGACTGATCAAGATCATCAAGTGCCACCAAAAGTTGTTGTTGAAGACTACTAGAGTCCATTGCATTCCAAGATCCACCTCAAGTTGTAAAAATTCTTCAAAGGAACCTACTCTAATACCAATTGCTGGACTCAAGGAACATTGAGAGGGGGGGTGAATCAATGTTCAGCAATATTTAAATTTTATTTCAGATCTTAACCCATTTATAGCATTTCAACTGAAGTAAAGATGCAAGAACAAGAAGGAAACAATCAAAACACCATAACACCAAGAATTTTTACGTGGAAACCCTGTTAGGGGAAAAACCACAGTGGAGATTAATCCATAATTTATAATTTGTTAAAAGTATGAAGAAAAAGGGAATGCACATGCATTCAAGCACACTACCTAGAGCTCACTGCTCAAAATAAGGAAGGCTCATTGTCTTACAAAATGTTTGGATTACAAAAAAAGGTTGAACTAAGAAATTAGCTTCTGTAAATGCCTGGTATTAGTTCTAGTGAAGCTCATAGATCAGATTCAGGATCTTCTATCTGATTTTGCACTTCACTCTGCTCTGCCTTAATTTTCCTCACAAAAAATCCTCTTCTGCACAAGCAAAATTTGCTCAACTGATTTTCTGATATTCGCACACACATCTTCTCTACTCTTCACACCTATTCACACATCAAAATGAATTACCCGAACTCACATATATATCTACTATCAAGGATTTCAATCACTTCAAGTCGGCTTCAGCAAAACATGAAATATTCTCCAACGGTCAGCTCAAATCACAAATTATATTTCATTCACACCCATAAAAGTTGGCTAATGCTATGTTAGGACCCAAAACAAAATTTCCAACATGAGAAACAATTAAAAAATTGCTCCTTATACATCTGCAACATGATACATTCACCAAGTTGGCCACCATGAGCAAATAAACAAAAAAATCATCTTGTCGGATCTCTTGACTCATACATAGATTAATGCAACAACACAAAAATTAACAATAAGATAAAATATATGCTCAACAACCTTCCCTAAGATCCACAACCTAAAATGATAACCCGGTGAAGCATACGGATCGACATACTAACTAGATACCTTGTTCTTCATTCTCACTTCCAGTAAAACTTCGTTCTTCACTCTTCCTGCCGATAGGAACAAATTTTGATCTGCAGAATGGAATAATGACTTAGGTTGCCATAAATGACAACACTAGAAGCCATATACCAACAAACATATATTTGGAAAAATCATCAATACAACTGAAAAAATAGCAATTATTAAATTCAAAGCATTACTTCAACATATAAAAGTGAACTTTTATTCCCAATAGACCAAATAAAATAGGTATTCAATGTTTACCTAATTTATTATGTATTTCTATCATTTACTCTCTTGAGGAATTATATTATTTATGCTAGTAGATATCTAATAAGATGATGCACTTCCTTGAACATGTAATAGACATTTAACTCACTAGACTAGTGATGCTCGAGAAATTTGACACTTCATAAAATTTGTAGATTCATTGATGAAGCTATTGATCGTAGAAAAGTTTAAATTATGATGTTATTATTTTATGGGCTTCTCAAGTGCTAGAAATTAGTTAAAAAGTTTTGGTGTACATACTTTTCTCTTACAATGTGTTCAAGAAGTAGGAGAATGTTAGGAAATTTGTCTCAACCTTCCTCCTATTATTGATTATGTAAAGAGTATGGTGACTATCAAACATAAAGACTTAATATACCAGAAGATACACAACAGGAAGATTCTCAACCTAAGAATGATGTAGAGAAGGAGAATGAGCAAGAAGATACCCCTCTGATAGTGGAGAATGTTGTTGCAAAAGAAGGAAATGTTACTAGTAACACTCCTTCAGGAGGAGAAAACATTGTTGGAGAAGAAAATGTTAAAAAGTTGCAGAAGGATACTCAAACAAGACATATAACTCCCCTCCTCTGGAAACATAGAAGAATTTTGAAGAATATATTGTACAAGACAACCCAAAGATCAATGAGGTACAAAATACAAAAAATATACCTCCTTTGGAAAACAATGCAAAATTAGTTGATGATAAGAAGAAGGATAAGAAAGTTTAGCAATGCTGAGAAAAATGAAGAAAAAGTATTAGACAACATTGGTGACAAGGAAAATGCAAAGGAGAAGGATGAAGGTAATGTGAAATGGTTGGAGAATATTTTGAACCTCTAGAGATTCATTGAAGAGTTTATTGAACATGAAATTATAGTTCCAGTTCATGTTGTTTTTTCTCAGTTATTAGAAATTCCAATGTAGCATGGGAAAGTTGATATGGAAAAGATGTCCCCTTTGCACAAGTTACAACTTGGTGATGCATACCACGCCTCTGCCAAAAAGGAGATCTTGAAAACACATCAAAAGAGTGTGGAGCTGATAGATGAAGCAATGAAGGTGTTGCAGGAGAATATTCTCAGAGTAAGTATTGACAAATTTTCTTTATCTGGTGTGCAAAATTCGAAGCTTTTACTTGATTCTTTCAAATATTAATAAATAAGAGTGTGAATGATAGAAGGTTGGCCGACATAACAAACAAATAAGAAGTTGAATGATAGAAGTTTGGTAGACATAACAAATAAATAAGAAGGTGAATGATAGAAGGTTGGTAGACATAACAAATAAATGTGCCACTACACGTGAAAATTTATAGAACAACCTTAAGGATGCATAGAATTGTGTTGTAGAGGCCAAGGATTTATTTTAGCTTTGCATGAAATGGCCTAGTTCAACAGAGTACATAAAGTTTGAGATGGATTCCATTGGGGGATAGATTGATAAGGCATCTAGTGCCTATGATCCGATGAATGATGCAGATGGTTCCATCAAATTAGTAATTGAAATTTTGCATGAAAATTTCTTCTAGCTGTAGGAACAAAGAGAAAATATCATAGTGCAGTTTGGATAGCTCAAAGACCTTTTGAATGCAAATTTTACACCCATATCCAGTGCTTTAACCAGTGCAGCGAAAGCAGTAAAGATGAGTTTGGTACCTAGTACTCTAGATGAAGGTGAAGAACTCCTCATGCAATTTGAGGTTGTGAATTGCATGCTTAGACTAGACAAGAAAAATTGGGAGAATGGCAAGAAGGAATGGCAAGAAAAACTTGCAAAGATTACAGGAGTTATACACTTCTTTCAACTAATCTATGTATATTTTTTTCCTATTTATGCATTTCAAATTCTATTTTACATATGTCGATTTTAGAGGATAGTTTATCAATGCAAATGTTGATAATTTTGAATGGATAACACTATTAGGGGGAGTTTCTTAGAATTTTTGAGAATTTTGTTACTCTCATGAATTGATATATATATATATATATTAGTTAGAGGGAGTATGTAAGTAATTCATGTATAT
The DNA here is from genome assembly GCA_007258455.2 of Sequoia sempervirens. Classification (NCBI taxonomy): domain Eukaryota; kingdom Viridiplantae; phylum Streptophyta; class Pinopsida; order Cupressales; family Cupressaceae; genus Sequoia; species Sequoia sempervirens. The sequence goes on from VDFB02271358.1 coordinate 891,890,287, forward strand.
ATGAAGGGAGGAGAAGGATAATAATAGAAAGCCTATGTAAATGATTTCAAATGGAGCTTAGAACAAGAAATATGTATGCACCCTTTACCCTTGATGTCAAAGGAGGATCTGAGTAGTTGGGAGAGTAGTTTGGAGTGAGAAGAGTTTATGTATGTTTCCATTAATGACAAAGGGGGTGATTGTTGGAAGTTTGAGGAGATTATCATTGGTATAGTTGTTAGAAACAATGAGCTTATACAGTGTTCTCATTGATGTTAACATTGTGGTTTGATGTGATGATTGATGTATAGTTGGTTGGTGAAGATTAAGTGATTGAGGCGATGGTAATCCAGGATAGAGATGTGGATTTTTGTTCCAGTATAAAACAAATGGATTGATTATTTGGCTAAGTGTCATAACATAATTTTCAGTATACAAAGAATTAGCTTTTTGGTCCACATTGGTTTGTCTTGAGGTATTTCTTTCTATATTTCTAAGGTAATTTTGGTATGTTTTTAGGACCCTAAATCCAAAGTTTCACTTTATGTCCTTTGATGCAAAAGTTATGGTTGACAGTATATCAGGTTTGTTAGTGATAGTGTTTCGAGTGCAAAGTACCTAAACTTGGAATAGTCTGTATTCCATCACAATATAATATTTTGTTATGCATTCTTGAGGGAGTGTTTACAGGTACCAGTAGCTCATCTATGATCCAAGTGGTGTGTGTTTGGAGGTCTGCATGTCAATTTGTGGATAATCAATTGGTGTATCTTGGTGTTGTCTCACTAGCGGTGTTGACCTAATATGTTTGGGGTCATGAGGAGTTAATGAAAGCATTGATCAATTATGTGGGAGTTATTATAGTTCCATGAAAACCTATTTGATGGATTACAAGTTTTGAATGAAGGCACGAAGTGTATATGTTTGAATCTTTAGCTAACAAGTTATTATTTGGTATGACACTTCTAATTAGGCTAAACTAATTGATGTTGTAGGTGATTGCGAATGTAATGGGTATATATGTAAGTTCATTTTTGGTGTTGTAGTGGATGTGTGTGATATGTGAAGTACTGTATAAAATAAGTGATGTGAATTCCTAAGAAGAATATGTGAATGTGATGTGAATGTAGAGCAGAGAAGAGTGTGGAAGTTGTGTAGTACATGAAGTATGTTGATTTGGTATTTTGAGCTTTAGTGGAACTGTATTTCTTTCATATTGTAGATGCATTTGTAGTAGTTAAAATATTGGTAGTGATCCACCCCTCTATTTTATTTCTCTTATTCTCTAGATAGTGAGTCCACCTGGTAGAGAGTCTTTCTGCAATATATCTTATAACTTGTTATAATATATTGTGAGCTAATCAGGTCATTGTGGTTTTTCCCTTTTTGGGTTTTCCACATAAAAAATATGGTGTTCATGTGTTATATATTTTGATGGTTTCTTTCATGGTTCTCTATCTAGCATAGATTCTCAACACCCTATTATCCCTAATGAAACGGTCCGGCTAAAGCATCTAATAAAACTATACTAAAAATCCTAAAAATTTATTAATGACGTCAACCATGATTGGCATTTGCAATTGAACCCAACCCTATAGGCTTAAATCGAACCAGTGTCCATACAAATAGGGGCCACACCTTTTTCCTTGGTCTACGAATCTGAAGCTATCTTACCTATCAAAGTTGAAATTCCCTCACTACAAATATCACTAAAAGGCATGGTCAATAATGAAGAGTATAGGGTATCTAGATTAAATGAGTTGGAACTCCTAGACAAAAGGTGTTTGAACGCGTTAAACCATCTTCAAGTTTATTAGAATCAACTCAAATGAAGCTACAATAAAAAGATCAAAAATAGAAACTTTTAGGTTAGTGATTTGGTACTCAAAGAGAATCAGAAGATACAACTAAATCAAGATGGAAAAGGTAAGTTTGAACCCAACTGGTTAGGTTTATAGTTCATCATCATAGTCAGTTATGGCTCTGGAACTTATCAATTGGCTACTCCTCAAGGAGAACCTTTAGACAAGCCACTAAACAACAACCATATCAAAAGGTTCTATATTTGAAACATGTTAAAATACCCTAGGAAAAAGGGTAAAAATCAAAAAAATCAAAAAGCAAGAAAAAATAGTGTAAGAGAAATAAAACATTCTTTAAGTGAAAACCACTTTGTGGCGCTTCTAGAATAGGTACCATAGTGAAAACATGGAAAATAGGTGTTATGTTTGAATAAGAATTGCATTGTTATCTATTAGCATTATCTAAGGCATCCACCCATTCGTCCCAAAATAAAACATGTGTCCAACCATGGCTCAATAACTAATTAAGGTAACCTTATCTCAAACTGGGGGCAACTTCTCAAAATAGGTAGTGGATTAGATTCTGGTATATCCTATCACGATGAAAAAAAAACTATCAAAATAAAAAACAACCAAAACACAACAAAAATCCAAAAACAAAGTCAAAAACATCAAAATCCCAAGAAAATGTTATGCATAAAGTCAACACCAGTCGAACTATGTGGTCTTTGCATGTACAATGTAGGCAAGGTGTGGCCCCTGTTGGTAAAAAATGTCATACCTCCATCATCATAAAATGCAATAAATCTTTCCATCCATAATAAATAAATCATCACACTCACTCTTTGAAAATTCAAACAACAAACGAAACGAACATAAAAATCAAAAATTCCAAAGTGAAGCTCAAAATGATTAGACAACTATCAAGTGAAAACAACTCCAAAAGTATTAACTACCTATCTATTGAGAATTTTCACCAACAACATCCTGAGATATGTCTTAACAGATATTTTCCTATGATAGACATCATCAACACCAAATAATAGCCCGAAACCTCAAAATAGATATGGCAAGTGGTACTGCAACATTAATTGTCTTGTTTATACTCTTATCTTTTTTATTTATCATAATACCACATTCCTAAGATCTCTTAAGGATTTAGAGAAGAAGCAATGGTGGTATTAACTGTCGATTTTGGTTAGTTTTGTTTGTAAGATGTTCTTGTGATACTACCATGGTGAATACTTGATGTGTTTGGTGTATGGAAGTTGTTTTAAGACAATTCATGTAGTGATTGCATGTTAGGTATTCCATACCTCCCTGTGTAACTAGTTTGGAAATTTTTAACACAACTCAACCATATATTTTAACAAGGTTTTCATATGTTTGGTATGAGCAAGAATATTCTTTGTATGCTGAGTCAAATTCCACGCAATGGGTACAAAGCCACATTGGTTATCAATACCCTAGTGCATCGTGTCTGTTTGCTACATCAAAAAGGATTGTTAAAGATATGAAGTCTCTATGAAAAGCAAAATAAACTCATCAATAACTAACAAACATCAAATTTCTATCCATCATCCAACATTTTTTGCTAACTAAGATCCATCCTACATCACAATATCATTAGTTCCATATCCATTTTTCATCCATAATTTTGTCAAATACATATCATGATGATAATAAAGCAATAAAAACATCATGTATTATGTATAATTATACATCAAAAAGATAGGATATCATCAACATCATATATCATAAATCATATATAGATCATCCATCCATCCACATCATGTGCATACATCAAAAAATTACAAAAGATATGTATAAACATATATACATCATCATCCATAATCGTCACAAAACACATAATGGAGCTAAAGAAAAACATGTATATCTCATATATATCATCTTAAAAAATAGGAATGTTAGGTACATCATAAAATAACATGTGTGATATCATAAATACAAAAGAATACATATATATATGAGGCCTCAGCTAGGTCGATGAATGTATTTACAATATCATGTCTACAACAATGTCTCTAAAATAAAACATCATAAAGATCAAAATATATATAGTCCTACTGCCTGACCGAAGGAGGGGATCTCTGATGATCTTAGCTCTAATGTGCAGAAAACTATGGCATGACTATAGGTTGATCAGGCTATCTCACTGACTAGTCATTGGAATTAGCTACACCAGTGGTTGTGTTAGGATCACCAAATCTTGAACGTCTACATGCTCTAGGGACGACAGCCTCATACAGAGTATGATAATATGTAGCCCCTTTCATATGTTGGTTCTGCTATGATTGGAGGGTATCTCACTCTATCCTGAGAGTATCCTTCTTAGCTATGATGACCTGCACTTGTGCCTTAGCAACAAGACGATGCCTAGTCTTTGTATCCCATTGTTTCCTAAAGCCACATCGCCCCTTAGTTGTGTCTCTCTCTGTAGTTAAAGTAACAAACTAAGCCTCTATGGCCTATCACCGCACTACCTCTATGTCTCTAGAAACTATCATCTGAGTTAGGTACATTTCTCCATCACCAGGTGGTAGAGGAGGACCCAGAACCTGCACTTGATCCTGTTGCGTAGGATCATCTTGTCCATCTTGCCAACCATCCTGTCTAGCTCTCTCCAACTACTCAGCAATGATATGGAGTCATTGTCTCTCCCCTTGATGACCAATAATACCCACTTTTCCCACAGTTGGTGCACCTCCAAGAGGATCTATAAAGTAGAGAAGAACCTACCTAGCCTACCACTAATCATAGTCTGGTGTGGTCTCAATATTTGCATGTTTGACTGGCCACCCCCACCTAAATGGGACAAGTGATTTAAACTCTATAACAGCTCCATCACAATCTTCTTGAAGATCCCACACTCATACCTCTTGAGTGGTTCAACCAAAATGAGCCTCATAATTGGCCCCAAAGCAAATCTGTCGCTCACCTTGAACTGACACATAACCTTATTAGGTAGATATCTCTCTAGCATAAAATGCACTTGGCCGATCAACCAGCTAGTCTATCTACAAAATGACAACTGCTCTTGGTCATTGTTCCATGCATCACAATCCAAATATGGCCTCCAAAAAAAACTTGGCATATCATCTATAACATGGCACCAGTAAGGTAACTTCCTAGGCCAGGTGTAGTGAAGAAAATCACCATATTAGTAAGAATACGGATCCTCCATAGCTTGATCCAATATACCATCAGGCCTCATAACTGGAATGTGCTCCTAGGCCCACACTTGTAGAAGAGTAACCCCAACAAAAATAGAACTACCTCCACAGTAGGAAACTTCATGCATGTTGCTTTATAAGTGAGCAAGGAGAAACAAACACCATGCATATCTGGTACCGTGCTCGAACATCTACTCAATGCAAACACCCCAACCAATTGGAACTATCTTCCTCATCGATCAAGAATGATGAGCCCCAAAACCAAAGCACATGGAACAAGTGAAAATGGATCCGCACTGCCAACAAACAGAGATAGGTCTATTCGAACTCATGAACCTGAAGATTCCTAACACCAAGTACTTAATGCATGGCATGTGTACCCCATTGTAAAAAATAGGTAACAAGATCTCCATGAATAGGTACATGAAGGATACTCCATGCATCCTCCAAGGTAATGAAGGCCTCCCTGGTAAGTAAGTGAAAAGACAATGTCTTTGAATTTTATCGCTCCACGAGGCTAGTCATCAGAGCTCTATGCCATCTAATCATAGGAATGTAACATATGTGTCATAACCCCACATTATCAAGGATATCCCTCTCCAAATCATGAAAACCAGTGATCAAATCAAACATCGTGCACAGTCGGTACTCCCTTGGCATAAGTGGTTTGAGATCAGCCTACAACCATTCAATCCATGATGCTAAGAATTTTCTATGAAAATGTGAAACAAATCTCAAATTGTAAATGAACTGGTTTAAAATTTTGAAACAGTCAAAAAGTTAAAAAAAATTGTCAAAAGCGGTTATTCTTTTTGCAAAAGTGTTAGAACCAGCTAAAAGCAGTCACTGTTTTGGTGAGAGCGATAAATAAACACAAAAGCAATTCAAACCACGCCAAAATTGAAAAATTTTAGAAAGAGCAAAACTTTTTCACATATGTGGTTATTCTAAATAGAAAAAGTTAAAAGCAAATATTTCAATCAAATGTGAAAACAAAGGTGAAGATTTAACTCAAAAGAAAACATATAACTCAAGCGTGCATAGGAAATATAAGTGTGGTTCAATTATAAACATCAATAGTGATAGAAACAATTCAAAAGCATCAAAAACATAAGATTACCGCTATTGACTAGACTTTGACTCCATGCATTAATTACACAAAAATGACAAGTTGAAAATAGGAAAGGAAAGAGTACATATTAGGGCACTGATGCCAATAGTCCATCCAAACTTGCAAACCACATCTACCTGATGTGGGGCTCCTCGAATCCTCACCATAGCTCCTCGACAATCGACAAATCACAAAATCTAGAGGAAAGAAAATACTATAGGATCAAAGTGCAAATGAGGTAATTTAAACCCTAATTACCTATTTTAACCATCAAACCCCTAATTATTTTGCCTAGGAAACCTTCCTAGGTTGAAATTAGGAGCTCTCGGGAACATCTAAACTACCAACAAAGGTCCTATAAGCTTAATTTTTTGACCTCTACGCATCTGAACTAAAATAAAATATTTTCACGAAATCAACCCTAAAAATGAATTTTTCAGCCAACCTCTCAAGGGGGAAACCTAGCATCATACCATCATTTTTCTAACCACCGGGGCACAGTGGGGCATATAATTTTTTTCAAATCTTGATCTTAACATCAAAATCTTTGAAACAAAGCAACTAGTACTTTGTCTCAAAGAGGGGGAAAATGTAGACATGTAAAAATGACCTAACACATATCGCACATCCTAAATGACATTTTCTCATCATCTACATCATTATCACCTAATATCACTGCATTTCACATCAATTGCATCAAAAACCCTAATTTCCTCTATTAATTGAATAATAAATTACATTATTTAATTAACTCACCCTTTCATCACTTTTGACTAATTAAATAAATTTCATTTATTAACAAAATCCTAATCTAACTTTCTTCCTCCTGATTAATTAAATAACATAAACTATTTAATTATATCACTAATTCACTTTATTCCCCAAAATCAATTAAGTTATTAATACTTAATAGTTTAATTATATCACTTTCCCCTAAACATGAATAATTGGATAAATTATTCAAATATCATTCAAAAAGGTCAAAAAAAACAAATACAACTTTGTTTGCAAAAGTCAAAAATGATTTGTACATTCAACTCAAAAAGATTAATTAAGTATCCTCGCCCACTTTCATGATTGAGCAAATTATGATCCCACGATTGTTCACTCTGATTGGTTGACTAATCCATCTATTTCCTAAGTAATATATTTATTCTTCAATCCCACTAAAGGCTCAATCTATTTCCTCACTTCCACTAAACACTAAAATTAATTTCATTAATTACACCAATTACATAATCAAAATCCACTGATTCTTACCGTCTAATTCCTCTCAATGGTTTTGAACCATTGATCATGATTTTCTACTATGTGATCTTGCACATTCATTTCAAAACACAAAATCTATATAACTTCATTTCTTCTCAAAAATGATCAAAGAATTGACATCTTTTGCACAATGAAGTAATGCTAAAATTACAATTGATCTCTTAGAAGCTTTGACACACATCTTTGATCAACATTGCACAACTTTGAAGCTCTTGCTATGCACAAATGGAGGCTTCACATTGATACAGCAATGATCCAACATCATTGCAAATATACTTCAACACGGGATGGGTAATTTTATGTTTTATTGAATTCATTGTTCTTGTTCTTCAATTGCTTTTCTTGAATTCAGTATTTTGTATTGTTCATTTCATAAGTAATGGGTATGAATCTTAATCCTTGTTTTTAATCAAATTTAGTTTAATTCATTTAACTTTGATTATCTTATTACATTTATTGATGTCCCCCTTACATAACTATCAATGGAAAATCCTATACAAAACCTTCATAACATAACATTTGATACCAGCTATTTAGATAAGTTAGACACCAAGAGTTTTTTCAAGATAAAAGAAGCAGATACAAAGGGGAATGAAGAGAATTACATGAACTTAATAACTCCTAAATAAACATCACTATCAAATAGTTGAATAATGATCACTAACAAAAGGATATCTATAAGAATAAAAGATAATTTAAATAGAATCAACCCCAAACCATGGGTCACCCTTAATTTTATTAAAATCAAGGAGGATTTTGGTGAAAGGAGTACAATATAGAAGAGAAAAACATTGGAGAACAACAAGGCGAGTTAAACAATATTGACATATTGATTAGATACAAATTTAACATAGGATACACAGATAGTGAGTCAAAGGAAGAAACAAACATGAATACTACAATAAAATTACCTATGTTTGGATAAGACACAACTAAAGCATCTGAAAAAGTATTCATCTTAGAGTCTCTATGGTAGTGACATGATATAACTAGAGATGACATAAAGTTATTTGATTTTATTGGGTTCCTCTGCAAGGATACTTTAAGATGGTATCAGAAAAATTTCCCAAATAGTGATAGAGATTGGGAGATAGTAAAGCAAGGTTTCTTGGC
>VDFB02271358.1:891898854-892004547 GCA_007258455.2 Sequoia sempervirens
GCTCCCCCGGTGTTTTGGTTACCATCCTGCGCATTTTGGTCTCCTTCGCGGACCCGGATCCAGGATGGGGTATGAACTGGGAAGTTGTGATTACTTCCATGGCTCGTTCCCATCCCAACCCCGGTCCCGGTCCTGATTTTCTTTTTGCTCTGCCCCCGCCAGTTTCAAGGCGAGGGATGTCGTTTCGGGGTCGTGTTTTGTCCGGATCCTGGTTCCGCCGGGGCTCGTTAATTCTTGCCGCTCGGTCCCGGTTTCCATTTTAGTTCCGCTCCCACAAATTTTGTGGGTGAATGTTGTTCCCGTCCGGATTTGGTTCCGCCTCCGCTGGAAGCAAGTTTTTCCTTGTGAATTGTAATAAAATAATAAGTGTTCTGGGTAATTTCGAGGATGACATTTTTGTGGTTTAGAAGACTAACGAAGACCTTGCTTTGTAGGATCAGGTTCTGTGCATGGTGATCTGTCTCAGGGAGTCGGCTAGAATTTTGAGTTTGGTGGAAGGTCTCACCGACTAAGTAAAGTCTCCCCAAAGGAAAATGGGCTTTCATCAAAGCAAAGTGGCTTCGCCATAAGGTCTGGGCGACCACAGAGAGCTATACTGAAACAGAATGGGCTCGTCGCCGAGAAAACAAAGGGATCGCTATAACGTCTCCCCGACGACAGTAGGTTATGCCAACAACAAGGAGGGGTTTGGTAAGAAGAGGGCAATTTGGGGTAGGGTCTCCCCGAAACCATGAAGTCTCCCCGATAGAAAACAAAGCTCGCCCAACGATTCTAGATTCGGCATAATCTCTCATCAAATGTTCAAATTCTCGCCAATGGAAAGGGGTCCGTATATCGACAAAGCAAGGTAGTGTCGCCAAGAAGTCTCGGTGAGGAAGGAATGTCACATCAACAAGACCTTGGGAGTCTATCGGTGGTTTTCGGCCAAAGAACAGAGATGTCACCACGACAAAAAGGTGGACTAAGTAAAGCATTCGTCGAGACATTAGATGTCTGCAGGACATCTCCCCGACCAGAGAAGGCTGCGGCGACGCAAGTAAAGCAAAAGAACCCATATCGGCATAACTATAGAAGGGTCTCCCCAAAATAGAAGAAGCGGCATTGGCGAAGGGTTATACTTTCACCACAGGGTCTTGGCGATGAGTGAAGGTCACACCGAAAGAACGAAGTGAGCCCGCTGAGAAAGAAACAGAATTCGCCGAAAGGCAAGGCATTCGCCAAAAGGTCCTGGCGACCAACTGAAGTCTCACTGAAGGGGCATGGCTTCGATATAATGAATGAAGATTGACGAGATGTCTCGCCGATACCAAAGGGTCTTGCTGATAACAAGATGGATTCGGCCAAGGATCATGCCTTCACCACAAGGTCTTGGTGAAGGAAGAAAGTCACACCAAAACAAAAACAGAAGCCGGCGCAAGAGGATCAACAAAGGGATGTCGGGGAGACTCCAAAGTAAACAAGGGTTTCACCATGTAGTCTCAATGACCGTCTCGTGTCTTGCAGATAGTGGTGAATCCACCAATGAAGGAACATATCATTGTAGCTCTTGGTGCCCGTCATGACGTCTTGCCGAAGGTGGATGTCTTGCCGACCGAAAGAGAGGGCCACCGAAAGAAATGAGAGCTCACCGAGAGGACGCGATTTCACCATGACATCTTGCTGAAGGTCTTTGAGAGGTCGGTATGACCTCAATGGCTCACCGGAACCTCTCACCGACTGACCCAGGCTACACCGACAAATTGCAAAAGAGCAGATCTAGAGCATAAAGAGCGTCGAGGGAAGAAGATAAAACCATGAGTCATAACGCCAGCTTTATCTAATGACAGGGGTAGCTCGGCTTTAATGGCGATATTTTAGGGCACTCAAAGTAGCTCTGCTGGAGGTCGAAAATGGACACGGAGGCGTAGAAGTTATGACGGTAGCTGCAAAAGATCTATAGATCTTTCCCAGAAATCTTCCAGCAATCTGGACACCGAGGATTCACAATGAATGTAGAACCGACTTTTGTTAAAGATCTGGGCACTGACTTCCTGACACCATGGGATATTTCGTAAACCCTAAAAACGGGTGCTGACATTCTTCTCAGGGAGATGTATATGGCATTCTTGCCTCTTTGTAAAGGAGCTTGGGAGATTAAAAAAATTTAGAGTTAGAATTTTAGGAACCAGTAGTTAGAAATCAATAGAAGTAGAGGGGATAGAAGTTGATCTTGATTCTTTGTAATAGGAGCTTCTTTTGTCTTCTCGGTTAGGAAGGAGAATCAGAATAGATTAATGTATCTTTCAGTTTTCTTAGAGTAAATGGAAACAATTTGGAGCCACAGATTTTCTATACACTAGTGATTGTGCCAGCTTTGTAATTGTTGTTTATCTGTCTCACTAACAATAGAAGAAACTAGATCTTAATCTACTTCATGTTGTGTTTTAGAATGGTGTTAGTCTTGAGTTGATCATTTGATTTGAAAGCTTTCAAGGAATGAGGTTTGATTTTCTATTTTGTTTGAATGGTAACTCGCAGTCTGCTATTGAAATCAACATTGTGAATGGATGAAGTTGTGTGTTAGTCACAAGTTAATTTTGTTCTGCAGTTGTAGTTAGGAATTCCTTGGAAGGTGAAAGGTCTAGTTAATTCAGATGAGGTTTCATTCTTTTCTGTTCCAAAGCCCTGATCCATCTTTTTACATTTCTTTAAAACCCCGGTTAGAATAGGTTTTAAGTTTATGTTTGCTCTCACAATAGTCCAAAAGCTCACACCAGCAGGCCCCTTGAATATTACTGTTGCATTGACCACTGAGTAACATCAACATAGTTGAGACCCAACTACCGAGACCTTGGGAGCTAAGGCATCCATGTGTTTCCTTTCTCTTTCAGGAGAAGTAGAATAGCAATATTCTGCTTGCAATGTTGTTGTGCCATCCGGGACGTCAAGAAGAACTAGCGCTAGAAGGAGGGCCCTATTAATAATTGTGAATCATTGTGAGTTGGAGTGGGCTAGGTCTTGGAAGGCCCAGCTCTAATGGGTAGCCCTTTGTATATACCAGGATTTGTCCATGAAATCCCTAGTCACCTATATGATCGACTTCCATTATTTTTCCCTAACAGTGGGAAAAATGCTTTTGAACATGTCGGAACTTGCAGGCGTATTCTCACTTTTCTGTAGGTTCCGCATGAGGATGTTGTCTGTCAATTGTTCATCAGAACATTTCAAGGTTCAACAAGACATTGGTATGTTTATCTGCCACCGCAATCTATTTATTCATGGGCAGAGTTAGAAAGCTTATTCTTAGGTCAGTTTGGTCCTCACACACAAGACTACTGGGAGAACTCATCCCTGTAAAATCCAATCACAGAGTTAAATACTCCACCTGTCAATGAAGTTATAACCATATCATCTCTTTTCAGTCATCTTCCAAAGCATACTCCATTACATCACAATGAAGCTCTAGATGAAAAATTTTATTCGCCAGAATATAATTTTGATGACTTGTTTGGTGAAAAGCATGAAATGGATGTAAATTTAGAGCACAATGGAAACCTCAAGATAGAATACAGCTTTGTTGAAAATGCTAGTACTAACGAGGGCTATGAAGGAGATGAGGTAAACTCTTATGATCAAGATGAGAGTCAGTGTGAGGAGGAGGAATCGACAAAGGAACATGGCTCATGTTGGCTAGATATCCCACATACACAAAACTGAATAAGGGAGAAACTAGAAGAGCTGGGAGGTCTGAAACTGTCAGAACTCATTGGGCCAAGTGGATGTAGGATACATCGAACAAAGCAACACTCTCAGATGGATTGCCATGTCTTCCTGGGAAGGATGGAATTGTACTTCAAGCAACTGATCTCTATTGAAGGGATATTTATGGAGGATCCTTGGAGTACGTATCCCATCGATCTGGAAGAAGAAACAATCAGCACACATGAGAATGATGATCAATCCGTCCAACATGATGAGAACAACTGTGAGAACATGCCGTGTTCTTCCCCATATTTTGATGACCTTGATCCTTGCATCGAGATGGATTCAACAACTGATGAAACTCCTCTACCTAGTGCAGACTTGATGGAAGTGGAGAATGGATTCATCGATGCATTCATAGATTCTTTCATGATGGTGGATGAGGAAGAAGCACACCTTGATGGGTTAACACAAGAGGATGAATCTGCTGATTTGAGTAGTGGGCAGATTGAAACAGGTGACAAGATGAGATCACTAATGAGCCTGGTGTTCAAAGTCAAGGACTTAAATGTCAGCCTGAAATTTTAAAGGGAGAAGTCAAAATAGATGTGCAGATCAATCAAGTGCCCCCTAAGGAAATTCATGATGACGTACGTCTGGATGAAACAGAGGAATGTCAAGAAAAGGACCAAGAGGTTATCTCAGAGGTTGAATCTCTTCAATATAACGAAGAGAGTGAGACAAAGGAGTATCTTCTTGATTTTGATTATGTTTGTTCAGATGTGTTGGTTGATGATGTGCAAGAATATGAATTGAGAGAGTGCTTTCCTGACTCTGACTCTGTCCATTCAAGTGAGTTTGAAGGAAATCATTGTTCACCATGTGCCAGTATCCCTGACATCAATGGTGATAAGCTGGAGGCAGATTCTCAAACCCTGGGGGATGACCTGTTGCAAGAGAATGTTCAAAATGAAGATTCATCTCAAGAAATTCAGAAATTTTTTGACTCCGGGCCTGAGATGAATACAAAGATGCAGCTAAGTGAGTATCTTAACTGCAAGATGAACCCTGATTCAGTGGTGTTCCATGAGCTGAGACCTCGTGAGGAGGAGATCATACAACACAAGCCTGCATTGGTAACTAGAAATCTTCAGAATCAGGTGGTGTCCTTTCATTATCCTCTATGTTTTAGTAATTTTCAGTTTGATTATGGCATTGGGGATAGTAAAACATGTTTGTGGGTAAATCATGGAAAAACTGAGAACCCACAGTTGATAATCTTTCAAGCTTTATGCTCTCAGAATGAACTTATTGCTTATAAACTTTATATTTCTGAGTATAAAGATAAATTTGTTAGGTTTAGAATTGTGCCTAGTAAGTTAAGATTGCTGCACATAATGAAAAATCAGTCAAGTCAATGTATAAATTTTTACAGTTTTGTGTTTGTAAAGCTTAGCTTTTGAGTTAGTTTAGGATTAGGAGTAGTTAGTATTAGTTTTTGGTTTAGTTAGTTTTCTTTATGTTCTGTTTGTAGATAGTTTGTTTCTCTGTTTGTAAATATTTTGTTTGCTTGTAAATAGCTTTGTTGTTTGTTTGTTTGTCCTTTTATTTTTTTTATCTTTTGTTTCTTTTGTTCTTTTTGTTTCTGTTTTGTTTTGTTCTTTGGGGCTCATCTATTTCCTTCCATTTTTTGAATGGTGGTTGTTAATTATCTGAAGCATACTTTGGTCATTTGGAGAGGTGGTTTAGATATTTTCAGGCTTTCTGTTCGGGTGATTTTGTCCTAAACCTTTTGTTTCATGCCCATCATCTAATGAGAGCTGTGGAACGTCTTGAAAACAAGGTGCAAAGTGAGTAACCTTCATTAGCTCTCCCTGAATCTTTCACAAATCAATAAGATCATCTCCTCTCACAATGGTATATTTGTCCTAGGATGGCAATGTTGTAGGACTTGAGTGAAAAAACTAATTTTCCAAGTGCTGTCATGAGGTCCATGGTAGTTTTCAACCTAGATCAGATGTTAAACATCTGACGTATTGAGAAAGAATCAAATGAAATATTTGAAACTCTATAAAAAGAAAAGGAAAAGAAAAGAATAATCAAAAGAAAAAGAAGATTCAATATGAATGGGTGATTCCAGTATCTCTACCAGGGCTATGGACGCCTGTTTGGCAGTAGAGCAATGCTGTGAGAAAACTAGAGGTATCTTCGTCGGGGCTATAGATGCCTGACTGGCAGCGGAGCAATGTCTGGGATATCATTGCACAAAAAGAAATCAACTCATGTAGCTCAAATCTTGCACATTTTTATTCAAAAGATGAAGAAAACTTCATGAGAAAGTGATGCACAATCAAGCACACACATAGATTCAGGGGGTAGCCATTGATTGACTTACATTTGAGATTCTAGCTCAGCCTTGCTTGCTAAAACTAACCCAATTGGAGTTGTGATGCTTATGAACCAGGAGTTCTAGGTAGCTAAATCCTTCAGATTCTTGAAAATGGTTAAACCATTTTCCCAGCCGAGTCGCCATTTGTTATGCCTTGCATAACCACCCCACTTTGATCTAGATCAAAATGGGTCCCCTTTCTTTTTTTGTCTTTTTGTCTTTTTCCTTTGGTTTACTGCCTTACGCTTTTTCCTTTCAAAGTTCTGTTGGAGGTGGAGCCGGGACCAATGCCGGACTTGGAAATTCTTTCTATGTTTTGGTCTTGTTTTGATCCCAGTTCCGGTTCTGACTGTTCTTTGCCTTCTCCCTTTGTTCTTTGTCGGAGTCAGGTCCAGGACCGACTCAAAATGTTGAACTTTCTCAAAGTCCCTCGTTCGGGTCCCGTCCCGGGTCCGCCCCCGCCTTTTTCTTCCCTCTTCGTTGGTCTTTTTTAGTGTCCTTTTCCTTAGCTCTCTTTTCGGCCTTGGGAATTTTCTTTTTTCGTTCTGGCGGACCCAGAACCAGAGCTGGATCCGAACCCGGGAACTTCCTCAAAGTTCCTGGTTCGGATTTAGTGCCGATCCCGGTTCCGCATTTTTTGGTTCTTTCACTTCTGGTTTCCTCTGTTTTGGCCATGGGGTTTTCCTTCCCCTTTCTCTTTCTTTCTGTTCCTTTCTTTTCCTCTTTTCGGGTGACGTCGGAGGCGGGTTCAGAATGGAATCCGAGCCTGAAACTAGGAGATTTCCTCAAAGTTTCTGGTTTGTATTTGGTTCCGACCCCGGTTCCGTCCGTCATTTTGCTCCGGCTCCGCCATTGTTTTGGTTACAATCCTGTGCATTTTGGTCTCCTTCGCGGACCTGGATCCGGAACGGGTTATGAACTGGGAAGTTGTGATTACTTCCATGGCTCGTTCCCATCCTGAATCCGGTCCTGGTCCTGATTTTCTTTTTGCTTCGCCCCCACCAGTTTCAAGGTGGGGGATGTCATTTCGGGGTCATGTTTTGTCCTGATCCCGGTTCCGTCGGGGCTAGTTAATTCTTGCCACTCGGTCCCGGTTTCCATTTTGGTTCCACTCCTGCTAGTTTTGTGGGTGAATGTTGTTCCCGCTCGGATTTGGTTCTGCCTCCGCCGGAAGTAAGTTTTTCCTTGCGAATTGTAATAAAATAATAAGTGTTCTGGGTAATTTCGAGGATGACATTTTTGTGGTTTAGAAGACTAACGAAGACCTTGCTTTGCAGGATCAGGTTCTGTGCGTGGTGATCTGTCTCAAGGAGTCGGCCAGACTTTTGAGTTCGGTGGAAGGTCTCACTGACTAAGTAAAGTTTCCCCAAAGGAAAATGGGCTTTCGTCAAAGCAGAGTGGCTTTGCCATAAGGTCTGGGCGACCACAGAGAGCTACACCGAAACAGAACGGGCTCGTCGTTGAGAAAACAAAGGGATCGCTATAACATCTCCTCGATGATAGGAGGTTACGCCGACAACAAGGAGGGGCTCGGTAAGAAGAGGGAAATTCGGGGTAGGGTCTCCCTGAAACCATGAAGTCTCCCCGACAAAAAACAAAGCTCACCCAACGATTCTGGATTCAGCATAATCTCTCATCGAACGTTCAAATTCTCGCTGATGGAAAGGGGTCCGTGTATTGGCAAAGCAAGGTAGTGTCACTAGGAAGTCTCGGCGAGGAAGGAATGTCACATCGACAAGACCTTGGGAGTCTATTGGTGGTTTTCGGCCAAAGAACAGAGATGTCACCGTGACAAAAAGGTGGACTAAGTAAAGATTTCGCCGAGACATTAGATGTCTGTAGGACATCTCCCCGACCAGAGAAGGCTATGGCGACGCAAGTAAAGAAAAATAACCCATATCGGCATAACTACAGAAGGGTCTCCCCGAAATAGAAGAAGCGGCATTGGCGAAGGGTTATACTTTCGCCACAGGGTCTTGGTGATGAGTGAAGGTCACACCGAAAGAATGAAGTGAGCCTGCCGAGAAAGAAATGGAATTCGCCGAAAGGCAAGGCATTCGCTAAAAGGTCTGGCAACCAACTGAAGTCTCACCGAAGGGGCGTGGCTTCGGTATAATGAATGAAGATTGACGAGATGTCTCGCCAATACCAAAGGGTCTTGCCGATAACAAGATGGGTTCAGCTAAGGATTATGCCTTCGCCACAAGGTCTTGGCGAGGGAAGAAAGTCACGCCAAAACAAAAACAGAAGCTGGCACGAGAGGATCAACAAAGGGATGTCGAGGAGACTCCAAAGTAAACAAGGGTTTCACCATGTGGTCTCAGCGACCGTCTCATGTCTTGCCGATAGCGGCGAATCCACCAATGAAGGAACATATCGTTGTAGCTCTTGGCGCCTGCCATGACGTCTTGCCAAAGGCGGATGTCATGCTGACTGAAAGAGGGGGCCACCGAAAGAAATGAGAGCTCGCCGAGAGGACGCGATTTCACCATGACGTCTTGCCAAAGGTCTTTGAGAGGTCAGTATGACCTCTGTGGCTCACCGAAACCTCTCACCGACTGACCCAGGCTACACCGACAAATTGTAGAAGAGCAGATCTAGAGCATAAAGAGCGTCGAGGGAAGAAGATAAAATTGTGAGTCATAACGCTAGCTATTATCTACTGACAGGGGTAGCTCAGCTTTAATGGCAATATTTTAGGGCACTCAAAGTAGGTCCGCTGGAGGTCAAAAATGGACACGGAGGCGTAGAAATTATGATGGTAGCTGCAAAATATCTATAGATCTTTCCCAGAAATCTTCCAGCAATCTGGACATTCACAATGAATGCAGAACCGACTTTTGTTAAAGATCTGGGCACCGACTTCCTGACACCACGGGATATTTCATAAACCCTCAAAACAGGTGCCGACATTCTTCTCAGGGAGATGTATATATGGCATTCTTGCCTCTTTGTAAAGGAGCTTGGGAGATTAAAAAGTTTTAGAGTTAGAATTTTAGGAACCAGTAGTTAGAAATCAATAGAAGTAGAGGGGATAGAAGCTGATCCTGATTCTTTGTAATAGGAGCTTCTTTTGTCTTCTCGGTTAGGAAGGAGAATCATAATAAATTAATGTATCTTTCAGTTTTCTTAGAGTAAATGGAAACAATTTGGAGCCATAGATTTTATGTACACTGGTGATTGTGCCAGCTTTGTAATTGTTGTTTATCTGTCTCACTAACAGTAGAAGCAACCAGATCTTAATCTACTTCATGTTTTGTTTTAGAATGGTGTTAGTCTTGAGTTGATCATTTGATTTGAAAGCTTTCAAGGAATGAGGCTTGATTTTCTATTTTGTTTGAATGGTAACTCGCAGTCTGCTATTGAAATCAACACTGTGAATGGATGAAGCTGTGTGTTAGTCACAAGTTAATTCTATTCTGCAGTTGTAGTTAGGAATTCCTTGGAAGGTGATAGGTCTAGTTAATTCAGATGAGGTGTCATTCTTTTCTGTTCCAAAGCCCTGATCCATCTTTTTACATTTCTTTAAAACCCCGGTTAGAATAGGTTTTAAGTTTATGTTTGCTCTCACAACAATCCAAAAGCTCACATCAGCAGGCCCCTTGAATATTACTATTGCATTGACCACTGAGTAATATTAGCACAATTGAGACCCAACTACCAAGACCTTGGGAGCTAAGGCATCCATGTGTTGCCTTTCTCTTTCAGGAGAAGCAGAGTAGCAATATTTTGCTTGCAATGTTGTTGTGCCATCCGAGACGTCAACACCCTCTCTGGGTCTCACAGAGCCTGAAGAGAAGAAGTGGAGTAGCAACTACTCTACTTAAGTGTTGTCCAATCCTCACCTTAGCTGATAATTGGGTCGTGGAAAGATCATAGGTTAGGACTAAAATTAAGTTTGGTTCTTAAAAAATAACCAACAGAAATGGCGACTCTACTGGGGACACTTTTGTATCCTTGATACAAATATGTCGAAGACCATTTTAAAGAGTCAAGACAAAAATGAACATCTGGTTCAAGTATTAAAGAAATTTAAAATCTACAAGGTGATTTATGTGGCCCTGTGGTGACTCTGTTGGATGAACTCAGATAAAGATACCCTTGTTTCAAAGGTTTTCCTCTTTTTGAAGAGGTGGTGACTCTGCTTACAATTTATATACATGAAGGGTTGTTGTTTGTAACCTGAAGAGGCTCTATTCAAAGTTGCAAAAAAAATTAGGTGTAAGGGTACATAATTCTTTACATACTAAAACTTGTCATATGGATTGAGTCTAGTGTTTTACTCAATATTTTGGTCATGAAGTAGCAAATATGGATGGTTAAGAATAAAGTAATATATTTTGAAGATTGCTATTTATTTATAGTTATTCTTCAATTTATCATGGATATGATTGTGCACTATTAGTTGAAACTAAGTTTGCATACATCCATGGATTACAAAAGAGAAATAATTGTTCCATTAGAGACTTGGATGCATATTTTCAAGAAACTTCATAAGTTTGATAGTCCTCAGACAGTTGATATCAGGAAAAGCGTGAGCCATAATATAAGCAAGCCTAGGATTAGGCCAGAATGGAAATTTGTATTCAAGAAGGGAGTTAGAGAGCTAAACAAAAGGCATTTAATGGCTATACAGGCTGAGTTAAGAGATAATCATGTTAGGCCTATTAGTCAAATCCCTACACCTTTTGTCAATTCTTTTGATTTTTTGTATGATCAATTAGACTTGTCATGGATTGATTATAAGGTTAAAACTATGCAATCTCGAACCTATAAGCAGATGCCTAGATTTAAAGGATATAATATATGTGAGGGAGATGCACATGTCCAAAGTTTTTATAATTTCATGGTGAAACATTCATTTGGAGATCAAGATATGTGGATGAGATTTTTTGTTAGATCTCTTGAAGCTAAAGCAAGGGATTGGTACTTAAGTTTTCTTGAGAAATATTTTCCATGCTGGGATAAATTGGTGGATGTTTTTAGGAGAGAATTTTCAAAAGAACCTTTTGATCTTGTCACAAAGTTAAAACAGCTTAAGAAACAAGATGAAGAGTCAAGCATTGCTTTCAGTCACAGATTTGTTGTTTCTCTGTCACCAATCCCTGAAAGTTTTAAACCTAGTATATCATATTGCATTCATTTATATTTTGAAGCTTCTGAGGAGGGATCTAGTGCATTTTTGAAGGATTTCAAAATATTGAGTATGCAAATGGCTTACACATGTTTAGATAATATGTAAAAGATGAGGAATGAATATGTGCAAAGTCTATTGTCTTTAGTTGTGGGTAAACATGTTGATGCAATCAGTAGCTGTGTGAGTACAAAAGATCAGATACATGTAGTTTTAGATACAGACAAGCGCATCCTTGAAAAGGAAGAAGTTATAAATGATACAATGTCAACCATTGATGATCATGATAGTGAACATGTTTGTGTCCATCCTCAAGAGGATGAACAACTCAATGATGACACCCAGCCCAATATTGAAATACAAAAAGATGAGGATTGTTGAGGTGACACCCACTCCATTGAGTTTTTAGATCTTGATGATGGTGATATCATGGTACACCCTAACTTGCAACTTGGTGATGTAAGCAGTTCTAGTGGAAGTCATTTTCCTTCCAGTTATGAACTAGTTGGTCAGCATGGTGATTATGTGGGAAATTACAAACAACCATTTGATTTTTATGATGCATTTTGTGATGAGCATGAAAGTATGCAAGTTGATGTAAGTTCAAAAACTTGTTTTGGTGAGTTAGAAACAACAACTAACCTTGAAGTTTGTATATCAAATAAGCAAGACTTTGAAAATTGTAATGTAGATTTGGATAATTATTTGTTTCCTAATTTAGATAAGCCTAGTTATGAGTCTTTTCATGTGGAGATAGATGTTGATTTCAAAGAAAAAATAGATTATTTTCTTGAACTAGAATTGCTCACCTTTGAACAAACTTTGGATTCTGATGATGTTGATATGTTGAATTCAGAGGATATCAAAGTGATCAAGAATAAGGATAGGTTAAAGATTCTTGATTATTCTCTACACCAACATGTTGAGGCACAAAAATAGGGTGTGCCAATTATATATGAGTGTATGTCTTTACATACATTTGGAGGTAGTTTGCATGGTGTGCATAATCTTTTGATTAATTCCTATGACTATTTCACCTTTGACATGCAAACTACTAATCAAATTGAGTTTGATAGCACCAACTATGTGGCAGAATATGAGTGCCAAATTTTGTAGTTGGATGAAATTTTGTTACAGTGTGGTAATGAGAAAAACATTAAGGGAAGTTGTTTTAGCTTTATACTATTGTGAATAGAAAAACTTATGAGCTATTGCCACATGAGGATCAGGCATATTGTAGTGATATTTTTAGATTGGATTTAGTGGGATGTGATGAGAAATTTGTGTATGACAGAGGTAAGAGAAAGCCTACATTTTTTTTGGTGGCCTTGGGCCATCAAGTATGGTTTGACTTGTCAAACCAAAGAATTTGGTAGCAGAAATAATCTTTCGACTTTGTTGCCCAATGGAGTAGGCACTTGGTCTACTTCTCGCAGAAGATCTGAATTCTCGCTCTATTCACTGAGGAACAGACGTCCCCAAAAAGAGCCACTGATGGCACTTTCAGTAATTTTTGTGTGCTCATGTGAAAGCCCTAGAAATTTTGACCTAAAAATATTTGTCACATCTGCTATAGGGTTTTTATGTGAGGTTTAGGGTTTTATTTTGTTGCTTTGCGTTCTATTTTACTGCTAGCTATAAAGTGTTTATTGTGGATTGGGGAAAAGGAGGAAATCCTCATATTTGCATCATCATGTGATTGTTATCCTATGACTAGTTTCTTTCCTATGTAGGTTTGAATTGTCCTTTTTATAGGCTAGGGGAATAATCTTTTGATCATTGCGTCCTTTGTTCCATATGATACCAAAGTTGTGAGCTTACCATTCTTATGTCCCTCTAGGGAAGTCCCCTTTTTAGGAAAACTTGTAAGCACGTGCATAAAGTTTTCACTTAAGTCCCGATGAACCTTGTACCTATATCGCTCATCGCTGATTTATTCATAAGTGTACACTATGTAATCGCAATGAGCGATAAGCAGTCTTTTCTTTTGATATCACACATCGCTAATGACATCTGATCCTTCAACTTTGTAATAGCAATGAGCGAGGTTCTCGTTCTTATCACTCATCGTGGATGGACATTAAAAATAAAATTTGTAATAGCGATGAGCGATATGTTGTTATACCATATGATTGCGGATGTGTTGTAAAAGGTTGTTTCACATTAGCAATGTGCAACGAACCCTATAAATAATGTAAAATTTCCATCTCTGATTGCTTCCATAATATATGAGGAGCATCAGCGATGAACAAAGACCTTATCGCTCATCGCGGATCTGTTTCTAAACCTAAGATCTAGATTAGCAGCAAGTGATCAATGCTTTCTAAAGGAGTTTTTTTCTTTTTGCTAATTTTGATATAATCTTATGGGCAGTATTTTTGTGTCATTTGTTTTATGTAGGTACACATGTCTAAGATCTAATGTTTCACTGTGTTTCCCATCACTGGTATGCTCCTAGGGATAAGATGTGAA
Source organism: Sequoia sempervirens (assembly GCA_007258455.2). NCBI lineage: Eukaryota > Viridiplantae > Streptophyta > Pinopsida > Cupressales > Cupressaceae > Sequoia > Sequoia sempervirens. Next base: position 891,912,531 of record VDFB02271358.1, read on the forward strand.
TTGGCGAGAGCGTGATGAAGGGACAGATGTGACCGGGAGTCAGGCCATTAAATCAAGGGATAAGGGCCATCACAAAAATATTTTTATCGTTGATAGAGTTGAGTGTAGATGAAGTAAATCAATGGTAGGTGATAACCATAAATGAAAGGAGCAATGTGGTAGTGTTTTGGGGGTCTCGCGCAAAGCAAGAAAAGGATCATCGAAAGAACTGGACAATTGTTGATGAAATGTTCAAAGCAAGATGATCCAATGAGCATAAAGTCCCTACATGAGTAAGTTCATCACTAATAAACACCTCAGGATTAGGGAAGGATTAGCAATGAAGTGAGATGGAGTGCAAGGAAAGTTTCTCTCCAAACTGACCTTATGTACTTCGCCAATATAAATGAAGAGCTCAGATTGAATTGGAGATACATGCCAAATTGTCAAGACATGTATGATTAAACCAAGATTAAGGAATAACGTGTCAATATTTGAGATAGCATCGTTATTTTCAAGAAGCGAGTTGATAATAGTCAAAAAATGATGCTCATGGCCACCTTAGATGAAATCTTAATTGCTCTTAGATGAATGGTCCAGGTTCAAAGAAAAATTGATATGCTACTAGTTCACTTACGCAAGGAGTTATGCATCATTAATTCTTCATGCTCAAAATTTCTATTTAATGCAGGTTGATCGGTGATTATTCTCATTGTCTTTTGGTTCTGCAGTTTGTGTGAGTGGTTGTTGGTAGTAGAATTTTCTTGTCCTAGTCGGGTTGGCATGAAATTTAGTTCTCTGGTCTATGTAGGACTTTTGCTGCTGGAATTAAGCGTTATCACTGGAATTGGGGTATTCTTCTTGTGTGTTTTGAATCAAAAGACTTTTTAAATTATCATTATGTAAACTCTGGAGTGATGGAGAAAGCTGGTAAGGAAACCTCGCTAGCTAGGAGGTCTAGTTGGTTGAGCATGTCCAAATGCCATGAGGAGGACATTGAGTAGGAAACCATGGTTTCGCCTGATATTGCAAAGGGAAAAAGGAGGGCCAGGGGCCATAAAAAGAAGACAATTGTGCAAAGTACTTACCACCTAAGAAATAGGACCCTTCAGGGGAGGTGGTTGAGTCCAAAGGCAAGGAATTGGCATTGCCAGTGAAGAAGGCTAGGAAGAAGGGAAAGAGCTACCAGACTAATCAGAAGAAGTAGAAGTTTATTATCATACTATTAGACACTTATTCAGATGTCGAAGCTAAGATGGACTTGGATTATGTCCATCTCTATTACTTGGTTCCTTATGATAGTTCTAATGATGACGTGCTTATAGTACCTCCAATTGCTACAAGAACTAGAAGTGGTTGGGAATTTTTGGATGCCAACGACTCTGAATAAGGGTCACCTTCTATTTTAGTTTTGATGACACCATGGTCATTGCATAGGAGGTATTAGTTTATATGCATCCATGGTTTGTATTTTCCTTTCCTTTGCTGATGTGGAGAATTTTACGATAAAATGAACCAAATCTTTTTGTTCCCAACGACAAATGTTGTGACGGTGACGGCTAACACTTTTCACATGTTTTTTTCCTCCACTGCTCTGAAATGATTGCGTATGAAACCGCCTGGGGAGTCCTTTGAGATGTTAGTTGGAATTAGGTTTTTGAATGAACTTGAAATTGAAATTGAAATTTTAATTCAACTAGGTGCTTGTTGCTCCCCTGTTATATAAAGGGGATTTTCATGGCTGAAAAGAGAGAGTTAAGATTTTTGAATCCAGAATAGGGTCATAGTAGATACGTATCTCTAGTAGCATAATAGATTGTTAATAGGTATTCAGATAGATATATTGGAAGCAATTCTGAGATGAAAATTATACTGTGTATAAATCTTGAATATGTTTTACAAGGAAATATCAGAAATGAAGATGAATATTAGCTTTTCAAAATTCTACTCTCCTCTATGTTATCTCTCAAGTTATGAATGAATATTGTTTATGATAGCTTCATTTATCTTTTATCATTTGCACAAAATGTGTGAATTTGTTTTGTGCTTCAATTCAATGAATTGATTAAAATGTTGGAATAAACTCGTAGGTTTGTGAAGAAAAGCACAAAGGATTTATTAAGGAAGTGGTATTATGAGGACATAGTGAGTTAGATGTTACAAAGTAACATTCTGATAGTCCATTAATTTCTGTATTTAAATCAAGATTGTATTACTGGTTTATTAATAGTTATATTTCTTTTCTGCCTTAGATGAGGCAACACTTTTCTAGTCAGTTTACCTTATGATTAGTCGAGCTAGTATCAAATTCAGCCTAGGATTTGAGATGAAGAATGATTTAACATACTATGAACTATAATGTCCCAACCCTGAGTTTGAAGGAGCACTTCTTGAAAATAAATAAACACTTTTATCTAAGGTTAGCTAAGCTTGTGATAGAGTGATTTTCAAGAGATTGTGCATCTGTGTAAAGAAATACTCTTAACCAAGTTTGAAACATTATGAGTATATAAGGGATTACCCTCCCTGGGTCTCACAGAACCTGAAGAGAAGAATTAGAGTAGCAACTACTCTACTTAAGTGTTGGTCAATCCTCACCTTAGCTGATAATTGGGTCGTGACAAGCTCATAGGTTAGGACTGAGATTAAGTTTGGTTCTAAAAAAATAACCAACAGGTCTATTGGTGGGACGCCAAAATATATTACCCTGATACACATTAATTCTCCTGATATATAATAATTGTTGATAATTTATAATCATATCGGTCCATCAGGGGAATGTAGACATTTGTTCCACTGATGTTCGTGTGTTACAACGATGTGCTTACTTTTGTTGACTCTATCGGTCTATCGGGGGGAACGCCTTAGGAGTTAGCCCGACAGGGTGTTGTTACACCTATACTAGGTTATGAATTGTTTTCATCATGCCATCGACGAGGCTATGATGGGGGTTCCACCGATGATTAATTGTTAGGCCTATAGTGCTAATTTTTACTTAGGAAAAATTATGGAGTCTCAAAGTTATTTATGGGTGTGACAATTTGGCAATGTGGGCTACAAAATGGATCTTGTCACACAAATTTCAACAATTTGTGTTGATCATAAAATTAAACTGTAATGAATTTTTGTGGAATGTGGGGGATTGGTGGGTGGAGGCTAGTGAAAAATGTGAAATTTTTCAGTTCTAACAACTAGCACAATGAAAAATAATATGCATAGATCATACAAAAATAAGAGAGAATAAGAATCAGTAATGGATAACGGAATAAAGCTTGTTGTCTCCAAGAAGACAAATACCACATATATATGGTGTTCATTACCTAGCTTGACTAGATCAATGTTAATCCTTTAATTTATAATATTCTTTACAGTATCCCCATGTTACTACAATTTTGCCAAAGAATTATGACAAGACGAATGCTAGTTCTTCAATAATGAATATATTGTTTCAAGCTAGTTGCAAATTTGCAATGGTTGAAAAAACTCTTTGTTAGAGAGACAAATGAATCTCCTAACATTTCCCATGATTGAATAGGCTCTGCTATACTTGAAACAGCTAATGCATGCATATCTAGTTAGTTGAATTGTCCAAAGTACTTCTATAGGAACCAACTCAGTTCTTTTTTGGACAACATATACATCACATTCACTGAGCACACCTCCCACAGCCTCCTATAACCATAGTTTTCAGGGGATTTCTCATGGTAATTTGGAAGTAAATTTTGGAGACACTCTTATAAAGAAAGCATGACTTCTTCATAGAGTTGTGTAAACATTTAAAATCCTTATCCCAGAGCCACTCTACCAAATAGAATAAAATTATAGAAAATAAGGATATATTTTTAAATTAAAAAATTACTTCAAAATATTACCTGATGAGCCTCCACTAAACACAACCTCTCTAGAATCCATTTGACTACAGGCCTGAAATGGATGCACATCAAAAGAGACAAACCCACATTAATTATAAAGATGTTCCTTATGAACAAAAAGGAACACAACTAACTCACCAAGGAAAAAAAATAGTAGCATCTGGAATGTAATTCTAAGTTAGGTGAACCTAGAGATAAGCTTGTCAAGAAATACTTGTAGCTTGCTAAAATACTTGTAGAAGATATATATCTTGTACTTCTAAGAGATTATTTTGAACACAAACACTTGTGATCCAAAATCAATTATGAGTGTATGGCTATGTTAAGTTTGTCCTCTTTGACAATCAGAAAAAATACTCTTGGCCTTCAACTCGCTTATATGTAATAAATCCTTATGTCACATTTATATTTTAACTGATTAACACCATATGACTATTACTAGTATATTTAAATATTTTGTATCACCTCCACTCATTCATGACCCACAATGAACATTACATTCTAGCACTCACCATAATGTTATTTGTGGATCTATCCACTTTCAAGGCTCAATCATGTTTTGGCTTTAAGTATCTGGAATTTGCAAGATCCACATCAATCTAGATAAACATCTAGACTTATATATTAAGACTCAAAATTCAAATATCACAAAAACAAGTAAAAAACTAAAGACTCAAATCTTATCAGCAGGGGCACTTTCAAGTTTTACTTTCATAACACAACCAATGTAGAAGAAAGAAACTCAAAGGGATATGAAAGTACAAGTTACATGAGTAACAACCATGAAAACAAACTGAAAAAAAATAGATGTATTAGGTAAACTCAAAAAAATATTATAAGTCAGAGACGACAAACCTTTAAATGCTATTTATCTAGTGGTTTACATAACTTGTCTATATTTATAAGTCAGACAACTTTTAAAATGTATAATTGTTGGCATGGGAATGAAATTGGATTGTTGTTGACGTTTTTTATTCTCATGGATAGGTATTGAAGCACTTGCATGGGCGATAAAGCTTGTTTGGTAGGACTTGGATACTTTTGAAAAGGAGGGCAAGGAATTTGGAGTTTGCTGCAATGAATTTGAAGTCAGCAAGGCCCTCTGCAGCAAATTCAGAGGTAATTTGAAACCCTCATTGTCGAAAGTAATCTGATAGGAAACATAGGCATATTCCATTCTCAGTAGGTAAACTTCAAATGAATGTAAGATAGATCTCAGAACAATGACTCATTATATCCTCTTCTTTCTGTTATGGTCTATACTAAAAGTGACTACTTTCAACAATGTTTTGGTATCTCTGTTTTTAGATTTATGTTTTTTTCTTTAATTCAAAAACTAAATTAATATGGGAATGCACAATATTATAGATGGATGAGCACTAAAGGTTGACTATGGATCAATATCATGCATATGATGAGAGAGTAGATGATGAGAGGGACATTGACAAATATCCATGTCCATGCAAAAATTGTCTTGGTGGAAAGGTGAAAAAAAGAAATATGATTTATTGGCATATGATAAGATATGGGCATAGTGGTATAAGCCCTTGGGCTTACAATTATTATAAAGATATGATATAATGTCAGACTATGAGAGATGAAGAGGCAACAAACATAGATGAAGATGCAGAAATGCTTGACGAAGGGTTTGAAGTTGATAGAATGTTGAATGAGGGTCTAAATGATGATTGTGCCAAGTCAATGGACGATGCTTTAAAGCCTATATATTCTAATTGCAAGTTAAGTCATTTGAAAACAATCCTTCAAATTCTTAACTTGCAAGTGGTGCATGGTTGGACAAATGAGAGTGTAGATCAGTTATTGGCATTATTAAGTTCATTGTTACCAGCTGACTCCACATTGCTAACAAAAATAAGTCAATGTAAAAATAAAATCAGTAAGCTCGGCTTGGGGTATGAAAACATCCACACATGTGTGAATGGTTGTGTATTATTTTGCAAAAATCTTGCAAATGAGAGTGAATGTTTGAAATGTCATGAACTGAGGTATAGACAAGGGTTGAAATCAGTCGTGGTTCCTAGAAACGTTCTTCGCCACTTTCCAATAATCCCATGATTACTTCAAATGTATAGGTGCAGAGACATTGTTGAAGTTATGCAGTGGCATGCCCAAAATAAGAGCACTGATGGAAAACAACGACATGTGCCTGATTCTAAGACGTGGATGGAATTTGATAACAGATGGCCCAATTTTTCTCAAGATCCTTGTAATATAAGGTTGGGCTTGGCTCTAGATGGTGTGAACCCATTCTCAGATCAAAGTACTAAATGGTCAACTTGGCCAGTGTTTCTAATAAATTATAACTTTCCTCCATGGTTAGCAACTAAACCATTTTTCTTAATGTTATCATTGATTAATATACCAGGAAAGAAAAGTGTGACTTTAGATACAATAGATGCTTATCTAGAGCCATTATATGATGAGCTAATGGAATTGTGGAAAGGAATTGAAGCAATTCAATCTTTAAGGGATGGTCATTCAATCAAATTCACTTTAAGAGCTTCCTTATTGTTTACAATTCATGATTTTCCTACATATGGAACATTGTCTAGTCTCTCTATCCATGGATACCATGCATGTCCTACTTGCAACTTTAAGGATTTTGTGAGGCACTCAAGAAGTTTGTGTAAGTGTATTTATTGTGGACATCATTCTTACCTTAAAATGGATCATCCATATCGTCGACAAAAAAACACGTTTCAATGGTCAAGAAGAGAATCATGAAGCACCATTGCTAATAACAGGTGATTACATTGTGGAGAATGGAAAAAAAAATGTCATTTATTGAAAATGATGAGATTGTTGGTAGTAGATACGATCCATGTAATAAAATTGGTGTAAAACGGTTGTGCATATTGTATAAGTTGCCATACTTTAAGGATATAGCCATTAGGCATATTGTTGACTTTATGCATACTAAGAAAAATAGCTTATGCTATTATAGAAACTCTTTTTGGTGCTCTTGATACTATTTCATCACGTGAAGACTTTTGAGAAATAAAGATTCATCGAAATCTTTGGGTTGAAAAATATGATAATGAAAAATATAGAAAACCTAGTGCTCCTTATGTCTGGACAAAGGAACAACATGCACAATTCTTACAGTTGATGTCTCAGACTCGCTTTCCCACTAGATATGTAAGTAGCAACATTAGAAGCAAAACTAACATTAATAGCTTAAGAGGCCTCAAGACCCATGACTATCATGTCATAATCGAGAATATTTTACCTATTGTGGTAAATATATCAAGTTTGGAAAAGGGGCTAATATTGGCAATTATAATGTTGGGCCTAATATTAAAGAGAATGAGTTTACATGTATTAGATCCTTCAAACTTTGATAGTTTGAGGGAGGAGGTTGTTGAAGTCCTTTGTCTATTGGAACAAGAATTTCCACCAGCAATCTTTAATATTTCTATGCATCTTTTAATACATCTAGAATATGAACTAGAGCATTGTGGCCCAGTAAGAACAAGATGGATTTATCCTATAGAACGATATATGGAGGTTTTGAAAAAAATTGTCTGTACTAGGGAAAAACTAGAAGGCAGCATGTCTGAGGGATATTCAATGCAAGAGGCCATGGGATTTTGCAAAGAATATATGAAGGATTTTAAAAATGTCAATCGATGTGTATGGGATGATGATAAAGATGAGAGAGTTGCAGGTGAAGTATTAGAAGGCAATGGATGTTGCTTCAAGCTATCATATCAAGAAAGAAGTGCAATACATGCCTTTATTCTTCAAAACACATCTTCGTTTGATAAGTGGCATGGGTAAAAAAAAAATTACACAATAATTTATTTACTCAATTGCATTTACACATTTATATTATTAATCTTACTATTTGTACATCATTATTCTATGTAGAAAATATGAAGAAGAGAATCAAACTTGGATGCAACATCGACCTCAAAGGCGCAAACGTCATGATTTGATTGGAGTTGATTCTTTTCCAAAATTTAAAGAATGGATTGCTAATGCAATCAGTGATGCAAAAGACGAAGGTCAAGATATAACAACAGAGGAAAGTGAGCTTTCACGACCTCCACATTTATGGGATATGCGATTTAGTGGAATGTGGGCCTATGGTAGTCATTTAAGAGTGGAAGAAAAAGACCTTTGAAAGACAAATTGTGATTGTGTTGTTAGTGCTGAATTTCTTCATGAAATTGAGAAGAAATTTTATGTTGGATTCATCCAAGAAATTATTCAAGTTGATTTTGGTGAAAAAAGTCCTATATTATTAAAATGTAAGTGGATCCGACCATCCGCAGGACAATTTGATGAGTATGGATTTGTATGTGCAAATACACGATAATTTTTATCAGAGACAGATGAGTCGTATGTTTCCCCTCTTCAAATTAACCAATCATTTCTAATTGATGATGTAAGAATCCCAAGTTGGTCATATGCCATTCAAATAGATTCTCATTCAAGACAAAAATTAATGGAAGTTGTTGATGTAATGCCTGATGGGCAATATGTTAATTTACAAGAAACATTCAAAGAAGTGGATGAAGACAATGAGGGACTGTTTGAAGAAGAGATTTTGATTACCAGTGAAGAAATTGGGAGAGATAATGTATTGCATGTCACAAATGAGGATGAGGAAGAAAATCAAGTAGATGTAGACACGAGTGATCAGGATTATGATCTTGCTGGAAATGCAAATGATTATTGATGAGCCCCATTTTATGACCTTTTTATGTAAGAATTTTATGTTGTTTTAAGACTGTTTTATGTTTTAAGGACACATACCTTTAAACTAATACATGTTTCAAAGCTTTAATTTTGAACAAAGTTGCTATATAAATTCAATATGAATATGTTTTCATATAAAAATGAGGATGCAATATCTCTGTATCAAGTTGTTAATTTATACATTATTGTTTTTGTGGACATCAGGAAATGAAGAAAAAGAATTTAAGGCACAAATTAGATGATAGTGATCACAATGTTGAAATTCCAGTGACAGATTATGAACACTTTCGTGAAGAACGTGTGGCCAAGAATAATTAATATTTATCATGTCTTGGTTTGATGTCAAACAAGCAAGTTGTAAATCCACTAAGTAGTAAATTATTTGTTTAATAATGTTTAATGAAATTTTATAAGCAAGAGCTTTATGTATATAAGACATGATATGATATTTTTTTTGTTTTACATGCAAGAAAAAGAGAGTAGAGAAATGCAGAGAAAAAACAAAAAGAAAGTATAGATACAGTGTTGTCAACTCGTAGAAGCCAATGCTTTTGTGATTCAACAAATGAAGATGGTGAAAAAAATAGTTGTAATGAAGTGAAACCTGTGGAGACCACTATTGATCTACCTACTCATGCCACACATGATGTGGCCAAGGAGCATGAAGTTCCAGTTAATCAAAGTCATGAAGAGAGTTTTTTTTGCATCTGATGTGCCTATTGAGAGTGCACTTGTCGCATCTACAACTTTTGAAGGAATTAGTGAATCAGCCATAAATATTTGTAGTGGTGAAACAAAAGATGTGCCTACTTATGTTAAAATACAAAGATTGAGTCAAGATTTATACAGATCTACATAAAGGAACGCAAAAGAAAGAATATTAGAAGGGAAGAAGCCATTTTTGGTTGAGGTATCAAGAGATGGTGAACCCATTGGGAAAAATGCTGCAAGGTGGGCCTCCGAGTTGGGCGTAAGATGTAGGGCCCATTTGGATATCTGCAAATCAAATTTTGTAGAGCAAGATCCATGAAATGTGGAGTATGTTATACAAAAAATGGAAAATGCCTTTGACACTGTTAGTGGAAAAATCTCTAGAAAATATTACAAGCACAAGATGAGACTTCTGATGAACTGTTTTAGATACAATTGCAGAAAAACAATCATGGAGGGAAAAGGGATGTTAAACTCCACTCTATCTCCCAAACAGTGGGAGGCATTGAAAGAAAGTATGTGTTCTGAAGAATATTTGACAAAGAGTAACATAGGAAAGAAAGCAAGAGATAATGTGAGGACTGAATATACATTTGGCCAAGGCAGATTGTAGGCCAAAATGGACAAATGTGGAGTAAGCGTATGGATTTTTGGTTCAATTTACATTGTGTTATTTATTTCAATTTTTCATTGAACTAACTATATGTTGAAATTGACATTATATTTTAGGTGGAAAAAAATAATAGAGAAGCAAGTGTAGAAGATGTTGTCAATTATATGGCAACACTATATCGTATTAAATCTAATACTAGTATCAAGAGGAAATCTAGTTCGTCAACAGAAATTTCATAGCCATTTTTTAAACGCCTAGTAAGAGCCTCTCCAAATCATGTCAACTCAAATGAAGACTACCAACATATAATGAGTTGCTTAAACTGTCTCACTGAGAAAGTTTCGCATTTGGCTTTCTCTGTTAAGCCTATAATTTCTACATGGAATGACCATAATTCCACAGGTTCAGATCAGGTAAGAGGCTATCCCTCAATATTTTGATTCTCAACTATATCATCTTTATATTGTATTCTAAAGATGTCTGCAAATTTCATAAATTTTTTCCACAACATGCCTTTATAAAATTACTCTCGTGATCTCCAAGAAAATTATTACGATCATATATAGAATAGTGAATCTATGAAATTTTTCCTTTTGTTTCATTGAAATCCATTGTGACTATCCTAAATGTTGTGACTGTGTTTTATGACAAAATAACTATGAGATCAATGAATGATTTGTTAGGTCTCAGAAGTGCAAGTTTTTAAACCATAAGGGGGTGTCAATCCCTTAATACACCTTTGGCCCACGAACAAGGTAAACAAGATTGATTCCCCCAATATATATTAATTCCTGATAATCCATGGTTATATCAGGCCATCGGGGGAATGCAAACATTCGTTCCACCAATGTTCATGTGTTACAACAATGTGCTTTCTTTTGTTGACTCTATCGGTCTATCGGGGAGGATGCCTTAGGAGTCAACCCGATAGGGTATCGTTACACTGATACTAGGTTATTAACTGCTTTCATTGGGGGAATGCAAACATTCGTTCCACCGATGTTCATGTGTTACAACGATGTGCTTTCTTTTGTTGACTTTATCGGTCTATTGGGGAGGACGCCTTAGGAGTCAGCCCGATAGGGTATTGTTACACCGATGCTAGGTTATTAACTACTTTCATCAGGGGAATGCAAACATTCGTTATATTGGGCCATCGGGGGAATGCAAACATTTGTTTCACTGATGTTCATGTGTTACAACGATGTGCTTTCTTTTGTTGACTCTATCGGTCTATCGGGGAGGATGCCTTAGGAGTCAGCCTGATAGGGTATTGTTACATCGATACTAGGTTATTAACTGCTTTCATTGGGCCATCGGTGATGCTATAATGGGGGTTCTGCCGATGAGGCATTGTTAGGCCGATAGTGCTAATTTTTATTTAGGAATGGGGAAATATTATGGAGTCTCAAACTCATTTATGGGTGTGACAATTTGGCAATGTGGGCCACAGAAGCAGAAATTTGGAAAAAATCCTGATTAATCCCGATTTTTAAAAAATCTGTAGGCTTTTAGCCAAACATCCATAGCTTGTTCGAAAGCACCTGTTTTAGGATTTTAGCCATAGCAGTAAGGAAATGAACTGTTTTATAAAATGCTTTGATAGACATGTATGAAAAATGTGTTAGCATAGATAAGGCAATGAACTCTTTGAAAAAATGCCTCAAAGAAATGAGGTCTCATGGTGATGGAATGCCATGACAATCAAATGCAATTTGATTTTCATGGCATTCCATCACCATGAGACCTTATTTCTTTGAGGCATTTTTTCAAAGAGTTCACCGCTTTTTCTATGCTATTGCTTACTATTATGCTTTTGATAGATTTTTTCCAAGCATCCATAGCTTGTTTGAAAGCACTTATTTTAGGTTTTTAGCCATAGCAACAAGGCAATGAACTATTTGACAAAATTATTTGGTAGACATGTATGAAAAATGTGGTAGCATAGACAAGGTAGTGAACTATTTGAAAAAATGCCTCAAAGAAATGTGGTCTCATAGAATGCCATGACAAGCAAATGCATTTGGCAACTGCTCCTAGATATTAGTTATACAATGTGAAGTAATTGCATAACTCCTTAGGCTGACTTTGTAAAAACTATATTGTAATTGAAATTTTCTCATTTATCAGCATCTAGTTATTAGTTATGCAATGTGAAGTAATGCTTTGAGTTTGAAAGATGTGCAATGCAATGTAATCAACGATATGAATATAAACTACAAAAATCTATTTTTTACAATTCATTAGTTAGACTCTGTATTTTATTTGCTCTCTATATCTCTATGCTATGGAAATTCCTTTCAATTTCAAAAAAATAGTTTTTATCTCTTCTATAATTTTTACCTTTTTTTTTAAATCCTATTTTTTCCTTATTTTTTCCAAACTTTTTCCCGATTTTTTCAAAAAACTTATACTTTTGGTTTGTCAAAATTTTCCCCAAAATATTTTTTCTACTATGGACCATAAAGCAATAATAAAACTCTTGGAATTTTGTTCTTTTCTCAGAAATTTCTGATTATTTGCAGTTCCAAGCTTATGTAGTTTCCCGTACAAGGTTTCCTTGTTCTCTTTTGCATTGAATTAGGTGGCTAGGTGAGGTAACTTCAATTTCTTTCTGATTTGGTGGATTCTTGAAGAGTTTTGTGCATTTTGTAGTCAAATTTTTGAAACAGGTCTGTAAAGACAGAGTTGAGGGTTTGTGAGTCTACAAAAATGGATTTTCACCCATTCCACTTATTGTGAATTTTATGCTTGGAAAGGCTCTGTTGACTATTTTTTACATGAATTCCTCATTTGGATATATTTTTTTGCTTGATGGTTAAACTACATGCAGAGCAATTTTATCAAAGTTGCACGAAAACAAGAATACCTTGATTTCAATCATAGTTGTGTTGAAGTTGAGGTAATATAATAGTTGTTGTGGACAAAAATTTATAGCTTTTGCATTCTTTACTTGACTTATATTAACTTTGCATGATGATTAAAACACATGCAGGGAAATTATATGAAAGCAGAACAAAAAGGAAAAGACCCTGTCAATAGAGCTCTCTGCAAAGCTACACAACTTCAAGACAATGTTGATAGTGATTATGCTAAATTCGAGGAGTATATGCATGATATTGATAGTACTATTGGTGCTAAACTTGAGGTGAGTTCTATGAAATGTTACTTTTTCTTGATTTTGAAACCCTTCATGTATTAATGATTGTTATGATCCCAAATAGTGAACAAGCTTATAGAATAGTGAATAGACAACTAAAACATTGAATGTAACCCATAGAACAATCATTGTACCTACTTTGTCACTTTTCAGCACGGGAATTGCTAGCACTTCAATACTTTATGATACTTGACTATGTTTTAGGCCATTGTAATTGACCTTGTCAACATCTTGAACTTAGCGTGTTGCTTCTTTCATTGGATGATACCTGTTGTTCTTTCCTTCATGGATCTGTTGTTAACTCTTCATTATGGTTGTTGTTATTAAAAAAAAGTTTCTTTTGATATTCTTTTTGCTTTCTCTTATTGTCTTGTTGTTGTTTAATAATGATATTTGTTGCTCGATCCATTAAACTCGTTGTTACAACCATAAAACTCACTGCCCTTGCACTAAACTCACTGCTATAGCCATGAAACTCACTGCTACTACTACTTGTTCATTGGGCATCATTCTTGACTTCTTTTTGCATACTCTTACACTATTTTCTAACAGTGAAAGGCTCTTTCTCTATTATTTATGTGACCTCTACATCCAACCTTATTTGTTACTCCTTTATTGCTGCTATGAAAGTCACAGAGAAAGACTACATTGTTTCCTCAATGACTACTCTTAATGGTTGTCACATGTTGCCTTGATACATTTTGTTCTTTTTTCTTCTTTTATTTGTCATCATTGACAGGGTTATGTTGACTGCATGGGGTTATGTTTTAGAGCTTTAATGCCACTATTTTTGTACATCCCAATGTATTTCACCTTCACCTTGCAACAGTAGTACTAGTGCTCTCATATTGCATTCTTTGTTTTTGTGCATTAGCTACCTTTTTTATGTGTAATAGTGTTGTCATAACCCTATGTGTCTGGTATGTGTGCATGGTAATGCAGTGTTTATACTTGTGGCCTTTGTATCTGATTAGCATGAAGCTAATAGTAACATTGTAAGCACTACTATGAGTGTTGGTTTTTTAGTAAATTAGATCATTGCAATTATTTTTGAAAATTTCCTTTTGCAATTATTTTAACACACATGCAAGTACTATTTAAGTAAGTAATGGTTGTTTTATTATGCAAGCAAGGGTAATCATTACCTAGCTAATATAATGTGTTATTTTTTTTTCTTTTTATAGAAATGTATTAATGATAAACTCAAAGAAGGGGATAAAGTTAGGGTGTTGGATCTGTTTGATGGTGATGTTGCAAGCATTGGGCGGATTCACTCCCTATCTATTATATATGGAGTCAACTTGAAAGGAACAGGAGATGCAAATGTAAAAATTTTAAAGGTCACAAGTAACATACCCCTTGTTTATGGAGACAAAATAGATGGAGTTGTTCATCTAAAAGAGAAAGAGGGAACCTTCACATGGTGGCCACTAAAATATTTGCAAAAAATGACATAGTTGAACATGTTTATCATGTACTAGTTAATGTTAGACATCTTGGCTCACTGCTTTATGTAGTATTTTGAATGTGTTGTTTAGGGATCTTAATTATCATGGAATATTTGAAAGAGTTGGAAACTCTTGGACAACTTTGACATCTTGTAACTTGATATATATATATATATATACTTGCGTTAGATTTTTTATTGCAGATTTCCTTTATTTATCATGATGTTGAATCAATCTTTTAATTCTAGCATGTTGTAGCTTGTTCGTATATGTAATATTTTTATTTGTTTTTATGTTTTAGTTCAAGTTTAATATTATGTTATTTTTCCATTATAAAATTTATAGTATTTAATAAATTATTCATTTCATGACTATATTTACTACCAATTAATGAAAACTAGTAAATAAAAATGACTAAATTAATGACTAAATATATGACTAAAGTAATGACTAAATTAATAACTAAAGTAATGACTAAATTAATTACTAAATATATGACTAAATTAATGACTAAATATATGACTAAAGTAATGACTAAATGTATGACTAAAGTAATGACTAAATATATGACTAAAATAATGACTAAATATATGACTAAATTAATGACTAAATATATGACTAAATAAATCACTACCATGACTAAATTAATGACTAAAAATTGCATATAAATGACTAAATTAATGACTAAATCAATAACCTTGAATCAATAACCAAATTAATGACTAAAATTGTTTAGTCATAAATTTAGTGGTGTTATAAATGACTACAAATAAACCACTAATAGTCACGTGAATAAAGTTAGTCATTTATATGCAAGTTTTAGTAGTTTATTTAATCATATATTGTTGTTTGTGTACTAGTAGATGCAGATGATTTTATTTAGATCAAATTGCATGTTTTCTACCTTTGTGTATTATACTTTTTGTGTGTTTTCTTGCATGTGATGTGATCTTTTGTGTTGTGTTGCTTGAGCCATCTTTATGTTTGTTAGTTTTCTTTAATTGACTCTTTTTGTTCTCGCTGGCACTACTATCAACCTGAATGTACACCCTTATTTGAACTTAATTCAACCATTCAATGAAACATTCAGATGGCCTCAAGGTCTGGGACCCTACTATTTGAGGCCAAACCTCTATTTATAGAGCTGGTTCCTCTGGAACTTCACCTAATCTAACCTATGCTACTGTAGGTTGTTGAGCAAAGGGTGAAAGGAAACATAAAAGTGAATCCTAAGATTAAAAGGTGATGCACCAAAATAACTTTCAAACCTACACTGTTGTTGGACTATTTGCATATAGCTTCTAGTGTTGTTTTTGATGGCAACCTAAGTCATTATTTCGATCCGCAGATTAGGATTTGTTCATATCGACAGGTAGAGTAAAGAACATAGTTTTACCAGAAGAGAAAATGAAGAACAGGGTATCCGGTTAGTATGTCGATATGTATGCTTCACCAGATTATCATTTTTAGTTGTGGATCTTGGGGAAGGTTGTTAAGTATCTATATTATCTTATTGTTAAGTTTTGTGATGTCACATTAATCGGTGTATAAGTTAGGAGATTCAGCAACATGATTTTTTGTTTATTAACTTACGATGGCTGACTTAGTGAATATTGCATTTCACAGATATTCGAGGTGTAATTAATTAAGGTATCCTATGCTTGAAGATTTTGTTTTTGGTCCTAGCTATGTCATGGCCGAATTTGATGGGTACGCAACAAATATTAAATGTGGATTGAGCCGACTATTGGAAAATATTTTTATTTTGTTGAAGCCGACATGAAGCGACTAAATCTTTGATAGCGGATATATATAAGAGATCAATTAATTCATTAAAAGAGAGTGAAGGTGAGTGTGTGAAGTATATTGTGAATTTCAAAAGGGTTGTAAAGCGATTTGGCACAGTTTCACTTGTGCAGAAGAGGATTGTTGTGAAGCGAATTAAGGCAGAGTAGAGCGAAGTGCAGAATCAGACAGAAAGTCCAGAATTTGATCTATGAGCCTCACCGAAACTGAAACCAGGCATTTGTAGATGCTACTTTCTCAGTTCAACTCTTGTTGTAATCCAAATATGTTATAAGTCAGTGAGCCTTCTTGATTTTGAGCAATGAGCTCTAGGCAGTGTGCCTGAATGCATGTGCATTCCTCTTTTTCTTCATACTTTTAACAGAGTATAAATTGTGGATTAGCCTCCACCGTGGTTTTTCCCCTAACAGGGTTTCCACATAAAAATATTGGTGTTATGATGTTTTCATTGTTTCCTTCATGTGCTTGCATCTTTACTTTTGTTTAAATGTTGTAAATGGTTTAAGATCTAGATTGTAATTTAAATATTGATGAACACTGATTCACCCCCCCCCTTCTCAGTGTTCCTTGAGTCCAACAATTGGTATCAGAGCAAGGTTCCTCTACAAAAGTTTAACAATTTGAGGTGGATCTTGGAATGCAATGGACTCTCATGGTCTTCAACAACAACTTTTGGTGGCAATTGATGATCTTGATTAGTCTAAAGCAGAAGTCCTAGAATTAAAAGAAAATCTTGAGGATGCTAAAAAATTCATTCAATCATTGAAGGATAAAATCAATGAGTCAAGAGAAAAGAGGAAGGAACTATGTGATCAGCTAAATTAGAAAGAAATTAAATGCTTGGAAGATTTTCACCCGAATCAAACCCTAAAGGAAATAACTAAAGAATGTGAAAAGCTTTCTAGAGACAATGCTACTCTAAAGCTTGAGATGGAATCTATGGTGATGAAGCTAACTAAAGAGATTGATAAAAGGAAGAAGAATGAGGAAAATTTGGCCCATTCCTTACAAGAAAGATCTGAAGAATGCAACAGAGTTAATAGTGGATTCATTCATCTGGAGATTAAACTGCAACAATCCAGAAATAATGAATAAGAGCTTGAAAGACAAATAGTTATTCTTAGAGATGAATTCACTACTGCAAGCGAATACAAGGAGAAGTTTAGGATCAATTTTGCTAAGCTTGATGAGCTGACTAAAGGATAGAAGGATGCAAATGACAAGCGAGGTCTTGGATATGAGAAGGGAGAAAGCTCCAAATCTGAACATAAGGATTCCAAACAAATAAATCAGATGAACAAAGGTAGAAGGTATCTAGTAAGACAACCCAATTCTAAAAATTTTAATGGTCATTTCCATGCTTGTAATAAATTTGGTCATATGGCTTCTCAGTGTAGAAGTAAAATAAATTCAAGTAGTCCATCATTTCCTAGTCAATGTTTTAGTTGTAATAAGTTTGGTCATAAGTCAATTGAATACAAAATTATGTCTGTCAGTGTAAGGAATGTTAAATGCTATGTAGCTTTGGGCATATTGCTAATCAATTCAGATCAAGAGGAAATCAATGGAATGAATGGTCTAGACAAAGAAATCTTGTGTGTTACAATTGCAACAGATTTGGTCACATTGCAAGATTCTGTAGGAATAGAAACATGGATAGAAGAGGTCCAGTATACAAAGGCATAATTTCATAGAAAGATGATAAAGGAAAAGGGAAAGTGACTGTGGAAGAAATAAGAGATTAGATGAAGAAAACATGGGTAAGGAAGAGTGAGTCTGATGATGGAAATAAGCCCGCACCAGAATCTACTTTTGGTAATTCCTCCAGAAATTAATCTTAGGCCATTGGCCTATGGGGAATTTTTCAAGAAAATCATTTGTCCCCTTGTCGGTAGTTGGCACCAAAATGTAGGAAATTGTCATTAGTTGTGCTAATAGTTTACAATTGTATCGGTGATCACTTGTGCAGAAATCTGAGAATTAGAAGTTCTGCAGATGAATCCTTCTTTTGCTATCTGAGAAAATAGAGTATCTAGAACACCTAGGGAAAAACATTTAATGCAGTAAAAAGGTTAGGTTTACGAGTTATAAAAAGGTATTTGGAACCCTCATTTGTCACCTTGCATTGAAGAAGAATAGAAGGAGAGCCTTTGTAGCAAAATTTTGAAGGAGTAAATTCAATTCAGCGGCGAATTCATTAGATATTTCAATTGCTTGTAGAATTCTCACTTAATTTGGTGCTCGATAGAAACTTTTTCAGTACAAAAAAGAAAATGAAGCAAATCAAAGGAATGGTAAATTTAGATGAATACAATGGTGGGAAGATTAGGGATGTGAGAAATATGTTGTCGGTCGATGAATTGAAATGGCTTGAAGGTGTGAAACAAAAAAGTTTGGACATTTGGAGTGAATTTCCCTATTTTGATAACATGGAAGTCGTTAGGTTTATCCTGAACAGATTGAATGATGACATTCTAACTCTGGATAAACCCTATCTCATTTTGAAAGAGGTGATTAGGAATCTAACTGGATTATGCAACGTTGGGGATATACTGAAAAATAAGTCGATTCAGAACAAAGAAGTCAAAACCCTAACCAAAGTAATTGTAGATCAAAGGGCTTTGATAATTTTGACAATCAAAGATCCGATAACAAGATACATTGTGTATGGAATCTCATACAAAATATTTTTCATAAATAGGGAAGGTGCAACTTCAGCAGGTGTCATTTACATCTCTTTTAAAATGATAGTGGAGGATTAAGATTTTGACCTATGCGGATTGCTAAAAGATCAATTGATGGAAAATGTGCAACTAACAAAGGAGGTAGATTACCCCTTTAGGTTTGGTACCTTGGTCATATGTCTTGTGATGTATTTTATAAATTACTTGCCATAGATCAATAATGTTGTATGGAAAGAGAATGAATTGGTTTGTAAACAGATTTTTTAACACTCTAATACTTTGGCAAATTGCAAGCAAGAGTATGAAAATTTCTTTAAAGAATTGCTAGGGAAGTTTGGAGCAATTAGAATTTCCATTCCGGTAAGAGAACTTGAAGTTGGATCCTCTTCCGGTGAGATGGAGAGGAAGAAGAAAAGAGCACAAGAGATTGTTGATTACATTCCTCCGACACACAAGACTCCAAAAATTGAAGGAAAAGGTAAAGAACAAGTGATTGTGGACATACCAGATGAGGAATCTGATGAGTACACTCCAAGGGAAGAACCAAAATCAGTTGAACCAGATGTAGTAATGGCAGAAGGAAGCAAAGAAGAAGGTGTTTTATCCAAAGTAAAGATACTGCAGCTTGTTCAGGAGAAAGATGGGATGGAGAAAATTGTTGAAATATGATCTGATAGACCCTCATATGAGCAGGACTTGATCGAGAGCACACTAAGTACTTATTTTGTGCACAATAACATTGGATTGGAGAGTTTGTAGAATGTGTTTCCTGAAGAGATGATTGAATGCATTAAGGAAGCCATGGTCTTTGAGTCCCAGGACAGGAAAGAGGGAGAAATAATTCTACGTCTGAAGGAACAATTCAGGCTATCTCTTACCAAACTAAAAAGGAAAATGAATGAGTTGAGGCAATGCATAAATACAACAAATAACATCTACAACTATTGTCTTCGTTGGCCTCATGCAGTTGGGAGATACAAAGATAAGTTGGATTAGATTGAAACTACGTTGAACAAGATTGGTTAGGATTATAACATGTCTTAGGATCAGGATTGTGCAGTTAAGAAAAGGATTCAAGAGTTACAGTCTGATCATACAAAAGTTCATTTCACTAGAAACAACCTTGTGGACACCTTTTGGAAAGTGAAGGATTTAACCAAATGTAGACTAGAGCAGTTAATTGAGGTTCTAATGAAAGGAGAGAAATTAGAAGAGGCCCAATCACAATTTCAAAATCTCTCATCCAAATTATCAACTAGACATCTGAGAACAACAACTTGATCTTAATCATTGGGATTTCAGTAGAAGCTTGGAGGAAATTTCTTCCGAAAATGAAAGATAAGTACAAGATAATTTTCTGACTCGAGTAGCAGTTGTATTTCTTCAAATTTTGATCCAATTTTTGAATTAGCAAGGGGGGAGATCCAAAATATGTTTGTTATTGATGTCAAAGGGGGAGAGAGAGTAGTGAAAAATGTCTTATCATTCTAAGGGGGAGTTGTGTTTGTTAGAAAACCAGGAATCTGTTGCTAGACTAAAATACTTCCACCAAAGAGATTATGGCGAGAATGCTTGCTATGTCAATATGCAAGATTGATTGATGATTCAATTGATTACAAATGTACAAGATGAGGCTTGCTTATAAAAGGAAAGCATGCACAACCCTAAACCTAACTTGAGCTACAAGTTAGCTCAATTAGATAAGGATAAGAAAATACAACCTAGCACTTAATTAAAAGCCTAAGTAAACTTATGAAGATGTAATTAAATAGTTAATTACACCAACACCCCCCCATAAGTGCAACTTAGGGAGAAGATTATAATGCAAACTACTATGGGTCCCGACAACTAGGCCATGTTAGGTACCCATTTACAGATGCAAATGAAATGCAATCTCTCATAAAGCAGAGAAAAGGGGAAAACCCAGTGGGAAGAAAACCCCTCTCCAAAAGAGAGAAAACAAGAAAAAAAGGCATGACGAATGTAAACATGATGTATGGAGGACTCAATGATACCCCCCAAGGACTACATCCATCATGAATATACAATAAATTACCCCCCCATAAGAGGGAAGTAATGAGATAAGATATCCCCTGCATGATGAAGAAGCTCCAAAGCCAATGAAGAATGCCTGGAAAAAAAAGATGACCCAATGTCTGCAAGCAACACATCTCCCCTTAGGAAGAAACAAATCCATAAGCTGATGAAGAAGCCACTCCATATCCAACTGAAAGGAGGAAGACTGAATGCTCAACATGTATGCCTCTGAAAACTGAGTAAGAGCCTCCAAGCTTGAATGAGCCACAACATAATCATGGTCAAACTCAACCAAGAAACATGACAAATCAAGTGATGGAGGAGACTCGTGAATATCAATCTCCAAAGACAAAGAAGATGGTGTAACAGTTGTGCTAAAACTGTCATCAAAGAGGAGAGAAATCCCCTCAAGTGTGTCCTCCAAATCTGTAATATGAGACTCTAGGAACAAGGTAGAAATCCCTGTCAAATAATCATCCCACAAAGCAAGATCTGAAAAACTATGATTATCCTGCTGGATAGAAGCAACAATGGCTGAAGAAGCAGGAGGTGGAGGTGTAGGAAGCTCAACACTGGTCTCTAAAATACCAAGGTGTAGATGACCAAACTTCTCCTCACTAATATGGGTCACACTCAATGGAGTGTGTGATGCAGTCAAAGGAACATTATCAGGTTCTGAAGCAAAATGTGAAAAAGAATATACTCAAGATGAATGATCAACCATCCCGATTGCAACAATATCCCTAGTCTCCAAGTCCCTTATATACACCCTATCAGGAGTGAACTCAACTGTTTTACCTTGACCCCCATGAGTAATTTGATAAATAGAAAGGAGATTAGTGGTCAAAGAAGGAACACAAAGAACATCATTGAAAGTGCCTTCCCCAATACCAATAGAACCCTTCCCACTTACCTTCATGAATGTATTGTTACCCATCAGAATGTGAGGTGAATTACAAGGCTCAAAAGAAGAGAACATTTCCTGTGAAGATGCCATATGATGAGATGCCCCTGAATCAAGAAGCCATCCTTGAGAATTAGGACCTGTAGAGGCCAAGAGTGCATGCCCTTTCATATTATGTAGCCCAGAAGTGGATGTTGTGTTCTCTGACTATGATGATGATGGAGCTGCCGATTGTGATGGTGAAGAAGAAGTAGAAGACACTGATGAGGGCAGCTGAATGTTATTCTTTTGAAGAAGGTGGGTGAGTTCATCAATCTTCTTATTATAACATCTATGCTCATCATGTCCTAACCTTTTGCAATATGCACATTTGGACTTCTTCTTTTTTGATGATTCCTCTTTTGAAGAGGATGAGGACTCAGGAGTGCCATGTGAAGGAGAATCTTTACCTTGCTCATTTGACTTGGTTTCCTTTTTGTGCTTCTTTCCTTTGCCACTTGAAGCCTTTGTATCATTCACAATAAGAGCTTGAGATGTTGAAGACTTCAATGTACCCATGTGCATCAACTTTGCTTGTTCCCTTGTGAGCTGTGCATCAAATTCATCAAGAGAAGGAATTTTATATGTATTGCCAAGAGCATCCATTGTAGCATAGAAAGTAGAGACAAACACAGAATATGAAGAACCAAGCTTTGCAAGAATAGAAAGTATCATCTGTTCATCCTCTTTAACAACCCCACATTTTGATAACTGCAATCTGATAGAGTTGAGCTTAGAGAAAAAATCTTGAATATTGTCAAAATCTGAAGGATTAAGACCCATCAGTTCATTTTCCAACTTAAATTTCCTTAGCTTGTCTAGCTTACCAAAGAGGCTCTCTAAAGTAGTCCAAACTTCATGAGGATGTGTGCAAGACTCAACATGATATCTAAGATCTGGAGAAATGGACAGAAGAAGATTACCAAGAGCTTCATCCCTTCTATCAAACCATTTCCTTTTCTCTTTTGCTCCCTGTGGTTCTGGATCTTGACCAAAAGTGATTCGTTGCAGCTTCAACTTTAACAGTAGCAACTCCATCTGAGATTTCCACTCATGATAATTAAATGGAGTTAGAAGTACAACTTTTGGAAAATCCATGATAAGAGAAGAACAAAAAATTCCTGCACAAAATAAAAAAACAACTCCTTTATCGCAGCTTCAGAGGTGAAAAATTGCTGCAAAATATCTTGGAGCTGATTCACTGTTGGTTTTTTTCTTTATTTGGAGATAAATAAGTTTTATAGAAAATTTTTGAAAAAAAATCTCCAAAAAACCCATAAGCTTTTTAAAAAAAATCAATAGAGATCTTTTATAAAAACTTTCCCTCTTTTTTGAAAAAAAAAACTAACCAATGGGAAATATATCCATACAAAAATCTCAAAGAGGTCAGCCTTACAAAACTTTTAGAAAGTTTTAAATATAGAAAACAATGTTTAAAATCATGAAAAGTACCATCCGCCGACTGAGGATTTGACGCAGATCTGTCCAGTGAATAAGATTTGACAGCCGATTTGAAGGAAGATACGCTGATCGATGGAGAGTACCCGTGGATTTTGAATGAACCGGGCAACCCACATACAAACGACAGGTACCCGTGATAGTGAACGGGCCAGTGAACCTGCTGGAATATTTGGAGGATTGATGCCGAATAGATCCGATGATGTTCGGTCGATGACAGATCTGACCGACAACCAATGTACGCCGTGATATTGACCTGTACTCGTACCTGCCTTCAGCATACAAACATGAGACTGCTCGCACAATGACCACCGATCACCAGATCTGATCAAATAGAGCAGACCGTTGAATAGGATTTGTCTGCCGATAGTTCCCTGTGGAAGAGACTCTCGATGAGGCTAGATAAAAGCCAGCGATGTGTCTCGGCCCGCCGATGAGAGGGTACCAAATATTGAATGTCGATGGAACCCTTTTCTGGGTTATTCACAGAGCCGGTACAAGGAATGCTGACATAGATCTAGACAAAAGATGCTACCGCACGGATTTACCAACTGGGTAAGCCGATTAGATACCGCTTGGAAGGTGTTCGAGCAAAAAAAAATTTGCTTCAAAAATAACTTTTCCCAATATAGGTGAATTTACTGTCAAAATTCGTCTGCGGAGCCTTCTGGACTCAACCGTGAGGTTATTGAAACCCCAATCTGCACCCAACAAAAAACTTCAAGCCAGAATGAAACCCTCAGATCTGGGAAGGAGCCCGCAACCCTGGAAGCTCTGATACCATGTTAGAAAACTAGGAATCTGTTGCTAGACTAAAATACTTCCACTAGAGAGATTATGGCGAGAATGCTTGCTATGTCAATATGCAAGATTGATTGATGATTCAATTGATTACAAATGTACAAGATGAGGCTTGCTTATAAAAGGAAAGCATGCACAACCCTAAACCTAACTTGAGCTACAAGTTAGCTCAATTAGATAAGGATAAGAAAATACAACCTAGCACTTAATTAAAAGCCTAAGTAAACTTATGAAGATGTAATTAAATAGTTAATTACACCAACAGTGTTTTGGAATTTTGAACTCTGACAATGTAATCATATTGGTTCTGACACTTAGTCATTTTTCACTAAGTGTTGCCATCAATGCCAAAGGGGAGATTGTTGGCATATGGCTTCTAGTGTGGTCATCGATGGCAACCTAAGTCATTATTCTAGTCCTCAGATCAGGATTTTTTCACACCGGAAGACAGAGTAAAGAATAGAGTTTTACCGGAAGAGAAAATGAAGAACAGGGTATCTGGTTAGTATGTCGATCTGTATGCTTCATCGGATTATCATTTTGAGTTATGGATCTCGGGGAAGGTTGTTAAGTATCTATATTATTTTATTATTAATTTTTGTGATGTTGCATTAATCGGTGTATAAGTTAGGAGATCCGGAAGGATGATTTTTTGTTTATTAACTTGTGATGGTTGACTTACTGAATATGGCATGTCGTGGATATTCGAGGTATAATTAATTAGGGTATCCTATGCTTGAAGATCTTGTTTTGGGTCCTAGCTATGTCATGGAAAACTTTGATGGGTACACATCGAATATTAAATGTGGATTGAGCCGACTATTGGAAAATATTTTTATTTTGTTGAAGCCGACATGAAGTGACTAAATCTTTGATAGCGGATATATATAAGAGATCAATTTATTCATTAAAAGAGAGTGAAGGTGAGTGTGCAAAGTATATTGTGAATGTCAGAAGAGTTGTTGAGCGATTTGGCACAGTTTCACTTGTGCAGAAGAGGCTTGTTGTGAAGCAAATTAAGGAAGACTAGAGCAAAGTGCAAAATCATCTGACAGAAGGTCCAAAATCTGGTCTATGAGCCTCACCAGAACTGAAACCAGACATTTGTAGATGCTACTTTCTCAATTCAACTCTTGTTGTAATCCAAATATGTTGTAAGAAAGTGAGCCTTCTTGATTTTGAGCAGTGAGCTCTAGGCAATGTGCCTGAATGCATGTGCATTCCCCTTTTTCTTCATACTTTTAATAGAGTATAAATTGTGGATTAACCTCCACCGTGGTTTTTCCCCTAACAGGGTTTCCATGTAAAAATCTTGGTGTTATGGTGTTTTGATTGTTTCCTTCATGTGCTTGCATATTTACTTTTGTTTAAATGTTGTAAATGGTTTAAGATATGGATTGTAATTTAAATATTGTCAAACACTGATTCACAGCCGCTGCCCCTCTCTCAATGTTCCTTGAGTCCAACATGGACTCGCAATGTAATCAAAATGAACAAGTTGTTTCAACTTTCATGCACAACTCAAGCTTTTACATACTTATACATCAGTATTTCATGGGAAAGATAAAGTTTTAATAATCCTAAAAGGAAAGCCAGGTATTTCCATATTTGGAAATTGTTTAAACTAATGTCATAACCTATGACTTGCACAAAGTATGTGAATCTCTACATAAAGGTGTTGAAAGAATGAAACATACATTAAAGATTTGCATAATCATAGAAAAATACATTGATCATTTATATTTGCACACAAGAATACAGATTAGAGAAGGAAAAATGCTTGTCTTTATTGATCAAAAGAAGTTATATACAACTGTATACAAGTCTGAAAATTGAGTTACAAAGCTATCCCAACTTGAAAGAACCTTCAAAATGTTACAATACAACAGCTAAGAGAGAAAGACCTAGTCTAAAATCTGCAAGCTTCTCAATAGCTACTACATAATAGGAACATGTTTTTGAGAAATGAAAGATAAGTGCTCACTCTAGTTGACTGGATCAAACCTTCTTGGGCGTCCAAAACAGATATCCCTAATTTCCAGCCCCTTAAAGTGCTCAAAAAAATGTTTAAATGATGAAAAAGTCATGCCTTCACATTATCTACCATCAAGGCTCCTTGGAGCTCCTAGATGCTTTTGGGTACTCCAAACTCAGTCGAAACTGCTCTATATTCCCTCCATCAATTTTTCAGCTCCTCAAACTACCCCTATATGCCCTCCAACTGCTCATTACTCTTCAAACAAACCTTTTGGAGACATCACTCTCATATCCTTCATATAGTTATAGTGACCCCACACTGAAGACCAAAACTTATGCCAAGATGATAACAAAAATAACGTCTTCCTGTGACTGCATAGGTACACACAGACCAAAGGAATCCCTTTTCAAGAAAAAACAGTGAAACTGCTCTTTATGGTCTCTTTATCACATAATCAATGTCATCATGGTTTGTAGCACTAACCTTCTTGGACTGCTCCTAGAATGTACCACATGAAGGTTTGGAGGATTAAAAAAAATGCTTAATAAATTGTCCTTCAAGACCATGATTAAGACTATCAGGGCCTTTTGTGCACTGTAATAATGGACTATCAAAACACTTTGTCAATGTATGCAAACCCTATGCCAAGAATTGCCATAAAGTATTTTGTTTGTTTAGGACCCTCAAGGTTAGAAACTCTTACAAAAGTTGTTACTTCACCTCTGTCCACTATCCATAATCCTTGATAATACTCTATCTACCATTAACTTTAGCTTGACTGAGATCTCATCAATCACATGCATAGGTGTGCTATTAATCTCCAATGTTATTAATATTTCTTACATGAACTATTCTCTATCTTTGAAACCTCTATCATGATCAGCGCAATCCTTTCCTTCTACATCTAGACTTGCAACTTTTATTTGTTCTAGCTAGATGTGAGAATATCTACCTCCATATAGATTGTCATTAAATCCATTTCTTTATACTGGCATACCATTCATCTTCTAGGTCTCTGTCCTAATGAACATTCTCTCTCTTTTGACTATGGTGACACTATCAACTTCATTTTGATAGTCACTCATTTTGACTTCATTGAGAGCCTCTTGTTTGTCATGACTATTGCTATGAACACAATTCTGCCCTTTAAGTAATACAAACATGCTATCAGTATTTTCATAGACAACTTGTGGATTCCATTCACTATTTGAACCAGCCATACTGGACAATGATTTCTTTAATCTCTGCACAAGACATGCAATCACTAAATCTAGTAGTTGTGTAACCATAAGTTGCATTTGCTATCATCTTGAGTCTGTGTTGTTATCTAATAGAACATTGTTGTCTTTGTTATGCCCATTAATAACAACACCTATTGTTCTATATCCAATAGCCGTAGAAGAAAATGAGATCTATTGCAATTCCCAAGAAGCTAGTGTTAGAGCACTGTAATTTCTAATAGTCCCTTGAAATGCATATGTATTGACTGGATAAATCTAAGTGTACTATTTTGTATGTTAGTCAAATTAGTGGACAATGTAAATGGTACGTTGAGGTTCTCGAATCTTCCAGAGGCCTCCCGTGATCACTGAACTTCTCCACCTTCTAGAGACTTCCAACACCTCTATAAAAGAGGACCAATGTAAATCATTTACCAATGAATACAATCAGTTTGTGCAGCAGCATGGTTCTGCAAAAAGCTTCTTTAAGTTTTTGCCTCTACCCACTCACATAGTGGTATCAGAGCAGGATACGAAAAGATCTGTGATTTCGGTTGTCCGAAAAGAGGGAATTGTTGGCTGCTTGAATCATGTGAAGTTGTTGCAGACTGAAGCAGACACAAAGGCAGCTTTGCAGAAGATATGAAGTGTACCAGAAGAGGAGCCACCCAAGTTTGTTCTCTGAAAGCTGCAGATATCAGAAGGAGGATCGCTGCCTAAAGAAAAGTCGCTGCTAGGGAGATTGCAGAAGGAGAGAAGTTGTTTGCTGATAGCTAAGTCGCAGCCAAGGAGCCCGCAGTTTGTAAAAGAGAGGCATGGTGATTTTTTGACTGGAGGAACTTATTATTTTGGGGCTCGTTATAGATCTGTAAGGGTTATCTTATTATAAGATTGTAAGGCGTAACTTGTGAAGTAAAATAAAAATACTAGAGTCCTGTTTTTAGCAGTTAGCAGAAGGCTTTGACTTTGTTGAGTCGAGTAGTATCATTGGCTGATGGTTATAGATTTAATACTGGCAGTATATGATGTTATGTTGTTCTGGCATGCCTTTTGTTAACAAATAAAAAGGAGTTTGAACATAAGTTTTTAAGCTGAAGGAGTATTAAAAGTGTGCAAAAGTTGCAGGTGTTAAAATACGAGACCTAAATAGCAAAAAACATTCAAGTTTGGAGATTGGAGGCACTCAAAGAATTGGAGAAGCTGATCATTTGACATCATGGCATCAGGAAGTAATTTTTTGCAGCCCCAAATTCCATATTTTGCAGGTAAAAATTATGACAATTGGGTAATTAAAATGAAAACACTATTTCGTTCTCAAGATTTATTAGAAATGGTTGAAAGGGGATTTGTAGAACCACAAGATGAATCTCAGTTAACTAGAAATCAAAGAGATGAGCTTAGGGATAATAGACGAAAGGATGCAAGGGCTTTACAGCTTATGCAACAAGGCATAGATGACACTATTTTTGCTAGAATTAAAGGTGCAAATACATCTAGGCAAGCATGGGAAATACTTGAAACTGCATATCAAGGTACATCTAAAGTAAAAGTAGTCAAATTGCAATCACTTAGAAGGGATTTTGAAAATATTCAATTCTGAGTCAATAGATCAATTCTCAGCCTAAGTTATGAATGTTGTTACTCAGATTAGAGCAAATGGTGATGAATTGTCATATCAAAAGGTTGTTGAAAAGATCCTTAGAAGTTTTCCTAACAAATTTGATAATGTTGTGGTTGCAATTGAAGAATCTAAAGATCTATCTCAATTGTCTATAGATGAGTTGTTTGGGTCATTGTTATCTCATGAATATAGGCTAAACAAGAACAACAATGTTTCATTAGAGAATGCTTTCAAATCACAAATGACATTTGGCAGAGGCAGAGGAAGAGGAAATTTCAGAGGAAGAGGACGAGGAAGAAACAATTTTCAAAGAGAAGAAGGAAGAAGCCCCGATTCAGGAGAAAGGCCAAGACAAGGATTCAAGCCTAGAGGATGTGGATATAATCAACCATCACAAAGGTATGATAAGTCCAATACCCAATGCTATTATTGCAAAAAGTTTGGACATTTTGCAAGTGAATGTCGAAAGAAACAAGCAGAAGTAGGAAGGAAAAATGCAAATTTTTCAGAAAGTAATCCAGACACATTATTTATCACTTGCCATGTAGCTCAAGAAAATTCAAATGATACTTGGTTTTTAGACAGTGGGTGTAGTAATCACATGACAGGAAATAAAGATTTGTTTGTAAGCATGGATACTACAATCAAATCAGAGGTAAAATTGGGCAATAATGATACAGTGGCAGTCATGGGTAAAGGTGTAGTCAATGTAATGACAAATCATGGTAAGAAGACTATTCATGATGTTTACTTTGTTCCTGGGTTGAAGCATAATCGTATAAGCATTGGACAACTTGTGCAAAAGGGTTATAAAATCACTTCTAACAATAATGTTTGCACTATATTTGATTTACCTCCTAGTAACATGATAATTGTAAGGGTTGAAATGACAAAGAATAGGATGTTTCCACTAAGGATGAAAAATGAAAAGATAGGAGGGTTTGAAGCAAATTTTAAGGTAACTTATCAAGATTAAACATGGTTATGGAATTTAAGATATGGACATCTTAATTTTAAAGGATTGTGTTTGTTGCAAAAGAAGAAAATGGTAAAAGGACTACCCCCAATTGAAGAACCAATAAGTTCATGTGATAAATGTATTTTGGCAAAACAGCATAAGGAAAGTTTTCCAAAGGGAATGTCATATAGAGCATGTGCACCTTTAGATCTTATACATACAGATTTATGTGGCCCAATGCAAACACCATCATTAGGGGGGAGCATTTACTTTTTAACTTTCATTGATGATTATACTAGAAAGACATGGGTTTACTTTCTTAAATATAAATCTGAAGCATTTGGAAAGTTCAAAGAGTTCAAAGCATTGGTTGAGAAGCAAAGTGGCCTATTCATTAAAGTATTAAGATCTGATAGAGGAGGAGAATATAAATCAAATGAGTTCTTAGATTATTGCAGGTATCATGGTATAAAGAAGCAATTCACTGCAAGTTACACACCTCAACAGAATGGTGTCGCAGAGAGGAAGAATAGAACAATAATGGAGATGGCAAGAAGCATGTTAAAAGGTAAGAATCTACCTAATGAATATTGGGCTGAAGTAGTAGCTTGTGCCGTGTATATTTTGAACAGGTGTCCAACAAAGAGCATAAAAGACAAGATTCCTCAACAAGCATGGAGTGGTAAGTACCACGGTGTATCACATTTTAGAATTTTTGGATGTATTGCATTTGCATTTGTGCCAAAAGAAACAAGGAGTAAATTGGATGATAGAGGTGAAAAATGTATTTTCATTGGTTATTGTGAACATTCAAAAGCATATAAGTTGTTTAATCCTATCACTAAAAGGGTCATTATAAGTAGAGATGTTGTATTCAAAGAAGAAGAAGCTTGGGATGGTAGCATAGATAAATCAATTTTAGTTGGTGCATCAATACCTCATGATAATGAGGAAGAAAAAGATCAAGAAAGTCAAGATAATCAAACTACTATACAAGAGGGAACTCCACAAAGAGAACAAGGTGAATCATCAAACTCACAAATAAGTAATGATTCTAATCCTCTACTTGCATCATTAAGGCCAAGGATTAAAGCAAAGAAATTTAAGAGTATGCAAGAAATTTATGGTCAAGCAGATGAAATAGATTTGCAATCAAAATGAGGGAAGGCTTTCAGTGAATAATTTAGTGATTTCACTCTCAAATAATCTTGTTGTATTTCATAAGAGAAGTAAGTATATAAACAGTAGATACCATTTCATTGGAGAGATAAATTTATTTAGAATATTGTAGGTCTAAAAATCAATATACAAATATTTTTATAAGCTATTGAGAAAATAAAGCTTTGAATATCTATGAGATCGTTAGGACATCCTAAATAATTGTGATTAATGGGAATTGTTGGAACAACTAATCCCAACCATCATAGTTATTTTACCTTCTACTCCAAAATTAGACAAGGTGCCACTACCCCATTTAAGAGATGAAGACTGTGTTTCAAACTACTTGTCTTCACCTGCTCATGTCCTTTTTTTCCAAACTTTGTTCTTATCATATTTGTTATTATACAACTATACATGCTCTACAGTAGATGCCTTTATTTTTTGATGAGTAGTGATATAATATATATGTGTTTGGAGAGTGTAGAAGATAGAAACATGTCTATTTTTACTCTATTTTTGCAATTTTTTTTCTATCTTTTGTGTGTGAGTTGAAAAGCTTTTTGTGAGTTCTGTTATAAAATATTTAACACTCTGTTATAAATATTTCTATGTAAATACAATTAAAGTTCTTTGTTAACTTGATATCTATAAAGTTTTTTTTTTTTTTTTTCATCATCATTATTATTTGATCTTCTCCTTTTTTCCATTTTCTTCAAGCTCTAACAACAACCTTAATATGAAGCTATAAAAAAATTGATTTTATGAGAAAATGATGAAATAGAGGCACAATGGCTTCATTAACACATTTGT
Organism: Sequoia sempervirens; assembly: GCA_007258455.2. NCBI lineage: Eukaryota > Viridiplantae > Streptophyta > Pinopsida > Cupressales > Cupressaceae > Sequoia > Sequoia sempervirens. The sequence goes on from VDFB02271358.1 coordinate 891,944,516, forward strand.
TGATGTTTAAATCATTAGATTAATACATTATATGTCCTTCATCGATAACCCTTTTATCCTTTTTAGGAGAAGGATATGTGTTATGATCAAATTTTTAAAGGTATTAAATCTTCGAAAGTTAAATTCAAGTTTTTTTTTAACTAAAAAATTGTCATTGTAAGGGATTTTTATTTAAAATATAAATAATCTTTAAGTTAATTAAATACTAATTTATTTAAATATATAATTTGAGATTGATATAAAATAACTGAAATAATATAGAAATTAAATAAATAAAATGTATGGGTATTTAGATATTAAATCAATGTTCATTTTAATGTTCAAATTCCAAAAAATCATTCATATTAATGTCATATTTCTAGATCTTATTATATTATAAATTTGACTATGTATCTTTCAAGTTTACTTCCACATGTTCATGAATTTGACTTATAATTCACAAACATAATTTGACAACTTTCTTGTTTGAAACTTATTCATCTTTGTGTGTATGCTTTGAATTTGATAAATAATAAGTGGTGATTAGAAACAGCCTTAAGGAATATGAATTGCAAGGGTCACATTCTTCTCAATAAGAAATCTAGATGGACTAATTCAATGGTGTTGAACCAAGGTTGAGCATAAGAGGCAAGTGTAAAATATTATCCTAAGATGATGGTGATGTATTTTTGTTGTAATTCTTTTTATCCTTTTACAATTAAATTCTAAAAGTACCTAATGGATTCTTTTATGAGTCTTACACAAATCATTTTGAATGAAGGAAATTTGAAATTATTTACACTCTAGTTGGTTCACAATGAGTAGTGAAAATGAAGGGAAGAGACGTAACTTAAAACTTTGAATGTAAAAGTTTGAGACTTGAGATCTATGAATGGTGAATTAAATCTACACGTGTAGACTTAAACTAAAGTAAGAAGCACACAATTTAAATATGGAGATTAACTTCTATAAATAAATGGCATTGAGACTAAAAAAGAATAATATTATATACTTTAAATTTCATACAAAGTAAACCATCTTATATATATTATTGAATGTATTTAAGAACAACCTAATCATCATACATTTAAAATGTAAAAGAAAAACATAAATATATAATTTTCACCATTACAATATTGCATAAAATATTTATTACTATAATTTTTAATAATATTATTATTTTTATTTAAAAAATTAACATAAGAGAATTTTATTATATATGGAAACTTTGTTATTTTCTACGGTGAACTAGGATGACTACCATGCTATAATTAGTCGTAGGCTACATATAGTGTGAGATTTCAGCCTGAAATAAGTCTCATACCTACAAACCACTATTGAGTGGTCGGAAAACAAGTTTCAATTGCCATTTAATGTTAATGGTAAAAGCCTCTAAAATATCACCTATCACATAAAGATAAATATTGATTTGACAATTAGATGGGAACATTCTAGATTTCCATTTGGAGTGTTTTATGTCAATTTAATGGAAACTTTTTCTTATTTTCATTGCTTTATGTCTTAAATCTGAATACAAATATTTCATAATAAGATAATACTTAATTTCTTTAAGGAAAAAATCTAGATTTGTTTAAGTTTATTTCATTCCATTATTTAACACTTATTATTAATTGTTTAATCTAGCCACATGCAACTATAATTTTCAACACATTCATGCACAAACACATACTCTTTAACATATTAACATACATATAGTTTTCTATTAGGGTAATCCTTGAACCTCTTTTAGATGCAAGTGCTAGTATTATCACTCTTAAACAATTATGCATTCCTTCTATTTAAATTAATTTATTCTCTCTTATTTCTCAAGATGAATTAGGATTATATATATAGAATAATACTAAGTCTTATACAAATAGGCATTCATTTGCATTTAAATTTATTTATTTTTTCTTATCTCCTTGACAAATTATATATATATATATATATATATATATATACATATATATATATATATGTATATCTATATATATATATGTATATATATATATATATATATGTATATATATATAATAAAAATATTATGTGTGTTACTATTTAAATATTGAAAATAATATTTATATTAATTCAATTTCTATTAATATTTATTATTTATTTTAGCAAGAGTAATATTTTATATTTAATTATATTATTTTAAAATTAAGTTGTTTAATTTTATAATAATAAAATAATATATATAATTAGCGATTGTTAAATTTATTAAAAAATAAAAGTTATTAATAAATTATAGTGTTAGAAAGAGGGACTTTTTCAATAAAGATGAAATATTTGTTGTAGTAAATTATTTGAAATGTTTGTATATAGATTGTGTGATTAGTTATACATTAAATGGACTAAATATTGTGAAAACATAATTTTATCATGCATTGAGTTAAATTGAACTTCATAAAACATTCTTATTTATTAATGCCATGTGAAAATTCTCTATACAAATGCTTCAAATTTATTGGAGTAACATTCAAGATGAATACCTCCTTTTCTAAGATTCTGGTGGAGGTTCATCTATCGAAGGCTTTACCTAGTGAGGTTGTGTTGCAGATTAATCTTTGGTCTTGATCTCAACTTGTGGACTATGAGGGTCTTCCTTTTCGTTGTAGATGCTATTTTGCTATTGGCCACTTGACTTGTGATTGCTCTAGAGGCTTCCACTCTATTTCTTCCTCTACCTGGTGGAAGAATTCACTTTGTGAACACTTAATAGTTTACCCTACTATTGACTCTGCTTCTTCTTTAGATACTAAATCTAGGCCTACTCCTTTTGCAAGGCTTAATATGAGTGTTGTGATGGATGATGCTCCTCAAGTGCAAGTTATCTCTACTTCACATGATTTGGTTGATGTGATTGTTGCTCCTTTTGTGGATATTGTTGTGCAGCCTTTAGATTTGGTTTTCCATAATTTTGTTTGTGCTACCTCCCCCGGGTTTGAACATGGCTTTAGATGCCTTACATGAAGTTTCAATTGTTACTCTGGTATGCTACTTTGTAGGGGAGTCTTCCCCTTCTGATCAAAATTTCTTGATTTCAGTTTTTTATTCTCCTTGGACAAGGTTCGCAAAAAGAAGAAACACTTTTCTAAAAAGGTCACGATTTCATTTAACGTGCCCTCAAAGGCTTAACTTGGTTCAAGTGCTACTTCTTGAATAGTTTCACACTATCTATTTTTCTGACTAGTTGTTTCTCTCTAGTTGGTTGTGTTTGGCCAATCTGTTTTGCTAAGTTGTTTGGCTCTATTTTGCATTTTGTAAGGGATCTGCTTATCTAATAAAAAACATTCAAGATGAATACATTCTACTATCACCACTAAATAAGGTTAAAAAATATTTAGAAAACTATCTTAGGATATATATGTTTACAATGACTAGGAAAAAAAGATACATTAGTTGTAGTTTATCCCAATACTTTAATCTCTTGAATCAAGTTGATTTCTTTTATAACATTGTAAGATAATGAGACTTCATCAACTATGAATTATAAATTTATGTAAAAAAGAATATAAACTACTAGCACATTATAGAAGATACATAGTATCTTTACATTAATGAAAGATAATGTAACTATAATAGAAAAAATAATAATAAATAAAACACTATATATATACACCAAACTAAAAACCAATATATCAATATAATTATAATAAAAAATAATAATTAACTAATCATCATAATATAAATTTATATTTATATTTATATATAGAAGATCTCACATCAAAATGAAAAAACATAAACTAAATATATTATGTGATATACAAGATTTATGCAAAGGTAAGAAAAGTGATTGTGTAGTCATTTTTTTATTTTAATTTTTAATCCAAAAAAACCCTATGTTCAAATATAATTATTTCTCATTCCTTGAGTTGCATGCAAATTGAACAATACATACTAAATAAAAAATCCATGTTCAAACATAATTATTCCATCATTCCTTGAATTGCATGCAAATTGAACATTACATCTTGAATTAAAAAAATCCATGTTCAAACATAATTATTACACCATTCATTGAATCACATTCAAATTGAACATTACATCCTGAATAAAAAAAATTCTATGTTTAAACATAATTACTCCATCATTCCTTGAATTGCATGTGAATTGAACATTACATCTTGAATTAAAAAATCCTATGTTCAAACATAATTATTCCATCATTCCTTGAATTGCATGTGAATTGAACATTACATCTTGAATAAAAAAATCATATGTTCAAACATAATTATTCCATCATTCCTTGAATTGCATGAGCATTGAACATTACATCTTGAATAAAAAAATCTTATATTCAAACATAATTATTCCATCATTTCTTGAATTACATGCAAATTGAACATTACATCTTGAATAAGAAAATCTTATTTTCAAACATAATTATTCCATCATTCCTTTAATTGCATGCAACTTGAACATTACATCTTGAATAAAAAAATCCATGTTCAAATATAATTATTCCATCATTCCTTTAATTATGTTTTAAATAAAAAAATCCATGTTCAAACATAATTATTCCCTCATTGATTGAATTGCATGCAAATTCAACATTACATCTTCAATAAAAAAAATTAAAGATAATTATTCCTCATTCCTTGAGTTGTATATAAATTGAACATTACATCTTGAATAAAAAAGTAGAGGACACAGCTTGCATATCTGAATGAAGTTCAATGAATACCTTTTCTCAGCATTGAACTTGTGCATTACAATAAATTGCACTGTATGTGGTCAAGTTCAAACTGTAAATTCCATAGGATTCCAAAACTTCCTTAATTTTCAAAAATGTCTTCCGGATCTGAATATAGATCTCCACAATCTTCACAAACAAGTATATTTGTATCATCGCCTGAATCTGAATCTGGGCACAATACAAAATATGTGTCAAGAATCCTTTTTCCTTGTAAGTAGATGTTATGATAAGGATCCCAAGGATTGTTGAAGATATTCAGCGCAGAAATTTTGGTCCTCATACCCGTACAATTGAAAATATTTGTGTATTTATGGTTCTCAACTGCAACCTCTAACATGTTCTCAATGCTTCAAAGGAAATTCCTTGTAAGCACAAGGACCTTTATTGTAACAAGATCACCCACCAACTCTAGACACCCAAGATCTATAAAATACTCGATCTGCTCCTCCCTCCTACCACAAATTGCATTACAGATAGCATAAGCCACTTGTTGCTTCACATAGGCCCCCCCTTCTGCGTAGAGGAATCCCACAAGCATAGGAAACAAACCTTCCTTAATTAGAAGGTCTATATCATCGTTCATGCCTGATCTTGTGATAACGAAGATTCTCCGACAAGCTCAAATATGAAGCTCTCTCATTGTGTCTGAATTGTCCTCCCATGACAAGATTGACAGAATTGTTGGAATATGTAATCCTGAGCTGCAACGGGAAAATGCATTAAATGCCCCATCAGATGAAACCAAATTTGGACTATTCCCCCCTTTCCGTGTCTAACCACCATGCTGGCCAGTTAATATTTGGCAGCAAATTAATTGTGGTGGTTGAATTTGAATTGGGCGCTAGATTTTGGAAAGGCATCAAAAAAGACAAAATGATAGAATGTTTGTTTAGTAGAATGAGAAGGAGACAGAGACATAAATTTTTTGCAACAGCAACAAAAAAGAAGAATTTTCAACAGAACATAATATAAAGTGAAAGTTCAGGAGAACCTGCAGTAGCAGAGAACATTAACAGTGCTCCAGTGCTCCAGAATTTCTCCAGCACGCAACAGTACATAGAAGGAAGATGCGTCGGAACATGCGCAGTTTTTGTATGAGAATGTACAGAGCTTTTTCTATGAGTTTTGTCAGTAATTTTTTTATTGTAATCCTTTGGTGAATGAAATAGAAAATAGAATATACATTATTTATGTCTCCTTGTGTTTGTCTCCTTTGAGTTGTGCATGTTTTCATTCTTTGCCCACTATAGTTGGGTTTTTTTTCCCAACGGATTGGTATCAGAGCCCTAAGTTTTCTGGGCATTTAGTTTGTTAAATCCCTAGCTTTGTTCCTAGGCGTGTAGTGATAGAACTTTAGTTTCTGAGTATTTGGGAAATCCTTAGGAAATCCCTAGTTTTCTAGGTAGTGAAGAAAAGCCCTAGATTTTATTGGGTATCTATAGTTTTTCCCCCATTTAGCAAAATGGCTAGAGGAGACAATAGTAATTGGTAGCAACCACCCATATTTGATGGAAAAAATTATGATGTTTGGGCAAAGAAAATGAAAACCATTTTAGTAGCAAATGATTTGTGGGAATTAGTTGCAAATGGGTTCACAGATGTAACTGACCCAAATGCATTTGCAGCATTGAGCAATGCTCAAAAGAACCAGTTGAAAGAGACAAGGAAAACTGATGCCAAAGCCCTCAATCTGATTGAGGCATCCTTGACAAAGGCTATCTTTCCTCGAATAGTAGCAGCTAGTTATGCAAAAGAAGCATGGGAAATACTTCAAACCACCTGCAAAGGGTCTGAGAAAGTCAGGTCAGTGAAACTCCAGCTACAAAGGAGAGAATTTGAGATGATGCAGATGAAAGACATCGAGTCCATTTTATATTTTCATACAAGGGATTCCACATTGATTAACCAATTGAGGATAAATGGAGAAACTATGGAAGAGCAGAAGATTGTGGAGAAGATTCTCGGAAGTTTACCCACAAAATTTGACCTCATGGTTATTTCCATAGAAGAGGAAAAGGACCTCTCAACATTATTAGTTGATGAGCTAATGGGTTCACTTCAAACCCATGAGCAACGCCTAAAGAGGTCTACAAATTCTTCCTAGGAACAAGCCTTCAAAGCACAAGCAAGTGTGAGAGGCAAGGGAAAAGGAAGAAATGGTAGAGGAAAAGGTCAAAGAGGTAGAGGCAGAAACAAATCTAGAAGAGGAGGCTCAAACAATCAAGAGGAGGCAAGCACCTCCCAATCAGACTTCCAAAACACAAAGAAAAATAGCAGCTCAAATCAAAGATTTGATAAGAGTAATGTGCAGTGCTACTACTGTCACAAGTATGGTCACTATGTAATTGAATGCAAGAAGAAACAACATGACCAAGGGAGTCAAAATGCAAACGAGGAAAATGAGAACAAGGATAAAAATGAAAAACAGTCTCAATTGTTCATTGCATGCAATCTTGCAGAACAAGGCAGCACTGAATTTTGGTACTTGGACAGTGGTTGTAGCAACCACATGAGTGGTAACAGAAATTTATTTTCCTCCATTGACCATAGTATTAAGTCTGAAATCAAAATGGGAAACAATGAGAAAGTTCCAGTTATGGGAAAAGGCATAGTGTGCTTACAAACCAAGCATGGTGAAGAAAGATAGCTTCATGACATCTTCTATGCCCCAGGAATGAAACACAACCTCTTGAGCATTGGACAGATGGTCCAAAATGGATATGGAGTGCTAATGGAGAAAGGGGAATGCATCATCTATGACAGAGATGGAAGCAAGAAAGTTATGGCAGCGGTTCAAATGATAAAGAACATAATGTTTCCCCTCAAAATGCAAATCCTAGCACAGTCAATAGGCTTGCAGCAGTCAGCCTTCAAAACAGTCATCCAAGACCCATCCAAGATTTGGCATTTGAGGTATGGGCATCTAAGTTATTCTAGTTTAAATCTTTTAGCTAAAAAATATATGGTTAGGGGGCTACCAGCAATTGTAGAGCCCAATGGAAAGTGTGAAGCATGCATCCTAGGTAAACAACATAGGCAACCCTTTCAATCAGGGCATTCTAGGAGAGCTAGAGCACCATTAGAGTTGGTGCATTTAGATTTGTGTGGTCCCATGAAGACCCCAACCCTAGGAGGAAATGTTTATTTTATGACACTCATAGATGACTATAGTAGAAAAATATGGGTGTATCTTTTGAAGAAAAAATCAGATGCATTTGAGAAGTTCAAAAAGTTTAAGGCCTTGGCTGAAAAGCAAAGCGACCACTATATCAAAGTCCTCAGAATGGACAGAGGGGGAGAGTATATCTCTCAAGAGTTTATGAATTTTTGCAAGTCTCATGGTATTTAGAGACAACTCACAGCCCGGTATACTCCACAGCAAAATGGAGTGGCTGAAAGGAAGAATAGAACCATCATGGAGATGGCAGCAAGCATGTTGAAGGAAAAAGGGTTGTCTAATGAGTATTGGGGTGATGTTCTAGCAACATCATTATACATCTTGAATAGGTGCCCCACAAAGGTCGTCCATGATAGAATCTCACAAGAAGCATGGACGAAATTCAAATGGAGTGTTGAGCATTTGAGAATATTTGGATGTGTGGCATATGCACTCGTGCCAAAAGAGAAAAGGCAGAAATTTGATGACAAAGGTGAAAAATGCATTTTCATAGGCTATAGTGAACAATCCAAAGCCTACAGATTGTACAATCCCATCACCAAGAAAGTGGTGATCAGCAGGGACGTTGAATTCATTGAAAATTATTCATGGGATGGAATAGTTGATAGCAACACTGGTATTTCTGTTTCAATACCTCTTGAGGATGAAGAAGCTACAAAAGGAAGATGCTCTAGAACTTTACAGCAAGGTAATAGTCCAGAAAACAGTAGCAGCAACTCTGGAACTTTCAATAGGGAAGTTGCTTCAGAAACTTCGAGCATGGCAGATGGTCTGAAATTTTGCAGCAGCAGTCTTCTTCATCAATCCAGCAGTCAAGCAGTTCTAGAAATTCTAATCCTACGCTTGCATCATTGATGCCATGGAAGACTAGAAGCATGAGGGAAATTTATGACAGCGCAAGGTATGATGACGTGATGAGAATTCAAATTTTGCTATGTTTTCTTATAGTGATCCAATGTATTTTGAAAAATCCGTGAAGAAGGAAAAATGGTGTAATGCCATGGATGAAGAAATGAACGCTATAGTGAGAAACAAAACATGGGAGCTCATTGATTTACCCAATGGGAAATCCATCATTAGAGTTAAGTGGGTCTATAAGACCAAATGCATTACTGATGGTAAGGTTGAAAGACATAAAGCAAGGTTGGTTGTTAAGGGATACAAACAACAGCTTGGAAGAGACTATGATGAAACATATGCACCAGTTGCAAGGCTAGAAATAGTGTGGGAAATCCTAGAAATTGTAGCCTAGCACGAATGGAAAGTATTACAAATGGATGTGAAATCAGCCTTCTTGAATGGAGTGCTAAAAGAAGAGGTGTATGTGGAGTAGCCACCTGGCTACGAAGTTCCAGGGAAAGAAGACAAGGTCTACAAGCTCTGGAAAGCTCTTTATAGGCTAAAACAAGCACCATGGGCATGGTATAGCATAATTCATTTGTACCTTCTGAGCAATGGCTTTAGCAAAAGTGGTAGTGAGCCCACACTCTACATCAAGGCAACCAATGGTGAGATTCTTATTGCTGTTTTGTAAGTAGATGATTTAATTTTGATAGGAAATAGTAATCTTTTCATTGTTGATTTCAAAGAGGCAATGAAAAATGAGTTTGAAATGACATACCTAGGTTTGCTAAAATATTTCCTAGGCATAGAGGTCCAACAAATAGATCATGGCATCTTTATTTCACAAACAAGTTATGCTAAACAAATCTTGAAGAGATTTAGAATGTTGGACAACAAACCATCCCCAACCCCAACAGTTACAGGTTTGAAATTAAGCAAAGAAGACAACAACAATAATGTAAACCCAACTCTCTACAAGAGCATGGTTGGAAGCCTCATGTATTTGGCATCAACAAGACCAGATTTGATGTACGTGGTAAGCCTAATTTCTAGGTTCATGGAGAAACCTAAGGACACACACTGGCAAGCAGGAAAAAAAATTCTAAGGTATGCCAATGACACAAAATACTATGGCATTATGTATACTGCCTCCAATGAGTTTCAGCTGGTTGGGTACACAGACAGTGATTGGGCAGGAAATGTAGATGACAGAAAGAGCACATCGGGATACTTGTTCCACATGGGTTCAGGAGAAATATCATGGGCATAAAAAAATCAGCCCATAGTTTCTCTCTCCACAGCCAAAGTGGAATACATAGCAGCAAATGCAGCAGCATGTTAGGTTATTTGGCTTAGAAGAATCCTTGCAGATTTGAATGAGCAACAAGAAGATGATACAACCATATTTTGTGACAACGTGTCTTCTATTGCATTAACGAAGAATCTCGTCTTTCATGGGCGAAGTAAGCATATCGAAATTCGATATCATTTCATAAGAGAGTTGGTGGAGCATGAAGAGATTCAACTTCATTATTGCAAATCTGAGTAGCAGCTCGCTAATATTTTCACAAAGGAATTGTCAAAAGAATCCTTTGAACGCCTAAGGAATAGGCTTGGTATGCAGGAATGCTCCAGAACTATGGTTCTAGAAAACACAGAAAAGTGCAGATGCTCTGGAACCTTGGTTCTGGAAAACATAGAAAAGCGCAGATGCTCCAGAACCTTGGTTCTGGAAAACACAGAAAAGGACAGATGCTTTGGAACTTCAAAAGACAGTTCCAGAATGCAAAATAGATGCACATAGGCTTGCTCCAGAAACTTTGCGCCGGTGCTCTGGAACTTTTGGTCCATTGCTCCAGAAGTTTTGCAGAGTGATAAAAGGCAAGGACCGATGCTCCGAAATCCTTGCTCAGGAAATTTTGAATGAAGATGAAAAGAAAAATGGATCAAGATTAAGGGGAAGTGTTGGAATATGTAATCTTGAGCTACAACAGGAAAATGCATTCAATACCCCATCAAATGAAACCAAATTTGGACTATTCCCCCCTTGCCGTGTTTGACCACCATGTTGGCCAGTTAATATTTTGGCAGCAAATTAATTGTGGTGTTTGAATTTGAATTGGGTGCTAGATTTTGGAAAGGCATCAAAAATACAAAAGGATAGAATGTTTGTTTAGTAGAATGAGGAGACAGAGACATAATTTTTTTGCAACAGCAACAGAAAAGAAGATTGTTTAGCAGAACAGAATAGAAAGTGAAATTTTAGGAGAACCTGCAGCAGCAGAGAACATTGAAAGTGCTCCAATGCTCCGAAATTTCTCTAGCATGCAGCAGTACACAGAAGGAAGATGCGCTGGAACATGCACAGTTTTTGTATGAGAATGTACAGAGCTTTTTCTCTAAGTTTTGTCAATAATTTTTTATTGTAATCCTTTGGTGAATGAAATAGAAAATCAAATATATATTATTTTTGTCTTCTTGTGTTTGTCTCCTTTGAGCTATGCATGTTTTCATTATTTTCCCACTATAGTTGGGTTTGTTTTCCCAACAAGAATTCGGGAAAGGACTTCGTCGCTCAGAACTTCATCATAATTCCAATCCGTGCAATTCTTGCAATGGTTTCCATCATAGGTCGTACAACATCCGGACAAGAATGAAAGACAAGTTTCACAACTCTTGCATAAATGCCAGTTTGCTCAACAATCTCTTTATGTTCATCGTCTCCCTCACAATAATGCAAAACAGTCGTGCAAACCTCTTTAAGAAATTCTTGCTCCCTTTCAAAACGAGGATTCAAGCATTCAAGGAAACCGATTGTCTTCTCAATGGACTCTCATTGTGAAATTCTTAACAGTAGTGACATGGCATCTCAGAATAGGGTAAACCAAACTTGGTGGCAATGGCAGAAGTAAATTTGTAGATTAAAGAATAGTCTTTGGTTGAAAGAGCCCTCTGCATGCATGTCTACAATATGGGATAATTCCTAAAGTGTCTGCTGCTGTACATCTTCGTTGGGAGATTCCAAAAGCTTCAAAAACTCAGGCGCTGCCTAAGTTTTAGTCAAAACAAATATGTTTTCCATGGCCAAATACCTTAAGATGCGAGCTGCATGAATCTGAAGCTGTGGCCAATCTGCTCTCCTAAGATAATCAACCAATGTAGGTACAAGTCTCTCATTGATGTCTCCATCTTCAAAGCTATACAATTTTGCGAGCTGAACTAGAGCTGCAAACTATCTTTCTCAATCTCCACAGTTAAGTTAAGTTCATCCATATCTGATAGCACATTAAAACCCAATTCACCTTCACCTGCCATTGATTGTTGAATTTGATCAAAATTTTCCACAATAGGAAATGCTTGCACAGTAATTTATTTAAGCTTAGTGCCACCATATCAATGCATCGCTCTCTAGATTATGCATGCACGATCAATGCATGTGTTGTGTGGTGCTTATTTTTTTATTCAACTGCAATTTGTTTATTTTCAACTACTTGTTAGGCCAACTATACCAACGGTTGAGTTACATCAAAAAAAAGTGCAAGACGATTAAATTGATCACTCAGTTTTTGAATTGTGATTATTTTCAAATAATTTGTTCATAGTTTTGAAAAACTTTTATCTTGAGTATAGTGTTAGTGTTGTTATGATTATTATATTTCAATTGGTATTAGAGTTAGTTGTACAAATATTTATTGTGCATGACAAGATCAACGAAATAGTTATCTCTAAATGATTAATAATAGGATTGTGTATTTTCTAATTAGTTTATGTATGATAAAATATTAGTTTCTAATTATAACATACCGATTATATTTTGAAATCTTATATAAGACATAGTATTTATCATTAAAAAAATTAATTATTAGTTGCATATTAGTTTCTAAATATTAGTTGTATATTAGTTTCTAAATATTTATTGTGCATGACAAGATCAAAGAAATAGTTATCTCCAAATGACTAATAGCAATAACTTACAATTTCAACTTCCCTTGTTTGAAAGACCCCTCCCTCTTTTTACAAGTTCAATAGTTTACTAATAGTATTTTTAATCAATTAAAAATGTCTAATTTTTTGATAAATGATATTGTATGACATGTAGAAACTATTTTTAATTCAAGTGCAGCTAAAATAAGAAATTATATGCACTCCTTTCTCAACACCCCTATTTTTACAAGTTGTTGCTACTAATAATAGAATGTTGTATTTTCTAATTAGTTTATGTATGATAAAATATTAGTTTTTGATTAGATGAAAAACAAGTTTTGAAGGGACGCGAAACCCTTTACAACCAAAGATAGAGCTACAAAAAGCAGCCATCCCAAAAAAAAGCCCCCAAACAAGACACTTCAAGATTTACATTTAGAACTACTCTTGTGGGAGGGGAGAGTCATGTCAAAAGACGTCTTAGAGAATTTTTCTTTCTTTCCCTTTACCGTTATCCAGCCTTCTTCCACTTGCGCAGCCTTAGCATGCCACGCCTGCATACTACAATCTTGAAGAAAATTGCCTGTAGCCACTATCATAATGATTTCATTAGTTTGTCTTCCAACAAGCAATGTCTTATCAGAAAGGCTACCAGTAATGGTAGCCTGAGACCGATTCACACGCTCAATTGGGGTTTCAACATGATATCTTTCTTAGTGTCAGCAACCCCAAATTTTGATACATCCAGAGAGGATGCCCCAAGACCTTGTGATTCCATCGCAACCACCTTAGAAAAGCTCATATTTTGCTTAGGTTTCTTCTCAACTGTATAATGTTGTTGAGAGACACCTTTCCACCATGTAGTCATAATTTCTTTGTTCTCTAATCCACATTGTACAACATGACCAGTTTTAAAAAATCTTCAACAACAGAAGGGGACCCCTTCATAGTCCAAAGATTGGACCCAAGAACCTTTAGAAGATTTAAGTAAAATCTCAGTAGGCAGCCCTTTAGAAACATCCATTTCTACCAATATATGGGCAAAGGTGGAGTGAAAAATATCAAAGGATTCATCATCCACTAACAAAAAATCTCCAAAGGCTTCACCCACTTCTTCTAAAAGATGATAAAATATTAGTTTCTAACTATAACATACCAATTATATTTTAAAATCTTATATAAGACATAGTATTTATCATTAAAAAAAAAAATTATTAGTTGTATATTATTTTATAAATATTAGTTGTATATTAGATTCTAAATATTAATTGTATATTAATTTCTAAATATTAGTTGTATATTAGTTTCTAAATATTAGTTGTATATTAGTTTCTAAATATTAGTTGTATATTGTGCTATGGATGTATATGACTATAACATACAAATTATATTTTAAAATCTTATATAAGACATAGTATTTATCATTAAAAAAATAATATATTTGTAAGATAGATATTAATACAATCTTTATTTTTCATGTTTGGCTCAGTTTTTGAATTGTGATTATTTTCAAAGAATCTATTTATAGTTTTGAAAAAAATTTATCTTGAGTATAGTGTTAGTGTTGTTATGATTATTAAATTTCAATTGGTATCAAAGTTAGTTGTACAAATATTTATTGTGTATGACAAGATCAAAGAAATAGTTATCTCCAAATGACTAATAACAGGATGGTGTATTTTCTAATTAGTTTACGTATGATAAAATAGTTTATGTATTTTCTAATTAGTTTATGTATGATAAAATATTAGTTTCTTTATTTATTTATTTTGTGTTTGCAACAAATTAAAAATAAAATGTTAGTCTAATTTTTTGATAAGTGATATTTATATTATCATTTATACATATTAATAAAATATAAATGTTTTTAATCTTTGTTGGGAACTTGTAGATAGATTGAAGGTAGAGTAGAGACAGTAAGGCACATAAAACATAGAGATAAAACTAACACTGGAGAACTCAAAAATTTGAGCACTGGTGAGACTTGTTCATTACTTCTAATTTATAAGAAAATACATAATAAATTCTTCCTTCACTGTAGCTTGTTGTTAAATGCAGTATTTAATGAGGATAGTTGAAACAGAGCTCCTCATGAATAATCTAAAAGGGAGGAAGGTTCCACAATTCAACATTTGTCAAATTGGATAGCTCTAGAGGGTGTTTGGTCAGTTGGTCTGTGCTAACACATATTGATACATAATTAATTTACATACTCCAACATCCCCCCATAAATTAATTATGTTAAATATTTTAAATGTCCCCCCATAATTTAAAAGGATGGTTCCTGACCTAAATCCTTGTTAGGTACCCATTTACATTCAGTTAATGACTATATGATGATCATCAAATATTGAAATTTGATCCTTGAAAATTCTTCATGTGCAAATTCCTTGCTTGCTAACTAATCTTCTAATATGTAATCTTCAAATTAAATTCCTTCATTTCTGAAAAGTAATCTCTTATGCTACTACACTTTACTGCACAAATTTTAGTTTCATCTTGTTCTCGATCATGACCTTTGATCTTGGTGTCTTCATGCACCTTCAACTCTAGTTGATTTATTAAATTATCTCTCACGTTTTTATATTTTCAAGATTTGCGGATCTCTTTCCAATTGTCACCAATTGTTGCAACAGTCATGCAAACCTTTTCTTTTCAAATGTTCAAATATTTAATTTGGAAGTACTCTCACTATCTATAGTTTTCATCTTACTTGATTTCTTACAATACCATGACATCTCAAAACTTCAAACCTTTCTTGATTTCTATCATCTTTGACATAGGAACACTTGCACTTGAACAACCTTTTGAACATACCTATCAAATTTTTCCAATTCGATCCAAAACTACAACCACAATATGTTTTCATGCAGTCTTTCATATATTCATTATTCCAATTTGTATTCCAACACTTTTTTTTTAGAATGGTTTTTCAAACCACAAATTTTACATGTATATAAATCCCAACATTTATCTTTTGTATGACCTCTCCTATGGCAATGTGTACACTCAACACTCTTCATTTCTTGAATGAATTTACTTGAACTTGTAACATCATTTCTCTTACTTGTGACATACCCTAGACCTTCATACTTTGGCCTCATTGTTGGCTCAATTGGATTTTATCATTCCTTGTTCTTGTTTTCCTAATCCTTTACCTTTATAACCCATCCTTTTCATGATTTTTAAACCAACATTATTTTCACTAGCAACATTTACATAATCAAATGCATTATCATCACAACTAACAAGATTCTCAGTCTCATGTTTATCTCCATCACAAACAACTTCAGCAAAAACACACTTATCAAATGATGAACTCAAATCTTATGTACTACAAAAAACATCACATACCAATTTCTTTGACTTAAAACTTTCATTTTCTTTATTTTATTTTGACATTTCCTTCTTGTATAAACCATTCTCTTCTTCTAATTTTGTGATTTCCTTCATTTGCAAATTATTTGCTTCTTCCAATCTCTTTAGTTTGTGTTCTAAGTCATTAACCAATTTTATTCTTTGTTCTAATTCTTCATTCCTTTTCTTAATCTCATCAAACAACTTTATCTTTTCTTCTAGCTATTTATTCTTCTCCTGAACTTGCCACAAATCTTTTAAAATTTCATCAAACAACTTTGACTTTTCTTCTAGCACTTTATTCTTCTCCTCAACTTGCCACAAATCTTTTAAAAGTTCATTATTTTCTTTCTTTAAAGAGTCATTCTCACAAATTAGATTTTCATTTTCTTTTAACACTATTTTATTGACTTTTCCCATTGATTCAAAAAAAATTAAACTCACCTAGTTTCTATACTTAATCGATTCCTTTTCCGATTTATTCCTTTGTTTGATAGCTTCACATGCCTTAGCTCTCTTCAACCAACCTTGAATGATTGATACTTCAACAACTAAACTCTTAACCTTACACAACTTCAGACTTTGTTACACTTTCCTTGTCTTTGTCTTTAATGCATTACTAAATCCCCTTTTGAAGTCACACTACCAACATCAAATCTAGAAATAATCCAAACATAGCAACAATAACAATCCATTCTTGAGGTAAGATAAATTTCATTGATTCACATACAAACTTACACAAAACTGTGAACCTCCTGAGGCGACTTCCTCTTAGAATAGGATTGCGACGACTTTATCTTAGATTATGGCATCTGGAATAGAAGAAGATTCCTTGCTTTGGCATGTTCACACAAAACAACAACCAATCATTTTCAAACAACAATGATTTGATTTCCTCCAACAATCTTCTTTAATATTTTGTAGTCCACCGAGATCACTTCTTTGATGTGGTAGGATTTCTCCTTAAATGAACGCCTAGCTTCTGCTTGGAACAATGACAACTTTTAGACTTCTGTAATTTATTGGTCAACACAAACATACGATTTGAACCTACACATCGCACCTACTCTCCAAGGTCTTCAAGATCTTCTACTATACAGCTTCGCCATCGGCTCTAATGCCATGTAGATATATTGAAGGTAGAGCAGAGACAATAAGACACATAAAACACTAAGATAAAACTAACACTGGAGAACTCGGAAATCTGAGCACTGCTGAGACTTGTTTATTGATTCCAATTTATAAGAAAATACATAATAAATTCTTCCTTCACTGTAGCTTGTTGTTAGATGTAGTATTTAATGAGGATAGTTGAAAAAGAGCTCCTCATGAATAATCTAGAAGGGAGGAAGGTTCCAAACTTTGACACTGGTCAAATTAGATGGCTCTAGAGGGTGTTTGGTCGGTTGGTTTGTGCTGATACATATTGGTACATAATTAATTTACATACTCGAACAAAACTCAACTGATATGTTGTTTTGGTAATTTGTGCTTTATTTTAAAATATACTACAAGATTAAATCAATCATTCAAGCATTTAATATAATTAAACATCTCTATTTATGTTAATCAATATATAACTATGTGAACAAGAAAAAACAAATGCAACATAAATTTAAGAAAAATTGGGCCTTACACAAATAGTTATTTGAGTATAATTAGTAATATTAAAGAACACTTAAAAATATTCTTGTAAATTAAGAGATGAAGGAGGAAGCCAACAAAAGTGAAGGATCTTAAAAGATTTATATTCAATTTTTTGAGCACCTAAAACAAAAGAAAATGTTAAAGGTGGTATACATTAAAAACTATATATTTTTTAGTACAATTTTATTATTATATATAAGCAAGTGGGATTTGAACTCGGCACAAGCTTAGCACACTTGACTTATAAAGATAAGTTGAAAGAGGAAAAAAGTTACAAAGAGCTTAGCCATCTTAGATGAAATAGTAATGGAAGGATTGATAAGACCTATCATCTACTCAAATACACTAGAAATTATACATTTATAAAGTGCAAAAATTGATTCAAAGAACTCATATATTCCTTCTTATAATTAGGCTTTGAAAAAGGGCATCCAAGATATGTGCAGCCTTGAAGCTGAGGTTGCTGATACTTTGAAATCTTTAGGTTAGTTTTGGGTGTTTCTATGCTGGTTCTTTTTTGTTGGTCTGTGCTGGCTTTTGGCTGGTGGCTGTGGTCTTCTCTTGGCTTTTTCTGTTGGGCAACCTTCTTGTTTTTTCGGGTCTTTAATGTTGTTTCTTTATTATACTTGTAAACTTTGTGGTTTTGGGTCCCTATAAAACCCATTTTTTTCCTTTATCAAAAACAAATTCTTATAATCAATAAATTAAATATGACAATAAATTATACGTTATTAAACACATAATTATCGAATTTGAACATATGTAAGGCTTCTACTATCAAAACTATGACTAACATATAGTCAACTAAGTCTCTATTCAACTAATGAAAATACACTAATATGTGAATATTTCGACCCTATTCCTTAACCAACTAATAAAATGATTATAAGAATAAGGAAAATTAACTTACAACATTTAAGTTTCTTCTAAAAATAAATAATTCACAACATAATTTAAAGTAGAATATAGATAACCAAAAAAAATAGACCAGATTCAGTGCTCTACAAAAAACTCAAAACATGTACATATTATTTCCTTGAATTTTTTTTAAGACCAATGATTTGATTTTATCTGGCATTGTAGTGTAGGAAAATGTAAACCCTTGCATTTTCACACTTTTTTGGGCCCACCTTGCTTTGTTTATCCTTATTTATGTCTTAACTGGTCCTATTTTGTATCTACAAGCCTAATAAATTATATCTTTTTATGGCTAATCCCAATAAACATCAAAGGGTAAATGATAATTTAATGATTTTGGTTGTGTCCCTAATTTTTGGATCAGGACTAAGATGCCACCTAGGGCATCTTTTTCCTCCAAAGGTCTTGGGACCCTCTTTTTAAATGTGCCTTAATTGGGCCCCTTTTTGGAGTCTGTTCTCCAAGTTTTAAGCCTCAGGACTAAGATGCCACCTAGGGCATCTTAGTCCCCCTTAGGTTATTTTCAAGATTTAATTTGAAATCTTGGCGGGATTTAGCTGAGCCTTTAATTAATGAATTCATATGTCGGCTTGTTGTGGTGTAATTTCAAGATATTAAGCATGGATAAGTATAAATACAAGGTTCTTTCACTCATTTTCATATAAGAATTTTGTGAGAGCATTCCTAACAACATAATTGAGTTCACAAGAGCATTCAAGAGAAATTCATCAAGAATTTTGAGCCATCATCAAGATTCAAGCATCATATCAAGGATATTCTTGCATCATGTGTGTTTTTGAGATAACATTTGTGATGTAGGGTTTTGGTTCAAGCAAGCAATTCAAGTCAAGATCACTCAAGCATTACATTCAATTCAAGGTCTAAATTCAAGCTAGCCACTTCACACATGTTTGTAGATTTCATAACAAGGGTGTGGTGAGTCCCAACATAGCACTTTGTTCATTCATCATTTCTCTCCTTTATTTCATTTCATTCCAAGGTTTAATTACCAACAAGGGGTTTGGCCAAGGAAAACCCCCATTTAATAATGATCAACAAGTTTTTCCTCTCTTGCATGTTTTTGTTTACAAATTTAGGTTGAAGATCATTTGGAGTGCAAAGTTGCATTGCAAAGTTGTCATCTTCATGGAAACTCACCTACAGGCCAGATCTGGAAGTTTCAGAACCTGAGATCTAAAAAGAAGGAAGTGCGGACATTGAGCCTTAGGATCACATTTAGAGATTTCATAAATTCAAGATGGTACTAAGACAACAACAAGGGCGTCTTAGTCTTCCCAAGGATATTTTGCAAAAATTCTTTTAGATTCTATTATGACATTCAAATATTATGCATTTCCCCTGAAAAACAACAGCGGGACTAAGACAATAGTAAGGGCGTCTTAGTCCTCCCTGGCATATTTTGACATCATTTTTGCATTTCTAGAACCCTCATTACATTTCCAGAATTCCCAAGTACATACATCCTAACTTTTTGTTGCTTAATTTCATCATTTGCACTCATTATTTGGCTTGCATTATTAGGTAACTTTGTGAGTTAAATATTAATTATCTTTTCCAAGCTTTTGCTTGGTGGTGAACCCCTTAATGCTTAAAGAACCCCCTGATAGATCTTTCTTGTTGATAATTGACTCACCTTTGTGTTGATAGTCAATCCAATTTGGGGTCCTAGGTCTTGAATGACAATTGGAGAATAGTGGTGTTCTATGACCTAGGTCATAAAGCATTGACATTCCCCTATTGTTCATTTTGGCGAACCTAACATTTTAGAACATTCATTTTTCTGAATTAGTGTTCATTAAGGTCCTAGATCTAGGTTGCATTCATTCTTGCATTGAGCATTGCATTAGTGAAAGTACATCTAGGGTTTATCATATTTGTATTAGTGAAAGTGCATATAGGTTGTATTTTTTCTTTCTTGCATCATTTTATCTCATTGAAAAACCAAAAAGTGCATCATTAACCATCCTAATTGCATTTAGAAACATTGTTATTGCATTCAAAATTTTAAAAATTGCATTCAACTTTGCATCCAATTGCTTGTCATTAGTTACTTTTTCTTGCATTCATTTGCACACTCTTCTTTTTCTCAACACCAGGTCCTTGAATAGGCAACTTGGGAACACTGTAGACAATTCATATTTTGCTATTTTTCTAAAAAAAACATTTACTATGACTAAAACTCCCTTACTGGTGTCTTTGTCCCTTTGTGGGTTTTTGGCTCAGAACCCTGTCTGTGTTGTCTGCTTCTTGTTCCAATTTCTGGAACCTCATAATTCTATCACTAGGACCAAGACATCCTTACTGGCATCTTAGTCCCTATTGACTTTGACTTTCCAATTTTCAGGGTTTCAAATTGCTTTTTTGTGCTTTTGTTTGATGCTTTCAATTCTCTATTACAGTTTGTAGAATTGTTGTTATTTCAATTTCTTTCATGTGAAGTTGTAGAAACTAAAAATTTTCCTAAATGATATCATATACTTGAATCAGGTTTACTAAGATCATTTTCTCTCAAAATCCATCCTCTTTTCGCTTAATTAATTCAATTAGCCTAGCTAATTAATTAATTGCATGATTTTCATATATTAACCTAATTAATTCAAATTGGGTTAATTCCCCACCTTTTCACACTAACATTTCATCTCATTAAATTAAATAAATCAAAGTATTTATTTATTTTTTTTTTGAAAAAGGTGCAATGCACCCATATTATTAGGGGTAAACGTTTTTTGACTAGAGCTATGAATCAAGTACAAGAAACCACAAGAAACTACCAAACTCGCGAGCACAATGGCCCAGCGAAGGCACACAGCCTGCGAGCACTTTTGCCCAACGAGGGTTTGAACCCTGGTAGCCGTCACTACAACCAAGCGACTTGACCACCGAACCACACCCTTATTGGAAAAGTATTTAATTAATTCCCTAAAGTCTTCTTATTCAATTAAATAACCCTAAGTTATTTAATTAGATGTCATTCCACCTTTCCCCCATTCATTAAATCATTTAATTTAATGAATATCCCTTTAATTCTTCTAATCCCCTAATTGTGTAAATTAAACCATGTTTAATTAACAATTAAACTAATCTTCCTCCAAAAGGGAAATATTCCCAAGGAATATCCCTTATCTCTTTTAAATTTTTATTTTTTTTAAATTTGCAAAATATCTTTATCCTCACCCATGAGAATATTCCAAAGAATATTCTCTCTCCAATCATCTCACTTGGCTTCTTGAGCAAGCTAAACCTTTAACCTCTTGGGCAAGTCACCTTGTTACCTGTGTGCAGGTCAAAAGTGTGTTTGTTTGGAACAAATGTGAGCCCTTGATTAGATCTCATCTTGTATTCTCATTTGTTGATAAGAATCCATGATCCATGTCTCCTATTTCCTCCATCCTGGACTGTTGATTAGCTTTTCAATCTCAACCCTCCATTTCTCATTTTCCCTCCTATAAATAGAACACTATTTGGAGATAAATGGATCAATCTTTCGATTGCAAACTCATGCTGTTGAAATCACTTGCATTCAAACTCTCAATTTACTCACTTTTTTTGTATTAAGTATAATATAAGCAAAAAATACAAATGAAAAAGATTGAGTATTCATCCAAGTATCAAATTAAGAGTATCCCCCCTTACAACATATTCTTTGTTGCCCCCCTTTTACATAGGATAAAAGAAAAACCCAATAGCAGTTGTAACATCGCTAGACTACACCCATTACATATTAACAACAATAGCCTCAACTAGATGAGGTCAAAAGAGTGGAACCCAAAAAATAACCTTTATCAAAGTGTCATTAGTTACATCAAAGTATCATTAATAGAATATACAAATATAAATCGTTGTGCTATTATAAACATCTAATGCAAATAAAAAGGGATATACACAAGGAAAATCTTTGTCCTTTGGGTTCTCTAATTTGCCTCATTACCACCACTCAAGGCTACCAATGTCTCTGCAAAAGATAGTTCCTCATTTGAAGGTTGTCCTGTTTGTCCCACCTTGTCAATTTTCTTGTTTTGTCCCTTTGCTAGGTCTTGCCAAAATGCATGAAGAGATCTCATGAATACATCTAAACCTCAATGCCCCTCTGGCCACATATGTCCATACCTCACCTCCATGATATCTACTATGATCTACCTATTCTCTAAGTAATTCCAAAACTTTTCTTTTGAGAGTGCCACCATAATGTGGATTTGCATGGCAACATTATAAAACATGAGTATTCTATAAGACTCAGTAAGCATCCTCTTCCTTCCTTGAAACCTATCTGCATTCCTTGCTTCCTAGATGGACCACAGAATGTTAGATGAAAAGTAGAGTCAGAATAAGGCAACAGTTTTCCCCATTTTATGTTGTCACGGTTAAACAAATTTTTCTCAGGAAGAGGTTGTTCATTATTCCCCCAGATATCTTGCTTGTTACAAAATATTTTCCATATCTCTTTAGCAAAATTTCATTCAAATAAAATGCGGTTAATTGTCTTTGGTATTCTACATATATTACACACATCAATGTCATCAATTTTTCTTTTGAATGAAAGTTTCTATATTATTTTTGTTGCTTCTAGATTCGATTGTGTTCCAATTTTTTCATCAAAACTAATTTCATATGGATTGTGGAAATCTAATTGCTTTGAGTTTCTATATTATTAGAAGCCACTTGAAGCATGCTTTTTTTGCCTCAAGTTGTTTAGACCAATTAGTTTGAAAAACCTTATGCCATTTGTTCTTATTCCACTACAACTTCCAAATTTGGTTCAAGTATTTTGTCGGGTTAGTGTGGTTTGTTAACATAGTGTAAATTTCTTTAACTTTTGATTTCATTATGTTATTACCATTTTTCCATTGAAAATCTTTAAATTGAGCAGTATCATTCTTAATTTCAACAGGAAATTTTATTTGATTACAATCCTCCCTAAGGATTGTGTAGGTCCTCCAATTGGTAAGGGGAAATTGAATTCAGAGTTCAGATCATTCCAATCTTTCAACTTTCCATCTTTCAAAATGTCATTGAAACATCGAATTCCTTTATGAGCCCACCCTTTTGTAGAGCAACCTTGAATTAGAGCCAATGGTTTCCCTTTGTGTTTTAGGTTCCACCAAATAGATTTGTTAGCCTGTATGGTCCCACAATCCCCTTTGTTAAAGTGGTGGTTGGCAAGGTGCCTTTTCATCACTTCCCAAGCTTTCCAAATGGTTCTAAAAACATTAGATCCTATAGGTAACATAGTCTCCTCACTACTAAGGATATCATTGAGTGGAAGAGATCTCCATGATTTTGCATGTTTGGGAACAACTTTGAGCATGTTTTTCCCGATCAAAACTTTCCAAGGTTCTCCCCCTTCCAATGCCCCTATCACCCACTTCACAACCAAAGCAATGCCTTGTAGCCTTAAATATTTTAAGCCCAAGCCTCCTTTGATTTTTTCAATAGTTCACCATTCCCATTTCACTGAGTGCCTCTTTCTTTTTCCTTTCCCATTTGACCATATGAAGGATCTTATTCTTTTTTGAATTTCATTGATCTGGTAGGATTTGAAGAACCAAACAAAAGAAAAATAAATATTTTAAGAAGAGAGTATCCTCTAGAAAACTTGGATTCGACCAGCCAAGGAGAGAAATTGCGTATTCCACTTGGCAATTTTCTTTTCAATTTTGTCTGTAATCCACTACCACATCGCCTTTATATTTGGTTCCATAGCAAAGGGGATACCAAGGTATCTTACTAATTTCCAAGGGCCACCCCATTGGATCCCAAACTTGCTAACCCAGTTAGGAGGCTTGTCTTTCCATCACAAAAGGAAATATTTTGAGGGGGAAATGTTAGCTCTGGAGGCTAGGCAGAAGATATCTAATTTCCCCATTAGATTTGCAAGGTTGTCCTCCTTCATGGTTAACAAAATAGAGGTGTCATCAACAAACTGAATATTAAGGAGTTCATTCTCATCTGGAAAAATAATTCCTCTTACCCTTGGGACTAATGAAGCCTCCCTCAAAACATGGTGCAAAGCATCTAAAGCTATAACAAACAGTTCCAGAGCAAGCATAAAACCTTTCCTTATGGATCTCTCTAGAGATATTTCTTGAGTAAGATCACCATTGACCTCAACCTGAGCAGTTGCATCCTGGAAGAGGGTTTTGACCATATGACAAAAGGATTTAGGGAAGCCAAAATCCTTCAACACAAGGAGCATAAAACCCCACTCAATTCTATCATAATTCTTCTCAAAATCCAATAGCAACATTATTGCATGTTGGTTTGTTAGTTTTTCCAAGTTCATTGCCTCCCAACTGGTAATTAGGTTTTCAAGAATATACCTTCCCTTTATAAAACCCATCTATATTTGGATTTTATGATGGAGGAGAGGATGAGAGCCACCCTATTTGGTAGAATCTTGGCCAAAGTCTTATAAGAGAAATTGAGCAAAGTGATGGGTCTCCAGTTTTTAACTAGAGATATATCACCCTCCTTTGGGATTAGTTTGATTATCCCTTTATTGATCTTATTTCTAAGTGTACCTTTTTCAAAGTTTCCCTTGTAAACAAGGAGTAGATCTTCACACAACCAATCCAAAAATGTCTTATAAAATTATGCAGGGAGTCCATCTGCCCCTAGAGACTTGTCATCTTTGAGTGAGAGAATGGCCTTTCTAATCTCCTCCTATGATATCTCTTTCCTCAGATCCCCTACCATTTCGAAACTAACCTTCTTTGGGATAATTCTCTGAATATGCTCTCTTTCCTTAGTATTAGTCTCCAACTCCCCATCTGAGGAGAAGAGACTTTTATAGAACTAGAAAAAAATCTCCCTTATCTCTTATTGATTGACCACAGTGGTGCCATTCACAATGATTTGGTCAATCTATTCCCTAGCTCTCCTTAAAATATCTAAAGAAAAATTTTGTTCCTTTATCACCATTCTCTAGCTAGTTCATTTTAGCTCACTCTTAGACCCTGAACCTTATGGTTCTGAAGCTTCCTTAGAGATTTTTTGACCATAACCAACTTGTTTGTGAGAGCTTCATCCAAAGCATTTGATTGCAGATCAGTCTCTACTTGGATAAGCTTACCTTGGAGGAGAGCCTCCCTCCTTTGGTTATCTTTGGCTCTCTTTTTCCCAATTTTTTGGAACAAAAATTTCAAGCCCTCTATGTTTAGTGACCATCTATTAATGGGGGAAATATTCTTGTGCATCCACTTGTTGATAAGCCTAATACATAGTATGGCAATTTTTTACAATCATTGTCCTTCAAGAGGTTGGTATTGAGGAAAAAGCCATTATTGTTTCTTGTAGGTTTTGGAACTCCTTCTTTTAAGCAGAACTTAGCCTTGATAGGGTGATGATCCAATAGGGAATATGGAAATACTTTAACCTTACATCCCTCTTTCACTGGGGAGGCTGAGAAGAAAGCTTTTCTTACATAGAATCTGTCAAGTCTACAATATATTCTCCTACCCCCTTTTTGGGAGTTACACCATGTGAACCAAATGGCTTGAGTATCTTTCTTTTTCCCTTCAATAGGATCTTCAATCCTCAATTTGGATTTCATTCTTTGCCAATAGAATCTCTCATTACCTTTCCAATCAAAGCTTGCTCCACCCCATTTATCCTCCTCCCTATCTAGAAAATTGAAGTCTCCTCCAATGATCCAAGGAACATCTTATAAGATATAAAACCAATTCCACAAGAGAATCATTTCCTTATATTCATTGGGGGAATATACCGAGCAGACCCCAAAGTAGCTTGTTTTTTTCTCAATAATCACCCAGACTACCTGATTGCAAGGGGAAGTCCCAGAGTTATCCACATGTTGAGCCCAATTATTTTCCATCAAAATTACAACACCCCCTTTTCCCTTTTCATGCTTGGTAGCAAACTAAATGGCTTCTTTCCATATAACCTTTAGGCAAGTTTCAAGGGTGAAACCAGTGGCTTTTACCTCTTGTAGCAGGACAAGGTCTTTTTCCTTTTTTTGTGCTACAAACCTTCTTACTACATGTTTCCTATCAGGGGTTTCAAGCACCCTTACATTCCAATAAATTCAATTGAACTCCATTAGGATTGTTCATTGGGTGGGGGCCCCTTATCATTCCTAAAATTATCAAAGCATTTAGGAAGCCTATTTTCTACTTCCACCCTTTTAGCATTAGGAGGCAGGATCCCACTGAGTTTCTTTCTTTTATCTTTCTGAGGCCTTTCATCTTTCTAGGATTTTCCAACCTCCAGTCCTTCCATCTTCCTATATCTCTAATTTTTTTTAACTGTGACTTCCATGGGGGTCACTTCTCCATCAGTGGTATCCTTAGTAGAGAGCAGTCATAGATCATTTGTAGAATTCATGCCTAACTCTGATGAAAACCCATCGGAAATCACCACTCCACCAAGGGTGTTGGAAGAGTTCACTGACATGTTCGGAACCATGATTTCATGCACTTTTTCATTCCCAATTAAAAATGATATAGTGTTGAAGGTGAAAGGATTCTCTGTTCTATCTTCCAAGCCCTCAAGGTGGATATCCTCAAGATCAACATCAGTTTCTTCAGTAGGTAATCCCTCCCAAACTGCATCCTGATTTTGAGGACCTCCCCCAGTGCCCAAGATTTCAATTTCCCCTCTATGGATTTGTATTACCTTCTCCCTGCCTCCTTCTAGGGGGTAGCCTTCAGGTTTGGAATCCAATTCATTGTCCTCTTTAAAATATTTAGAGTTAAAGGTGTACATCTCTTTGCCTGGTTTAGGGTTAATTTCTTTAGGTTCTTTAGATTGTCTTATTTTTTGCAAGGCCAGCTGCTGGGCATTTAATTTGATAATGTTTTTCAACTTATCTGATCTTAATAGAGAGTCAGACCCAAAACCCTCATTTCCTTTTTGGTGATCTTTATTCTCTTCATTTCCTTCCCTTGTATTGTTATCTATTTCATGAAGTTGATAGGTTAGGCTATCCTCCACATTTGTTGTTGCTTTATTGATTTTAATTGTTTCTGCATTTTCCATTTGTGAGGAGTTATTTCCTATTTTCTTATTGAATTTAGGGTTTGATGGAGAAAACCTCTCATCAAGTTACTGCGTAGTGGGGCTACAATGCATAGTTCCCTCCATATTACTCACATTTCCATGTGCCCACCCATCCATTGTAGAGGGCTACATCTTATTTTTAGTGCCTCCACCAAAGGTGGCTTTGGAATTAGTTTCATTACTTATTAATGGACAATTCCTTCCGATGTGGCCTTCGTGCCGACACAAATAGTAGGCATTCAGTCCTCCTAGGGTTTCAATTTCACAACAGACATTTCTAGATTTCAACTTGATGTCTATAACCCCTGGAAATTTCATAATCGAAGACAAGGATACCAACACCCATGCATCAGAGTGCGAAAGAATGGTTTTGGTGTCATCAATTTTTAAGACATTCCCATTTGGTTCCAATAGAAGTGGAACAAATTTCCATAGTTGGGGAGGAACATGTTTACCAATTAACCACCTAGGGCTAGAGAGGGCCAGAACCTCCTCCTCCAATGCATCTGGACTCCATGCCAAGGCCCAAAAAACAACCATCTTGACATTCCAAAATTGCTTCTTAATTGCCTCGATTTGAGAATTATGGTTATTAAAAAAGATGACATACAAACCCTTTTGCACCATGCGACAATAGTTAAATTGCAGCCCTAATTTCTTTTCCCAAATATTATGAAACCATTCTTCCATATACTTCCTTGCTGGAACCCTGTTAGGGTTGATGACAACAAAAAATATGGTAGTTTTCAACAACCTAGAATCCTCTTCTATGATTGCCTCATCTAGGGTATTATTAGGAATAATTTACTCACTTTTACCTAATTTTAGTTCATTTTAGTTGCATAATAGCTTAAAACATCCATTAATGGAATCCATCTTAATTTTTTTATAAATTAGAGTTTCCTTCTTTTAGCTTAGAATTAGCTTAGATTAGCTTAGCAATTGCATATTTGGATCAATTTTAGCATAAAATCATGTTAATTTAGCTTGCATCATGTTAAATTTAGCATAAATTAATCACAATGGTTTCATCAATTCTCTTCAATAGAATCGATTGAAATAGGCTCACAAATCATGGGATCGGAAAAGGGTCGTTGTTCCACATCAAAATGACACCAATTCCAAAACAGGATAAGTTTTAAATGGGTTAGAGTAGGAATTTAACTGTTCGTTGTTTGTAACTTTCAGTTTCAATAAATGCATAGTTTAAATTTCAATTTGAATGATCTTTTTTGTGATTGAGGTTTAGTGGATAAATTGTGCTTTGATTCATCATGGATCAAGTGTAATTGACCCACACTGACAATCCTTGTCTCACATTCTAGCACTAAAAGGAGGGAAAATCATCAATTTAATCAATTTTTAGCTCAAACTCCGTTCATTTTCTTTTTTGTAGATATAGTGATGCCCAAATCAAATACAAACAATGCACTTTAAAGAGTGTCGTCATATAGTGATGCTATCTTAGTTTGAAACAACGATGTTGATTAAATGCAATGGCACTGATTTAAATCTGGTGACACTAATTTAATCAACATCAAACTAAGATAGCATCACTATATCACTAATTACAACCCAACTTTTTATGTTTTCTACTTTCTACTGTAGGAGGTCTCACTATATTTCAATTGGGTTTAAAGTGAATGCTCAAATGGGACTAAAATTGAACCTTCATCTCATCATTGTCTTTTGGGTTTAAAATTGAACAAAGCAACTTCATATTTCATTTGGTGCATAAAATGAAGTCATCTTAGCTTAGGGCTTAAAATTTACAACTACTTGTCATGTTTTGTGGTTTACAACATTGTCATTGAATGTGTATGCAATTATCTCACACCATTTGGCGACCTTGAGAAATAGAAACATTCCTTAAAACTTTGTATAATCATCTACATCTTTCAATTTGGATTAAAATTGAACCCCTTTGTGAGTGTGAGAAAAAGGCATAGTGTGTGTTCTCTCTTTGTTCATACGAATGAAGATGATCAAAATATGGATGTACTTCCTTGCTATTGATTATCCTGAGAGGGTTTGTCACTTTGAAAGGAGGGAATGACCCAAGTGGTAATGAGCTAAAGCTAAGCTCTTCCAAACCGCTATATAAATGTGTGTTTATAATGAAAATTGTGATCAATGGGACGCGGTACATGATATCTCTCCTCCAGTATCTTTATGATGTGTAAATCCCTTGTTCTAAAGGTTGGGAGACCTCTTGATGAAGTTTATCATTGTAGCCCCTAAACTTGAAGCCCTTACTACAAACCCTTATTTAGAATCCAAAATCCTTAATACTTGTTGGTGCAAGAATGGTCACTCTGAAGCCACCCCACATTTGTACTATTCAATTGTAGAAACAGAAAAATCCTTTTGATCTCTGAATTTTAAGGATTTTGAGATTTGGTGGTCCCAAGAAGTGTGTGCCATGGAGGGGAGCCAGTGTCACCAAATCTATAACTATTCACATTGTTTAGTGTTTGGAGAAATCTGAGTGGGGACTCAACAAGTATAGCCATTTCAAACCTAGGGTTGTAAATGATTGTGAGTCAGTTTAATACTTTGATTGGTTCCAAAACAATCCAAAAATAAACATTCACTATATTTCTCAAAATTTCAAACACTTTGTCCTAAATATGGATACCTTTTGAAAATAGCCTTAATATTACTATTTGTCCTAAGGATTCTATCCTTAGAGATTTCTAAATATTTTGACTTATATCAAAATCCATATTTTCCAAAGATAACATAGGAAATTATGGCTTCAACCTCATGATTCTCATAAAATGGAAATTGTGAAAGTTATGATGTTTTAGACATAAACATTTAGTTTGAAAACCTAATCAAGACAAGTGATTGTGGTAAAATAAACTCATTAAGGAAGATAAATTGAAAAATGAACCCCACATGACTATTTGGAGACCAATTGATCCTGTTGAGCAACCTAATATTCTAATTGCTATAATTCAACCAAACTTTGAACTCATTAATGGAGAACAAACCAATCTCATTAGCAGTTTGAGAAGCTTCACTTTTGAAACCAAAGAAACAAATACTAGTGGAGAAACGCAACAACCATTTTAGATGAAGAAGAGGAACAAGCTAATATTGAGGTTGAAAGGCCCACATTACCACCACTCGCATGACAATAAATATCTATCTTTCTTCCATAAACTTAAACTATTTCTAAATTATTTCACATAAAGTCAGGATCCCTAAAGTAAGGTTTATAGGTCATCATTTTAGACTTAGAAATCTTATTCCAAAAGCTCTCAAGAAACACCTTTGGGAACTTCACAAAACTAGAACTAGGTTGGTATACAACTTTTACAAATGTGCTTCAAGACACAATCGAAACTTGTATTCCAACTATATTACTATCAGAATCCTAAACTTTTCCAATGTTTCCAATTTCTCACATAATCATGACCTTGAACTCCCCTAAATGATCTATCACAAAATCAAAATCTGGAAGGGAAGATCTACAAATTTTCATTACAAATGTAGGTATCGTAATTCCAAATTCAATAAGAAGTGGGCCATAATACTTTATCGTAATTACAACCTCTTGTTGAGAAACCATTATGCACAAGCTAGGAGAAACCAAATAGGTTCACACATCCCCATCTATCCTCTCATCTAAGTCAATATTAGTCTTTAGGATTTGAAAAATTCAGATGTCTAGCATCATTCTCACTACTTTGGTCTTATCTAAACAAAGGTTCACATTAAGTCAACATTGGGTCAAACATCTCATCCACCCCTTCATCAAAATTTCATCCTCCACTTCACCTATTTTTGCAAAAAAATTGAATACACCAACACTTTGTGACTTGAACATCTATCAAACCAACCTCCTAATTGTTGGCAGAAAAAGGACAAACAACTAAGAGTGGGGGGGTGAATCAGTTGTCACAGAAATTTAAACTTTTTCTAACTTAACTTATCCTTAATCTCAAATCTGATGAATGAACAATTAAACATAAGAAATTAACACATCAGAGAGACAAAGAACACCAAGATTTTTTACGTGGAAACCCTGTTAGGGGAAAAACCACGGTGGATGTTAGTCCACAAGATTATA
Organism: Sequoia sempervirens; assembly: GCA_007258455.2. NCBI lineage: Eukaryota > Viridiplantae > Streptophyta > Pinopsida > Cupressales > Cupressaceae > Sequoia > Sequoia sempervirens. The sequence continues at coordinate 891,976,175 of VDFB02271358.1, forward strand.
CCCTACTAAAAGTATAATGAAAAATAATAAGGGGAATGCAAATGCATTCAGGCACACCACCTAGAGCTCACTACTCAATTACAAAGGGGCTCACTGCCCAACAAAGTTGGATTAAAAATCTAGAGGGTATGAACTGAGAAAATAGCTTATGCTCAAGCCTGATTATAGTTCCAATTAAGCTCAACACTTCTTCATACTCTGCTCAGTAATGATATTCACACATACACACATAGGAGCACATGAAGCATACTTTCCACCGATCACACAATCGCTCTTATATATCCGCTACAAGAGACTTCATCACAACATGGTCAACCAAGAAAAATAAATTATATTTGCAATGTCGGCCCAGATTAATAGCTAAATTTTAATGTGAACCCACCAAGTTCGGCCACAACATAGTGGAGACCCAAATTAATATCTCCAACACAAAAATACTTTAATTGATTCTTCCTCAAAGATCCACAACACACTACGACCATCATGTCGACCAAGAATAAGAAAAACTGAACATGCGCAAAAATATCTTCAACCACGAGCACACAAATAAATGTGGACATACTAAAAAGATAGAGAATGAACTAGAGGTATATGAGAACACCAAGAAACAATAGAGAAGCATCTGCAACAACTTAGATAACCAGAATCATAAAAACTTCGTTCAGGAGCACTGACAGAGACAACAAAAATAATGTCAGACCACAACACACTCAAAACTTCACGTGGACCTCTGAAGCTTGTAGTAGATGATCTAGACATACTCAACAAGAAACCATTTGATCCACATCAGCTAATCTTTAATGTATAGAACAAAATGCCTTCATGACCTGCATAGTTCCATTGGGAACCTGAAACACTTTCTTTTACAATTTTCTCAATATCTTTGACATATACAACAACTGATACACCAAATGCTAATAGTGTTGGCATCAATGACAACCACATATCAACAACACATCTACAACATCCAACAATCTCCCCCTTTGGCATTGATTACAACACATGATGTGAAAAATACCATCAACCCAACACATTGACTTCTTCTGCACTTCATTTCTGAAAATATTTGTCATGTTGCTCTTCTCCCCCTAAGATATTTTTCACATTATTCATCTCCCCCTTTTACATCAATGGAAAAGGTAACCATGACCTTTACATATGCTCTCAACCACATATTTTCACATCTGACTACTCCCCCTAAGTAGCAGCCATGAAAACATCAATCCAGATTATAATATACCAATAAGGCTCACAGATTGATGCAAGTAAATGCATCATTTAGTTCTTATCAGGAGGGGTAATTACCCCTAGAATTCTTCTGAGATACTCAAAAGTATCCTTTAGCAATGGCTTAGTAAATATATCTGCAATCTATTCTTTGGTAGGCACATACTCCAGTTTGACTTAATTTTCATTTACTTTTTCCCTCAGAAAGTGAAACTTGATTGATCTTTGTTTTTTCTTAGAGTGCAACACTGGATTCCTTGATATATTTATTGTGCTTCAGCTGTCACAGTATATGGCAATAGGCTCTTCATATATTACTCTCATATCTCTCAACATATGTTTCATCCATATCACTTGAGTACAATTATTGGCAGCAACAATATATTATGCTTCAGCAGTGGATAGAGAAATTGAGTTTTGCTTTTTACTTAACCAGGATACCAGCTTCTTCCCTAGGAAGAAAGCACCACCACTATTACTTTTTCTATCATCCACATCACCAGCCCAGTCAAGATTAGTGTATGCACACAAAGTGAGATCATCATCCTTTGGATACCAAAGTCCAAAGTCAACTATTCCTTTCAAATATCTAAAGATTCTTTTAACAATAGTCACATGTGATTCTTTTGGATTAACTTGAAATCTAGCAACCATGCATACAACATTCATAATGTTTGGTGTAGTCTAAGTCAGATAGAGCAATCCACCAATCATTAACATGTACCTGGTTTGATTTTCCTTAGGAGAATCATCATTTTTTGTTAACTTACATCCAGTCGCCATAGGGGTCAACAGGTTTGGAGTCTTCCATTCCAAAATTCTTCAATAGTTCTCTCACATATTTGGACTGAGATATGAAAATCCCTTGGTCCAACTGTGTAATTTTCAATCCCAAAAAGAACTTCATTTCACCAATCATGCTCATCTCAAATTCACTCTTCATCTCATCAAAAAATTTCATGCATAGATTATCATCTCCTCCAAAAATGATGTCATCAACAAAGACTTCTATGATTAACTCCTTATCATGATCTAATTTGAAGTATAAGTTACTATCAGTAGTACCTTTAGTGAATCCAAGCTTCAGTAGACATTTTTCCAATCCAGCGTACCAGTCTCTGGGGGCTTGTTTGAGTCCATACAGAGCTTTCTTCAATCTGCAAACCATATCTTCCTTATCTGTTAGCTGAAATCCATCTGACTATTCAATGTATACTTCTTCTTCTAGTTCCCCATTCAGAAATGCAAGCTTTGCATCCATTTGATAGACTTTATAGTTCTTATAAGCAGCATCAGCAAGAAATAATCTTACTGCTTCAATTCTAGCAACATGGTATTTTTTTCTTCGAAATCAATACCTTCCATTTGAGAGTACCCTTTACATACCAGACTTGCCTTATTCCGGACCACTTCACCTTCCTCATTCAACTTGTTTCAGAATACCCACTTAGTATCAATCACATTCTTGTCTTTGGGCCTGGGAACTAGTGTCCATGTCTCATTCTTTTCAATTTTTGCTAGCTCTTCCTTCATAGCTTCCAACCAGTGTTCATCTTGACAGGCTTCAATTACATTCTTAGGTTCGATCTTGGAAATCAAGACAATATTCTTCTGCAATTTTTCTTCTAGTTTGCACTCCTTTGCTTTTATCTCCTATGATTTGACTTTCAGAATGATTTAGCTTTACATACCTTGGAGTCTTGGGACTTTCTCAACTTCTGTGTCTTCTGAACTTTCTTCTACACTTGCACTTGTTTGTGCTTCTTGACTGACTTGATTTTTTGCAATAACTTTTGGTTGCTTCACCGGAACATATGGAATAATCTGAAGTAGATTCGGTGTTTGAGTGTTCTTCCCTTGATTTGTTTTGTCTTCATCTAAATCATAGCTGCATCGTTTGGATGATTTGATAGATTCCTCATCAAATCTGACATTTGCACTCTCAACAATCTTTCTCAGTCTTTTGTTATAGCATCGGTATGCCTTGCTCTTTGTGGAGTAACCTAGGAAGATCCCTTCATCACTTCTGGCATCAAATTTTCCTATATCATCATCTCTCCAGATATAACATTTGCTTCCAAAGATCTTGAAGTACTTAATAGTAGGCTTGTGACCAAACCATAGTTCATAAGGGGTCTTACCAGAATTACCATTCACATTCACCCGATTCAAGGTATACACAACAGTGCTTACCACTTCACTCCAATACATATGCGACACATTTCCTTCCATCATCATTGTTCTAGCAGCATCCAAAATTGTTCTATTCTTTCTTTCTGCAACTCCATTTTTTTGAGGGGTTCGGGGAGCAAATAATTGTCTTTTAATTCCATGCTCTTCACAATAAGAGTTGAACTCCTTGGAGATGAATTCACCACCTCTGTCAGATCTCAGGCACTTAATTTTCAAACCTTTCTCATTTTCTACCATAGACTTAAAGCTTTTGAACTTATCTAATGCTTCACATTTTTCTCTCAAAAAGGAAACCCAAATCATTCTAGAGTAATCATCAATGACCAGCATAAAATAACTTTCTCCATGAATACTTCTAACTCTAGATGGACCACAAAGATCAGTATGTAATAGTTCCAACACATTATTTAAAGGAAATTGTTTTCTTTGGAAGGAGACTCTAGTTTGTTTACCCATCTGACATTCTTTGCATATTACATTAGCAGGCTTCACTAACCTAGGAAGATCTCTTACTGCTTGTGTAGAACTTATCTTGATAATGTTGTCAAAGTTTACATGACACAACCTTCTATGGAACAACCAACTTTCATCTACTTGAGCAATTAAACAACTTCCACTAGCAGTATTCAAATGAAAAATATTACCTTTAGTTTGCACAGCAATAGCAATCATGTTTCTGGAATTCCCACGAATCTTGCATTTTCCATTCTTGAGCTGTAGATCATATCCCTTGTGTACCATTTGTCCAAAACTTAACAAGTTATGCTTTAGGCCTTCAACATAGAGAACATCATCAGTTTTTTCCTTACCACCAAGGCTAATAGAACCTCTTCCATGAATCACACAAGCATTTTTATCTCCAAATCTTACAACCCCACCGTCATACTTCTCTAGACTCACAAACTTGCTTTTATCACCGGTCATATGATGCGAGCATCCACTATCAAAGACCCACTCATCTTTCTCCTCAACTTGGGCTGCAAGAGCTTTCTTATCTTCAGTAGATTCAGTAGGCACAAGTTTATTTTCAATGGTAGCAATGAAAGCCCAATCATCTTCTTTTGCATTGTCTTTATTAGACTCATCATCAATCACTGCTTCTTCAACAAAGTAGCATTTCTTTTGGAATCTAGGTTTTCTAGGCTTCGATCTAGGAACTCTTTTAGGACATCTTGATGCAAAATGACCTATTTTACTGCATTAAAAACATTTAATAGGAAATACATTTTCATACTTACCTTTTCCTCTTCCTTCTTGCTTTGCAATCAGTTCTTCCAGTTCTTGTACTTCTCTTTCTTTGTCTTCTAGTTGTTTTAGTTCTTCATCATATTTAGATATCTTTCTAGAGCTCTCTCCTAGTCTGTATCTTTTCCTATTACTTTTGGATACAGTAGCCTTGAAAGCAGATTTAGTTTTTGGTGTGGATTCACCAAATTCGCTTATTTCAAAAGCAGCAAGCTTGTCAATCAACGTATCTCTTATCATCTTGTTCATAGATCTAAACTCTTTAATGGCATGAACTTTCATTTTGTAGGAGGGAGGCAAGGATCTAAGTACTTTGGCCACAATTTCATCCTAATCCACATAACCATTGACTCATGTAATACCCATCACTATCTCATTTACTCTTTGCATAAAAGAAGTGATATTTTCATCTTCTCCCATCTTCAAATTCGCATATTTACCTTTCAAGCTCTGTAGCCTAGCCATCTTCACTTGTGCATCACCTTCATACAAAGTTTCAAGTTTCATCCATATCTCATCAGCTATCTGCAAACCTAATACATTAGCCATCTCCGAATCTATTAGAGAACTCACCAATGCTTCCATGGCCCTGGTATTATTTTCAAAATCTTTGATCTCATCAGCAGTGGAGGGACCATTCTTAGGGATAATATATTTATTTTTTGTAATCTTCCAGTAAACATCACCAATGCACTGTAGATGAAATTGCATCCTAAATTTCCACATGGAATAGTTAGTGCCATCAAATCTAGGACTGTCCTTCTTGAATGTTGCCATTCTGGATCATCTCAAGCTAGTAAACTTCTTTACATGAACCTGCTCTGATATCAATTGTTGGAAAAACAAGGACATAAAACTAAGAGGGGGGTTGAATCAGTTGTCACAGAAATTTAAAAAATTTCTATCTTAACTTATCCTTAATCTCAAATCTGATGAATGAACAATTAACCATGTAAGCAATTAACACATTAGAGAGACAAAGAACACCAATATTTTTTACATGGAAACCCTATTAGGGGAAAAACCACGGTGGATGTTAGTCCACAAGATTATACCATGCTAAAATTATAATGAAAAACATTAAGGGGAATGCACATGCATTCAGGAACACTACCTAGAGCTCACTGCTCAATTACAAAAGGGGCTCATTTCCCAACAAAGTTGGATTAAAAATCTAGAGGGTATGAACTGAGAAAATAGCTTCTGCTCAAGCCTGATTACAGTTCCAATTAAGCTCAACACTTCTTCACACTTCACACAATCTTCTTCACACTCTTCTTAGTAATGCTATTCACACATACACACATAGGAGCACATGAAGCATACTTTCCACCGATCACACAATCGCTCTTATATATCTGCTACAAGAGATTTCATCACAACATGGTCAGCCAAGAAAAATAAATTATATTTGCAATGTTGGCCTCAACTAACAGCTAAATTTAAATCCAAACCCACCAAGGTCAGCCACAACATAGTGGAGACCCAAATTAACATCTCCAACACAAAAATACTTTAATTGATTCTTCCATGAAGATCCACAACATGCTACCACCATCATGTCGGCCAAGAACAAGAAAAATCGAACATGCGCAAAAATATCTTCAACCATGAGCACACAAATAAATGTGGATGTACCACTAAGATAGAGAATGAACTAGAGGCATCTGATAACACCAAGAAACAACAGAGAAGCATCCACAACAACTTAGATAACCATAATCATACAAACTTCATTCAGGAGCACTGACAGAGACAACAAAAATACTGTCAAACCACAACACACTCAAAACTTCATGCGGACCTCTAAAACTTTCGGTAGATGATCTAGACATACTCAACAATAAACCATTTGATCCACATAAGCTAATATTTAACGTATAGAAAAAAATCCTTCATGACCTACATAGTTCCATTGGGAACCTGAAACACTTTATTTTACAATTTTTTCAATATCCTCGACATATATAGCAACTCATACACCAAATGCTAATAGTGTTGACATCAATGATAACCACATATCAGCAACACATCCACAACATCCAACAATCTCCAACACTAACTTGGCTATTTTGTATGTGAAATGTATCATTTTCCATGCATTTAGTGGAGTTAGTTATCATCTTTGAACTAGTTTATCTTGAAGTTCACGAGTCCACCTTAAATATTTATAAGTTCATCAACATCCGTTATCCCAACATCAAAACATTAAACTCAAGTCAAAAAAAATTTCCCAAAATTTTTGCAAAGATCACTCTCCACATCACTCACCTTTTCATCCCCCATTAACATCATTGGTACAAAAAGACTTAGAACGTCTCGTTTTCCTATATTTGAGTCAACTAGAGAGTCAAACATCACAAATCACAACACAAGTCTCCCAAAGGTTACAAAAAAATTATGGTAAAGATGAGATCGCAACACAAGAGAATCATGGAGAAAACAAAAGTTACATTTACCTCAAGTGATCTAAATCCTTTAGAATTTGATCTGAGAAGTCCGGTCACACCATCGCAACAACCTTCATCACCATCAGGTCCATATGAGATAGAAGATATGACAAACAATCCATTTGATCTCACTAGGGAAGAACTCATGGAACATCAAGCCTTTGAAAATGTAGCTCCTATCTCCCCATCATTTTTTGCACAAAATTTAGCATAGGGCTCCGCAACTCCATCATTAGGGTTACACAAAACCTACATTCTCAATATTGCAACAAGTCTTGCTCTAGACTTTGGTCATTCTCTTTCATTTGAAAAAAAAACACTTGTGGGTACACTTGAAACCAATCCTCCATCTCCCATAACCACTTGGACACCTACCTTTGGTGCTCCTCTCATTCCCAAATATTCTAAATATTCATACACACCTCTTGACCTTCATTACTCCACCATGACTTCCACATATCAAGGACATCCTTCTTCATCCATACCCATGAGTACCACAAGTATTCCTACCATCACACAAAACAGTTTAGATCAAGTATCTCAAAACAATGTGCAAGGATATATAAATACCATATCATAGAGTCAACCCTTGAAGCAAACAGAGACATCCTTATCCAATCCTCCAATTAGTTCATCCATACCATTGGTTTCACAAAAAACATCCATCTCATCCATTATCAACTCATTCCAAAGCAATCCCTTGGTAAAAAATCCTACCAACATAGGCAATACATTATCTACATCCCTAACACAAGGGAATCCTCAAGACATGGGACAAGGAAACCTTTTTAATCAATGGACTCAAGGTCCTAGTGTGTCATTTCCATAATCCAATGGCACCATCCTCATCTTTTCCCACAATCCCCTTTAATATGCCAAATCAAATAGGATCTCAAATATACATTCCTCCACCATAATCCACTATCTTACAAGGAATGTTGAGCCAAGGGAATCCCCAACATCTCATCACTAATTCATTACCCACTCAAAACATCAATATCCAAAATCCTTCACCGATGTACCAACAATCATGTGATACCTCATTGCAAGCACATGCCTTAGCCTTACAACAAGCACAACAAGCTTATCAACAAGCCCTAACAACACAATAGTAGTAGCAACAACAACAACAACAACAAGAAACCATAGCGGCACAATAAGCAACTTTATCACACCAACAGCAATAGCAACATCAAGCAGTCCTAGCACCACAACAAGTAGCCTTATCACAACAAAAATAGCAACAACATCAAGTAGCCTTAGCAGCACAAAAAGAATCCTTAGCACATCAACAACAATAACAAGAAGCAACCTTAGCACAACAACAACATCAAGCCCATCAAGTAGCCTTAGCAACACAACAACAATAGCAAGCCCAACAACAATCCCTAATGGTGCAACAACAACAAGCTCAATAGCAAGCCTTACTAGCTCAACAATATGCCCAAAAACATGAAAACATTTCCTATTATAACCCCCAATCAAACATCATCAATCCAAACACATTAGGAACATATACATCAATACCCTAGTCACCTTCACCAAATCTCACACCACCATACACCCCATATAACTCATCCATCATACCACCATATGTTCCTCCATCCAATCCACAATATTTAAGGCACTCTCATAATAAATATAGGACCTTTGCATGGGCAAGGCAAAGAAACCCCATACACAGAACTTGTGTCCATATCTATTCGATTAAAACATAGCATTGGTACTGTTCCCTCTTGGTTTTGAAATCCCAAAATTTGATAAATACAAAGGGAGTGGAAGTCCTATGGACCATATCAAATAATTTAACATCATGTGCATGGAATTGGCTTATAATGATTCATATTTTATGTGCCTCTTCCCTCAAAGTTTATCAGGTCCTACTATGGATTGGTTTTCTCATCTGCCTCCCAGTATCCAAAATTTTCAAGAAATTAATTATCAATTCATCGATCACTTCTTTAATCTTGACATAGATGTAGTTTATAGGAATTATACACTCTTAGACAAAACAAAGGAGAAACTTTTGATAATTTCTTGAAACGGTGGAGACAAAGAGCTAGTAAGATAAAGTGGCCTCTTCTCAATGAACAACAAGTGGGAATCATTGTCACCAATCTAGATTTAGATCTATCCTTCCAATTGAAAATGAAATACATCACATCTTATGACGAGCTTGTCCCTAAATCCCTTAACATCGAGAGAGGTCTAATCTCACAGGGAAATCTCAAGCTTATAAAGGCAACTGCCCATCAACTAGTTCAAATGACAAGCCTCATGTTTGGGCTAAGAACAAGAACATGAAAATTGATGGTGTGGTAGATGATAAGGTAATCCTAAATGCTCTGAGGCAAAACAACAATCAAGTTGCTAACATCCAAGCAACTATGCAACAAATGACCCCTTCTCAAAACAATCAAATCAACAACACCGAAATGCAAAGGCGAACCAATAACAAGAACAAATATCCTAAACGCAAGTATACATAGCTATCTAAACCCATTGAAACTATCATGAAAAAAGTTGGTAGAGTCAAATATAATCACACTTCCTAAATTTGAAAACTACCAAGAACCACAAGAGAAACCATCCTAGTATAACGAGAAGGACCTTTGTGATTTTCACAAAATCAAAGGACACAAAATAGTAAATTGCATGTGACTCAAAAACATTATGCAAGACCTCATGGAAAATGATACCATATCTATTGAGGTACCATTTGGGAACTAGGATCTTAAGATATTCAAGAACCCTATGCCAGATCATAACAAATCCAACAACATTGGAAAATCTAAGGATTACACGAACGTACAACATAACTAAATGTAGTTTCTTCTTATGATAGTGTCATCATTGTAGTCACCATCAAAGGGCATAGTGCAGACTGTGGAGCCACCATACAATGTGGTAAAGTCACCATCTAAGGAGTCTCATCTCAATCTAGGGCACAACCTACTCTACCAACAACAAGTACAAAAAAGTACAATCTCTTATAACAACTCAAAAAGACCCTTGCACAAATATCAATCCTAGAACTTTTGAGGCTATCACATGCACATAGGGAAATCTTGGAGAAATCTTTATCAGATTCATCTATTCCCATGGATATTGATACCAATCAATTTCAAGCTATGGTAGGTCATATCGCTAATCATCTTCTCACCTTCTCCGAGCAAGTCATGTCGTCAAAACCATCTCATAACCGTGCTTTACACCTTGAGGTTATCATTCATAAGAACAAGGTCAAAATATTCTTAGTAGATGGAGGTGTTGGATTGAACATTTTCTATCTTCAGCTAATAAAACATCTATGCTATTCAGAGGATACTATTGTGAGGACAATGAGTACCACCATCAGGGCATATGACAACTAAGAATGGGTATCACAAGGAATCATTGCACTTCCCATCCAAGTAGGCCCTCTCATTGCAGAAACTACATGCCAAGTGCTTGATCTTGTCTTCCCTATAACATCTTGCTTGGATGACCATGGATCCATGCTTTAAAAGTTGTAGCCTTGAATTATCATCAATGTGTGAAGTTTCCTTTTGAGGGAAGAGAAATCACCATCCATGGATACCCTGAGCCTTTTTACTACTGCAAAAGTCTTGAGGCCAAATTCTATAAAATACCCCAAATACCCAAGAATGAAAAAGGGCCTACAACTTCCACCTCATTTGTTGACACATCATCCCTTGCATTTACCTCACAAGCAAAAAAATCTATTGTGCAAAATATACCTAACGCCAAAGCTGTAATCAAAGATGATGGTTTTGGCAGCTACAAGCTATTGAAAGACACCTTTGTCTTAGGAGAGTTACCTATTTCTCCCTAGTCTCATGGGAAACCCACATCTAGCACCAAAGAACTAGAAACAATCAAGATGGCAGCTAATATCTTCACCAAGTGGGGGGATTTGAACCAAGAAGATATCAATGAAGAAGATATCTCTAAACTCCTCTATCTAGATGAACAACCTATCCCTATTATTCCCATGGAAAATGATAACAAAGGCTTGCAGCTCCTGCAAAATTTGGGATATAACAAGAATGAAAAGCTAGGACAGAATGACAATGGTTTACTAGAACCCATCATTCCTGAGAAATGACTAAATAATTTTGTCTTAGGTTGTACTACTAACAAGGTCACACTTATTCACAAAGGTACTTCCGCTAAATGAGTTAAGGCTTCCTCTTGGTTAACTACATCGTGCGATAGGACCTTAGATGACTTCCCTCTTGATGTTGTTGATATGTTTGAGAACAACACCCTCTTTATGATATTCATTAGATCCTTTACTCAAATCAATCAACCAACTGAAATATTTCTATTCTACCCACAACTCATTGACATGGACAAACAAGGACCAATGATTCTAGATTTATTCAAAAATGATGAAGTGATCTCAGAATTCATGGGACTTTGTGAAAACTTACCATGGGAAGATCACAAAGTTGGCTTTGACATAGAGCTAGATACCGAAGCATACTATCGGGAGATGATTGAATCCTTCAGTCACAAAATTAATGAAATAGAACTAACATGTAGATCTTTAAGTGAAAACCACACTATGACACTTTCTAATCCTAAAACGGTAAAAATAAAGGATGCATCTGACAGTGAAAACCTCTCTGAGGCACCCAAGGATGAGGGATTCAATCTCCCCCTTAGTGCAATGCATCCTCAAAATTCAGTAGTTCTAGTAGAAAAGGACGCTCTAGTCAATGTAGGTATAGAAGAAGCACCTAAGATCACCTTCTATGTTGAATCCTTGTTGGATGAAGAAAAAAAGAACCTAGCAGCATTCCTAAAAGACCAAACAACTAACTTTGCATTTTCATACATAGATATGCTAGACCTTGATCTAGAAGTGATTGTGCATCACTTATGAGTCTATCCTAAAGCTAAGCCAATTAAGCAGAAGCTAAGAAAGATGCACCCTAAGATAGAACTCTTGGTAAAACTTGAGTTACAAAAATTTATTGGCATTGGATTCATCTGACTGATAGATTATCCTGAGTGGGTTTCAAACCTGGTACCAGTCTCAAAACCCACTAGGGGCATCAGAATATGCACTGATATCAGAGAGTTAAACAAGCCATGTTTGAAGGATGATTTCCATCTTCCTAACATTGATCTCATTGTAGACTTAACAACTGGGCATGAAATGTTGTTGCTCATGGATGGTTTTTCAGGCTACAATCAAATCATAATCACCAAGGAGGATCAACACAAGACTGCGTTCACTTCTTCATGGTGAACATATTGTTGGAACGTGATGCCCTTTGGGCTAAAGAATGTAGGAGCAACCTATCAAAGAGAAATGGCCCTCATCTTCCATGACATGATGCACAGAACATAGAAGATTATGTGGATGATATTTTGGAAAAATCAAAGAAAAGAAGCAAGCACATACAAGTCTTAGGACCCATCTTTGATAGGCTGGAAGAATACAAAGTAAGGCTAAATCCAAAAAAGTGTGTCTTTGGGGTCACATCAGGGAATCTTCTTAGCTTCATTGTCTCACAAAGAGGGATAGAAATTGATCCAGCAAAGCTAAAAGCCATCCTCAACATGGAACCAACACAAACACTAAAGTAGATGAGAGGGTTACAAGGAAGACTGCAGTCCATTAGGAAGTTCATAGCACAACTATTAGATAAGATACACCCCTTTTCACATCTTCTACATAAAGGGATAACCTACAAGTGGGATGAGAAGTGTGATAAATATTTCCAATAGATCAAAGACTATCTACTAACACCTCCAATGCTTATGCCACCAATACCAAACAAAACATTGATCATGTATATCTCAACAACACTAGTAGGGCTAGTAGCTATTCTAGCACAACATGATGAAAATCGAAAGGAAAGAGTTATTTACTACATCAACAAAACCTTGGTAGGCTATGAAATTAACTATTCACCTACTAAGAAATCATGCCTAGTAGTACTTTTTGCTTCACAAAATTTCATACACTACAGGTGGTCATGTCAAATCAAGCTCATTGCAAAGATTGACCCACTCAAATACCTATTATCCAAAGCAACTGTCATAGGGAGAATGGCCAAATGGGTGATGATATTAATGGAGTTTGACATAGAGTATGTAGAGTGCAAGGTAATTAAAGGAAAAGTGATCGTAGACCAACTAGCAGAGGAACCCATCTATGCTGAGAACCCTTTGATATTTGAATTCCCTAATGAATTAGTCTTCCTTATCAATCTCACAACTCAGTGGAAGATGTACTTTAATGGATCGTTCACCCATCATGGATCAGGAGTAGGTATTCTTTTCATCACCCCTCAAGGTGATTGCATCCCAAAGTCATACTAGCTATCATTTCCCTATACTAACAACATTGATGAGTATGAAGCCCTAATCAAAGATCTAAGGATAGCGGTTCAATGGTAGATTCAAGAGATGAAATTCTATGGAGACTCATAGCTAGTTATCAACCAAGTCAATGATGACTATCAAACTAAGGATCATGATAAGCTCACTCCTTACAAAAGATGGTGGAAAATCTCAACAATCTTTTTATAGACATAACTTTTGAGTAGAATCCTCACATAAATAACAGAGCAAAAAATGCCATGGCAACAATCAGATCACTACTAGACATGCCAAACAATGTCCTCCAATGTGAATTCTTGGTAGAAAAACTTTTTGTACCAACTTTCAAAATATTTGAATAATAATTTTTGTGTGTCATTGTTGGTCCTAGATCCCCATGGTACCATAACATCTTTACCTACCTAAGTAGAGGAAGCCTCTTATTCAATATTACCTCAAACCTTAAAAGAACCTTTGTTAAAAAAGAATCTTGATTGATGATATTATGTGATACCCTTTACCATTAAAGCATTGAGGGGACATTGATATGATCTCTTAACCAAGAGGAAGCCTTAACCGCTTTAAAAGAAGTGCATGATGGCATATGTGGGTCCCATTCTAGCGATATGATGTTAGCTAAGAAACTATTGAGGATGGGGTACTATTGGCCGACCAAGGAAAAGGAAGCTCATAGTATGTGGAGAAGTGTGTCCAGTGTCAACAACATGGAGATCTGATTCATGCTCCAGCTCAAGAATTGCAACCCATGATTACACCCTAGCCTTTCTCACAGTGGGGACTTGACCTCATAGGAAAAATCACTCCAACCTCATCCAATGGCCACAAGTTTATCATAACAACCACTAAGTACTTTACTAAGTGGGTCAAAGCCATTCCCATGACTTACATAACGGGGAAAAAAATTGCCAAGTTTATCCTAAACTATCTAATCCACCGCTATGATGCTCCACAAACCCTCATCTTAGACAATGGAACACCCTTTAAGAATCAGGATGTGAAAGAGCTATGTCAAAGATTCAACATCTAACACTGATTCTCTACCCCATATTATCACCAGGGAAATGGCTAAGCTAAGGCTACAAATAAAACTATCCTAAAAATCTTGAAGAAAATAGTCAATGAAGCTGGTTGTGGCTAGTATCTATAGTTGAATCCCACTTTTCGAGCCGATCAAAATAGTATTCACACGCCTACAGGTGCAACCCCTTTCTCCTTGGTCTATGGATCATAATCCATCCTACCTATTGAGGTTGAGCTCCCATTATTGTGAGTTTCACTATAGAACCTAATCACGGATGAAGAATATAGAGTATCTCGACTAAATAAACTAGAATTCCTAGATTAGCGTCATCTTGACACCCTAAATCAGTTGCAAGTATATCAAAATTGACTAAAACAAAGCTATAACAAGAGGATTAAATGTCGGTCTTCCAAGGTAGGGGATCTTGTCCTAAAGAAAAATCATAAGAACCTTCCATATCAGGATAGTAAAGGAAATTTTGAGCCTAATTGGTTGGGTCCTTTTGTCATCATAGCAAGCTATGGATTAGGAGCATATCAACTATCAACACTTAAAGGTGAACCCTTGCAGGAACCAACCAATAGCTTGCATCTTAAAAAGTTTTTTTCCTAGTCTTGAAGGGTGTAAATCTGAAAATACAAAAAATCCAAAAATGATCAAAATCCAAAAAAAATGATAAAAAGGATTAAAAAAGTAAAGAAAAAAATCATCCTCTACTGAAAACCACTTGGGTGGCGATTTGGGAAAGTACCTTGGTGAAAACGTTGCAAACAAGCGCCTTGTGTAAATAAAGCACCTCCATCTATTCTTTGGATCTTTTTTCCTATCATTCTTTGCATCGCCATCCATCGCACCATTTATCCATAGCCTATCTATGTCCTTATCATAGCTTGATGTGGTGAAGTATCGCACTCCCTTTATTATTACTTGGCACATTCCAAATTTCAACTTGTCTTGGCTATATTGAGGTAGTCTATCACATGTCATGTTGGGTAAAATTTGTTATGGATCATATCGGGCTCTTGTATATCTTAATGTCATTGAAAATACCAAAAATATCCATAAAATCTCATCAAAAATACCAAAAAAAATTGAAAAATGTTCACTAGAAAATCCAAAAATATTTGCAAAATCCTATACAACTAAAATCCAAAAACATTCACAAAATTGTAAAGTCAAAATCCAAAACATCCAAAACACGTCAAAATCCTAAAAAGGTCGAACATCGAAAATACAAAACAAGTAGTACCCTTGTCGAACTATGTTGTCTCTGAGCTTCAACATAGGCAAGGCCATCATTGATGTGCCCTCGAGACACCCTAGTTTAGTCCTTTAGGAGTCTATCATAATAATATAACATTCCATCACCTATGCATTTCTCATCTTGTCAATAAGTCGAGTCAGTCAAACTACGTGGTCTCTTTGTGTATAACGTAGGCAAGGCTTATCTCTGATCAACCCTAGAGACCCCTAGGATAGGTCTTTAGGTTAGGTTCTTGGTCGAAACTCGGAAAATCCCAAAACATCTAGATAACTTGGAAAACCCCTAAACATCCAGATAACTTTGAAAAATCCTAAAACATCTAGATAACTCAGAAAATCCCAAAACATCCAGATAACTTGGAAAATAGTAAAAACATTCAAACTATTGAGAAAACACAAAAAATATAGAAAACATGTTCAAAAAGACCTAAAAAGCCTCAAAAATATTGAGAAAACCCTAATTAGACTCAAATAATTGAAATCCAAAATATTCACATAAACTTTCAAAAAGACAAAAAAAAGCCTCAAAACATTTCAAAATACCAAAAACATTGAAATATTCTAAAAAATAAAAAACCACCCATCCCATCTCGCTTTCACTTGCAATAAACCTCCACCCATAAAAAATCAATCGTCACCTTCAACCTTTGGCAAAAGAAATAGAAAACAAGTATAGCAAGTCATAAAGTGAGAACCTAACTGTCAAAATCTAAAGTCTAGATCATAGGTAAATACGTCAATGATGTGTATATAAATAGCTCATCTTAGCATCATCATCCTAACATCAAACAACCATCTGATCAACATTTCCTAGGATGTATCCCTCCTGTGATGGAGATCAGTATCAGGCATCATCTTAGCTAAACTTAAACCAGGCAAGAGATATAGATAACATTGACTGTTTGTCTTTGATCTTTTCTTATGATTTATATTAATGACCCATTCCAATAACCTCTCGAGGATTTCTATCAAAATTATTTAGAGAAAAAGGAATGGGGCATCGATCATGATCTTTCATTTTCTATGCTTGTGGATACTCTTGTAAAATAATCTTGACACATACTTGCTTAGTTGTGGGTAGGGAAGTTGTTTGAAGTACATTGTTGACTATGGTGTATGCTTTGGTCCAATGTATTCTAAGCTTCTAACTTACATTCTAATGAGGTTTCTGTATGTCAAGATGTGAACAAGAACTATCCTATCTATTCGTTGAGTCAAAGACCATTACACTAGATACAACGCCATCCTAGTTATCAATACCTTGATGCATCATGTCTATGCGTTATATCAAACAATAAGGAAAGATAGAAAATCCCAATCCCGAAAGGTGAGAAACTCATTGTCTTGCATTCATCCTCATCATGCATGTCTCATCACTATCTCTAATAAGTCTCAATGTATCATAGACTTTTTGGATCTTTTCAAGCAATCATCAAAATGAATGGTCATTCATTTTTGTTTCTTCTATCTTCTCTCCGCGCTAACCTGGTATCATGACAAGTCAACAAAGACATCATCAATGCATCCATCCTGCATCCACAAATCATCAACATACATGCATTTCATAATCATAGAAAAATCATAAAATAGCCATCTTGCACTATCATAGCATATCACATCATACATTTTGCATCATCATTTAAGTTGTAACGAATAATATAGATTTTTTATTCTAAGCATCTTAAAGCATTGCACAAGCATGTATTCCATATCATATCATAAAGCATAACATTTTCATTATCCATCCACACCCATATGCATACATAATCATCACATATTAAAGATGCATAGAAAATACACAAAATGCAATGCATCCATAACATCTACCTCTCATATCATATCACATAGCATATCATGAAAAGATATTGAAAAAGAATATATTATTGTATCCATCTCATTTCATCTCATGTATCATTGCATATCACATAGGGATCAAAAGAAAAGTGCATCCATACATAATCAAATATAAGCATCTCATATCATATGTATTCATATCATATATATATCACAAAAAAATTAATGTCATGGTACAAGATCTAGATTAGTGTATGTATATCATTGATAAATACAATATCCATGAGGCTATCAAAAAGGAGCCCATGAATTTATATATGTGAAAGAATGGGGCAACAAAATCAAAAAGTGTCTATACAAAATCAGGCTAGCCCTAATGGCTGCTACCCTCTCCTGCCTACCTCTTTGGCTGATCCTCGGCCCTAGGCCGTGCATCGCTACACTATGAATAATCGGGTTGTCTCAAAGGTGTTGGCACATCCCAGTGATAATGCATCCTATAATATGTCGCCTCAGTCATGACCTCTCTATATAATCTGGCAGATACTGTCTGGTCCTAGCTAGCTATCATCATAGCCTCCAATTGTTGTTTCCATATGATCTCCTGATCTCTCTCTAGGGTCATAGCGTATAACTACTATTGGGCATGGTCCCTCTCTGCTATAATGGCCACCACCTACTACCTGTCCTGATCTCACTCAACAATAATATCCAAAATCTATTGGCGGGCTTGATCCCACTCACCTGTCAAAACCTACACCTGTTGTCGGATCTGGTGGCGGTGGTAGCATTGCCTACTACTGTCCTACCTACTATTGTGCTTCTTGTTTCTATCCTAGCTACTGCTAAATTATAGGTTTTTGAGGAGGTTGTTATCTAATCGGTGGAGCCCCCAAAATCTGTCCATCATGGCCATCCTGGCCACCCTATCCTCTACCTCTACCGGTTCCCCTACCTTTGGGCCTCCATCACAGAGGGGTGCCCACTGGATTTGTCAGTCTCTGGGGCTGTGTGAACCAAGAATCATAAGTAGGCATAGTTTGTGCTACTGCCTAACCTTGGTCATAGGCCCATGGCTGAGCCACTAATTGCTTGAATCCCTCCACCACCTTTGGAGCTGAAATGGTGGGTCCCCATGTGGGAACATCTCAAGCAAGCCACACAAAAATAGCCCTGTAGGCATCATCCAACCTATCCTACTACTCTCTAAACTGCCTCGCCACTCTGTTTGGCAAGTACCACTTGATGATGGTATGCTCGTGACCTTGCATGTACCGGGTCTGTCTCACAAAGAATAATTGTTGAGCATCATCATACCATGGTGACATCTATAGCCATGGACACCACCAAAAAATTGTCATGTCATCTAAAACCCTATGCTAGTAGGGGAACCCAATGTGTCCAATGTGCCACAAAGTGATCACACCACTATACCACAAGGTCACATGATCATCTGGCTTGGCGTATGCCATTTGTACTATCGGTCAAAGCACAACGATATGCTCCCATGCCCAAAATATGAATCAGAGTCACCCCTACACCAATATCTCTCTTGTCATAATAAAAAAATTTGTGTATACCATGATATAGTGAGGCCAACATCACTGGCCCCAATGAAAAATGTGTCCTCCTGTTCCATGATAGGCCCCATCCTAGGCTAAACCTTCTGTTGTGTCTATCAGGAGCAACCAAACCTAAAATGATAGCTATAATGATCAATCGAAAGGTGGTTATGTGACCTCTATACATCTCAAGGTTGACCTATGATGTGACTAAGGAAATTTTCTCTAACTCCATCACCTCGTGACAGGCATTGTATCTGGTTTCAACATCAAAGATCACCCGCTTGCCATGTATCAGAAAATGTACAATCTTCCATACATCCTCCAAGGTCACTATCACCTCTCCAATCGGAAGGTGAAGCAACGAGGTCTCACTATTCCATCTCTCACACAATGCAGTCATCATCGCTAGATGAGTCCAAAAGACGGGCACATATGCAACATACCAAAGGTCGATCTATCCTAAGTGCTCCTGGAATAATTCAAAAAAATCACCCAGTGCCTCCAACACTGTGGGCCTGTGCTCACGTGACATCAATGGTGCAATGATCTCTTGCACTCACAAAGCGCACGACATCAAAAAATAATAAAAAATTGACTTAGTTTGGAATTTTTAGCTCAAAAATCATAATAGTGTCACTATTTACAATAGCATCACTATATTTAAATTTCAAATTGTGACACCCGAAGTCATTTGAAATTACAAATTGTAAAGTGCATCACCATATACATGAGCGTCGTGATTTAAACTTTGGAAACCCTAACCCTAGTTTTTAAATCAATAAATGCATTGCTATATAAGTAAGGGTTAGAATTTAAAATTAGAAACCCTAATTTTAAATTGTGAAGTGTCACCATATACATATGTGTTGCTATAAATCATTTTAGCGTCATCGATTTGCAAATGGGTGTTTCTATATAGCTGCATTGCCAAAGTTTAAACTTTAAAGAGCTATAAATGCATCAAAAAGTCAAATTTGAAATTGTGTTTTGAGTTACATACCAGTGGTCCTAAGCCTAGAATCCACTAATACTCTTGAATTCAATCAGAAATGTGCCTGGGGAGCTCTCGTTGCGCCATTTCTTTAGAGGGTCAAATCTCAAAATATAAAGAATATCTATGGTGTGAATGCACAAATGAATTGAAAGTGATCCTTCTTGTCTTATGTAAGCTAGAAAATTAGGGTATTTTACTCTAATTTCACCTTAAAGCTAGGGTTTATCATCATTTTCACCAATTTTACCTATCTAGACCATATTTTGCATCATTTTTTGGATTTTTGACATAATTCTTACATCCCGGAGCCTTTATGGACCCTTGGGGTACCTTTCCATCTTTATCAAGAAATCAACCCAAAATTCAAATTTTTTTCCTAATTTCTCAAGGGGGCGGGGAATCGGCTTTATCCTTCTATTGGGGTATATAAAAAATCAAAAAATATATATTTCTTTTTAATTTGAGAAATGATTCTTATCCGAGGAGCATTATTATTTGAATTGAAGTAGCAGGTACCTCTCTTCAAAGAGGTGCAAAATGTAGACTCTGAAAAATATCCTAAATGATATCATATACTTGATATAAACAAAGATTTTGGCACCAAAGGGCTTTTTTACACTTCTAGGGTTTTTCACCTAAAAGGAGAAAGATGAGCCAAAATGGGCAATGTATAGACTCAAAACTAATGCAAGGATGGATGCAATATGCTTAAATAGAATGTCCTAATGCAATAAAATTATAAAATAAGTGACTTATTAATGTAAAACCTAAGATATACAAGTTGTTTGAAAACAAAATGATGTATGCAAAAAGACCTAAGAGTGCAAGTAAACAATAATGTAAATAAACAAGACTAGAGAGGTGCACCTAGAATCTTAAGTGTGATGTAGAGAGGCTTTGGAATTCTATATATTTTTTTGTTGAAGCCAACTGCGACACTTACACCAAGCTAGGCGACATAGTCTCATTTCAAGGAGATTCTACCAGAATAGGTTTCTACCAAATGGGTAGTCAGAAATGTAAAAATCACTTTTTAGGCCTAGAAGTGGGACTAATTTTCCACAGATGGTGACTTAGTCCACCTGGGAATCTCAAGAAACTTGGGACAAGAATCTGTAGCTTTCGGTCCACACTTCCCTTCCTAACAGGTATCTGGTTCAAAAACTGCAGAAAATGGGTTGAAAGAGATCTCCAAGCTTCAATTAGGGCTTTGTTCACTTGAATAACTTTGATGGATTGTTGACCACTTTTTAATTCCTTTCTCTTTGGCAAATCTACGTACAAGACCTGCAAAACACACATGCAAAGAGCAGAAAAAGGGTTAAGGGTTAGAGAATAAGGGTTTGCCTTGGTCAAACCCCTATTTGGTAATCAAACCCTAGAAAATGAAATGAAATTAAGAGAGAATGATGAATGAACAACATAAAATGCTACAACTCACCAAACCCTTGATGTAGAAATTAGAAGATATGCAATAAGATGCTCCAATGGATGACTTGATAATGCTTAGAATGCTTGAATGCTTGAGAATGAATTAAGAGATTGATTTCTTGATTGTTGGATGAATTTAGGAGATGAAAAATGAGGAGAAAACCCTTTATTTATACTTTATTTTTCAATATTTCCTAAAAATAACACATCACAGGCTGACCTTAAGGTTAAGAGAATAAAATCCTGCCAAAAAATTAAAATCTAGGAAAAAAGAAGGAACTCATGGTTATCCAAAAATAAAATGCATACTCACTCTAGGGTGATGGAACTCATGGTTCTCCATCGAGTGAGAAGGCCCAAAAGGTGAGAAACATACACTTATGGCTGGTATGCACTCACACACAAGCAGGTGGCTATGGGGAAAATTCATGCCTTGGAATGGGATTCCCACTCAAACATATCAAAGTTATACCTCCTGATAACTTTAATAAGGCACCACAAAAGAAAATGACATTTTGAGCTTCATGAGACAAGCAAAGATTCATATTCTTAGAACTCATGAACAAATGCGATGGCACCACAAGCATGCAAGATGTGTTGTGCAAGGTGGCCATATAACAAATGCAAAATACAACATGCAAAAGATGTTCAAAAGAGTCTTGCTTGGTTCATGTGAGCTCTTTAACTTAGGGAACATTGTGTCTAATGTCTCCAAGAGAGGACCGATCAAAGAATAGAAAATTCGTAACTTGGGGGATGCAGTGCATTGCATCATGCCACCAAGAGGAATGTAATATGCTAAGATAGATCACACTCATGAAGAACATCACACCCAATGTCATCCACAAAGTGACAAACGCATCGTATGGTGTAACAAGGTCACACTAAGAACCAAGAAAAGGAAAAATGAATAATGAATAATGCCAATGTATGCCCCCACTTTAAAGGAATTGTTACACACCGTATTGTGAGAAATTACTTTAAAGTAGCAAAATGAAAAATGCAAAAAGAAGGAAAGAAGACATGAGAGCCAACTTGGAAAGCCCCTATGCCAAGTCATATGTTCCCAAGTAAGGCTACGTCATATGAAGGAAAGGAAAAAGAAAATGAAGGGGTTTCCCCCAAAATGAAAACACCAAACACATAAGGGATCTGTGGATTTGGGGTTAGTATGTTCTTTGTTGCAATTTTTTGTAAAGAGCTCGGAACAATCATCATTCTCTGAATGCATAGAACTAGAAGAATGACACAAAGAGAGTGAAAACAAAGAAAAAGAAAGATCTGTTTGGGTCAACATGGAAGAGACATATGATGTCTCAACACTTTGCATCATCCCCAAAAGGAAAAATCAAGAAAAATAAAATGAAAAGGTGAAAGAAAAAGGAAAATATTTTGGGTCAACATGAAGGAGACATGAAATGTCTCAACTCTTTGCGTCATCCCCAAAAGCACAAGCAAAATTCAAAAGAAAAAGACAAAGAAAAATTAAAAAAGGGGGCCTTTTGGGTCAACATGAAAGAGACATTTCAATCTCAATGCCTTGCGTCATCCCCAAAAGGAAAACACAAGCAAAAGACAAAAGAAAAGGAAAGGAAAAAGGAGTCTTTTGAGTCAACATGAAAGATAAATTTTGGTCTCAATGCCTTGTGTCATCCCCAAAAAGAAAACACAAGAAAAAGACAAAAGAAAACAAAAAAGCAATATATGACATATAGAAGAATGAAGGTACAAATAGAGGAAAGTTACAAAGAGAGAGCATCAAATGACACATCACGGGGGAATACATTACGCACATGCCAACACACAAAAGAAAAAGAAAAAGAAACTGAAAAAGACTAGTAAGGAAAATGCAAGTCAATCGTTGAGCAAGTCATATGCCTCCCAATCTCAATGAGTATAAGTAAAAGGTGAATAACGTAGCTAAGTGACAATAACAAATGCATTACTAGGACAAGGCTAACAATTTTTTTCCCCCACTGAGTGCGAGACAAGAATGAGCTGAGATAGGTGATGGGAGAGGTCATGTAATAGTGAGAAGAGAATATTCTTCAACTATTACATGATAAGGGGTTTGAGGGTGGTTTATGGATTAATTGGATAGCAATTATCGCCATCAAAATGATACTTGCTCAGTATTTCTCTCAATTGGTGACATTCATCACTTCGATGTCCAAGAACACGATGATATGCACAATGTGGAACATTAGCATCTTTAGGATAGATTACCAACCTATTAATTGATGATAATAATATGAGTCCTTTGTTTAAAAGGATTTTCAATTTCCTTTCACATTCAGGTGGTGGATGGAGAGGAAACTTGAGTTTTTGTAACTTGTAAGGCCTCTTGTGTTTGCTAGATTCACCCTTTTCTCAAATAGAAAGAAGAGGATGAGGATGGACAAAGTGATCCTATCATCCTTGTCATTGTTATTATGTAAGGGTTGTTCATGAGGAAGGAGGATATTCAAATTGGGAGAGGAATCAAAGATTACTGTGTCATCATCACGAAGTCTCCAATATTCTAAAGGAGGCTTTCTGTCATGATGAGGATCTTGATATCCTAACACTGTTGTGTTTTCATTTTTTGTATTTTGTTCTAAAAGTTGATGAATATCATGTTCAGTTGTTGTGTCACATCCTTGTTTGCTTAAGATGGTAAAACCTTTTCCATAGGTTTCTTCAAGGTTGATTGGGGTATTTGTAACTTTGTTATCATAGAATGGTTGAGGGGTTGCTTGTTTATAAGAACTAGGTCCACCTGATGGAGGGAACTTAGGTCCTTCATTTGTTTCAAGATGTAAGTAACCAAACATATTAGGAGGTGATATTGTAGGAAGGTCTTGTTGTTTCATGGATAGATAAGAGGATGCATTAGCATCAAGGTTTTCAAGGAATTCGTTTAGGAACTTATCCATGCTATAATAATCTTCTCCAATGATGTCAACATCACGAGGAGGAAATTCATGAGGAGTTGAGGGAGCATGAGGAAGCTCAAGGTCATTAGGATCAGTTCCAGAGGAACAATTTGACATGTCAACTAAAGATTTTAATGACATCCAAAACTAATTAAAACAGAGAGCCATGATGCATATGTATGAAAGAAAACTAAATGCAAGAAATGGAATAAAATTGCAAATCTAGAAACTGTGAAAGAATGCAATAACAAAAAACTGAAATGCAGGAAATGCTCAGAAAATGCTAGAAATCATAGTGCAAAATGTGCAGGAGGACTAAGTCTCCTAGTGTGGTCAATTAGTTCCAGTGGTGATTTTTTTGAGATTGTTAAGAATTTTCAAATAAAATTTGATGATTTTTATATTTACAAATGTAAGTACAATATGAAAATGCAAAATTTTGTTGTTTTTCAATGAAATATAATGCAAAAATGCAAGCTATATGAGCTTTTCACTAATGTAATTTGTAAAACCCTAGGATGCAATTTAAACAATGCAAAACCTAATTTGCTATTGATGCAAGTTATTCCTAGAATGTGAATGCACTTCAAATTAGAAGTAAAATGTTCGTAAGTCAAGTTCACCAAAATGTAAACAAAGATTTTGGCACCCAAGGGCTTTCTTACACTTCTAGGGTTTTTCACCTAAAAGGAGAAAGATGGGCCAAAATGGGAAATGTATACACTAAAAACTAATGCAAGGATGGATGAAATATGCTTAAATACAATGTACTAATGCAATAAACTGATAAAAGAAGTGACTTATTAATGCAAAACCTAAGATATGCAAGTTGTTTGAAAACATACTGATGTATGCAAAAAGACCTAAGAATGCAAGTAAACAATAACAAAAATAAACAAGACTGAAGAGGTGCATCTAGAATCTAAAGTGTGATGTAGAGAGGCTCTGGAATCCTATAGATTTTTTTGTTGAATCCAACTGGGACACTTACACCAAGATGAGCAGCTTAGTCTTATTTCAGGGAGATTCTACCGAATCAGGTTTATGCCAAATGCATACTCAGAAATGTAAAAATCACTTATTAGGCCTAGCAGTGGTACTAATTCGCCACAAATGGTGACTTATTCCACCTTGGAATCTCAGGAAACTCGAGAAAAGAATTTGTAGCTTTCGGTCTGCATTTCCCGTCCTGACAAGTGTCTAGTTCAGAAACTACAAAAAATGGGCTAAAAGAGATCTCCAAGCTTCAATTAGGGTTGTGTTGTTTTGAATGACTTTGATGGATTGTTGAACACTTGTTAACACCTTGATTTTTGAAAAATCTACATAGAAGACATACAAAACACACATGCAAAGAGGGGAAAAGGGGTTAAGAGTTAGATAATAGGGGTTTTCCTTGGTCAAACCCCAATTTGGTATCAAACCCTAGAAAATGAAATGAAATAACGAGAGAATGATGAATGAAAAACATACAATGCTACAACTCACCAAACCCTTGATGTAGAAATCTAAAGATATGCAATAATATGCTCCAATGGATGACTTGATAATGCTTAGAATGCTTGAATGCTTGAGAATGAAATAAGAGATTGGTTGCTTGATTGTTTGATGAATTTAGGAGATGAAAAATGAGGAGAAAACCATTTATTTATACTTTATTTTTCAATATTTCCCAAAAATAACACATCAGAAGCTGACCTTAAGGTTAAGAGAATAAAATCTCACCAGAAAAATAAAATTATTTTGATTTTTGTGCCCAGTGTGACTGAGTTGCCATAGGTGGCAACTTGGTCCCACTAGGGCAATTTTACTAGGTGTCAAGGATTAAAGTGTATTTAATGTTGTTTAATGGGAATATTCTCAAAAATAAACTTAAGTAGGGCCAAAAAGTACATTAAGGGGTCATTTAAACATAAGAAAGGGTTGAATTAGTGACGACAAGTCTAGAAAAGTGTGAAAGTTTGTTACAACTCTTTACAACACTTTGAAATAAGACTTGGTAAGTGATAAGGAGTTATTTAGGTGAATTATAATGGAAGGGTCCTAGAAAAGTGTGAAAGTGGGTTACAACACTTCACAACACTCTTACAAGACATCCTAGAATTCTTAATGATTCACAAGGATCCAAGACCTAATGTGAATGTGTTGGCCACATTACAACATTAAATCTAGGAAAAATTAAGCCAAAATCAACTAGGATGGCCTAAACATGAGAAAAAGTATAAGGGTTACTTTTTCCATGTCCACACTTGAATCGGGTTTACTAACATTATTTCCTCTAAAAACCCATCCTCTTTTTGCTTAATTAATTGAATTATCCTAGCTAATTAATTAATTACATCATTTTTGTCTATTAACCTAATTAATTCAAATTGGGTTAATTTCCCCATTTTCATGCTAACATGTCATCTCATTAAATTAAATAAATCAAAGTATTTAATTTAATTCCCTAAAGTCTTCTTATTTAATTAAATAACCCTATGTTATTTAATTAAATGTCATTTCACCTTTCCCCCATTCATTAAATCATTTAATTTAATGAATATCCCTTTAATTCTTCTAGTCCCCTAATTGTGTAAATTAAACCATGTTTAATTAACAATTAAACTAACCTTCTTCCAAAGGGGAATATTCTCATGGTTACAAAATATCTTTATCCTCACCCATGAGAATATTCCAAAGAACATTCTCTCTCCTGGGTATGTGCAGGATCATCGTAGAAAAAACAAGCCCTTAAGTGGTAATCAAAATTCTGAAAAATTAGAGTTAGGTAACTTGACGTAAAAATTTGAATACGTTATCTATATTATTTCAAAAATATGTAAGAATAGAATCTATGGAAAATTGAATGTAGTTTCTAAACTACTAGGTTTATTTTTCTAAAAAATAAATCTATTTGGTGAAAAATTGAAATTTCAATGCAGTAGTACTTAAATTTCAGGGAAAACATAAGAAGTAGGTGTCCGTCTGACCACCCTAACCATAATAAAATGATAATATTTTTTTATAAGATTTTAGATATAAGTAGAGGACTCATGTATGGATGTGATGCATATTTTTGTAATTTTTTCCAATTAAATAATTAATTATGAATTTTTTATTAAATTTTTAAAAAAATATAAAAACGTGTATGTCTGACCACCTTAACTTGGTCAAAACTTCATGGAATTCATTTATTTTTTTAATCCTATAATATGCGAAGCATAGAATGTGACACATGTTTTGGATTCAAAAAATGTGATACCGTTTGAAAGATATAGATGTTTTTCAATTAGGCTATCAATCATAATTCTAATAGAAAATGAATAATAATTATTTATTAGATTCAAACTAAAGTATAATTTATATTGGTGGAAAGTTGAGAAGGTCCTTTACAAACCCTTTTCATTTCATCAATTTTGGGTAAAAAAAAGTTGTCAGCCACATGGGAAAAGTTTGGAAAAGCAAGGTTAGTTTTTAAACACGTTATTTGTGTTGACTTCTTAGGATTAGCAGGTCTGAACCAAAATCCAAAGCAAGCCTGAGGCTAATCCCTAGGTATTAAATTTTGTGTCAGACATATCGGATATCAGATTCAAATCGGATATCCGATTTGAATCTAATATCCGATATGTTTTCTATAGAGTTGCAAAAATGTTATACAATTTATAATATATGATTTAAAAAATGCAATAAAGTTTATAATTTAATATATAATATACAATATAGTTTATAATGTAATATATAATATAAAATTTATGATAATCTCTTAACAAATTATGTATTTAATATATAATATATTATATTATTATGTATAATATGTAAATATTATTTCAATATTTTAGTTAATGTATAAATATTTAAATATATATATATATATTACTACTATATTAAATATTTAAAAATATTATCTCTTTCCCTCTCTCTCTCCATCTC
>VDFB02271358.1:892005162-892106319 GCA_007258455.2 Sequoia sempervirens
CCTCTACCATCTACCATTAACCCTTAGGTCTATGTGTACACAAATCAAATATCTGATTTGTAGAACTAAAATCATATCGTTACAAAACATTTTAAAATGTTTTTCAAATCAGATATCAGATTGTATTGGATATCATATTATAATGGATATCTGATTTATGGGCCATAAAAACCCATGTGGGCCTTTTTGTGCATTCCAATAGACTCTACATTCTGTTTGCAGGCTTTGCAGGTGACAAACACACTATTTTAGATAGGAAGAGACAAAGATCAAATTTTTGGAGCATCTTCTACTCAAATTTTTTATAAGCAATAATTTTTTAGCATCTTTTATGAGGTATAATGGGGAGCAACAGTCATCGAAAGAAAAAATTGAAGCATATAGACAAAGAGATAGAGAAGGTCATAGGAAGAGAAGACAAGGTATGTTAAATATTGGTGAACTTGACCCCTATGGTCTTTCAAGTGGAGAGGAAATTGAATATGTTCAAGGTGAAAGTGTTGGAATTGAAGATGTTGAACATGATATTCAAATTGGGAATGAAAATATTGAATTTGATAATGAAAATGTTCAAGGTCAAAATGTTGGATTTGAAGATGTTGAACATGATATTGAAATTGGGAATGAAATTATTCAAATTGATATTGAAAATTCTCAAGGTGAAAATGTTGGAAACGAAGATTTCGAACATAATATTGAAGCAATTGTAAATTATGTTTCACCAGATTACATGAGAAATGAAGAACCTTGTGTGGAAGAAGGACATTCCAAATTCAAGAAATTCAAGAACCCCTAAATGGTTACTTGAAATTGATGAGAACATTATAAACAATTTTAAAGGCAAGAGGTCAACACGAATTGTTCGGTTGTCGGCTAGAAGACTTTTCAACCAATATTTTAGCAATAAGACATTGACCAAGCAATGCCAAATTTTTGTACAAATGCTAAAGATGCAAAAGATGAGACCTTTGCTAGCCAAATTGAAGATTCGTGTGAACAAGAAGACCAAAAAAATTCTATTATTTTCAAAAATATTTTTAATTCTCTCAAGTCTATTGGAAAAAATAACAAGGAAAAGGATAAGAGAGTTGCTCGGAGAGTCATTACAACTGCCCTAGTAAGCCATCCATTGAAAAAGGCTCGCTTTATGAGACAAACTTGTATTGATTTTGACATAAATCGTACAACTTTGGATAGAGCACTCGCAAGAAGAGAAAGAATAGATGATCCTCTTCAAAATGATACATGGGATTTTGTCGGGAGGCTTCCACATGTTGATAAGAAGCTAACCAATAATGTAAAGCAGGTAATTCAATAATTTTGGCATGATAACTCTAGAGTATCACCCAATGCAAAGGATGTTTTAAAGTTAAGAATTGGCAATCGAGACCGTACACCGCATCCTAAACATTTCTTGGAATCAAGCCAAACAATGTTGTTCAAAAAAATTATTGAAACACATCCAAATATGGAAATCTTGCAAAGGACTTTTGAAGGTTTCAATCCATTTTATTGTGCGCCTCTTAAGATTCGTAATACTTGTACTTGTTGTAAATACCATGTGGAGTTTTCAATGTACCATGAGCTATTATGCTATATTTGTTCTACTTTGCATACTAATGAAATGTTGCAGGAGTGTGGTGCAATGCATCTTCCGAAATCATCAAGGGACTTGCTAGATATATTTTTATGTTCTAGAGATGATGGTTGCTTTTCCTCTAGAAATGATTGTTTAAATGTGAAGTTCTCACAATGTGGTGGATTGTCAAAGTTTGTTCAATGTTTTCATGAGAGTTTTGAACATGAATTTGGAAAGAAGCTTGTTGAGAAAAAGAGATATGAGATAGTCAAATATACTTTGCAGAGTGGAGGTGAAGGTTCTAGATGTGAGTTGGTTACAAAAGAATGCAGTGTTGCTGATTTTATTTCAGATTTTAAGGACAATATTTTCTACAAGTATGCAAGGCATAGTCATAGGTCTCAGTGGTTGGATCAAAAATTTAGGATGTGTAAGGACTCTTTTTTTATTGGCACTATTATATCAGTAGTTGATTTTGCAAAAAACTACACATTGCAACCACAAAAAAAGGTACAATCTCAATATTACAATTCCATTCAGATTGTTATTTTTGTCCACATAACGTTTAGACATGCACCTGATAGTATAGAGGAGGATCAAAAGATAATCAAAGAGTATCATTTTTATATGAGTGATGATAGATCTCACTCGTCTGAGTATGTCCAACATTGTTTCAAAAAAAAATTTAAGTTCTTGCAGGATCATGATATAGCACTGGGCCGACATCTCATTTGGTCAGATAATTGCACAGGTCAATTCAAGAATTCTTGTATGTTTTATTGGTTGAGTATAATTCATGTAGACAGGGGTCTACCTCATATTTGGATTTTTTTAGGCTGGACATGGGAAAGGGGGGCATGATGGAGTAGGTGCATGCGTAAATTGAGCTCTAATTAAGGAGCAATTGAAGATTTCATGAGCAAAATTCAGCGATGCACGTTCTATTGTTGATTGGTGTAGTTCAGCTTTGTCACAGGGAGGGACACTTGATTCAATAGTGCACAAATTCTTTTGGTTGGTTGAGGAGGGTACAATGGGAGGCAGATTGGATTGTCATACAATCAAAGATTCTTCAAAGATGCATTCATTTCGAAGCTCATATGTAGGCACATGGACCATTTGGACATGAGAGTTGGCTTGTTTTTTTCAGAGTTGTATTCAGTGTGAGTGGGATCAATGCAAGTCAAGTGAGTGGGTGGATACATGAGTTCCATAGTATCTAACTCCTTTATCTCAAACAATATCCATGACCAATGACATAATGGAAAGTTCAGTTGATTACGACTAGCTTTCAGATCTACTATAGCCAAGACATGTTTTTGCAGTTGTTGCACCATAGGGGAATGAAGAGAGATCAGACTATTGGTTGGCTCGATGTGTGCAGGTAAAGCATAAGCTAACACAATCGATGGAAGATGATGATGGTTTCGTGTATCCTACAGGTTCAATTGTGGTTGCAGGAACTTGGTTGCAAACATACATGATTAGAAAGAATTGCATACTTGCATTTCAAGACTATGAGAAACACAAAACCATTCTCATGTATTCGCACCTTGTTATAGCAACAAATGTTAAGTTATTGAAGCATCATGCCAGACCAAAGACAAAACAACTATGGACACTTAGTAATGTTGATCATGAAGCAATATTGTATACTCTTAAGCAAAGAGATGACCCTTCAGGCACACTTGAATAACATTTTCAAGAATGGAAGGTACAATTCTTACATTCATTATGCTTAAGTTCATTAGTTTTCTTTATTTAATACTGATATTTTGTATACTATTGCAATGGAGGTGTTTTTAATAGTGATATTTTGTAGGAACTTTTGCGGTATTTTTGGTATGATTGATCATGGACCTATTGCAACAATAGCCAGCTCTGATCCTTTCGGAGAGGTATGCGACAGATTACAACAATATAGATTGGTTATTCTAAGCATCTTTTATAGTTTGCATTACCATCTCATCATATTTTGTGTCATTTAGAATAATATAGATTGGTTATTATAAGCATCTTTTATAGTTTGCATCACCAATTCATCATCATTCAGTTGTTTAGATTAATATAGATTTGTTAGTCTAAGCATATTTTCTATTGTAACAATATAGATTTCTCATTTTCCCATTTTTGTGATATTCTTGGCATGATTGATCATGGACCTACTACAACAATAGCCAACTTTGATCATTTCAAAGAGGTATGCGACAGATTACAACAATATAGATTGGTTATTCTAAGTGTCTTTTATAGTTTGCATTTCCATCTCATCATATTTTGTGTCATCTAGAATAATATAGATTGGTTATTCTAAGAATCTTTTATAGTTTGCATCACCAATTCATCATCATTCAGGTTGTTTAGATTAATATAGATTTGTTAGTCTAAGCATCTTTTCCATTGTGACAATATAAATTTCTCATTTTCCCACTTTTGCGATATTCATGGCACGATTGATCATGGACCTGCTGCAACAATAGCCAACTTTGATCCTTTCAGAGAGGTATGCAATAGATTACAACAATATAGATTGGTTATTCTAAGCATCTTTTATAGTTTGCATTACCATCTCATCATATTTTGTGTCATTTAAAATAATATAGATTGATTATTCTAAGCATCTTTTATAGTTTGCATCACCAATTCATCATCATTCAGGTTGTTTAGATTAATATAGATTTGTTAGTCTAAGCATTGTTTCTATTGTGACAATATAGATTTCTCATTTTCCCACTTTTGTGATATTCCTAGCATGATTGATCATGGACCTGTTGCAACAATAGCTAGCTCTAATCCTTTCAAAGAGGTATGCGACAAATTACAACAATATAGATTGGTTATTCTAAGTGTCTTTTATAGTTTGCATTACCATCTCATCATATTTTGTGTCATTTAAAATAATATAGATTGGTTATTCTAAGCTACCTTGATGGTTTGTACAGGTGCTTGTTAGTCTAGAATGTGAACATACTACTATTGTGGAAGACTGTGCCCTGAATGCCTCCAATAGGAAAATTTTGTAAAATTTGAATTTTCAAATGTGAAACAATGTAAAAAGGTCATAACTGTGTATGGGAATAATCCATATCCAATGATTTTTTTGAAATATTGGTCAAATGTCTAGCATTGTATAAAGGGTATGTTTAAAATGTAAAGGGGTCTATATTTTGGAAACTCATAGGTTGAATTACTTATATAGGTGTATGCTTTGTTACTATTATTGGGACAATTCTATAATAACTTTTTATACTTAATTGAGCTACAATGGAAGGTTTTCTTCCTGGTGTTTTCCTATTAGTATGCTTGTTTGAACCAGGTTTTGTAATATATCCTATTCATATATAATAAATTACAGTGGCTTGCCACTTTTTCTCCTCAAATCCAACTTGGGTGCAACTTCATTTTTAGCAACTTTCATGAGGTTTTTAAGAAAATCGATGTTTCCAACCTTGCTACACCCTATAAACTCATCAAAAACATCTATTAGGACCTACACAAGCTTGATCCAACCATAAATCTTGCTGCCCCCACGTTTCATTGACATTAGCAAGTTGTAACCACCATTTTTCACCTAATTTCACTCATTTTTGCCATGCATGGCAACTCACCAACTCAAGTATAGACCTTTCCAGCTCTCTAAACCCACATAGTCAGCTTATACATTCCTAATAAAATCTACCATGGCCATACCATCTAGCTACATACCGTACAATAGATGGTATGGCCTTTTAGCACTTTGGACTCTTAAGGGAAATCGTCGGTCCAATGTATCTCGAAGTGATTCGGCATATTTGGGTGCAAAAGAAGACCATCCCTAGCATAACCATACCCATCCAGATGTGTTGGAATAGTCCATTTGGATGTATGAGTTGCAAAATGAAAGTTGCACCACTTTGCAACTTTACACTACTTGAATCTGACAACTTTTCCTTCAACTGAAAACTTGCCACCACAGGAAAACACCTCTGAGATAGAAAAAACTGAGAGAGGTTATTGTATATGGTCCAAACACAATCCCATAGCCTCAAACAGAGATTTTGTAAATGTTGCGGTTTCCGAGAAATAGCCCTTCAAAGATTGCTGCCTTTTAGCACTTTGAACTCTTAAGGGAAATCACTGGTCCAATGTAGCTCGAAGTGATTCGGTGTATTTGGGTGCAAAAGAGGACCATAAATAGTGTAAACATACCCATTTGGATGTGTTGGAACAGTCTGTTTGGTCATACGAGTTGATGAATGAAAGTTGCACCACTTTGCAACTTCACACTACTTGCATCTGACAACTTTTCCCTCAACTAAAAACTTGCCACCACGGGAAAATGCCTCCAAGATAGAAAAAATTGATAGAGGTTATTGTATATGGGCCAAAAATAATTCCATATCCTCAAACAGAGAGTCTGTAAACGTCACAAATAGCCCTTCAAAGATTGTTGTCTTTTAGCACTTTCGACTCTTAAGGGAAATCGTCGGTCCAATGTAGCTCAGACTGATTCAACATATTTTGGTGCAAAAGAGGACCATCCCTAGTGTAAACGTACCCATATGGATGTGTTGGAACAGTTCGTTTGGTCGTACGAGTTGCTAAATGAAAGTTTCACCACTTTGCAACTTTACACTACTTGCATCTGATAACTTTTCCTTCAACTGAAAACTTGCCACCATGGGAAAACACCTCTGAGATAGAAAAACCGAGAGAGGTTATTGTAGATGGGCCAAACATGATCCCAAAGCCTCAAATGGAGAGTCCGTAAATGTCACAGTTTCCGAGAGATATCCCTTCAAATATTGTTGTCTTTTAGCACTTTCGACTCTTAAGGGAAATCGTCGGTCCAATGTAGCTCGGAGTTCAATTCGGCATATTTGGGTACAAAAGAGGACCATCCCTAGCGTAAACCTACCCATCCGGATGTGTTGGAATATTTTTTTTGGTAGTATGAGTTGCTAAATGAAAGTTGCACCACTTTGCAAATTTACACTACTTGCAACTGAGAACTTTTCCCTCAACTGAAAACTTGCCACCACAGGAAAATGCCTTCGAGATAGAAAAAATCGAGCGAGTTTATTGTAGATGGGCCAAACACGATCCCATATCCTCAAACAAAAAGTCTGTAAATGTCACGGTTTCTGAGAAATAGCCCTTCAAAGATTGTTTCCTTTTAGCACTTTTGACTCTTAAAGGAAATCGTCGGTCCAATGTAGCTCGGAGTGATTTAGCATATTTTGGTGCAAAATATGACCATCCCTAGTGTAAACATACCATCCAAACGTGTTGGAATAGTCTGTTTGGTCGTATGAGTTGCTAAACGAAAGTTGCACCACTTTACAACTTTACATTGCTTGCATCTGACAACTTTTCCCTTAACTGAAAACTTGCCACCACGGGAAAACACCTCCAAGATAGCAAAAATTGAGAGAGGTTATTGTAGAGGGTCCAACACGATCTCATAGCCTCAAGCAAAAAAAATTTAGGCATCACAGTTTTTGAGAAACAGTCTGTCAAAGATTGATGCCCTTTTGCACTTTGGACTCTTAAGGGATTTCACTGATTGAATGTAGCTCAAACTGCTTCAGTCTATTTGGGTGCAAAAGGGGACCATACCTAACCTAAACGTAACCATCTAGATGTGATGGAATAGTCAGTTAGGTCATATGAGTTGTAGAACAAGATTTATTTATGCAATTACAAGTAGTTTTCAGCCTCCAACTAAACTCCAACGCTAATTTTTGTGTGAAAAAAATCCATGAGACCATAGCTTGTTGCTTTCTTTTTAATGGAAACTAGTGGGCAGCAGAGTTAACTTCTTCACATATTAAGCATTCGAGATTGCAAGAAGACATCAAAATGGCTAGTGTACTAAATAAATTCTTATGATTTCTAAAGAATGTTGATAACTCTACTCAGTTGGCTTCTTTTTTCAAAATCATAGAAATTGAACCTTGGCACCAATAGACTCTATATATCAAGCTACCACAATTCAAGTTTCAATGATGAATATTTATCATGCATGTTTTTTTGAAGAATCAATAAGATCATATTGAGTTACTTTGCAAAAACTGTGGTTTATACAGAAAAAATATGTGTTTTCTCCATTGTTCGACCCCTACACAACAAGTAAATGGTTGAATAGCATGTGGAATGAGGGGGAAGTGGGCCTAATCCCCCTTTAAAGTTGGTTTGAGTGCTTTCTTTTCATTTTTTGTGAGTTTTGTGCCAGGTTTTCTCAAGGCGGGTAGTGAAACTAGATTTTGCATTTTGAGTAAATTATGAATTATTGAAGCCCTCCACCTAATATACCTTTCATGTGGCTCAGTGGAGAGGTTGTGTACAATATGATTTTAATGTGTGCAGGTCCATTTAAGAAAGAGGAAATGATTTGTGAGTCTTGGAGTTGCTGTCCTAAGAAAATCATTACTTAAATTGCATGAAAATGGAGCTTTTAGCCTAGGGTTTGTTAAAATCAATGAAAGTGGGGGAATCTCTTTAACATTTAAGCATATTGGGGTCATAATAGAGGTTTATGAGTTAGTGGCATGGTCAGGGGAGTTGTGCAAGTGGGACTTTCAATAAACCCTATGCATTTGCATGGTAAACGAACAGTTTCATGGGACAACCTGCTAAAGGACCTGTAGGTGCAGAATAATCTTAGAATTTGTTGTTTTATGACACAACTCAAGATTTTTTGGGGTGTTCTTGCGAAGATCAAGTGTTTAAAGGGAACTCACTTTTTGAAAGAGGGCTAATTCACTAGCTTAGGATAGGGGTATGTTATTGGTTCTCAAATTTGGTCCAAACAAGTCAAGGGTAGTTTTCACATATGTTTTCACCCCCACTCTGCATCAATCCATAGCTTGTTTGAAAGTAATTGTTTTAGGCTTTTAGCCATAAAAACAAGCTAGTGAATTGTTTGATAAAAAGCTTTGGTACACATGTATGAAAAATGTGGTAGCATAGACAAGGCAGTGAACTGTTTGAAAAATGCCTCAAAGAAATGTGGTCTCATAAAATTCCATGACAAGCAAAGGCAATTGACAACTACTCCTAGTTATTAGTTATGTAATGTGAATTAATTGCATAACTACTTAGGTTGACTTTGTGAAAACTATATTGTAACTGAAATTTTTTCATCTATCAGCATATAGTTGTTAGTTATGCAATGTGAAATAATGCTTTGAGTTTGAAAGATGTGCAATGCAATGTAATCAGCGATATGAATATAAACTACATAATACAACCATTTTTTTTTATGCTATTGTACATTTATATTTAACCATTGCTCACTTGATTAAATTTTCAAAGAGTTTAATCATGCACATGAGGAAGAAATTAAATTTTGATTGTCAACTTCTATATATCAAATTATCCAATAATCTTGAGTGTATCTCCATATACAAAAATGGCATCAAGGCCAACTCAACCAAAGTTTTACAAAATATGGCATATGCCATCTCGATGTCTATTCAAAATTCACATGCCAAAATGTCTATCTCATCCTAAACTACTACTGGATCATTAAAATGGAGCCTCTTTGAAGCACTCATTAGCTCTGAAGGTAGTTGCACAAGAAAAATTCAAACCACAATTGAGATTAGTTATACTATATGATTTAAAATAAAATAATTAACATCAAAATCAATACACATTGAATTATAATTGAACTCTAAAATTTAAATCTTGATTACCTGAAATATTTGTCTCTTCAAAGGGTCAAGAGTCCTAGAATATGCCCCTCTCAAAGAACCAACCAAACCAACTTTTGTAATGTCAATCTATATATGTGAACAAAAACATAAAATTGATCCAAGCTAGCATACAATTGTCAGTAATAGGAACATATAAATACCAAACACAAAATAAAATAAACACATACCTCTTTAGGTTGATCTTTTTCTTTATCTCCTTTAGGTGTTTCAACACCTACTCCTTGAGGTGTTCCAACACCTACTCCTTCAGGCGTTGTGGCAATTGTCAACAATGATGTATAGCTCATAACTTCATGTACATAAAAATGACAAGTACATATGAAACTACCAATCTATGTCGATGTATGTATAATTAATATAAGATCTTAAAAATATTAATTCAATCAAAATTGAGTTCAATTACCTCCCCCTTATCTAACATTGCACTTCCATAGTCTGGACAAGGCTACACCTCGCTCGCACTAGGTATTTCCTACAAGAGGAAAATAAGATAAACATATAAGTTATTATATAATTTCATTAATGACAATTCAAATGACAAGCAAGTATATAATAAAAAAATGTAAACAAGTGAGTGTGAAAATATATACTATGTGTGTGTCGAGGCCAAATGAAATGGCCCTAAGGGTTCTATCAACCTCCTGTGTGAGCTCCTCCTCGGCCATCAACTATTAAATAGACCATGTAAATAAATATTAATACTTTATACTATCTCTTATTAATATTCATTTAAAAACAAATGCAAGTTATCAATTTACAACATAAATCTTACCTGTGTCACTATTCCAATGTTCCCCTCTCTAGCAGGAGAGGACTATGTAGGGTGCGCTCCACTCCCCTACGTCTGATCTATAATGTCCACATCATGGAGGACATAATCAGAAGTGTCCAAGGGATGCTCGGTGGGCTGTACAAGAGGACCCAAGAATATCTGGTGGCACATAGAGCAAGTATGTAGCACACAAATATGTGGACATGAAGAGGATGACACAGCAACACTCGAGCCATCGACAACATCACTAGAATTTGGTTGAGCTACTGTAGAAGCATGTGAAACCAAAAGACCACTCAAAGAGTGAATAGTTTGGATGGTCTATGTGGCGGCATCCTACATAATATCTGGATGATAAACTGGAGGTGGCAGAGGAAGGGGAGGAGGGGGAAAATATGGGTGCGGGACTACTCTAAGTGCCTCTGGTCTATACTGGGGCATACCTCCACCAACGCCCTAGAAGGGTTTAATGTCAAAGTAATTGACATGATTCCCTAACACAAACTCAACATATAATTTTTTAATAAAGTAAAATGGTATATCACAATTGTTGTTCGGTGGCTTATCAAAAACCATACACCAACGATCCCAAAAGTTATCTGCAATGTCCCTATGCGTGCACCATTTTATAGAAAGTTTTGGTTTATTAACATTAACTGGAAAACCAATGCAAGGGTTAACAAATAAAGAGGCTCTTTGGGCTTTGGTTATTTTGAGATCTTTCACATCATCATAAGACACTTCACATGTGTAATATTCCCTCATGTCTTCTCACCACGAATGAAAGGCATTATGTTGGGTGGAGAGGGTTTCTATATTTTTAATTATTTCCTTCAATGTGTTTGACATCTCGGATAATCGAGGGATTCTCCTATAAACATCAGAAATGCCCCTAAATTGCTGTAATTTTTCACCAATTAACTCTTCAATTGATGGTTGTGGAGGTGGTGGAGCATTTGGCATTTGTGCATTTTCATTCTTAGCTAGTGGATCATTTGGATTTTTTGCATTTTCATTCTCAACAGCCATAATGCCTGATTAAAGTTAAAAACTAATTAATCTAATTGAAATTAGACAATATAAATGAAAATATTGTAAAAATACACTAGTTTTTAAAAATCCAAAACAAACCCTACTTTTTAACAAAAATATATAAGATTCTCTAATTTTTAATAAAAATACATAAACAACACTATTTTTTAATCAAAATCTATAAAAAAAAATTCATTTTTAATCAAAATCCATTCTAAACTCAAGTTTTTCATAAAAATCAATCAAAAACCCTATTTTG
Source organism: Sequoia sempervirens (assembly GCA_007258455.2). Lineage (NCBI taxonomy): Eukaryota > Viridiplantae > Streptophyta > Pinopsida > Cupressales > Cupressaceae > Sequoia > Sequoia sempervirens. The sequence continues at coordinate 892,016,505 of VDFB02271358.1, forward strand.
AAAAAAAATCCATAAAAAACTAACTGAAATTATACAAATCTAATTCAAAATTCGATTAAAGCAAAAAAAATCCAAAAACTATCCTTTCAAATCGGATATCAACTAAATCAGATATCTGATATGTGAAAATTGTCCTCACTGTGCGCCTGCGGCCTCTGTGCAAATGCTAAATGATTTTAACAGCCTGAAATAGATATATATATATCTGTGTGTGTGTGTGTGTGTGTGTGTGCCTCAAATCGGATATCCGATATGGAGATCTTGATTTGGGCATTGCTTTGGAGCAATGTACTGACACCCAAGCCACAAAAAAGTCAACTCAACATTTTTCGCCTTTGGGTTGATGAAAAATGTATTTTTTTTCCTATTGCCACTTTTTGGCCCATCATGATCCTACACATACCCTCCTCTAATCATCTCACTTGGCTTCTTGAACAAGCTAAATCTTTAACCTCTTGGGAAAGTCACCCTATGACCTGTGTGTGCAGGTCAAAAGTGTGTTTGTTTGGAACAAATGTGAGCCCTTCATTAAATCTCATCTTGCATTCTCATCTATTGATGAGAATCCATTATCCATGTCTCATATTTCCTCTATCATGGACCATTGATTAGATTTTTCAATCTCAACCCTCCATTTCTCATTTTCTCTCCTATAAATAGAACACTATTTGGAGACAAATGGATCGATCTTTCAATTGAAAACTCATGTTGTTGAAATCACTTGCATTCACACTCTCAATTTACTCACTTCTAGCTAAGGTTAGTTCATTTAGTTGCATAATAGCTTAAAAAATTCATTAATGGCTTCCATGCATCCATCTTAGTTTGTTTATAAATTAGGTTTTTCATCTTTTAGCTTAGAATTAGCGTAGATTAGCTTAGAAATTACATATTTAGATCAATTTTAGAATAAAATCATGTTAATTTAGCTTGCATCAAGTTCAATTTATCATAAATCAGTTTTTCATCAATTTATCACAATGGTTTCACCGATTCTCTTCCATAGAATCAATTAAAACAGGCTCACAAATCATGGGATTGGGAAAGGGTCATTGTTCCACATCAACACGAAACCAATTCCAAAACAAGGTAAGTTTCAAATGGGTTAGAGTAGGAATTTAACTTTTTTCTTAGTTTGTAACTTTCAGTTTCAATAAATTCTTAGTTTAACTTTCAATTTGAATGATCTTGTTTGTGATTGATGTTTAGTGGCTAAATTGTGCTTTGATTCATCATGGATCAAGTGTAATTGACCCACACTGACAATCCTCATCTCACACAAGTGTAATTGTAAGCATATAATATTGTGTTCATTGCACTTTCTTTGGTTTAACCCTTGCATGTGTTTTACTACTTGGTGTCCTACTGTCAATACTCTGGTGAGACAAAGTGAAAGACTCATGCAATCCCATGATAAAACACTCATTGTGGATCTTGGGTTATCTAGGTCTCTTACTCCTAGTGTTTGTAATAGTTCACTAGGCATGGACTGTAAATTTGATACCTCTTTTTCTATTCCTACCTTACCTACAAGTGCTATGCCAAGTGTTCAAACAATGGTTGATAATATCCCTCAAGAAAACATAATGAAAATTCATGAAGACTTAGCCCATTTACAAGATAGTGTGAGTACTAGAAACATTTCCAACATTATTATACCTACCATATATAGTATTCACCACATGATGGAAAGTGATGAAGGACTGGAAGTTGTGTGTAACATAACTCAAATCTTTGGAAAACATCTTCCTTCCATAACCAATGGTGTTCAAGCCTCAAACAATTTGCAAAGCCAAGGAGGAAATCAAACTCGTCCCCATTCAACCATAACCTCTATTCCCACCTATACAAATCCTCAAGTGACCACAATGATGCAACCAACTAGCAATATCTTTCCTACCACTAGTGCTCCTTATACCTATGTGGCATCTAACCTTATATCTCCTCCCGTAAGCAATCCATTCACTTATCCTCCCAACACATACACACCACCACTATATTCACTTCCATCTCAAACCACACATAATGATCCTATCATTAACCACCTTTTACAAAGCCTCTCATCCATTTAATGTCAATTTTCCACCATAAATCAAAATAGAAATGGTCCACCTTGATACTATGTCAAAAGTAACCCATTATCCTTGGAGATATTGAGAACTCCAATGCCACAAGGTATAGAAATTCCTAGATTTGAGAAATATGGAGGAAAGGGAGATCCTACTAATCATGTTAATTCCTTTACTACCATGTGTAGTGACTTTATCCTTGATGCAAAAAATTTAGCTAAGCTTTTTCCCCGATCATTGAAAGACGTTGCCTTGGACTATTTTTTTGCATTATCGAATAACTCAATTTTTTCATTTAATGAACTTGTTGAAGCCTTTATTAACCATTTCCAAGTGTATATGGTTCCTGAAATAACATTAGTTGATTTGATGAGATGTAAACAAAAAGAGGGTGAAAAAGTCACTGACTTTATTTCACATTACCAATCACTTTATTCCCAAATTAGTGTGAAGACTCTCGATTCTCACCTTCAAAATATGTTCATAGATATTTACAAAGTAAGATACAAGACAAGTTCACCATGATGAAATTTCCTTCCTTCATGCACTTGTGCACTTCCCTTCGAGATTATTAAAATTTTGTAGTTAGTTGTGAAAAAAAAAACCACCTCTACCCATCTTGAAAAGTCTGAAGCTTCAAACCAAAACACCTACCAACCTTTCAGAAGAAAAAAATAAAAGTTTACTTCAACTAAATTCTACCTCCCAACCTACCCAACAAGTTGATACCCAAGTAGCTTCTATAAAGAAGAGTAATCCTTATATCTTTAGGGATCTGTAAAGACAATTTAGTCCCTTACCCATCACACTTCACAATGTCATGACTCGGCTATTAAACAAGAATGCTTACCTTGTACCTCCCATTTGACCTCTTTACCCTAGCAAGTCGTTACCTCTAAGCTTTAGACAAAATTCCTATTATGCTTATCACAAAAAAAAAGGACATGATACAGAACATTGCAAGTGTCTTAAACATCTTGTGCAAAACCTCATTGATTCTAATCATATCCAAATTGGAGGTGTGAATGACAAAGGTAATAAATTTGTAGCTCCTCCTAACCAAAGCTTGCTAATATTTACCAATCCCCTGCCTAACCATAATATTTCATTTGTTAAGGCTAGTGAAACTAATCCCAATGTATTGAGCATTGACACGGATGATGAGAATACGTACAATAATGAATAGAATCCTATGGATACTAATGACCAAAGTCCTATTAGTACAATGATAGGAGTGATTAAAAATGAGCCTTGTAAAAAACAAACCATAATGCCCATGGCATTATTTTCTCTTTGAAAGAAACAATCAAACATGCACCTAATGTTCCTCTTTACATAGTTGGTAGAATCAATAACAGGCCCACTCCTAGGATTTTAATTGATCCCGTCTATTGAGAGAATGTGATCATAGAAGAACTCTTATATGTGCATGAACTTTCTCAAGATAGATATGATAAAGCAAAAACATGTATTAAAATGCATGATGGTTTTTCTCGTGCTACGATGGGCTCGATCACACTCCTTTTACAAGTAGGACCAAAGAAATTAAATGTATCATTCTCTATCATCTCTAATTCAGATGAATTTTGTGTGAAGTTAGGTTACAAATGGCTTCGCTCCATGAATGCAATCCCATCTATTGTCCATAAGTGCTTAAAGTTTCTAGTCAATAATGAAATATTCACTGTGAATCGTAGTGGCTTTAGACCTCTATCTTTCTATGGAAATTTTTCCTTGGACTATTTTTGGCCTTAGCCCATCGAACCTATATGACCCCGTGAGGACTTCCTTTCCCTATTCTACCAATGTTTTAAATCAAAATGCATTGCCAAGTTATTCCTTGAAAATTTTCCTCCTTTTCTCCTTGAAGAAAATAATATTGAGCTTAAAGCCCTTCCGACTAACCAAGACCCATCCATTAAAAATCCTTTGCCTATTTCCTACAAAAGGCCAAGAGAGAACCAAAAAAGTCCTAATTCATGTCCTAAGAAAATTTGTAAAGCCAAAGAGAAAGTTGTTGAACAACCTCCCATGCTTTCTTCCATTCTTCCCTCACAAGGAGAAAAGGAACCTATGGTCAGCAAACCCGCTCCTACACAAACGCAACTTGAAAACCGTAATAAAAGGAACCAAAATGCTAGAGAGGATAGACGTAGATGTTGTGCTATTTCTCAAAAAATGAATGAAGAGAACATAGAAAATCAAAATCTAAATTTGACAAAAGCAATAAATGATGAGCCTCCTCCATCACCAAAACCAAGAGATCCTATGTATCCAACACAAAAAGGACCAACACCTTCTATGGATATTATCATTCATCCTCCTATTGTAGTTAACTTGGATGATGATGAAGAATCTACTAAAATTGATGAGCAAGTGCATAATGAATTGAATTTGTTATTTTCCTCTTCTATGAACTTAGACAATAACAACAATGATTATCCTCCTAAACTAAGTGATGCACGACATGTTGAACTTGGTGATTCACCTAGTACAACACTTCATGTTGTCCCTCTCGCTAGTGATCTGAATTATGCATATATTGAACAAGACTGGGATGTGGATGACCTACTAGATGGTTGAATTGTATGTGCTTTACTTGTCTTTTTTCTTTCCTTTTTGTTTTCTTTTTTGTTGATTGCATGTGTGTAATGTGATCCCCTATGATGTTAAGTCTGATGTTTCCTCTCTATGTGTATTCCTCTATTTGTACCTTCATTCTTCCATATGTCATAAGATTTTTGCCTTTTCTTTGGTTTTTACCTTTTATTTTGATTTATCTTTTCATTTTTTGTCTTGTGTTTTCCTTTTGCGGATGACACAAGGCATCAAGACACCCTATGTCTCTTCCATCTTAACCCAAAATATTTTTCTTTTTTTTCGCTCTCTTTGTGCCATTCTTCTAGTTCTATGTGTATTTGGGGAATGATGACAATTCTGAGCTCTCAGATATCATTGTAGCAAGAACATGTTGACCCTGAATCCATAGATCCCTTATTTTTTTCTAGGGGGGAAACCTCTTTTCCTTTTTATTTTTCATGTTTTGGCTACTTTAAATTAATTTCTCATAGCATGGTGTTTAGCAATTTCTTTAAAGTGGGGGCATACATTGGCGTTACATTGGCATCATTTTCGCATGATTTCATTTGAATTTTTTTCATATTTCATGTTCCTTAATGTGATTATCTTACTTCATGCAATGTGTTTTTCCATTTGTGGTGACATTGGGAGTAATGACCTTCAAGAATTTTATCTATCTCAACATATTACATTCCTCTTAGTGGTGATGCGACACACTACATTCCCTAAGTTACAATTTTTTTATCCTTTGATTGGTCCTCTCTTGGAGACATTAGGAATTATTTCCCCTAAGATTAAGATGTCACATGAACTAAGGAAAATCCCTTCAAACATACCTCTTTCCTATTGCATGCATTTTCTTTTTGTGCCTTATTAAAGTCATGGAGGTATGGCTTTGATATGGTCCCCTGGGGCTCACCTAGTGAACAACTAGCTTCACTAGCCCATGTGAATGTGCATTTTCTTTTTGTTCCTTATTAAATTCATGGAGGTATGGCTTTGATATGGTTCCTTGAGGCTCACCCAGTGAACAACTAGCTTCACTAGCCCTTGTGAGCGTGCATTTTCTCTCTTTTTTCTTTATCATAGTCATGGGGGTATGTGTTTGATATACAATTAGCTTCACTAGCCCTTGTAAGCATGCATTTTGTTTGCATAGTGGACAACATGTTCCACTTGTAAACCTTTTTGAATAAACATCCTAGACCTAGTCCACAGCCCGTTGGACGGCTAGTCAAAGCTTGATCTGCTACATTTTCTTTTTCCTTTTTCCTTCTAATATCTTTAATGGTGTATTCTGGAGATTTGGTTATGGCTTCATATATCATCTACAAGCATGTTCCTTTGTTCCTATGTTGGTCTGTCATGGGATCTTGATCTTTGCGGCTTGGCCACACTCTTGTTTATTATAGTCCTATCTTACTAGCAGTGGTACATTTGAACCCCTCTTGATTGTGTCGTTGGCTAATTTAGTGTGAGTTTGAAGCAAGTTCATCCTCTCACTAAGGTGGGGGCTAAATGTAGTGTAGTAAAATGCATACCCTTGTATTTTCACACTTTTTTGGGCCTGCCTTGCTTTTTTATCCTTATTTATGTCTTAATTGGTCCTATTTTGCATCCACAAGCCTAATAAATTATATATTTTTATGGATAATCCCAAAAAACATCAAAGGGTAAATGATAATTCAATGATTATGGTTGTGTTTCCCTGATTTTTGGACCGAGACTAAGATGCCACCTAGGGCATCTTTCTCCTCCAAAGGTCTTGGGACCCTATTTTTAAATGTTCCTTAATTGGGCCCCTTTTTGGTGTTTGTGCCCTGAGTTTCATGCCTCAAGACTAAAACGACACCTAGGGAATCTTTGTCCCCCTTAGGTAATTTTCAAGATTTAATTTCAAACCTTGGTGGGATTTAGCCTCCTTTAATTATTGTATTCATATGTCAGCTTGTTGTGGTGTAATTTTGGGATATTAAGCATGGATAAGTATAAATACAAGGTTCTTTCACTCATTTTCATATAAGACTTTTGTGAGAATTCCTAACAGCATAATTGAGTTCACAAGAGAAATTCAAGATAAATTAATCAAGCATTTGGAGCCATCATCAAGATTCAAGCATCATATCAAGGATATTCTTACATCATGTTTGTTTTTGAGCTAACATTTGTGATGTAGGGTTTTGATTCAAGCAAGCAATTCAAGTCAAGATCACTCAAGCATTACATTCAATTCAAGGTCTACATTCAAGCTAGCCACTTCACAAAAGTTTTCAGATTTCATAACAAGGGTGTGGTGAGTTGCAACATAACACTTTGTTCATTCATCATTTCCCTCCTTTATTTCATTTCATTCTAAGGTTTAATTACCAACAAGGGTTTTGACCAAGGAAAACCCCCATTTACTAACAATCAACAAGTTTTTCCTCTCTTGCATGTTTTTGTTTACAAATTTAGGTTGAATATCATTTGGAGTGAAAAGTTTCATTGCAAAGTTGTCATGTTCATGAAAACTCACCTATAGGATAGATCTAGAAGTTTCAGAACTCAAGATCTAAGAAGAATAAGTGCAAACATTGAGCCTCAAGATCACATTCAGAGATTTCAGAAATTCAAGATGGGACTAAGACAACATCAAGGGTGTCTTAGTCCTCCCAAGGGTATTTTTCAAAGATTCTTTTGGATTCTACTCCGACATCTGAAGATTCTACATTTCCCCCAAAAAATAGTAGTGGGACTAAGACAATAGTAAGGGCGTCTTAGTCCTCCCAAGTGTATTTTGACAACATTTTTGCATTTCCAAAATCCTCATTACATAATTTCTAGACTTCCCAGGTACATACATCCTAACTTGTTGTTGCTCAATTTCATCAATTGCACTCATTATTTGGCTTGCATTATTAGGTTTTGTGAGTTGAATGTTAAATTATCTTTTCCAAGCTTTTGCTTGGTGGTGAACTCCTCAAAGGTTAAAGAACCCCCTCCTAGGTATTCCTTGTTGAGAATTGACTCACCTTTGTGTTGATAGTTAATCCAATTAGGGGTCTGAGGACAATCTTGAATGAAAACTGGAGAATAGTGGTGTTTTATGTCCTAGGTCATAAAGCATCGCCATTCCCCCATTGTGCAGGAATATTACAAAAACATTGAGGAAAAAATTAGATAGAATTTAAACTCTAAAGTAAATCCACATAAAATACTTTTAACTTGTCTTTTTCATATATAAACTATGTTGAGTGATACATTATTCTTTAGTTAACAACAAATCAATAAAAAAATATGGTCTAATTGCATGGAAAACTCCCTTAAATTTAGTCATTCCAACTATCTAAAAGAGTGCATGGAATTTTTAGGTGTTACACTCCATGCAATACTCTAATTTTATCTAGCATGTCACAACAACATTGAGGCAAAAGTTAGATAGAATTTACACTCTTAAACAAATCCACATAAAAAATTTTAATTAGTCTTTTTCATACATAAACTATGTTGAGGGATACATTATTCTTCAACTAACAACTTAGTAAAAAAACATGGTCCAATTGCATGGACAACTCCCTTAAATTTAGTCATTCCAACTATCTAAAAGAGTGTATGGAATTTTTGAGTGTTGCACTCCATGCAATATCTTTTATTGATATCAATTATCAACATACTCTCCTTTTATGTTGAGTAGACTCATAATATGATCTTAGAGTATCAAAAACAGAACCTTTGCATCTGCCTTAGTGGAGATGTTTGTATGTTCTTGAGTTTTTATAGACCTAAATTCTACTTCCTTCTTCTAAAGAAAATCTGGAATGAAATAATATTTAAAATCAAAATACTTTATCCTACTATGATGGATAACATTCTTTTCTAGCTTAATTGCACTCATTGTATCATAAAAAATCAGTATAAGTTGAATTTGTTTCTCTTCATTTTCATCTAAAACTATTTAAAGCCATAATGCTTGTGTACCTACAAAAGTGGTTGCAATAAACTCTATTTTTTTTAGATGAAAGAGAAACTATACTTTATTTAATTATCCCATGTCACCAAACCCAAACCTAGAGAAAAAAATCACTATATATAGTCTTTCAATAATTCAAACTACTTATCAATCAAAATCAATAAAGCCAAAAAATTCAAATATTTTAGAAGTGTAATAATTAATACCAAAAAATTTAGTACCTTTTACATAGATCAATATCCTCTTGGGTTCCTTTAGATGAATTTTAGATGGTTCAATCATATACCTTGAAACAAGATAATTTGAATAAGCAATATATTGTTGGTGTAATTAATTATTTAATTACACTTTCATAAGTTTACTTAGGCATTATTTTAATTCCTAGGTTGCATTTAGTTATCTTTATCTAGTTGAGCTATCTTTTTGCTCAAGTTAGGTTTAGGGTTGTGCATGTCTTGCTTTTTTGCATGCTTTCCTTTTCAAAGGCTTTTGTATCATTTGTAAATCAATTACAATCAATAATCAATATTTTGGTTTTTCCTGCACATTCTTGCTTGAGGGTTTACAAAACATCTTCTTTTGTTCTGGATATCTATTGCACGTGATAGGTGATTGCATGCAGGTGATTCTTGGGGACTGTGAAGTTGGTATTTCAACTCCTACATGGTATCAAAGCTCTAGACTTGTGGCTGCCTATTCGTGATTTGAAGATATTTCCTTACATCTTTTTTTTCTGTGCAAGGGTTTCAAGCCAGGCTGATTTTTTGTGGATCTGAGGGTCACCTATTTTTATGGGCATTTTTGGACAAAACAAACCTCACCATTGACTCTGTGGCGCCCAAAAACTCCTATTTTCATATAAAGCTTGTTGATTTTGGACATAGTTGTCCAACAAGGAAAAAAAATTTCCCCAAGGCCATACGGCTCTAGGGCACGCTTCACGAGGTGAAAATTTTTCAAATTTTTTTTTAAAAAACTATTAAAAAAATCAAAACATAGAAAAAATATGTGCTCTTCATTTTAAAGGGTTGCACCACTCGATCTCAGCCCAGCAGCCACCTGCAGGCCACTAATCTCTAGCCGCGCTGCTCCTCCTGTGTCGATGCACCGCTCCACCGCCAGTGATCATCCCCCGCGGGCTTTGTAGCCCCCGCCAAGGTCCTTTGGAGGACTAGGGCCAGTCTTCAGCCCCCCGTCAAGCTTTCAAGCCCCTTTCATTTGCAGGCGGTCACATCCGTGATGTGGAGCTTCTTTCCAACCCCTAACTGTCGGCGGCTAGTCACATGCAGAATCGAGGGCCAACGCTTGAGGGCCATTTTTTTGCTCCTTGTTAGCGTTAAAAGTGCCTTTTATAGGCCTTTTTTTCGTTTCTTCATAACTTTTGCAAATAGAGGCCTTTTTTCAAAAATGAGATATCATCGGAAAGCTGGTTCGACGAACTTTGCAGTGGTGGAGGTTTTATTTTTTGATTTAGTTATTTTGATGCATTTTTCAACCTCCGAAGTCAAAGTTGTTGTTTTCACTCCAGAGGGTATATCTTTTGCCTCATTTATCAGTTTTTCATGATTTAAGCGGCATCGAAAAGTTGGTTTTGTCCTCTTCTCAGATCTCAAACCCGATCTTTCCATATTTTTCTCCATTATCTAATTTTTTTATCAGAACTTAGCCTTTGTTTTTTGGGTTATTTTCTTGGGAAGCATGCAATCAGGAGTTTTTTTTTAGATCAAAGGGGAATTTTTTTTCTTTGAGAGTATATATTATTGTTTTTTGTCATGGATACACATAATATTGCACCCCTTACTCCATTCAACTATTTTGGTTGGAAAAAAAATGGAGATTCATTTGAAACACAAAGGGTTGTACAGTGTAACCATGGGTACAAAAATTGAACCTACAGGTGCTACTGAAAAGAGAAAATGGTTTAATAGGTGTGATGAAGCTTATGGTACTTTATTTCTGTCTCTTTCATCTGACCTTCTTTTTCATATTGATTCTTGCACTACACCCAATGAGATTTGGACTACTTTAGAGTCTTTGTTTGGGAAGCAGGATAATATGAGAGGATTTCAGTTAGAGAATGAGCTTATTGGCTTAAATCCTATGGATTTTGATAGCATCCAGGATTTTTTCACCAAACTCAAGTCTCTTAGATTGCATTTTTCACAGTGTGGTGTTCAGAAGGAAGACTCTTAGTTGATATTGTTCATTCTTTCTAAGCTTGGATCAGATTATTCAGTTTTTGTATCTACCTTTTATGCCACTAAGGATGCACTCGGTACAAGACTCACTATTCCATCTCTTGATGACTTTTCTTCATCTCTCACTCGAGAGCAAGCTAAGTTAGCTAGCATGGGCATAGTGAAACCTTCTTCATCACAGGCACTTATTGCATCATAGGAGCCCAAAGATCAAAAGGATTCTACAGGAAAAGGCAAGAGACAAAAAACAAAAGGATTCCAAACCTCATGAGCAGAAAAATGAGTCCTTAGATTCATCCTCCTCTTCTAAGGGGAAATCATCCAAGAAGGAGAAGGGTCCATGTGCATATTGCAAGACGGAAGGACATGTAGAACATAATTGTTACAAGAAGGACATTGATGAGCTGAAGCATCTTCTTCAAAAACATCATATTGATTTTCCTTCTAGGATGTTTGCATCATCTTCTTCCCCTCATTCTTCTTCCTCTTCAAAGAAGCATGACAGGGGTACAACTGGTTTACATACTTCATCAGATATGAAGGGACGTGCGCTTTGTGCTACTTTAGGTCTTGGATTAGGGAGATGGCTTCTAGATTCAAGAGCATCTCATCATATGGCATCTTCACAGTCTATGTTCACTTCCTTTGAGCCTTGCACTATATCTCCTATTTTGATGGGAAACAATACTTACATGAGTGTTACAGGGAAGGGGTCTATTAGTTTTTGTGATAACATCTTTCAGGATGTCTTGTGTGTTCCTCACTTGACAAACAACCTTCTTTCCATCTATTAGATCACACATGGAGCCAATGGGAGATTTATGGAGTTCACACCTAATTCTATTATCATCAGAGACTTGGAGAGTAGATAAATTATTGCTACTGGGGTGGTGGATCACTCATCTCAGTTGTATTCCTTTGCAAATTTTTCTACTGATGGTGCTTTTGTTCCTACAGCTGTTCATCACACTTCTAGTGTGAATCATCATTCAGAGGAGACATTTGGCTTCTTGAACATTGGATTTATCACTTTGGATCTAGTTCTTGAGCCTTCCATTCCACCTCCTATTGTAGTTGTTGATACTTCTATGACTACATATGTGGTTTCTTCTATTTCAGTACAGCAAGACCTAGTTGATCATTCATCTTTGGAGGTTCCTATTCAGTCTTCACCTACTTTGACTTTTTCATTTGTTGAGGTCACACTTGTTTTTGTGGAGACATCTTGGGCTATGCATACTTCACCTTCAAAGATTGCATTCATGAGGCCTCTTCCCTCTCACTTCTTTCAGGAGATGCAGTTTCTTCAGTTTTTTTGGAGCTACTCCATTCTGAGGGGGTTATGTGGTCTCTTCATTCCTCTCTTCTGGGGGGGTTCATTCATGTATCTTTGTGATGGATGGTGTCCTTGGGGGGTCGTATGGAGTCCTCGATCTTTCATCACTTAATTATTTTTTGCATTCTATTTTGGGGAGGAGTTTTGTTCCCACGTGGTTTTCTCCTTTACCTTGTTTGATTTAGTTTGCATTTCATTTGTAAATGGGTACCTGATCAAGCCTTGTTGTTGGGACTCATCTTTTGCATAATAATTTTCTTCTCCCTAAGTTGCACTTATGGGGGGGTGTTGGTGTAATTAATTATTTAATTACACTTTCATAAATTTACTTAGGCATTATTTTAATTCCTAGGTGGCATTTGGTTATCTTTATCTAGTTGAGCTATCTTTTTGCTCAAGTTAGGTTTAGGGTTGTGCATGTCTTTCTTTTTTGCATGCTTTCCTTTTCAAAGGATTTTGTATCATTTGTAAATAAATTGCAATCAATAATCAATATTATGGTTTTTCCTGCACATTCTTGCTTGAGGGTTTATAGAACATCTTCTTTTGTTCTGGATATCTGTTGCATGTGATAGGTGATTGCATGCAGGTGATTCTTGGGGACTGTGAAGTTGGTTTTTCAACTTCTACATATATAGTCTTGTTTGGGATAGAAACATCAAAATTTTAATAATACTTCTATAAGATATCTCATCAACTATTTCGACACCATCATCTCTACACAAGACAAATCCATGAGAAATTAAAGTGGAAGTTGGTTTACAATCAACCATATAAAATTTATTCAACATATCTTTTGCATACTTTATTTGACAAATGAAAATTTCATCCTCACTTTGATGAACCTCCATTCTTATAAATTATTATATGAGACATAAATCTATCATTTTAAATTCATTCATCATAGAAAATTTTAATTCATCATTCATCTTAGAATTTCTACCCATATAAAATAAATCATCAACATATAAACTTACAATAAGAATATCATTACCTTTTTGTTTGTAATAAAGGGTAAGTTCAATCTTACTTCTCTTGAAGCCATTTTGTTGAAAATATCTATTAGTTCTAGCATACCATGCTCTTGAAGCTTTCTTGAGTCCATAGAAAGCCTTCTTCAACTTGTATACTTGATGTTCTTTACTTTGCACTTCAAAACCCTGTGGTTGTTCTACATAGGCTTTCTCTTCTAAGTACCCATTCAAGAAGGAACTTTTCAAATCCATATGATGTATGCTCCATTTATTTTTATTTTATATTGAAATATGTATTCTAATATTATTTTCTCTTGCTAATTTAGTACAAAAGACTCTTCATAATCTATCCCATGCCTCTATGTGAATTCTTTAGCAACTAATCTTACCTTGTGTCTTTCAACACTCCCGTCACTATTGTACTTAGTCTTGTAGACCCCTTTAGTACCAATCTTTTTTTTGTCACATGGAAGCTCTGTAAGCTCCCAATTAACATTCTTGTGAATAGAATCTATCTCTTCTTGCATTGCTTGCACTCAAATCTCATTAATGCATGCATCTTCAAAACACGATGGCTCAAAATCAGTTTGTGGAAGTATTAAAGAAAAAAATATTGTCTCACATCTTAGATTTTCTTAATGTGCTTTACTTGTACTCATTTGATAAATGACACTTCAATTTTTTACTTTCAGGTTATCAAACTCAGACTTGAAGCTGGACTTGCACTTGAAATTGAAGAACTAAATGAGGGCTATTAGGTGGATTTATAGTACTTGGGACTAAAATATCAATTTGATTCTCATGATTAATGTTATAATTACAACCACTATTAAAACTAGATTTTGACATCTCAATATGGCCTTTTTGATGACCATAAACTCCCCTTTCCTAAAAAATCACATCTCTTGACACAACAATGTTTTTAGTGAGACGATTATAAAATTTGTAAGCCTTAATGTGTTCACTATACCTAATAAAAATGAATGATACAATTTTTGGATCTAACTTTTGTCTCTTTTGATTAGCTACATGAACATAGGCTAAATAATAAAAAACTCTAAAATGATTAACATTAGACTTTTTATCATGCCAGGCTTTATAAGGATTCATCATGTCAAGTGCACTAGTGGGAATTCAACTAAGAATGTACATTTTTTTAGCAACTACATCACCCCAAAAATAATTATTTAATTTTTTGGTTTGTAACATTATCCTTTCTAGTTATACCATTGTTTGATTTTTGTTTTCAACTAATCCATTTTTTTAGCCATGCAAGTAGTGGTGAGTTGTCTTTTGATGCCATTCATATCACAATAATGTTGAAAATCTCTTCAACAAAATTATCCTTCGTGATCAATCTTTAAGAATTTTATTTTTCAACCTCTTTCATTTTTCATAAGGGCTTTAAACCTCTTGAATGTATCAAATACTTCATACTTGATCTTCAAAAATTAAACCCAACACTTTTGTGAGTAATCACCAATAAAAGTAATTAAATATGATAACTTACCAAGAATTTTTGTTTGCATAGGACTACAAATGTTTGAGTGAGCTAACTAAAGTGGATAATGGGCTCTCCATGCATTTCCTTTTAAAAATTTCTCTCTTGCATATTTTCCTTTTAGAAAAAAATTCATAAACCTCCTAGTGTTCTTAAACTTTACGCAAAACATAAACTAATTATTTTGATGTTAGAATCTTTAAACTATGAAAACTCAAATGTCCATACAAAAGATGCCACAACCAACTTTTTCCTCATATGCCATATTGGAAAGACTACTATTATGCTGTCCTAAATTTAATTAGAACATCCTATTTTTTGAAATAGACACAACTATAACCACTCCATTCCCTTGATTATTATCATAAATTGTACATTATTGATGTTCAAACACTAGACTTTATAATTCTTCTCACACAATTGTCCAAAAATCAATGAATTGTGCTTTAATTGTGGAGTGTAATAAATTTATTTAATAATTTGTATAACTTCTTTAGTATGGACTTCCATAGCTCCCTTTGTTGGATATTGCTGATATGTGGTTGTCATTGATGTCAACACTATTGGCATTAATGTCTTTAAGGTTGTATATGTCGAGGATATTGAGAAAATTGTAACAAAATAAGTTACAAGTTGTCAATGATGCAGTGAAGTTTAGTACAACCATCATGTTGTTGGCTAGCTCAATATATTGATGATAAGAGGTTGTGGATTAAAGGGTTTTTTTTTTTAGTATATCTAGTTTATCCACGTAAAGTTTCAGAGATCCGCATGAAGATTTGATCGAGTTATGAGTATTTGTGTTCTAACAATTGTTATGTTGCTTTAGTTGGTGTTCCTGAAAGAAAATAATGTGATTCTAGTAATTTGAATTGGTGTGGATGCTTCTGTAGTGATTCATGATGCTCGTGGATCTTTCTAGATCATGCTCTATTAGTGTTTTATGTCCGCATTGATCGTTGTGCTCGCAATTGGTGATTTTCTTCTTTGAGTTTATGTTTTTCATGATCATGGCCAACATGGTAATGGTAGCATGTTGTGGATCTTCGAGGCATATTTTTGGAGGTGTTTTGTGTTTGAGGATGCTTTGTTGGGTCCTCACTATGTTTTGGCCAACATTGGTTGGTGCACGTTGATAATTGTTTATTGATTTGGGCCTACAGTTTGTACTCATTTATATTTTGTTGAAGCCGACACGTAGATGATGTTATCCTTAGTTGTGGATACATATGAGCGATTGTTTATACTATTTGAAGGAATGTGGTGTAGTGGTGTGTGAAGTTTTTGAGTGCTATGTGCGAATAATGTTCTAATCTTTCAAAGGAAAAGTAAAGTGTGAAGAAGAGTGAGTAGATTGTGCTTAACCAGAACTATAATCAGGCATTAGAAGATGTTATTTTCTCAGTTCAAAATCTTCTAGATGTAATTTGAATGTTTATGTAAGATAGTGTGTCTTCCTTTGGGTAGAAAGCCTTTTTGTATTTGAGCAGTGAGCTCTAGGTAGTGTTCCTAAATGCATGTGCATTCCCCATTTATAATTCCTTTATACTTTTAACATAGTATAATCTTGTGGACTAACCTCCACCATGGTTTTTCCCCTTAAAGGGTTTCCACATAAAAAATCTTGGTGTTGTGTGTGTTTTTGATGTGGTGATGGTTTATGCTTTCATGTTTATTTATCAAATATGAGAATAAGTTTAATAATTTTAATTTCTATGACAACTAATTCACCCCCTCTCTCATTTGTCTACCCTTGTGTTGCCAACAATTGGTATCAGAGCAGGTTCCTCGGAAGAATTTTAATAGCTTGAGGTGATCTAGGATGGCGACATATAAGAAGGATAGTCCAAGATTTGATGGAACTAATTATTCTTTGTGGAAGACTCGAATGGAGTGTCATCTGAGATGCATTGGTGAACCTTACTGGAAAATTGCAAAGAATAGGTATATCATTCCACAAAATGGTCCTTCTACTGCAAATGAGATTAAGGAAGCAAAGTACAATATCATGGCTAAGGAAGCATTGTTGAGTGCTCTGACTGATTCTAAAATGACAAATGTAATGGAGCTAAAGATTGCTTATGAGATCTAGAAAAGTTTGGAAACTTTGTATGAAGGTGATGCCCATGTGAAGATTGCTAAGTTGCAAAGCCTAAAAGGGAAATATGAAATGTTGCTCGAATGGATGAAGATGAGAACATCACTTCTTTTATGCATAGAGTGAATGAACTTGTGTGTAGTATTAGATGTGCTGGTGGAACATTGGAAGAATCAAAGATTGTTTCTAAAGTGCTCAGATCCTTTCCTGCTGCATACAAAGCCAAAGCTATTGCTATTGAGGAGATCCAGACTGTGACAAATGTAACTAGAGACATGTTGATTGGTAACCTTACTGCTTTTGAGTTAAGTGGGTTTGGTGATTCTCTTCCTAAGACATAATCTACATTCAAAGCTACTATCTCTGGAAAAGATAAGCAGAGATATGATCCAAGTGAAAGTTCTTCTAGAAAGGTGTTCAAGTATGAGGAGGAAATGAGAGATATTGAAGAAGAGAGAAAACTAGACGAGCTTGAAACACTTATTGTCAAGAGGGAAGCCAAAGGAGAAGGTAAGTATAAAGGGAAATTTCCTATTAAATGTTTTTCTTGCAATAAGATAGGTCATTTTTCCTCAAGGTGTTTGGAAAGAGTTCCTAATCTAAGATCTAACAAGCCTAGATTCCAAAGAAAGTGTTATTTTGTTGCTGATGAAGGTGTGACAGATGATGAATTTGATAAAGGGAATGTAAGTGATGATGAATGGGTATTTATTGCTATCAAGGAAAATGATCTTGTACCTATTGAATCTACTAAGTGCACAAATGTGGAGAATGCCCTAGTTGTCTGAGTTGAAGAAAAAGATGAATGGGTGATTGAAAGTGGATGCTCTCATCACATGACAAGTTATAAAAGTAAATTTGTGAGCTTGGAAAAGTATGATGGTGGTGTTGTAATATTTGGTGATGACAAAGCTAGTGTAATCCATGGTAGAGGATCCATTTCTCTTGATGGTAAGCATAATACTGATGATGTTCTATATGTGGAAGGTTTGAAGCATAATCTCTTAAGTGTTGGACAGATGGTTGACAAGGGATACAATCTTCAATTCAATAATGGAAAGTGTATAATATTGGGGAGTTTCAAAAATGTGATTGCATCTGGTACAAAAACAAAAGGTAATATATTTCACTTGAATGCTACTAGTAAAAGTTGTTTGATTGCTCAAGTTGATGAAAGTTGGTTGTGGCATAGGAGAATGTTTCATGTAAACTTTGATAATATTATCAAGATAAGTTCTACTCAAGTTGTGAGATATCTTCCTAAGTTGATAAAACCTACTAATACTATATGCAAGGAATGTCAATTAGGGAAGAAAAATAGAGTTTCATTCAAAGGAAAACAACATTGTTAAAATGAAGTGTTGGAGCTTGTGCATACTGACTTGTGTGGTCCTTCTAGAGTTAGAAGTTTACAAGGATATAGGTATTTCATGTTACTTATTGATTATTATTCTATAATGATGTGGGTTACTTTCTTAAGGGAAACATATGAAGCCCTAGAGAAATTCAATATTTTTAAGGCTATGGTTGAGACAGAGACAGGTCTGAAGATTAAATGTCTGAGATCAAATAGGGGTGGTGAATTCACTTCTGGTGAGTTTAATTCTTTTTTTGAAGAGCATGGAATAAAGAGAAAATTATCTGCCCCACAGACCCCTCAACAAAATGGAGTTGTGGAAAGGAAGAACATGAAAATTCAAGAAGCTACTAGGACTATGATGCTGGAAGGAAATGTTCTGCATATCTATTGGAGAGAAGCTATGAGTATTGCCATTTACAAAGCTCAACTAGGTACAAATCAAAGGTGATACTGGTAAGACTCCTTATGAGCTATGGTATGGTCATAAGCCTACTATTAAATACTTCAAAATCTTTGGGATTAAATGCTATATCAAAAGAGATGAAGATATAGGAAAGTCTGATGCTAGAAGCGATGAAGGAATCTTTCTTGGTTATTCTACTAAAAGTAAAGCCTATCGGTGCTACAATAAGAGATTGAGGAAAGTAATTGAGAGTGCTCATGTCAAGGTTGATGAAGACACAGTTAGACTATCCAGAACATGTGGATATGATTTAGATGATCAGAATGACAATTCAAATAAAGGAAAGAAATTTCAAACTTCAAATCAAGTTCAAATAATTCTAGTGAATCAGGAAAATCAAGAGGAAGGAACTAGTGAAAGTACATCACAAGAGCCTGAAGTTCAAGAACACCCTAAAAATCCAATGTATGTAAGACTAAATCATTCATAAGATCAAATTATTGGTGATAAAAACAAAGGAGTTCAAACTAGAAGAAGAATTGTAGAAGAATATTGTTTGATCTCGAAGACTGAGCCTAATAGTTTCAATGAAGCATGCAAAGATGAACATTGGGTGGAAGCAATGAAATAAGAACTACTGCAGATTGAGAAGAATGATACATGGATTCTTGTTCCTAGACCTAAGGACAAAAATGTAATTGGAACTAAATGGTTCTTTCAAAAAAAACTGAATGAGCAAGGTGAAGTTGTTAGAAACAAAGCAAGACTGGTGTGTAAAGGATATTCTTAGATGGAAGGAATTGACTTTGAAGAAACTTTTTCTCCTGTTGCTAGGATTGAAGTTGTGAGACTATTTCTTACTTATGCTATTACAAAAACTTCAAGGTTTATTAGATGGATGTCAAGTCAACATTTCTAAATGGCGAACTAGAAGAAGTGTATATTGAGCAACCTAATGGATTTCAATTGACTGATCAAGGAGATATGGTTTGTTGGTTGAAGAAAGCATTGTATGGACTTAAGCAAGCCCCAAGAGCATGGTATGTCAGATTGGACAAGTATTTGTTGAAGCTTGTATTTAATAAAGGTACTGCTGATAGTAATTTGTATTTCAAGATTGATCATGATAAAGATTTGATTGTTGAAATCTTTGTTGATGATATCATTTTTGGAGGAGATGATAGTTTGTGCATGAAGTTTGCTGATGAGATGCAAAGTGAGTTTGAGATGTCTATGATTGGAGAAATGAAATTCTTTTTGGGATTGAAAATTACTTAGGTAGATAAAGGGATCTTTATATCTCAGTCCAAGTATGTGAAAGAATTGCTAAAGAAGTTTGGTATGGAAGATTCAAATCCAGTTGGTACACCCATGGTGACTGGATGTAAGTTGACACAAGATGATGATTCTCCTAAAACAAATCAGACTAGATACAAATCCATGATTGGTGGGTTGTTTTATTTGACTCAAACTAGACCTGATATCATGAATGTTGTATGCATTGTTGCAAGATTTCAAGATGATCCTAAGGAATCTCATGTGACAATTGTAAAGAGGATTTTTAGGTACTTGAAGGGGACAGTTGATTTTTGCCTATGGTCTACTAAAGAAGATGACCTTACCTTGAGTGATTTTATTGATGTTGATTGGGAAGGAGATGTGAATGACAGAAAGAGTACTAGTGGTGGTGCATTTTTCTTGGGAAATAAGTTGATTTCATGGTTAAGTAAGAAGCAAAATGTCATTTCTTTATCTACTACAAAGGTAGAATACATTGTTGCTGCTAACAATTGTACTCAAGTATTGTGGATGAAGCAGATGTTGAAAGAAATCAGAGTTTTGTATGATGAACCTATTGCTATATTCTATGATAATTCAAGTACAATTAACATTTCTAAGAATCTGGTGTTGCATTCAAAAACCAAGCATATATCTATCAAGTTTCACTTTTTGAGAGAGAAGGTGAGTGAAAAGGAAGTCGGATTGGAGTATGTGCCCACTAAGGAACAAATTTTAGATATCTTTACCAAGCCCTTGCCTGAGGATACTTTTGATTATCTCATAGGGATTCTAGGGTTGATTACCCCTCCCAATCAGAACTAAGATGCATTGACTTACATCATTAAGTGCATTTCATAGTCGTATCTTATGATCCAGATTGATGTTGTGGTGGTTGCTACTCAGGGGGAGTAGTCAAATGTTCAAAAATGTGGTTCAAAGCTTGTGTAGAGAAAGATAATGTGTATCTTGGTCATTGATGTCAAAGGGGGAGAAGAGTCATGTGAAAAACTATGAAAAATTTAAGGAGAAAAGAGTCAAAATCTAAGGGGGAGAAAGTGCTAAGAGAAAGTTGTGTTGATGGTGTTTTTCACATCATGTGTTGCCATCAATGCCAAAGGGGGAGATTGATGGATATTGCTGATATGTGGTTGTCATTGATGTCAACACTATTGGCATTAATGTCTTTAAGGTTGTATATGTCAAGGATATTGAGAAAATTGTAATAAAATAAGTTATAAGTTGTCAGTGATGTAGTGAAGTTTAGTATAGCCATCATGTTGTTGGCTAGATTAGTATATTGATGATAAGAGGTTGTGGATTAAATGGTTTTTTGTCGAGTATATCTAGTTTATCCATGTAAAGTTTTAGAGATCCGCATGAAGATTTGATCGAGTTATGAGTATCTATGTTCTGACAATTGTTTTGTTGCTTTAGTTGGTGTTCCTGAAAGAAGATAATGTGATTATAGTAATTTGAATTGGTGTGGATGCTTCTATAGTGATTCATGATGCTCGTGGATGTTTCTAGACCATTCTCTATCTTTTTTTTACATCAACATTGATCGTTGTGCTCACGATTGGTGATTTTCTTCTTTGAGTTTATGTTTTTCATGATCATGTTTGAGAGGGTAATTGTAGCATGTTGTGGATCTTCAAGGCATAATGTTTGGAGGTGCTTTATGTTCGAGGTTGTTGTTTTGGGTCCTCACTATGTTTTGGCCAACATTGGTTGGTGTGCATTGATAATTGTTTATTGATTTGGGTCGACAGTTTGTACTCATTTTATATTTTGTTGAAGTCAACATGTAGATGATGTTATCCTTAGTTGCAGATATATATGAGTAATTATTTATACCATTTGAAGGCATGTGATGTAGTGGTGTGTGAAGTGTGTGAGTGCTATGTGTGAATAATTTTCTAATCTTTCAAAGGCAGAAGTAAAGTGTGAAGAAGAGCGAGCAAAATGTGCTTAATCGGAACTGTAATAAGGCATTAGAAGATGCTATTTTCTCAATTCAAAATATTTTCGATGTAATTTGAATGTTTCTATAAGAAAGTGTGTCTTCCTTTGGGTAGTAAGCCTTTTTGTATTTGAGCAGTGAGATCTAGGTAGTGTGCCTGAATGCATGTGCATTCCCCATTTATAATTCCTTTGTACTTTTAACAGAGTATAATCTTGTGGACTAACTTCCACCATGGTTTTTCCCCTAATAGGGTTTCCACATAAAAAATCTTGGTGTTATGTGTGTTTCTGGTGTGGTGATGGTTTATTCTTTCATGTTTATTTATCAGATCTGAGAATAAGTTTAATAAGTTTAATTTATGTGACAACTAATTCACCCCCCCTCTCAATTGTCTACCCTTGTGTTGCTAACACCCTTTTCAACAATCTTCAAGGTTTTTTCATCATCAAGCTTGAGCTTGGATTTTAAACTTTCATCTATTGTAGAGAAAATCTCCTTATTTCTTGACATGTGGTTAGAACACCTTGAATTTAAATACCAAACATCTTTAGTACCATTTTTCAGATTTTCCAAAATCTAAAAATAAATTATTTGGAGAAGCTTCATCCCTCTCTTGAGCATAACTAATTTTTTTGTTATTATTACCTACTTTAATCTAAAATACCTCTTCAAATTATCATTACCCATTATAATAATAAAATTAGATATTTCTCTCATCAAATCTATCTCTATCTCTTCCTCTTGAACCATCTCCTTTTTTTTAATAAAAAGAGGGTAAAAACTTTATTGAAAGCAATAAATAAGCATTACAAAGAGTTTAGGAATTCAGAACTCCCAATAAAGAGGGGCACAAAAAAACCAAAACCACCCCACCCATAGCAATAAGAACCTCAACTAGTCAAATCATCAGATAAGACCTTCTCCAAATCATTACTACAATCAGGGGGTAATTGCCTCCATCCCTCAATCTTCCAATCTTCATCATGCTCTGAAGCCCACTTGGCCAAACTATCAGCAACCCTATTCCATTCATGCGGGATGTGGACAAAATACACCACCTCCAACATAAAACACATCTATAGAATATAACGAACAAATGAAGCAAGCTACCAATTAACATCAGTCAACTTATGCTCATTCAAAAAATTAACAACAATCTATGAGTCAAACTCACAGATAATCCTACACCAACCTAAAGAACAAGCATGCTCAATAGCCCAAAGAATTCCCATCCCTCCATAAGATTATTAGAATGTTGCCCCTTATGA
Source organism: Sequoia sempervirens (assembly GCA_007258455.2). Classification (NCBI taxonomy): domain Eukaryota; kingdom Viridiplantae; phylum Streptophyta; class Pinopsida; order Cupressales; family Cupressaceae; genus Sequoia; species Sequoia sempervirens. Next base: position 892,039,485 of record VDFB02271358.1, read on the forward strand.
ATAGAAAAAAAGAAAATAATCGAACCAGAACAATCTCTTCCAACTCCCCCAATCCCAGTCGGCCCAGGATTACCCCTAGAGGAACCATTAGTATTGATTTTCAAAATATCCACTAGAGGGGCACCCATCTTCCAACTCTTTGAACCTTCTTTTTATCCTTCCTACCTCTTCTAACACAAGCCAATACAAAAGTCAAACCCTGTAAACCCAATCTAATCACAATCCCATCATCACTCCTTTCCAAGGGGTACACCACCTGAAATTTAGCTTCCACCATCTCTTGGATCATACAAACAATTATGTCCCAAACCTGTTGAACCATCAGCCTATCCCCACAAAAATTCCTATGATTCCTTTCCAACCAAATTTTCCAAAGGATGAAGGTAGGACCAATACAAAACATAATCTAGAGGAAAGAGGGCCTGAGAAGAAGGTCTTCCCATGTTGCTCCAAAACTCCACATGGGAAGATATATGAACAAAAAGATGTATCCAAACATCCCACCAATAATTCCAAAGAAGCATAGCAAATGAGAAATGAAAAATAGCTGGTAAGAATCCTCCACACTACAACCACAAAGAACACACACTAAATGGCCCTAGAATCCCTATTTCTGAAGATTATCCCAAGTCAAACATCTATTCCAAGCCAAAGTCCACACAAAGTAATTACACTTTGGAAAAGACAACTTGTTCCACACATTACTCCACCAAGGAACCTCCATCTCCCCAACCTTGTGAACTAGCAGGTCCTAATACCCACTAGCCATAGTGAAAACACCCTTTGGATCCAAACACTAAGAAAGAATATCCTTTTCCCAAAGGGAGCTACACTATCTACTAGCCAAAATATGTTGAAGAGCAACACAATCCTCCTTTGACCCAACAAATGGCCAATCGCAGGGTATCATCCAAAAATTTTAGGTGAGATTGAGGAGGAAAACCATTCCCCCACACCCAACCTTGAATAAGACCCAACTCCACATTATGATTCAATATTCTCCCCAAACCTTCAACTAGGAGAATAAATAAATAAGGAGAGAGGATCCCCTTGACCAAGGCCTCTAGAAGCACAAAAAAGAGAAGGATCACCATTTATCAACACTGAAAAAGAAGTGGAAGTAACACAACTCATAACCCACTCCTCAGCAAAACCAAACGCAATAAGAACTTTGCACGAGAAGGACCACGTAACTCTATCATAAGCCTTTTCCATATCCAACTTGATGAACGTAGCCTTTTCTTTGGAGCATGTCATAGAATGAATAGTTTCAGTAGCAATGACCACCCCGTCAATAATTTTTTGATCCACCACAAAACCACCTTTTTCCTCAAAGATAAGCCATACAAGTCATCACTTCAATCTTTCAGCAATCAACTTGGAAATGATTTTATAAAACACATTACAAAGGGAGATAGGCCAAAACTAACTCAACTGATCCTCCCCCTCACACTTTGGAATGAGAGCAAGGAAAGTGGAGTTTAAAGCCATCAACATCTGTTTATTCTTCTGAGACTCCTGAACCAACTCCAATAAGTCCAGCTTAATGATATCCCAAAATTCCTAAAAAAATTCCATCGAAAATCCATTAGGGCCTAGGGCTTTCCCTTTCTTCATCTGAAAGACAGTAACCTCCAATTCTTCTAAAGAAATGCAACCTGAAACATGCTCATCCATCTCCCCAATAACCAAGGAGGGGATACAAGATAAAACCTAGTTTTCTTCCATCAAAACATCTCGATGATCCTCCCTAAATAAGGAAGAAAATAACTACAAAGCCTCTTTGGACATATCCTTAAAGAGGATAGATGCTCACCCCTGTCATTCACAAGAAAAGGAATAGAACTACCATGCCTTCTAGCGTTCACTGTATTGAAGAAGAAAGTAGTGTTTTTGTCTCCCTCCTATAACCACTCAACCTGAGCCTTGCGTTTCCAATAAATCTCCTCACGTAGTTCACATTATTCCAAAGCATTCAAAGCCCTTTCCTCCTCCCCAAGTAAATCCTTTGAAAGGCCCAACTTATTTATCTCCCATGTAATAGCATCCAAGTTAGCTTGAGCAACAATCTTAACATGAAAAATATTTCCAAAACATTACCTATTCCAACACTTAAGTTAGTACTTCACATACTGCAGTAGTTTGGAAAAAGAATACATAGAAAATTGTCATGAGTGGGTCTCTCGATTGCCACCATTCAGCCACATACTCTTGCAAAGAAGGATCTCTTAACCACATAAGCTGAAAATTAAAGGGGATTGAGCAACCCGAGCTAAAGTAGCAAATAATTTAATAGGCTAGTGATTAGAGCCCCTCCAGTCAAGAATTTCAAAACAAGTAGTCCACTTTCCTCCAATCCAGAAATAGGAAACCAAGAAATGGTCAAGTCTCTCAACAATACAATTCTCCCCTAACCTCCTATTGTTCCAAGTAAACTGAACATTACTGGGTTTGACATCAACAAGATTCAAGGCCAAGATGTTATCATGGAGAAGGAAAGCAGAGGGCTCGAACCTCGCAATACCAATGCCCTTCTTTTCATCTAACTCAATGATGGAATTAAAATCTCCAACCATAATCCAAAGGAAAAAAGGAGCAATATTCTGAATAAAATTGATATGAGACAACAAAAAATTCTTACTAGGAAGATCTGTAGGCACATAGATGTTTGACAGAAGAATAATTTCCCCCATCTCCAAGCTTGAAGAAACTATACAGATAGAAGTCTTAGAAGACATCCACCAAAGAGGAAAAATATTCAAGGGGTTCCATAAGCAAGCCACACCCCTAACACTACCATGAGCCCAAATACACTGGAAATCACCCCACCCTCATAGTTTCAACAACAAGCCAACCATGCTCTCAACCAAAAATTTAGTCTCCTAAAGAAAAAGAATGTCAGGAGAGTGAATTCTCACCAAATCTTGAATAGAATTTTGTTGAGGGCCACTATTCAAGCCCCTTACATTCCAAGAGAGAATGATCATTTCAAAGGATTAGAAAAGTGAGAGTCCAGAGTCTTAACCGATCCTTACTCCACCAAAGTTTCCCCCATCTTCTTAATTTTCTCTAAGTATTTCTTTCTACCAACCTTGGATGGATTCTCAATAGTCCCCTTTTTCTAGTCTTTTTGAAGCAATCCCATCAAAGGAGAGGCTCTGCTTCCTTTCAAAAAATCAGACCCCCCTTTCACTAAAGGATTAGAGATCACTCCCTCCCCCATACTCACATATGCAAAAGACTCAAAACTCTCAAAAACCACCAAGCTAAGATCTAATTCCATTTGTATAGCACCAACCTCCTATGAATCCTAAGTGTTACCTAGAATGATACCTTCCTGGACCTCCTCCAAACCACCCTGATCCATAACCATCATGCCTGGATTGACCTCCTACTAACTAAGGTAATCCAAAACCTCAAATCTATTAAAATTATCACCCTCTTGTCGCTCCTTAAAATTACTCTTTTGACCCCGATTCTTATTGAGATCCTTAACATGAATAAAACCCTCTATACCTGCAACCTCACCAGGAACAGGAGCCTTCCCTTTATCAACTCCAAGGGGGTTGCTAGGAGGCTGAGTAGACTGAGACTCAGAAGATTTAGACCTTAGACATCTTTGTTTCAAATGGCCATATTCATGACATAGGCAACATCTAGAGGGAAAAGTTTCATAGTCTAACTATTGCACCCAAGAATATGAACCCACCTGAATTTCCATAGAATCTGGGAGAGGGTGACTTAAATCAATCTGAACAAAAATATGAGAAAAAGTCACTACCTTTCTATCTTGAGTTTGTTGAGAAGGACCCACTGGTTTCCCCAAAAGTGAAACAACATTATGCAAGATATCATTGTGCCAACATTCAACTGGAAAATGAGGAAGATGCACCCATATCAGAACCTAATTCAGGAAATCCTCCAAAGGATTAAAGCTTGCATGCTAGGGTTTAATGAATAAACCAATTTGGTTGTGGAAATAAGGTCCTCCCTCAAAAACCCTATTGTGATCTACCATGCAATTGAAAACCGCCATGAAGTAACTATTCACCAGCAACATCATTTCCATCTCCTTCAGGTACCAAGTCCAATGAGCCCATGACTCCAAAAATTGGAGTGAAACCCTCATGCCCATGAATTTGCAAAGCAAGTCATGCTTCGAGAAATACTCAATATCCACCACAATCATTTCTTTTTGAATTACCAGCAAAGGTCGATCTTTGGTATGCTCTAGACAACCATTTATCTCCAAAATCTAATATCACCAAATGACACAAATCTAACATTGCCCGAATCCTTTGAGAATAAATTATTATCAAAATCTTTCATTGAATGATTTGGAGCTGAAGCACCAATAGAAGCATGAAAGTGCCGTGGAGATTTAACCCCAGACGCCCCCCTAGGAGCCATACCCGAGAGAACAAAAAAACCTTAAACCCCCACGCCAGATTCCTCGATCAAACACCTACACTTCAAAACACATGAGAAAATGTATAAAGAGATAAGGAAGCAACAAAGAGATGTCTTAAACACTACACCAAAGAAAAGAAGAACTAGCGAAACCCCATTCGGTAGCCAAAACACACACTCCACGCTCATCTAACACCCCCAACCCTAGCTCAGACCTATAGACAACAAAGAAACGACACCAACAGCTAAACCATAGCATGCAACAGAGGCACAACCTCCTACAGGATGCAGCCAACACCAGACAACGACCACTCCATCGACCAAAAAATATTTTATTCACTTCCTCTTGAACCATCTATTCTTCCTTAATTTTCTTTTGAATAATTTTTATTTTGACTTCTACCTTTTCCTTTATTAATTTTGGTGCTAGTGTTGGCATCTTCATTCTTTGTAGTTTTAAATTTTAAGAAAAAATATTTCTCACCACTTTCTCCAAATGCATATAATAATGTTTTTTTATGATACATAAGAGATCCAACTAAGTGATCAAACTGAAGGATAGTAAAATCCTTACTTTATTCAATGATTATAGCAACATGGTTCCACTTTAGTGTTAAAAACCTCAACATTTTTTTATCACAACTTCTTGTTCACAATTTCTCCAAGATTAGCTATCTTATTGACCACATCTTTTACCCTCACACAATAGTCACCCACACTTTCAACTTCTTGCATCTTCAAATTTTCAAATTTGCTTTTCAATAGCTATAGCTTAACAACTTTAACTTGATCAATTCACATAAGTGTTTGATTGAATAAAATAAGAGCATCATGGAAAGCTATCTAAAATGGAATATATACCAAAGTGAGTCGAAAAGGACACTTCTATCTATTTTAGTGTTCTCATGGATAATTCACCATTGAGGTACTTTCATGACCTTTCTTGCTACTTCAAATTCTAAACCTATAATTATTTTATTCAAATGGTTTCCAAATTATAGATAAGACATGGGTGTCCTCATGATGTATTCACACTATTTCACCACATGCAACAAATATGTTTCCAACCTGATTAGTTTTTATTTGATACATACTCCAGTTCTATGGCATAATGATTTTTTTGGAACAAGATTTTGTTGAAATGAACAAAACAATTGAGATGGGGGGTGGATCAGTTGTATCAAATCAAACCTTCAAAACCCTCAATAGTAATTAGATCTTGGTGCAAGAGCACCTTATGTTTTTATGTCTCCATCAAAAATTTTTGTAGCAATTTGAATTTTCAAACATAAAAAATTGTAAATGGCCATGTGAGGGTCCATTGTAATTTAATATTTATAGGAGTCTATAAGGTTAAAAAAATGAAAGTTTGCAAAATTATCAAAAAGATGCAAAAAGTTGCTAAAAATGTAAAAGTTGTCAATAAAGCAAAAAGTGCAAAAAAATCAGAAGATGAAGTCTTTAAGAGAAAAATGAAGAGATAGGTTGGTAGAAGTAGTTGAAGAATCAGTTAATGGTTGAGAAACATAATATAAATAATTTTGGGGGTGAGCAAGAGGAGTACTTTGTAATTTTGGAAACAAATTTTGAATAAGATTCACTAATCTGCAATTTTCTAAGTTTTACTTTCTAGTTTCTAAACTTGTACAACCTACACAATCATATAAGGCCTTGATTTTCATTGTATTAGGAAGGAAATTGTTTTGGAATTCACTTAAAGTTAGTTTGAAGGGTTTGCATTGAGTTTTAAGTTTATTTAAAGATCAAATATAAAAATATTGTAGAAACCCTCAACAAGGGTTTGAGAGTCTTTTAGAGATCTAACCTACCATTCCACTGATGTAGATGTAATAGATCAGTGGAATGGGATATTAGGAAGTGATTTTTTTTTATTTTTTTTGTGTATGTAAGTGTGTTGTTGCAAGAAGTGGAAAATGCAAAGCCAAGATTGCTGCCCTCATAGAAATATTGTGTTTTTCAAGCAAATAGGGTGCCTACAAGTGATGAAATGAAGAAACGACATTGGGAAAGGTCGGTAAATGGTGTAATTTGCATGTGAAGACTAGAAAAAATGTGTTTAAAGTAGTTACAAGGTGGAAAAAGGTTTGGAGTAAACAATTCCAATAATTTCTCACTTGTTAATCTTGTTTTATGCATGTAACAAGGGTTTTATGGATCAGTATTAAATCGGGCTTTTTATTCCCTAAAGATGGATGAATCTTAAGTTTTGTGACCTATTGAAGGACTGTCTAAATTTTTTTGGTGTTTAGGAAGTAAATTAAGACTACTTCATTTGTAATTTAGGCCTAATTTGTGGTCTTTTCCAATGTAAAGTCTAGAAAACTAGTAAATCCTTTTTAAAAACTACTTGAATGTTTTGATATGTTGTGGTATATTACAATGGGCTCATGAAGGTGTAGATAGCTTGGATTTTTTCAACATAGATTGGAGGAAATACCCAATTTAGGGTATGAAGGCCTAATTGACAGTTAGTACCTTGAATTCCTAGAAAGTGAAAAACTATTGAAACAATGATTTGAATGTTAGATTTTTATTTAATTTTTCCTTATTGATGTTGTAAAAGGTGTATCTATGGTTTGAGTAAGGTTTTGAAGGAAATTATGTTGTTTGAGGAAGATGATCCCTTGTGTAAATGGTGAATGGACTATGAGAACCAGTGAATCTGATAAAACAAAGTTATGAGAATATGATATTGGTTTATTTCCATCAAAAACATGATGATTAAGCTTCCTTGGAAGTTTGGTTATATTTTGGAAGTAGGAATACTTGGTTTTTTGTCATGATGCCTTATGGAATTAGTTGCAATGATGAGTGAATTGAAGCATGTTGAATGAATGAATTGTTTCAGAGTTTTCTAATCAGAAATTTGATTTGTTTTTGTTCAAATGATTAAGGCTGAGGTGTTTTGAATCTGATAAGGGATTGTAATAATGTTTTGGTGAGATGGTTTGTTGATGCCTTGTGAATGTTCAAAGAATTTTTTGGACTTTGTTGAGTAGATAAGTGAAATTGGTGAAATGTATAGTGGATTTTTGTGATTTGTTCAATTTGATCTTCTCAGTTGAGTTTGGGTCTTGAGTACCCTGATGAATTGTTGTTGTTGATAGATGCTCTTGCATCAAATCAACATGCATTTACTAAACCCTTATTCTATTAGTACGATTAAACATAAAATGCACATAACAAAAATTGAAATCACAACACTAGATTTACGTGGAAAACATAATGAGAGAAAAGCCATGATGAGGATTCGCTCATAATATAAGCAATAAAAAAACTAGTACAAAAGGGCTCACTACCAGAATATGACACACTATCCAAAAGGCTCACAGCCAAGGTTCATTGCCACAAAAAGAAATACAAGAAGTTAGAAGAATGTTACATATAGAACACTTCTCAATAAACACAAGGAATCCACCACAATTGTTCGCACACTTTCACAACCTAGTATGAATGATTTCAAATGCATTTAGCTCACTGCCTTCAAGAACCCTAACATTGAAATCCACATTGCTCTACTCAGATTTACATCACACACATATTTCACATCAATCTCACATATATCTTGCTTCTTATTTATTTCAACCTTCAACTCACAACAACACCATACATATTTATATCAATCTCAACCTCAAAAGCCTTCTCCAATTTTGACAACTAATCGTTATACATACAAATTTAAAATAGGTCAATACCAAAACATTCATGCGATGGATGGGAATGAAGGCGACCTATATAAAACCTTAACTAGGACCCAAATAGATCCCAAAACACTTCAACATGCTTCTACAAGCTTCACATGTAATGTTAAACACTCGCTCAACCAAGATCCTTGCAAAAAACCATAATCATTAAGTACACACTTCCACAAATCAATATGAAACATTTAGACAACATAATTCACTTGAAAACAATCTAGAATAATCCATGAACTACTTAAGATTCATCAAACACTTGAAATCAAAAAATACTTCATTTCAGAACAACTGGTAACCCTTATTTGCATACTAATAAATGAAACTCACTCTATACTACACCAAATCAAGTAAAAAATTGAATATAGAAAGATATAAGAATTATAAAAAATTCTCAAATCCACATAACCTGAAGCCAAACACTGGAGAAAATATCTTGCACTATACAATGATCTAGAAACCAAAATTTTGAATATAGCAACCTCTAACAACCATGAAAAAACTATAAGATCCACACAGGAATAACATCAACACAGAAGAAACATGGAGTACACTATGAACATTTTCACAACATAGTTTACTTTGCTTATCAATATTTCTCAAAATCACTTGGAAACCAAGTACCAGAGACATCATCTCAAATCATTACTTCATTCCAATTCATCTTTAGACTCTTCAACAAAGAGATAGCTCCATGTACTCACAACACTTCCTCAAAATCCCAACTATACATGCACAACCTATTTTCTTCTTTTTCACAATTTTCTCAATATCCTCGACATCTTCATCACATAGTTGACATCAATGAAAATACTAGTCAGTAGATTTCATGTTGACATCAATGACAACACCTTGATACTTGCAAAAATATTCCCCTTTTCATTGATGGAAACACAATATGTGAAAAGCTGACAAAGACAACACAATAGCTCTGAACACACTTTCTTTTCTTCACATGAAAGATTTGAAAATATGCACAACTTTTTCCCCTTGATAACTTACACTTTTCACATGATACTTTCTCTCCCTTTGACATCAATGGAAAAGGATAAAATGTTTTGTATTGTTCTTCTCCTTTGACACTGAACCAAAATACTTGCTCTAAATACTCCCCCTTAAGAGTACACCCAACTAAATCAGTAACTCAACGACAACACATGATACTACCTACTCCCCCTGAGAGGTAGCCACCAACATTAGTCTAGAAAAGAGATAGACCCATAGATCCACTAGATTGATGCATCTCTATATGCATCTAGTTCAAGAAATGAGGGGAAATAACCCCCAACTTCTCTCAGAGATACTCAAAATTCTCTTTAGGAAGAGCCTTAGTAAATATATCAGCTATTTTTTCCTTTGTAGGAACATTCTCAAGCTTTACCTCATTCTACATAATATTTTCTCTCAAAAATTGATACTTGATAGATATATACTTTTTCCTTGAATGCATCACTGGATTCTATAAAATTTTGATTGCACTTATATTATCATGAAAGATAGATATAGGCTTATCATATACAAATTTGATATCCTTTGATGTTTGTCTCATCCATAAAACCTATGTACAACATGATGATGTTGCAATATATTCAGCCTGTGCAGTAGAAAAAGAAATTGAATCTTGTTTCTTACTCAACCATGACACCAATCTACATCCAATAAATAATGCACCACCACTTGTACTTTTCATGTCATCAACACAATCAACCCAATCTACATTTGTATAAGCATTTAATGTGAAATCAGTATCCTTAGGATACCACAAGCCATAATCTAGAGTACCTCTTAAATATCTAAATATCCTCTTCCCTGCTACAACATGTGTTTCTTTAGGATCTTGAAATATAGATACAAGACAAATTGCATGCATGATATTAGGTCTAGTAGCAGTTAGATATAGTAGTCCACCAATCATAGATCTATACTTTCTCTAATCAGCCTTAGGTGAATCATCATCTTTACTTAGTTTATAATCAATCACCATAATAAAAAAGAAAAAGAAAACCTTGGCCCAATATTTTTTCAAGGAATCCAATTCAGATGGGGATGAGGAGGATAATAAAAATAACTTTTCTAATATGGAAGATGCTAAAAGTGTGCTAGAAACAATGAAGGATACATAGAGCCCTAGTTTCAATTTATTGCTACCTCACAAGCTTGTCAGCTGCATGACTCCTAACTTTATCATTAATGAAATATCCAATGACCCAATGAATAGGGAGGATAATGAAGAATAATATAACAAGGATGATGAGGAGGAGGAGGTGAAAGTTGAAAATGAGGGCTCAAGCCTTTTCCTTGAGTTGAATACAATGTTGTTCAATTTAGAGGACTCAGACACCAGAGCTATTGTGCAACCTGACCAAGATACCTACCCCAATTTCATTCAAATTGATGTGGATGTTGCTATCCTAAAGACTTGAGTTGATAAGCTTGAAGGGAAGTAGAGATCACTTCACCTTGATAGCTATGCATCACTCGACAACCACCCTATGTTCTTTGCTAAATGAAGATTTTAAAAGTTAAAAGTGTAAAAAGGGAACTATCACTAGTATAGATAATAGGGATTTCCTTAAATTACTCAAGGAAGATTGGGATCAAATTTTTGATTAGTTTGGTTCTCTCTTTGTTTCTATAAAATTTATGCTTTAAAATTTTGAACTCTTTTGTTTTTTTTTTTAGCAAAAGGAAAATAGCCAATATATATTAATATATAATAAGGAGTTTACATAATAGTTATTATGGTTCATGGTGAACTAGACTATATCATCATAACTTACTTCAAAATAGGTTACAAAATTCCCCATATATTTTCTATAACTTTACTACCTGCAAACATTAACCCTTATATGTCAAAATAAAAAAACTGATCACTACAAAATCCCTTATCCTAAAAATCCTACATGCATAGACATCTATATCCCTTCATCAACCCTTTACAAAACAAATCCATTTATTCCTCCATTACAATAATGTCATTTTCTACTTGATTTTCTTCAAATTCTTGCTCTTCATTTCCCAGATCATTAGGTTGTAGAGGAATGTTTAAATTAGGAATCCCTTGTTGATGTAGAGGATTTGATGAACTCACACAATCTGAGACGACAACCAAAGGAACCTGTCAAGGCACTTGAGGAGGTGGATGAACCAGCACATTAACTAGCTCAAGATGAATGTGGATGAGCAGAGTGAGGATAGCATTAGTCTTCCTTTTAATAACATCTGCAAGATCCCCACCAACTGTCACCCTATGTCTTTCCAGTGTCGACTATAAATAATGAAAGTTGCACATCTCCAAAGTATTTTTTATGGAATCAAGAACAAAGACGTAAACATTCCCGTTGAGAAGAAAATGATGAGGGAAAAGGCCGCCGAATCTCCCTTGAACTTTCCAAAATTCATATGATTGTACACGTTTGAGCAGTTTTTCATCATGTAGAAAGACCTCTGTAACAACTTTTGAAGCTATCAATTGAAGATCAGGTAAAGACTGAAGCAAATCATAAGCATTGGATAGAAAGTCAGAGACCAACTGAGAAGGAAAAATGTCCCATCGAGCTTGGGGATAGAGTAACTCTTCACCAATGATTTGAACAACACTCTTTCTATATTGATAACAATTGGACTTAAAGACATGTGCTAGCTGAAAATCCCCAATTGTTTCTGAAAAAGGAAGCTCCCAATCTGCAATTGGAATGGGTGCCCTATGGTTGTGTGATAGGTATTATATTTTTATTTTTCCATATGACCTATAGATTTTGATTCCTCCTTCATCTTTTGAAAAAGAATGACCTTTCATTAGCTCCTTCTTCAAACCCTTCAACTTCTGCACTTAAAATTATGACAAGAAAAATTGAGGTGGAATGCTTGTAGCTCAACTGCAAAATTGACACATGGATGGTTTGTAGAGTTTGATACCTTCACGAAATGAATGACCTAATAATTATAGAAAATTTCCATCAAACCCCAAACTCATTTAGAATCATAATGCAAATTGTCCCTCAAACAATCCCACTATGCAAATCTAAAGCATCCCATTGAGCAATCTCCATTAATTGTGGAAAATCTATGAGTTGAGAGAGGTCATGTAATACAAATAGCTCCTACTTGTTACTTCCCATATTGGCTAAATAATCAGCTAAACTCTTGCCTTCTCTATATATATGTGTGAGTTGATAATTCTAAAATTTATCAAGCAAATCCTATACTCGTTGAAGAACATATTGAAGACTCCTATTTTGAACATTTTTTACTTTACAAGCATTGATTATCAATAAGGAATCTCCTTCAATGTGTAAATTTTTAACACCAATCTTCAAAGTAATTTCCAAACCTATCAATAATTCTTTTGATTCTGCTAAGTTATTAGTTCCTTTTAGGAGATAATTTGAACTGAGTGTTATTACCTTACCCCTTGAATCTCATAAATAAATGTCTGCTAGGCTAATTCTTCTGGGTTCCCTTTTGAGGCCCCATCGAAGTTCAACTTTATGAATCCATCCTAGGGAGCCTTCCATTTGGAATGTTTCCTATTACACGTCTTTGCCTTTGACTACAAGAGACTACCTGGGAAAGGAAGTTTTAAGTACTTCCAATTCTGTAGGATATGATTGTCCCAGTTTGTGGATGTTGAGCTAATACCTTTATGGTCTTGAACACTTGCATTTACTATCTTAGAAACTGCCTTCTCAATTTTTGCATTTACAAAATCATTTGAAGAAGCTACTTTCTTGAAAATGCAAAAATTTCTCTCCCACCATAGGTTCCATATGACTAGAGCTAGGGCCACTCTCCATATACATGTAAAGAAAGAAGATTTGAAAAGAACTGGCCAACTTTGAAACAAATCCCATAAAGAGTTTGGCAAAGGGGTGTAGTAATTAAGCTTGTTAAGAACAAAATCCCAACTTTGTTGCACAAACTTGCATTTCACAATAAGTGATCTACCTCCTTCATCCCCTCATTACACAATGGGAACATGAAAGGGTAAAAAAAATTTAGTTTTTCTAATCGATCATTGGTTGATATTCGCTTCCTCAATGCCAACCAAGCAAAACTCCCTGCCTTGGGTAAAAATTTACTATCCCAACAAAAGGAATAGGCCCTTTGGGTAAGTAGATGTCCTGAATTCTAACTTATAGCCTTACAACCTTGGTTCATCATGTAGTTACCATCCCTTGAAGGTTCCAAACCAATTTTTCTAATTTTGAAGAGAGATAGAGAACTCGTTCATTTAACACTTTTTGTAACACAGTATATTATTGAATGGCCAAAGAAGGTTCTATTATTATTTTTTGGATTACTTTACCTTATATAGGATCAATTGATTGAACATAATCCAACAAATTTCCCCCCCCATACTTCCTTCAAAATTTCCATTACCTAAACTAGGTCATGATTGTTTTGAAATGGAGGGTTCCTATTCCAAGAATCCATCCAAAATTTGAAACTTTGACCATTATTTACCTCCTAGGAGATGTATGTAGCAATTAACTTCCTACATGAGATCAAAAAATTCCATATAGTTGATCCTTTTGGAGGGTTAGCAATAGTAAATATTCTTGTAGGATCCATGCTATCTAAATATTTTCCTTGCAAGATTCTACACCATTTAGCCTTTGGGTTAACATAAATTTTCCAAGCAAGCTTTGCACCAAATGCTTTATTCCTTTTCTGGAGATTTAGGATACCCGCTCCACCTTGATATTTGTCACATGACATAGCCTCAAGAGATATTAAAGGCACCTTCTTCTGCACATCAATGTTTCCTTTCCAAATAAAACTTCTAATCACTTTCTCAATTTCTACAATGATAGATTTTGGTGCCTTTAAAACTGCAAGAAAATAATTAGGTATTGAAGACAAAATTTCCTTTACTAATAAAATTCTCCTATCAAGAAACAACCATCTATCCTTCCATACCAAGATCCATGACTTAAGTCTTTCTATTACTTTCACCCAATATGTTGCTTTGTTTTGGCCTGAAAAGACGGGTATCCCTAGATGAACATGGTAAGGCTGCTTTTTGAAATCAAAGAATTTTAACTATCTTCTTCTCAACAACCTCACTTGTGTTGAGGATATAAATTTTAGATTTTGAGGCATTTATCCTTTGACCTGACACTGATAAGTATTTGTTTAAGACCTCTTTAATCTTATTTGCTTCTACTAGTGTTGCTTTTCCAAATAAATTGGTGTCATCTTCAAAAAGTGAATGTGTAACAACTAAATTTGTATTTCAATTTGGATCCCATTCCATAACCCTTGAGAATGTTTTTTGATGATAAATTTTCTTATAAACAAAAAAGGAGAAAGTGCATCCATTTGTCGCACTCCTTGTGATGCACTAAAGAAACCTGTGGGAGATCCATTAAGTATGATTGAAAATTTAGCCCCTGAAAGGTATGTAATTATCCATCTACACCATCTCACACTAAACCCAAATTTTAACAGCACTTTTCTCAAAAAATTCCAGTTGACCTTGTCATAGGCCTTCATCATATCCAATTTGATGATGATAGAAGGAACTTTATTAACTGAAATTGAATATAAAGTCTCATGAGCTACAATGGCCCCTTCATATGTCTCTCTTCCTAGAATGAAACTCCCTTGCTCTTGTGAAATAATCCTTGCTATAATAGGCCACAACCTTAGATAAACTGCCTTAGAGAAGATTTTATAAATTGTATTACATAAGGATATTGGTCTATATTCCACAAATTATTTTGGATCTTTAACTTTGGGTATGATAACTATGTTTGTTACATTAAACTGTTTGAGTAAAAACCCTGTTCTTCTTGATTCTTCAATTTCCCATAACAGATTAAAACACACAATATCCCAACATTTTTGGAAGAAAAGTGTATTAAAACCAACTAGACCAGGAACTTTGTTTGGTGGCAATGAAAATACTACCTTTCTAAGTTCCTCTAATGTGAATGGTCTCAAAATCTCTTCATTCTCCTTTGTAGAAATAGTAGTCAGGATTGAGTCCAATAATTCCACCTCATCCTTGTCATTTTGTTCACTTCTATCCTATGGAGCAGATAGGAGTTCAAAAAAAATATGACACATTCTCTTCTTATATCTTTTTCTTTAGTGAGCCAATTGTACCCGTGGGGATCTCCTAAATAGATTGAACAACTTTAGCAGCCCTTTTAATCTAAGTGGAAGCATGAAAGTATTTAGTATTCCTATCACCCTCCCTCAACCACAGTTCCCTTGAATTTTGTCTCCAATAGACTTCCTCTCTTGCACACTGTTCTTCCCATTCCTCTTGCAATCTCTTTTGTTTTACATATAAAGACTCATCCAAGCCATGTTGAATAATTTGATCATGCACATCTTTCAATTATTTGTGAACTATCTCTTTCTGTTGGAAGGCATTTTTAAAAACCTCCTTTTTCCATTTCATAAGATTTTGTTTGATGTGCATTAGCTTTCTACACAATTGAAACATCGTTGTTCCTTCCTCATAAGGGGTTGATCTCCACCATTGATGAATCAACTCCACAAAGTTAGGATGTCTAAGCCACATGCTTTCAAACTTAAAAGATGATTTGATAGTTGGAGAAGATACATTTGAAATACTAAGAGAAATTTCATAGTGATCAGAGTTTAGAAAAGGAAAGATCTCTAATGTGAATTGATGGTGCAAATTGAACTAGTTTGAAGAGACAATGTATCTATCCAATCTTACTGCTATCTATAGAAAATATTTTCTTCTGTTGATCAATGTGAACTTACCCTTAACTGGCATGATATCCCTCAGAGCATTAGTGATTATGAAAGTACTAAAGTATTATATTACTTCAGGCGGAGGACTAATGCCACCGATCTTTTCTTGCAGCGATGTAATAGCATTAAAGTCTTCAACCAAAATAATTTTCTTATCTCCCAACTCTGTTATTGCTTGAGTGACATGATCCCATGATTTTTCTTTTCCAATGTGGAAAATGGGCCATAAATATTGAACAACCAAAATTTGAGATCAAATTTGACTACTTCCAGTAATTGCCAATTGTAAACAATGATTTTGGCACCCTAATGCTCTCTAACTCTTCGAGGGTTTTTCACCTAAAAGGAGAGAGATGGGCCAAAATGCTAATGTCTACACTCAAGATTAGTGTCATGAGGGATAAAATGTGTCCAAATGTAGCTTCCTAAGTGAAATAAACTGAAAAAGAAGATTTATTAATGTAAAACCTAAGAAGTATAAAGTGCTGGAAAACACATTGTGATATGCAAACATGAACTAAATGACCTAGAAATGCAAATGAAACCAAATAAAAATCTATAAGAAAAAAGGTGTGAACCTGGAAGTGTGTTGCAGACTTAAAGCAACTCTAAAATTCTAGAAATTTTAATTTTTAAGCCTGATAAGACATTTACGCCAGGTGGGGCGGCTTAGTCCATTTTTGGAAAAAAAAAAAAGAAGGAAAAATGCACTAAAGCCCATTTTGGCCAAATGGGTATCCAAATCTGCAAAAAAAATTGAAAAATAAGTTTTGTGGGACTAATTCACCACTAGTGGCAACTTAGTCCACTTCTGAATCTCTGAAAATTCAGAAGTGGAAACGGAAGGGCCCTAGGTCTGCATTCTGGTTTCCTACAAGTGTCCACTTCTGAAACTCTAATTTTTGAGCCCGAAGGTGACTTTTTGTTGATATTTTGGCTTGGTCAACAAGGATATGTCTTCAACCTAATCTTCAATGATCTTCAAACCCTCAAAGTATCTAAATCTTCAAACAAAGAAAGAGAGAAGGAGAATATGTTGATTGTTAGGGCATGGGGGTTTGCCTTGGTCAAACCCCTTTTAGGTAATTAAACCAAATGAAGAAAGAATGTAATGAAGCATGAAACAATGGAGTTAATACCTTTCCATGATGTTTTATCTTGAATTTCTACAACAAAAAATGAAGAATCTTCCCTTGAATGTCCTTGGAAGCTATCTTGATGACTTGTAATGATAAAACCCTAGCTTGCTTGAATTGATAACATGATGAGTGATGAATGATAATGAGTTATGACTTAAGATGAGTTAGGAGATTGAAAAATGAGGGAAAAAACCCTTATTTATACACAATTATGCCTAAATTCCCAAAAATACCTCATCACAGGCCAACCTTAGGTCTTAAAGAATAGAAACCCAAAAGAAATTTGAATTAATTTTCATTTTTGTGCCACATGGTACTAAGTCGCCCAAGGTGGCGACTTAGTCCACCTAGGAAATTTTGAGTGCATGTCGTAGATTAAGATGTATTAAATGTTATTTATCAGGCTCTTCTTCAACAAGACAATTAAGACCTGTTAGTGCATAAAGGGGCCATTTAAAGCATAACAAAGGTGTAAATATTGATGACAAGCCTAAGAAAGTGTGAAAGTTTGTTACAACACTTTACAACACTTTGAAATAGGTCTTGGTAAGGTGAATTATAATATTATGGTCCTAGAAAAGTGTGAAGATGTGTTACAACACCTTACAACACCTTTACAAGACATCAATAAATGCATTTTATTCAATTTTCAAGGGTCCAAGACCTAGTGTGGATGTGTAAAGCACCTCACAACACCAAATCAAGGCCTTGTTAAATTTAATTTATCATCAATTATTCTCATATCAAGAAAAGTATACACTTTTGGGTGAGACATTAAGCCCCCACTTTAGTGAGAGGATGAATTTTCTTCAAACTCTCGCTAAAGTAGCCATTCAAGAAGAGTCCAATCATACCAATGCGGATGGAAAAGAATGACAAAGATCAAAGGAGGTTGTGCAAGCCCCTAGGATCAAGATCCTAAGTCAAGCCAACATAAGTATGAAAAGACACATGCAAGGTGAATGATTTGCAGCAAGACAAGATACATGATCATGCAATGGCAAGAACTAGAAGGAAACGAAAATGGGGTGGATCAAGCTTCGATCACTTGTCTAACATGTTGTGGATTAGATCTAGGCTTGTTTGTTTAGAAACAAAATGCATACTCACTTTGGGGCGACAGAACTCTTGGCTATCCACTGGGTGAGAAAACTCAAAAGGTGAGAAACATACGCTAGTTGGTATGCACTCACAAACACATAGGTGGCTATGGGGAAAATCATGCCTAGGAATGGGATTCTCGCTCAACCATACCAAAGTTATACCTCTTGATAACTTTAATAAGCTTCCACAAAGGAAAATGTTGGTTCGAACTCTATGAGGTAAGCAAAACTTCGTATGCTTGACACTCATAGACATTGTCAATGCAAGGTAGTGTAAGGAATATTCAAATGGATTTTTATTAGTTTTTGAAAGGTCTCATCTTAGGGAACATTGTACTTAACATCTCTAAGAGAGGATGTACCAAAGGAGTATCACACTCTTGGAGGGAATCAAGCCTAATGACTCCATGAAGAAAAGGACGCATCGCAGGAAGAAAGAAATCACATAATGAAATGTGAGTTTCAATGTATTCCCCCACTTTAAAGTGGTTGCGAACACTAGTACTATGAGCAATTTCTTTAAAGTAGAAGAAGGAGACATGAGGGATTATTCAAAAAGCCTTATGCCAAGTCATATGTTTCTGAGAAGCTACATCAAGAAAAAGGGAGTATGCCACATGCGAGCCAACTTAAGGCATGTCGTCCACATCCCAAGCTTGCTCTTATATGTCCATGAAAGGTTAATGACTAGTCAAAAGAGGCAAGGACAAGTGACATACTAGGACAAGGCTACATAACCCCTTGCCCCAACTTAGTGCAGGACAAAGGTGAGCCAAAATGCTTGATGAAATCCATGCTAGAGTGAAAATTGGTATCAATTAGAGGAATTAGGTTCCCCTACATAAGGAAGCATACCAAACTCCTTAAAATGTTGGATTTTACTACTCAAAGCCTTACATTCATTAGTTGAGTGACCATGAACTTTGTGATATGTGCAAAAGGAAGTCTTGTAATAGAATTTCTTGTGAGTTTTTGGAGGAAGGGTGATCAAGTGATCTTGGAGAAGTCTTGACAAGATATCCTCTTGATTAATGGGAGAAGGTGGTCCTGTAGTTTGTGACAAATATATTTCTTGCTTAGTACAAGATGTCATATGTACGCAAGACTCTATAGACTACGATATTTTGGGTTCTCTTTTACAGGAGGGTGTAAAACCTAACGAATTCAAGTCATTAGTGTTTTGTGTGATGACATTTACATGAAGCGAATATGTGTTGATGTTGAGTGAAGGCTTGGTGATTTCTATCAAAGAACAATAACCAAGACCATGTGTTGTTTGCTATGTAATGGGATCTATAGGGTTGTGGATTCCTTGTTTGTGAGGACCACATCCTTTTCCACTATAGCCAAGTTGCTTCATAAGTTCATAACCTTTTCCATAAAGCTTTTTCATTTCTTTTGAATCAGGTTGGTGGTCATTGTTGTGTAATTTGGTATGTTGTGGTCTAAAGTGGTTGAGGTGGATGCTTTGAAGGATCGTCTATGAATGTTGGTGTGAATTCTAAGGAAATAGCTTCATGGCTTGTTCCATATGTTTTTGTTTATCTTGTTGTTGGATAGGTTCCACTTGTATAGTTGGTGTTAATGTGTTTAAATGATTCATGTTATTTTTATCAATGTTCAAACAACTATTGGGATCAGGGTCAGCTAAATAAGTATCTGCACTTTGTTGTTGTGAATGTATTTCATTTTTTGATGAAAACTGGAAGGCACACCATTCATTTCATGAATCCACGGCCTACCTAGAAGAAGGTTATATGAAAGATCATGAGGCATGACATGAATCAGTGTTTGCAATGTGGCCACTCCAACTGTAATAGGTAAAGTGATCACACTGAGTGGTTTCTTTTCTTCATTGTCAAAGCCTTTAATAGATAAAGAATTAGGTTGAATTTGTGATCTATCCGTAGGAAGCCTATCCAAGAGGTTTACACTACATACATTAAGAGTAGAGCCATTGTCAACAAGGGTTCACTTTATCCCTATTGTTTTGTATTGAGATAGGATTATGAAAGCTTCATTTTTTTTTTGCATGTCCAAAGGGGGGAGTTCACTTTGGTGGAAAAAAATTTCAATAGTCAATCGTTGAATTATAGTTTCTATGTCATGTGGTTGCACATTAGAAGGGATAGGAACTTGTTGTAAAGTCGTTTGAAGCATAGTGTGATAGGTAGGTGAATTTTGAAGAAGGCCTCAAAGGGATATCTTTGCGGGAGTGTTATTAAGTTGTTCAACAAGATCATACTCCCTTAATAGAGGAGGAGGAAAATGAGGCAAAGGTAAGGAAGTTGGGGTTGGTTGTTGTGGGGATGGATTGTTTCTAGTGTAGTGTGTGTGAACGACAACATCATGATTAGGTGGGTAAAGGATGAGTTAAGGTTGGCGTTGAATTTTTTGTTTGTGTGAAGGTGGGTAGAGAATTAGAGGGTTCTTAGGATGTCCCATGGGGTATGTATGAGGTCCATTGATCGAGGGGGATCTAATGGACACTTGCACATTCATAACCTCAGTTGTCTTGGTGTGATGTATCTCTAATGAAGGGAAATCTAGAGTCACCTTTTTATCTTAGGAAGACACAATACTATTGGTTTTATTTTCTTGTACCATGATATTCTCCCTAGGAGGAGAGTTTTTAGGACAATGAAAAGTCAAATGTTCTTGACATACAAAGGTTGGTTCTTCTAAAAGTACTTCATCGCAAGTAGGGGAATGATCAATGGTGGAATGTTCTTGCTCAGGAAGGGTTTCCCTAGATAAAGGGGGACAATTAAGATCTTCATGACCATCGAAGATTGTGTTTTCAAACAACAAAGTATGGGTATGTACAGGATCATGATGGAAAAAATAGGCCCTTAAGTCGCGAAAAATTTAGAAAAATCAGAGTTAGGCAACTTGACGTAAAAAATTTGAATAAGTTATCTATATTATTTCAAAAATATGTAAGAATAGAATTTGTAGAAAATTAAATGTAGTTTCTAAACTCCTAGGTTTATTTTTAAAAATATATATATATTTGGTGAAAATTTGAAATTTCAATGCAGTAGTACTTAAATTTCAGGGAAAAAATAAGAAGTATGTGTCTGTCTAACCACCCTAACCACAATAAAATGATAATATTTTTTTATAAGATTTTAGATATAAGTAGAGGACTCATGTCTCAATGTGATGCATATTTTTTTGTATTTTTTTTCCAAGTAAATAATTAATTATGAATTTTTATTACAACTTTTAAAAATATAAATAATCGTATGTCTAACCACCTTAACTTGGTAAAAACTTCATGAAATTCATTTTTTTTAATCCTATAGTATGCGAAGTATAGAATGTGATGCATGTTTCATATTCAAAAAATGTGATGTCATTTGAAAGCTATAGATGTTTTTCAATCAGCCTATCAATCAAGACTTTAGTCATAATTCAAATAGAGAATGAATAATAATTATTTATTAAATTCAAAGTAAAGCATAATTTATATTGGCAGAAAGTTGAGAATCTCCTCTAAAAACCCTTTTCGTTTCATCAATTTTGGGTAAAAAATAAGTCGCCAGCCACATACCCTACACATACCCATCATATCACCACTTTTTGGCCCATCATGATCCTGCACATACCTGTATCTCCTTCACAACTATGAGAGATACTAGGAGAAGAACAAATGTGAGTGTCATGATTACTAATGGTTGTATTGTTTTGTTTAAGAAGAATTTTTTGAGGTGAAGGGGGACAATAAAGATTCTCATGATCTTCACAAAATAAGTTTTCTAACATCAAAGTATCGTCTTCACAACAAGGAGAGATACTAGGAGAAAAATAAATTGTCATGTCATGATCATCTAAGGTTGTGTTATCCTAGTTGTGAATGTTTTTTTCCATTAAGAGAGGTAAAAGAAGAGAAACAAATAGGATTCACAAAAATCTCATTAATTGATTCTTCTACTAAAATATCTTTGTCACCAAGAGGAGAGATATTATGAGAAGAACAAGTATGGTCGTTAGGAATGGCCCAAGTTGTAGTCTCTTTCACTAAAACACTCTCATAGGGAGGGGATCGGAATTTTTTCTTAACATGTCTACATATTTAATGTACTAAGATTGTTTGAATAAGAATGAAAATCACATGTAACTATTTCATGCCATGTTTCAACAATTTGAACAGTGTATATGCAAAGATACAAAACACTCTTATCCAATGTACATGCAACACCTTAAGAATGTAAACAATGTATATGCAAGATTGAAAAGTAATTTTACCAAAATAATGCAAAACTTGATGAATAGAAATATTGTAGATGCAAAAGTGAAAAGTTATTTTTATCAATGTTATGCAAAATTTCAAAAATGTGAGCATGTTCAGATCTAATTATGCTTGTAATTGAAATGATTTGAAAAATGACTACCCTAAAGTGATGTTTTTGAGCTAGAGGCATAAAACAAATGATCCCAAAACTTTCCAGACTTATAGTATATGATACTAGGAGGCTTAGGAAGCACAAAAATGAGGTTTCTAATGCTATAATAGATAGTGAAAAATTAGGACTAGGACTAAGTCGCCCAGAGTGGCGAATTAGTCCTAGTTAGGGTTTTCTTAAAAATTTCCAGAAAATTTCAATGGTTTTTTATGTTTTAGATGTGGTATGATGCAAACCTAAGAAGAAAATGAAAATTTATAGAAAATTTTGATGATTTTAGATGCCAAAAATGCAACTTAAATTCACTTTTTATGAATGCAAAACTTTAAACCTAGCATGCAAATCCATGCAAATCCTAATGCAAGGTCAATGCGAGCTAGATATATGATGAAGGAATCCAAATTAAAAAAGAAAAGGATTCAAAATTCAGGTTCACCAAAATGTAAACAATGATTTTGGCACCCTAATGCTCTCTAACTCTTCAAGGGTTTTTCACCTAAAAGGAGAGAGATGGGCCAAAAATGCTAATGTATACACTCAAGATTAATGTCATGAGGGATAAAATGTGTCCAAATGTAGTGTCCTAAGTGCAATAAAATGAAAAATAAGATGGTTTATTAATGTAAAACCTAAGAAGTACAAAGTGTTGGAAAACACATTGTGATATGCAAAAATGAACTAAATGACCTAGAAATGCAAATGAAACCAAATAAAAAGTTGTAAGACAAAAGGTGTGCACCTAGAAGTGTGTTGAAGACCTGAAGAAACTATGAAATTCTAGAAATTCTAATTTTTAAGCCTGATAGGACATTTACGCCAAGTGGGGCGACTTAGTCCATTTTCAGAAAAATCTAGAAAACTACACTGAAGCCCATTTTAGCCAAATGGGTATCCAAATTTACAAAATTTCCAAAAAAAATTTAGTGGGACTAATTTTCCACTAGTGGCGACTTAGTTCACTTTTGAATCTCTAAAAATTTGGAAGTGGAAACGGAAGCCCTAGGTCTGCATTTTGGTTTCCCACAAGTATCTGCTTCTGAAACTCTGATTTTTTGGCCTAAAGGTGATTTTTTTTTTATATTTTGGCTTGGTGAACAAGGAGATGTCTTTAACAAGTCTTCAACGTAATCTTCAATGATCTTCAAACCCTCAAAGTGCTTAAATCTACAAACACACAAAGAGAGAAGGAGAATATGTTGATTGTTAGGGCATTGGGGTTTTCCTTGGTCAAACCCCTTTTAGGTAATTAAACCAAATGAAGAAAGAATGCAATGAAGCTTGAAACAATGGAGTTAATACCTTTCCATGATGTCTGATCTTGAATTTTTGTAGTAAAACATGAAGAATTTTCCCATGAATGTCCTTGGAAGCTATCTTGATGACTTGCAATGATAAAACCTTAGCTTGTTTGATTTGAGAACACGATGAGTGATGAATGATAATGAGTTATGACTTAAGATGAGTTAGGAGATTGAAAATGAGGGAAAAAACCCTTATTTATACACAATTATGCCTAAATTCCCAAAATTACCTCATCACAGGCCAAACTTAGGTCTTAAAGAATAAAAACTCGAAAGAAATTTGAATTAATTTTGATTTTTGTGCCACATGGAACTAAGTTGCCCAAGGTGGTGACTTAGTCCACCTGGGCAATTTTGAGTGGATGTCAGAGATTAAGATGTATTAAATGTTGTTTATCGAGTTCTTCTTCAACAAGACACTTAATTAACACCTATTAGTGCATAAAGGGGTCATTTAAAGCATAAGAAAGGTGTAAATATTGATAAAAAGCCTAGGAAAGTGTGAATGTTTGTTACAATACTTTACAACACTTTGAAATAGGTCTTGGTAAGGTGAATTATAATATTATGGTCCTAGAAAAGTGTGAATATGTTTTACAACACCTTACAACACCTTTACAATAAATCAATAAATGGATTTTATTCAATTTGCAAGGGTCCAAGACCTAGTGTGGATGTGTAAAGCACCTCACAACACCAAATAAAGGCCTCATTAAATTTAATTTATCATTAATTATTCCCATATCAAGCAAAGTATACACTTTTTGGCAACAAACCAATTATTCTCACTTCTGCTTAAAACCATAAAAATTTTGGGTTTCAAAGGGAACCAACCCCCCAGAAGCCCATTGAGTAGGTGAATGCGCTAAATTCCACAATTGCCATTTTTGAATTGTCATTTTGTATGTGTCTGTTGAAGTTTTAGTTTCCTAAAGAATGACTATATCAGCTCCACATCCATCAATTTGATGTTTGATGCGAGCACGCTTGTTAGGGGAATTAGTACCCCTGACATTCCATGATAGAATCTTCATTGTACCCGAGGAGAGTAGCACACTCTCCTCAGAAGCTTGTTTTCTGAGTTTACAATGGTCTCATGCAAGGTTGCTTGTTGCACTGCCTCTATTTCCTCTTTTAATTTTGTAAATTTTGATTGGTGACCTCTCTTACCCAGAGACTTCTTTGGGACTGATTGATAAGGGGTTTGAGTTATGGAAAAATATTGCGAGTAGTCAAACTCAGAAGAATCCTTTATATCTTCAATAACAACATCCTTAACTCCAAGTGAGTTTGTAGCTCCCCCAAAACATTTTCTTTAGCTGAATGCAACAGATCCTGGGGACCATCCAAAGACTGTGAGTAGCCCAACTCAGCATCAATTACAAATTCATCCTAATTTTGAAGATTGACTGATGTATTGACCAGAACTATCTGACCCTACAGCTTAAGGAAATTAATTTCCACTTTTCCTTCAATGCTATCCCAATCTCAGAAGGATCCTTCCTCCAACACTTCATTTGCTATCTCTTCAACTATTTATGATCCCACCGATACCAAAACTTTTCTACTAATAGTTCTAATTCTTCCTCTTCAATCTTATTTTTCCTTGACATGTCAATAAAATGATTCCAATGTGCATCAGTAGAGAAGTCCTTTGCTAAAGCCAAGCTTTTTTCTTGATTTTTTATTTGCTCAGATAAAATGAGTGACTTTGTTTCTTGAAACATTAATTTTCTGACTACTTCATCCAATTGGTGTTCATCAATTTGAAGAGATGGGGAGTATAAGTTCAAAATTTGGGAGGTATTTCTTTTCCACATCCAATCAAGAAGCAAAGAGAGATCCATGGAGATTAAAAATTTATTTCCATTCTAAGATTGTCTTCCTCCTTTTAGTCCTTGATGTGCAGAGCTAAGAATTATTTGATTCTTGTTCACTTGAACAACCTTATTATTTTTATGCCCTTGATTAACCTCTTCTATTTGCATCTTGTTCCCCTAAAAAACCTTATTATTTTTATTCCCTTTATTAACCTCTTCTTTTTGCATTTTGCTTGGTGAAACCTGAGGAAAAAGCTTTCTCTGTCCCCAATTTTTCTTAGTGGGGGCTTGATTATGCATGTTGTTTTATTTCAATAATTTTGAGACTGAGTGACCAAACATATGACATTGAGCACAAGTATCCTATGAGGTTTCCCATCTTATCTCTTGTAGCCATTTTCCAAACTTAGATGTCAACTCAATGTAAGTTGGATTCTTTTTAGTATTAACATCCTAGCTGATTTTGCAAGATTATTAAAGAAAAGAAAGTCATGCTTTAGAAACATACCTATTTGATTAGCCATAATCTCTAATAAATCCAATTCTCTATACTCCAAAGGAAGGGCATGCAATTGTAACCAAAAAGGGACAAAGTGAACAACAAATTCCTCATATTTGAAATTTGGAGTCCAATTTTGCATATATAGGCCATAACCTTGATATGACCATGAATTAACTCTAAAAACCTCCTCTTTAAATGCTTTATTTGAAAATAGAACAACAAATATGTCTTTGCTATAATCCAAATAAAAAAATTTCATAGCCCCTTCCCATTCCTCAGATTATATTCTTTAGAGTTTCTAAATCTAGAGTAAGGTTCCAGAACTTACAAATAAAAACTTTTTCTCTGAGGTCTGTGATTTGTGGTTGAATCATATGCTTTGGGAAAGTTATCATAATGACTTTGTGATGTTTCATAGAATTAGAATCATCCACCTTCTTGATAGAACCAACCCCTTCTTTTTCCATGGTGGCCACTTGATGCATTTCTTTCCTTCTCCATTCTTTTCTTTGCTTGATCTTCCTCTATTTTGATGAAGGCCGCGAGTTTGAATTTTTTCTCCTATTTCTATTCCCCTTAAAACCCTTTTCACCTTCCTTTCCTCTCTTCTCTTGTCAATTAAAATGATGATCTTGTGAGAACCTTGCTTTAAATGCCTCTCCATTTTGGTGACCTTACTTCACCCCTTTGTTGCTATTTGATCCACATACCCATTTTCTCTACGATCATCATTCAGAGGTCTTATTGTTTGTTGACTTTGTTGAATACCTTTTCCTGCATTAGGGTTTTCGTTCCCTCTCCCTAAGGCGGTATCATTTGTTAGTTGATTTGCATATGAAATATTTGGATTGAAGAGACCTCCTGGAGGCTGAGGAACCCTATTTAAAGTTGGCTTTCTTGTTGATGTACTTCCTTCAAATCCTTTTCACAATCTACATATTTGTGATCTAAGTGACTCCTATCTTCATTGGGAAAAACCCTATCTTCATAAATATCAAAGATCGTTTGCTTAGTCTTGTCCAAATGTCTTTGTTGCTTGAAAGGTTTCCAATTAGGTCTAGCAAATCTATATCTAATTAGCTGGTTCTTTGTTCCCGCATAATATTTCCCTACTTTTCTCATGGGCCCTTGTTGATGACTAGACCTTCTAACATAGCTTGGAGGCTAATGAGGACCAAGAAACTTGTCTTTTTCTTCATATTGACCATTGGTCGGCCGATGTCCAATCGACAAGTTCTTTGGCCCCACATGGTATTTCCCTTGATTTCCAGTGAGACCTTGATGATGACTAGACCTTCTGACAGGACTTCAATTTTGATGTTGGCCTAGGAACCTATCTTTTTCTACATACTGACCATTGGGCGGCCATTGGCATCTTGACTGTTGTAGAGCCATTATCACAATTTCAAATTTTAATAACACAACTTTTTTCTATAAAGGATAAAATTATAATTTTATAATGTTGTTTTTCTAGCATGTGGTCATTGTGCTATATTTTCTGTGTTGTTTTTTGTATTTTTTTATCCCTAGAAGCCTTTAGTGTAAATGTTTTAACACACTAATTTGCCACTTATATAATAAAAAAAAATCAATTAAGTTACCACAATATTTTTTAAACTTAAATTTGAAATAAACTAAATCATAATTTTCAAAATTCATAAAGTATTTATTACCTAGTTGTCAAAAATAATTAATTAAATTATAGCAATTCTAATAAAAAAAATTAAATTTTCATTTTAAAATATTTCAATAATTATTAATTATAGTTTTAAAGTAAATTAAGGAATAAAATCCAATATAAAAGAAACTTTTCTATCATATTTTCCTTGTTGACATGTAAATAATTTCATATTCTAAAGTTAAACCAAATTTTATTTTTTTTAAAAAAATATATTATTAATTGTTTAATTGTTAAAAATAATTAATTAAATTATTCTAATTATCTAATATAAATAAATTAAATAAAACATAAATGTTCATTTTGAAATAATTCAAAATTTATTAATTATAATTTTAAAATAAATTAAGGGCTAACATATAGATATAAAAACAACCTTTCTATTGTTTTTCTTCTTTGCTTCAATTCATTTCATATTTATTTCTTCTCTTTTTATTTGCAAGATTATAGTGAAATTACATGAATTATTATTCACTTCAATAACTTTGTGAATTTTGCAGGTTGGCTACAAAGAAGGATTGCATTCAACTATAAATAGTATTCTCAACAATAGAACTCTATTTTTTATTTTTCTAATATTACTACCATACAGAGGAATGATTCATTATGATTTTTTTTAAATAAGGTTTTAGAAACCTTCAAGAAAATATAGTGGTAGGTGTAAAGTCCATGCCCACACCCCCTATTAGCATCTTTACAACCTATGCAATATAAAAATGAGCACTAGACCATGGTATCAATGTTATAAAAAAGATACATGATAGAGGAATTTAATTAAATGTTCAGGTTGCAACTACCCATGTAGTCAAATATGCAAAATATGAGAGCATATAGAAGGCACATAAATTGTCAAACACAATATATCTCATTACAAAATGCACACCATGCACATTTCCCATGAACTGATTAACAAAGTGTCTCATTACAAAATGCACAACATAAGAAATTATCATGATTTTTTAACAAAATTCCTTAAAGGAAATTCTCATAAATGCAAAATTTGAAAGGACTAGAAAGGCACATTTAACTATTTGACAAAAAGCCTTAATGAAATTTTGTATGATGAAATGTCAATATTACATATCTTACACTTAATTTTCAAATGATTATGAACCCATTAAATACATGTACGTGCTTTCAATTCCAAAAATATTTCAATAAACATATTCATTTCAAAACAAAATCACAACATGATTCCAAATTAATAGCCAATTCAATTTCAATTGATTCAATACTTCATTTTAAATCAATACATACAAGCATATAAATTTTAGAATATATGCAACCCTCACATCTCATGAGATCTTAGCCATATAACATGATTTTTTTTACATTCATATGCAACATGGTAACATGGAAATAAATAATATAGTTACAATTTTAAAATAATATTTAGTTATAGGCACATAATGTCAACAACACATGGATAGATAGAAATTGTTACAAGGATTATTTAGAAGTACCATGGCATTCTCAAAGAAATATTATAATATTTCTTAATTGTATAACTTTCTCAAATTTTCTACTTAATTTTTAAAGAAAAATACCAATTTACATTTAATAAACTTTGTTCATCCTCATACGAGGATTTCAAATAATTAACTTTATTTAAATATAGCTATTCAACTTCTCATATTTTCTTACAATACATATAAAATTACTATATGCATCCACCTAGTGGAGGAAATACTCTCCTAACCATAGACTTGTTACAAGCCCACCATCGAGCTAGGAAATTCTCAAGAAAACTAAATTGAAACAAATATATACACAAATTATACACATTCAAAATAAAACCTCCAATGGCTCAAATAAAAATTATGAATTTTAAACAAATTCATGGAAAAGGGGAGAAGAGAGGATACACTACAATAGAGAGAAGAAATATTAATCTCCATAATAAATTAATTCCTCTCCCATAACCGATATCACATCAAATTGCCACCATAAAGCTTTTCCTCCATAAGGAGAGATGTGAATTTTGGAAAGCAAGTTGTAGAGCTTCAAGATTATATCAAATAGCTAGCTACTCATTTGCATTCAATATATGGAACTCTCTCTCCCCCAATCATAATTAGGCAACAAGAAGCCCCCTCTCTAAAAAAGATGAAATGTATCACCAAGGTAATAGGCAATTAGACAAAATAATTGAGTGATTAAGGATATAAGATGATTGAGGAAGGTAAAATTTCATTGGCACAATTTAAATAATAAAAGAAAAGAGTCATGATTTAACTAAAGATTTCAGGGAGGAATACGATAAATATGATCAAAATCTTCATCATATGGAAACTATTTAAAATATGGATGTGCAATTCTTGATAAAAAGAGGTGGTCTTAGAATAGAAAGCACTCAAACAACCAAGAATTTGGATTGAAATAATCAAATTCAGAAATGAGCTCATTTTCAAATTCCTAGAAGAGATGAACAAGCTAATAAATCAAGTAGTAGATGCACAATATGAAAATATTACACTACTAAATAATTAAAAGGTTGTTGATATTTGAATACTAATAAATATTTAAAGGATGGTGTAAAGTTGAAGAGTAATTTTAGACAAATAATCACTTCAATATTGGGTCAACCTTCATATGCTTTCAATTCAAAGACAATGTATAAGATGATAAAAATAAAAAAAATCTACTCATATAACAAAATTTAAAATTCATAACTTTTGAAACTCAACAATTTAGATATAAGTTTGTCAAAGGGCTAAACATGAATCTTGTTTTTGATATAAAAAGCAGCAAAACAAGGGTGTTGTCCCTTTAGTACAAGGCACCACTAGCCATCCACAACATAGTAACACTAACAACACAGTGACAGCAAGGCAAAAATGAGACCATCACCCAAAGCAAATCATATAAAAACATCCAAAAAACACATAAACGAACTAAACTACTAGAAATGTCTATCATGAAAACATGATATAAAAACAGTCTTAGCCATAGACCACCAAGGGTCATACTAGTCATAAAGTAAGATAAACACATTAACAATGTCTTTCAAGAAAAAAAACAAAATCGAACGTTGATTCAACTAGTTTGTCAAAAAACCTTAGAACTAATCATTTTTCCCACTGCATAGTTTAACAAGAGTTATGGTAGCCCAGTCAATTGAATCTTGTTGATCCAATAGTGATGACTTGACTACATGCAAATGAAAGTTGAAAAAAATAATCAATCATTGAGGACAAACACTAAATGGAGTTGCATGCCACTAGGGTGCTAATGCCACATTGTTTCCTCTATTTTTTGAATAATATAAAAATTTGACTTGAAAAAATTGTGCCACTAAATTTTTTATATAAAAATTCTTGAAAGAGACTCACTATGCCTTGAATTTATAATATATTTCAAGTGTAGGATT
Source organism: Sequoia sempervirens (assembly GCA_007258455.2). NCBI lineage: Eukaryota > Viridiplantae > Streptophyta > Pinopsida > Cupressales > Cupressaceae > Sequoia > Sequoia sempervirens. Next base: position 892,070,670 of record VDFB02271358.1, read on the forward strand.
TACGATTTCTAATTATGGACAATGTAGGTTATTTTGGGCCCAAACATTTAATATTTTACAAAAAATTACCCTTAGTGATGGATGAATCCTAGCTATCCAATTTCGTCTCACCCCATTACTGCATTTATCTGGTTCGCTATCTCTACCATCTTCATGCAAGTTCTTCAATCTTCTGTGATGACATAGCTTTTGTAGATCAACATCAAGCAGTGACATTCTTCTTGAAGGGTCCATGGTTTTCCATCCTGAAATTAATGGGCGCAGGGCTTTAGATCTCTGTCCATTGAAAGTGACAGGCTTACTCAGCTTACTATGGAAGGATTAGCGGAGGTACCCTTCTCTGCTTTTTGTTTTACCTGGACATGTCTTTATGTTTGATTGTTTTAATTCTCTACCATTTACTGTCAACTTGCAGGTCTTCATTCTGTGTTTACTTTTGGATCTTTGAAGTCATTTCCTATGTCCAAATCATCAATTTGTCAATTGCCTTTAGGAGTTGCAGATTGAGAGACTGTCAATGTCTTTTTTTATAGACAGTTGAAATGAACCATTCCTGGCTATCATCAGGATATTCAGAGAATTTTTGGGTTGTTCTGGCTTGTGCAATTTTGTTCACTAAATAGGTTCTTTTATTTTCTTGGCAACAACCCGCTACCATAGTTGGAAAATTCTGCACCTGAAATCCATAGTTTTAAAATCTGAATATCTGCCAGTATGAACTTTGGAGTCTGAACTAAACAGAACAATTTGTGAATATGCCTGGGAACTCATTTGACTGCAGCCATCGCTACAGTAATGCAGAAAATTAAATATATTTTCCAAAACCTTGCAAAACCATTATTACAACTCAGGCCTGTGAACTCATTTGACTAGAGCCATGGCTACTGTAATGCAGAAAATTAAAGATATCCCCAAAAAAGAAATTGCAACTAAAATCTCATGACTTTAGTCAAAAATAGGGTTAGGGTTAGTAATTTTTTTGAAACGCTTGCCTGATTTCTTTGCAATTTAATCCCAAAAAATTAAAAAAATCTTTATCTTTTGGTTTGCTGAGTTATCCCCAACAAAGAAATATGTTTTTGATAAAGGAAAAAACGGGTTTTACAGGGACCCGAAACCACAAAGTTTACAACATAAAATAGGAAAGGACAAAAAAATCCTTCGAATTAAACAGGCTGCGAAAAAAGAAAAACTCAGAAAAAACAGCAGCCAACCAAAAAAAGCCAGAAAGGACCACCAAAGAGCCAGCCGAGGCACAGACCCAAAAACCAGCAGCAACTAATCCAGAGTCTTCAGAACTTTCTCAGTCTCGGCCTCCAGATCCTGCATATCCTGGACTACCAACAAAGAAATTTGTTGCGATGGCTTGTAATCTCTATTATGCCTCTAAATTCTCATTGACAGCTTGTCTACAGTTTGAAGCACATAATCAAAAAAATATTCATACAAAATTTTGCTGACACAATGATCAGCTTGACAAGGTGCCAAGGGAAATCCCTTTTGACTTAGGAAAGTTAAGATAACTACGGTATCCCATCATTCACTCAAGGTGTTCAATGCTTTCTGTACTGCTTCTTCAAGATACCTCTCTGCAGCTTCACACTCACACCTCTTTTCCTCAATTGCCAATTCAGCAAGATATTTATCCTAACAAAAGATAACAAAGTCAGATACTGTTTTGGACTTCCTTTTCAATCTAAAGAGGCTCAAATAATATAAAACAAGGTAAGATATTATTATGAACTGAAAAGAAAAAAGAGAGAGAACAAGGTAAGATATTGTAACCTATTTCCTCTGCTAATTAAAATTTTTGAAAAAAATAAAAATTATAGCAAGCCATTTAGGAGAAACCATACAGGTGGTAGATGTTGGTAAGTTCGCAGAATATTTAATACAGGTTTGGTTTTACTCTCTAGCTCTTTCTGGTTTCCAATCATTTGAATCAGTGAACCATGATTTATCTCAGGAGTGTATCCCACTTTGTTCAATGCTGTCTGATAAAACCTGCAAAACAACCAATTACTTTATAATCAAATGCCAATTTAACAGAGGAAAAGGATATGAATTAATTAACACATCAAGCGAAACAATTTTGAATACTGCATTAGAGCACACCTTAAAATTGCCAAGCTGCATCAAATACTGATTTTCTTTTAAAGCCATAACCTTCAGGTTGTCTTTTCTCTGCTGAATTATGCCCTCATTTGCTTCTTCTTCAAGTTCAGTCACAGTTCTGTTATGGCAACTCAGGTTTTATTTTAGAATTTCTATAGGAAATGACATTTCAAAAAATAACAAAATATACCATATCAATCAAGTAAAAATAGAATATGATGCAAGTGCATACCATACCTCTTCAAATGAGTCAAGTGTTTAATAGCCTTACGGATGTTTTCCAAAAGTTATTTTGATTCCTTATGAGCTTTGTCTCTCTTCTCCTCTCCATCAATCTTCTGCAGTAGAAGATCTGCCATCCCTACAAGAAAACTATTGTTTTGGAACAAAATTTAAACACATGAAAAATAGAACCAAAAGAGGAGCTATCAACAAACACCTTATAACCTCTGCTGGTTAGTGCTTAGTCCCAGCTAGATTAGGTCCCAAGAACTAGTTCAATAATTATTGCCTTTATCTCCAATTGAGAATTAATTCAGCAAAAAAATGAAAAATTCTTATCTGCTCATTTCAGTATCCTTCAGATTCAATGAATTTGCTGCAGTCCCTATTATTTTAGTTGAATCCATTGGATTTTGAGAGAGATTCTCAAATGCTAATCCCACACTATCCAAAATCTCTCTTACTCTTGCAGCTGAAAACTAAGATAATCAGTATAAGGCTTAACCGACTCATGAACACTTTTGTTCAAGACTAATACAAATGAACTTACCAGCTTACCTTGACTGTGGTATTCTGTTGCTTTCTCCTGTAGGTCAGCGGTTATCAATTGTGCTGCATGTGTGCGAGCCTATGAAACCCTGGCTACATTGTCCAGGTGAGCCACAGCACTAGTTGTGTATTTAAATTCTCGAATTTCCTTCCTAGCAACCTCAAACACAGAACTAAGCCATGCCTGTACCTCAGCAATCTGGGCAGCACCAGACTTATCTTTAATATCATCCGCATCTGCAAATCCACCCAAAAGATCTATAAATAACTTCTCTACACATTACTCTATTTATCTAATTACTATGCACTGCAGCTTAGAGAAGTCCAGTTTTAAAAGGCCTAAAGGTAAAGATGATATTTTAAATTTTTAGGCCATATCCCAGAGGACACCAGCTTGGCCTTCCAGAACTCTATCACGGGAATTTTTCATTTTTCCTGATATTTATATTTGAATAACTCAGTTTAGTCAATTACTTCAAATAAATCTCATAAAGCATCTCCTCTCCTTAGAATCCTGAAATCTATTTTCAGCGACTAAAAGCAGACACCCAAGTACAGAGGATTTCTAAGATTCGGGAACTTTATGAAACTTAAAGATGAGGTACAAAATGGATAGAAATATGTCTCCAGCAAAATTCGAAACACTTCCTGCCTGAGTGGATATTTCCTATAGCAAACTTTCAATTGTCCTTTTATTTGTGTTTTCTCTTTATTTATATAGTTTCTATATCACTAGCCTAACCCACTCTCAAATTGCATGCCTAACCGATTAAAAGCCTCCAAAGCCCTAAAAATTTCATAGAGATCTAGAAAACAGAACCCAATCACTCACCCAGGAAACTTTAAAATTTGGAAAACTTGAAAGAAAGTGTAGGATGTAAATAGATCAGTAAGAGTAGCCATCAAGTTTATAAAGCATTCCCATTGGAAAGGCAAAGTGATTAATTTGTGTTGGGTTGACATTACCATTCAGGTTTCCTGCCATTACCTATAGAAGACAACCAAATTTCCATTGTTTCCTGACCCTATTATCCTGATTCCCAACATCCCAATTTCACATTTGAATTTTTCCATCGCTATTTTTCAATCTTGTTGCAATATAGCATATTTTGCTTCAGTTTCTGAGAAATTAACCCCTTTATATCCCAGGTTAAGTTCAACAATCAAAGGAAGTTCACTTAAAATGTGTAATCAGGTCAATAGAATATAATGTAGGTCAAATTCTGTTTTATATTATTTTGATATTTAAGTTATTCTGAGGCCGCAGTTCATCAATATAGGGAAAATTATGGCTTTTTCCTCTTTTTAGGTATTTAAGGTTTTTAGGGCTTCAATTTATTTAGAGGATAAGAGAAAATAGCAAAAATGCAATCAGGTCAATAGAATGTAATGTAGGTTATTTTAGGGCTTCAATTTACTCAGAAAATAGGAGGAAATTAAATAAAAATACAGTCAGGGCAAGATGATGCATTTTATGTCAAATTATGTCCAACAGAATAAGCTCAAGTCATAAAAGTATTGCGGTACTAGTTTCCATAACAGGTTTCAACTTACTCTGTCGGTCACACTTCAATGGACAATGCGTGGTGCAAGTCCTGGGTGTGTTTGATTAAAAATTACCTGTAGGTTGTGGCATCCAAGGCTAAGGTTGCAAAAAAAAGGGTGAAAACTAAAATCAAGGGAGTGAATTTACCCAAAAAAAGGTGGTTTAAAATTTTAAATTATTGGAATGATATGTTTGCTTTTTGTGTTTAACTGTGATAAATACTTCTGCTTTATCAATTAAAATTAAATTGCCAAAAAGTGTGGTTCAAATTACTGGTATTTGTTACCTTTTGTGTTTAACTGTGATGTACTTTTGCTTTATCAGTTAAGAATCAAGATTAAATGACCTTGTAGGATTTATTGAGTTGAGTTTTTCTGCATGTTTGTGATAAAAACATTCTAAAATCTAATATTGTGACTATCAGACAAAGGAATTGTTTAGTTCCCTTGATGGGCGCATATCAGAATTGGAAAAGCTGAAACAGAATGCAACAACATCAGAAGAGCAACAATCATCTGAACAGGTGTTTGGAAAGAACTAGAATGAATGATTTGAATTTTCGTTTGTGTTGATGTAAATCTTGGATTGTCCTGCAAATGGATGTGCAAATCAGCAGTTTCTTTTGTCCCTTCATCCTGCAAGGTCTGTTAAACAATGCCATAAGAGTAAACTAGTGATCTTGCGTCCACATGCATCCACTTGAAACCTACAACAAGACAATAGACTACAACCATCTATATGGGTACAATATGACTCGGGACTATCCCAGGGATGTAGATTACACAAGATATAATCATAAATCTGATTACCTTGATGCTTAGAGAAGGTATCAGCTCGGTACATGGCAGATCAATATTACAATGGTGGTACCCACACTGGAAATTCAAGGCAGTTGACTGCGGTTGTTTTGCCACCATGTTTAGTGATGAGAGCCCAAATGCTTGCTGTATTACTTAAACTGTTTTTTCTTCCATTTTAATTTGTACCAAACTAAGATACTCTGGTTTTTCTAACAGAGGTTTTGAATGCTGTATGTAGGATTTTGGTGGATGAGTCTCTGTAATCAGAGATTAAATCATTGAGACATCTTTCTTTCTTAGTACTACTTTCATAAATCAAAGCTGCTAATGTGCAACTATGTCTTATTTTACAGTGCTGAAGTTCTTCTACTATATTTGGGCAAAGAGTTGTAGCAATGGTTTTATGCCTTATGGTAAACAGTTGACGCAATGTAGTAATAGTTTTATATGTTAATTGCTATCTAATACTTCAAATTCTTTTGTTTTGATTTTAGTAAATGAGATGAAAAAGAGTGGTCCTTCATTGAAACTATTGTTATATGATCTTGATTTGGAAATTTGCTGTCTTCCAGGTGGGTTTCATGCCTGAAACACATCATGACAACTCTTCCTTCTTAGTCATGGTTACTTAGATATTCGTTTTACTGAAATAATTTAATAATTGTCTTCCAGATCCCAACAAATAGGGCTGGCCTAATTGTGTACAGAGCTCATCCTTTTTGGGAGCAAAAATACTGCCCTGAACATGAACGCGATGACACACCTTGCTGTTGTAGTTGTCACCGCATGGAGGTGAGGAAGCATTATATACTCAGCGGCACAGTTGTCTCTTTTGTTATTAAAATCTGCATTTATTTAGTGAAACATTTTACAAGATTAACCTAACTGGGACGTAGGGCTCGGTTATTGACCCACATATAGTTAAAGTAGCTAACATCCTGTTTTGCTAACCTCTACTCTCTACTGGTCTGTCCATCAATTTTCCACCCTAGCTCATTAATCCATCAAAATTTATTTGCAAATTGGAAAACATTAGCGTTGGTCGAGTTCCTTTTCTTTGTATATCTGAATATCATAAACTGTTCTGCCAGTCTTTGGCAGGAACTTCGCTGCCCTGCAGCTCTTGCTTAAATCGAAGAATGTAAGACAAAACAACGGACTCCCAATAGCATAGTCTTCCCCTTCTCCCAGCCAAATGACACTTCTAATCGCCGCCTTCCAATGATTTTGGCTTCAACTGCCATGTAATTTCTCAGTTGGGCACAATCTGGACAATAGATGGTAGAATACACCACAACTTGGGGGCTTTCATCACATTTAGCAGAGTACAATCAAGTTTTGAAAGGAATAGGTAAAGTCAAAAGAATCTTTCACCGGGCTTATTTGTTAACATTCTGATTAGAGTAGCATGCGCATGGAACATATTTCAGTAATTTAGCTGTCTTTTTTCTTTACCAGTGGGCTTGTCATAAAATTTGCAGCGAGCGGAAGATAAAGGCATAACCACAATAATCTAGTGAGCGATGCATATCTTTTGGTATGTTGTTTCTTTGATTTGATTAGATAATGGGTGATTGAAATCTTGTTTCTTGGTAGATAATGGGTGATTGAAATCTTGTTTCTTGGTGTATATTGCGGAGCTGTAGCAATTAAGAATCTCCAAGGCCTTGGCTGTACACTGTAAGCACAGAGACCCACCACATTTCTTTATGTTAATTCTTATTATAATTAGATCAAACTGATAATGATTTGGGTTTTTGTTAAATTTGAGGCATTCTTGCAGCAAATATGGCGGCGCTGAGGATAAATGACTTTGTGCAAGTATTTCCTATTTCAAATGAAAGTTCCCAATCCGAGGAAGTGGAAAATTGGGCCGACATTGATCTGAAAATTTATTTCAATCAAATTCAACAATCAATGGCAGGTGAAGGTGAATTGGGTTTTCATGTGCTATCAGCCATAGACGAACTTAACTGTGGAGATCCAGAAAGACAATTTGCAGCTCTGGTTCAGCTCCCAGAAGTGTACAACTTTAAAGATGAAGACACCAACGAAGGACTTGTATCTACTTTGGTTGATTATCTTAGGAGAGCAGAGTGGCCGCAGCTTCAAACTAATGCAGCTCGCCTATTAAGGTATTTGGACAAGGAAAACATATTTGTTTTGACTAAAACTCAGGCGGCGCCCGAGTTTGTGAAGCTTTTGGAATCTCCCAACGAAGATGTGCAACAGCAGGCACTTTGGGCATTACCCCATTTTGTGGACAGGCATCTGGAGTTCTCTCTCAATGAAAGGCTAATCTTTAATCTACTAACTTACTTCCGCCATCCTCGGAATGTTCGGTTTACCCTGTTCCGGGATGCCCTGTTACTAATGTTAAGAATTTCACAGCGGGAGCCCATTGACAAGACAAGAAGTTTCCTTAACTGTTTGAAGCGTATTCTTGAAAAGCAGTACCGCGTGGAATTGCTTGAAGAGGTTTGCAAGGCTGTTTTGCATTATTCTGAGGGAGAAGACGAGCGCATAGAGGCTATTGTGCAAACTGGCATTTATACAACACTTGTGAAACTTGTTTCTCATTCTTGTCTGGATGTTGTGCGACCTGTGATGGAAACCATTGCAAGCGTTGCACGGATTGGAATTTATGATGACGTTCTAAGCAATAAAGTCCTTTCCCGAATCTTGTCAATCTTGTCATTGCAGGACAATACAGACACAATCAGAGAGCTTCACATCCGAGCCTGTCAGATAATCTCCAGTATCACAAGAGGCAAGCAGAATGATATAGACCTTCTAATTAAGGCGGATCTGTTTCCTACGCTTGTGGGATTCCTTGGCGCAGAAGCGCAAGGCGATATAAAGAAAGAAGCAGGTTACGCTATCTGTAATGCAATTTGTGCTGTGACCGAGGAGCAGGTAGAGTATTTTGCAGATCTTGGCTGTCTACAGCTGGTGGGTGATCTTCTTACACCTGAGCACGTTCAGCTTACAAGGACTTGCCTTCAAAGCATTGAGAACATGTTACAGGTCGCAGTTGGGAACCCTAAATACACAAATCATTTAAAAGGTGCCCATTTAAGGACCAGATTTTATCGGCTGAGTGAATTCAAGTATTCTCGGGATTCTTACAAGAACGACATCTACATACAAGGAAAGAGGATTCTTGATACTTATCGTGTACCTTCCCCGGATTCAGGTGATGCTTTTGAAGATTGGAAAGATCTTTATTCAGATCCGGAAGATATTGTGAAAATCAAGAAAGTTTTTAAAACCTCTAGAGTTTAGAGTTTGAACTCGACCGAATACACTGCAATTTCTTGTAATGCACATGTTCGATGCTGAGGAAATGTCTTCATTGAATTTCATTCAGATATCCAAGCTGTGTCCTCTTTCTTTTTTATTCAAGATGTAATGTTCAATTTGGATGTAAGTCAAGTATTGATGGAATAATTATGTTTGAATATGGATTTTTTTTTTATTGTAAAAAATAAAATAAAAAGTTGGGCGCATGCATGTGACTTCAAATTTGTTCACCATAGCCAAACGTTGGTACAAGTCACTTTTCTGACCTTTTCATAAATCTTTTATAGGTCATAATACTTTGGTTTTAGTTTATGTTTTTTTTTTTTCTATATATAAATATAAATTGAGGCTAATTATCTTTTTATTAGTGTAAAGATAGTATGTATCTTCTATAATGTCTTAGTAGTTTATATATTGTATATATAATTAATGTATTTTTATCAGTTAATTTGATTGAAGAGATATATGTATTGCTTTATGAATATTCAACAAGTACAATTAATTTATCTATTTTTTCTAGTCTTGTAAACGTATAACCTAATATATCTTTCTAAATATTTGTTAATTTTATTTTTTCTGAGTTTGCACCTATACGAAAAATCTAAGCTTTTGCCAAAAATTATGAGCTTTTGCAAATTTATTTTTCTGAGCTTTTGAATTTTTATGTAAGCATTTGCTTTGGAAGACAAGTGCACAGATCTTGCACTATTGTAATGAACCTCCTTGCTAATTTTTTCTTATTTTGAAAGAACTAACGGGTTTTATGCAGGATTTGAAACACATTGGCTTATTTTTATGCAAGGAAGACAATCGATCCAAGTCATTTTTAGATCTACAAGCATTTTTATTAAAACTTAGGAACTTTCTTTTGGTGCATTAAAATTAACAACAAAAAACTCTCACATTTGATTTGGTGTTGCTAAAGTGAACTATTCTTAAGTTTTCTAAGTTAGGAATTTCCTTTTTTGGTGCTCTAAAAAGAACAACTATCACATTTCAAGTTTGGTGCTTCTAAAATTAACAAATTTGAAAGCTTTATAAGGTAGGAATCTCCATTTTGATGCTTAAAAATGAACAAAACAACTCCAACATTTCCAATTTGGTGTTGTTAAAATAAACCATTTGAAGCTTTCTAAAGTAGGAATTCTCTTTTGGAGCTCATAAAAAGAACATAAAACACTTCAAATTTGGGCTCTAAAAATGAACACATTTCATGTTTTCATAGTTAGGAACCTTTAAATTTGGTGCATAAAAAGAGCGCAAATGTCTTTCAATTTGTTGGACCAACTTCCGATTTACATTTTGTTGACCATCCAACATTTCCAATTTGGTGTTGTTAAAATAAACCATTTGAAGCTTTCTAAAGTAGGAATTCTCTCATAAAAAGAACATAAAACACTTCAAATTTGGGCTCTAAAAATGAACACATTTCATGTTTTCATAGTTAGGAACCTTTAAATTTGGTGCATAAAAAGAGCTGTCTTTCAATTTGTTGACCAACTGATTTACATTTTGTTGACCATTAATGATAAGGCCTGATTTTCTTAGAAACACTTCAAAATTTGGGGCTTAAAATGAACAAAATGCTTTTGTTATTTTCACACCATTGCTATCTTAATTGCTTGATGTCCTAAAAATTTCAATGGTGCACAGATAAAAAGAACATTTCATTTTTACTCACATATTCTTGGGGATAACACCGCTCGAGGTGTTTAAAATGAATCAATTTGCAATGAATTGTCTTCTATCCATGCATTGATTGGCAAGCTAAAGTGTTTTGTCTTCTCCCCTTGCACCATTTTGGCGATCTTGGGTGAGTGAAGAACATTTTTGAGCTTCGCATTTATTTTAAAGTTTTACCTTCTTAGAGGGCTTGCCTATTGAGACACATCCCGCGCTGGAGAACTCATAGGTGATGCAAGCGATACTTTCGTTCTGGACCGCTATATAAATATTTTGTGAGTGTGAGGAAAGTTCATCACTCGCCGGGTATGGATGTCCTATATTGATGTATTCTTCCGCAGTATCCTTGTGATGTGTAAAAACTCGAAAGGGCTGGAAGGTTCTTAATTGAACAAAACGTTGCATGTGTAGGTGCCCGAAAAGAATATCCCTAGAACATGACTAAGAGCCAACTTTTTTAGAAGCCACCCTATTTATCCAAAACATTCTCTGAAAGTGATGCATCAAAATTTTCTTATGAGAAGTTACTTGCCAAGTCCGACTAAAGGCCCGTGCCATAAGTCGCATGTAAAATCATCTCTTTGAAGCATGAGGCAGGCCCACCTAAGAGGATGGTTTCTCTCCACTACCTAGGTTGTAATTGTTTGTTAATTTTAAACTTATCTAATTACATTCAAAAAAAATTGTGACATCAAATTTTGTGTTTGATTTAAAGAAAAAGAACACATCAAAACAAACATTGAACAAGATGGTCAAATCACAAACCCTTTGAGTTAGTGTATATACTTGTGAAAAAAAACCTTATGGTTGCACTCCTTGAAAGGATTTATCCTTAAAGGTTTCTGAACATTTCGATTTTATTTTCAGGTTGCATTGATCAAAGTAAACACTTTGGTAACTATGTATTGGGTGTTGTGATTTCACAACTTGAGCTATAGACATTAAGGTAACATAAATTCCATGCTTGTAAGTCAATCCAGTGTTATTATATCACTTTCCATATTCAAGAACACAAAGGAAACAAACACAAAGAGGTTACAAATTTCCATTCCAATTCACAATATTTTTGCTAAAACACTTAGATTGCTTATAAGGTCACTACTTGAACAAGATACTTGGAAAATCAGATTGATCATAAAATTTCACTCATTATTTCCCATACTACTTATTTGAAATAAAAATCCAACAAAACATTAGGATCATTCCTCCACTCAAAAAATATATGATATCAACAGTTACTTGGAACTCACAGATAGTTCAAGTATCTTTCCCACAACATATCCTCTAGATCAGGAAGTGGAATATCGCCCTAGTTCTTCAACATTTTTTATTTATGAAAAGTAGTTACATTTCAAAACAACACTCAAACTTTAGGGTTTTTGAGTTTCATAACAAACCACCCCATACCACCACACCTTATGACCATTTGGCAACCCACAACTCTCGTTCAACAACTAGGCCTTATAGCACCGATTATTCAACCTAGTCTCATGCACATTGAGGGTGCACAAACTGACATCATAAGAAGTTTGAGAAACTTTATATTTGAGAAAAATGAAACACCTCGTCAATTTCTCACCACATCAATCATCTTAAAATGAAGAGGAAGAAAAAAAAAACATAGCAACCGGAAGACCTATATTACTACCTCCTGCATGGCCATAGGTATGATCCTCTTGGAAATATAAACTGAGTGACCTTATGATAAGGTATTAAGTATCAAAACATCCTTGAAACATGTCGATCTATTACCCAAATTACTCTTATCAAGGGCCACAACATCAAATAGGGCAACAACATCAAGGATTTCAAAGTCATGATCAAGGAATAAATAAAAAACATCGAATTTCCCTAGATAAAATTGAAAGAGATCTTGAGGAAATTAAACGAAAAAGAAATACAACATATCATCAACTCCTTATTCAAGGTTGGAACATTACATATCCACAACAAACATACATTATCCCACAAACACCTCAATATCCACATCAACAACACTTACAATATCTGTAATATCAAGAAGTTCCGCAACACCAAGGTGTACATCAAATGCAATATCAAAACATACCTCAATTGTCGTATCAGGGAGTTTAGCAAAATCAAGAACAAAACAATCAAGAAAAACCATAGAGGAAAGATTACCAATGAGAAAGAAAATCCACCCCTTTGGGAGAAACTTTAGAGGTAATCATGCATGAACTAGTACAACAAGAACTTATCAAGATCAACGATAGTCCAATTTATGGTGAACCAAGCTTTAAACTCCTTTGGTATAACAAGTATGAACATGTGAGTTCCATAAAATCAAGGGTCACACAACAAACATATGTGCTACACTAAAACATATCATCCAAGACATCACTGATCAAGGAGAAATAGATATTAAAGGGCCATCTACCAAGGACGACAATGATAATGTCTCAACCTCAAGAGTTGAAAGCAACGATCAAGAGCTATCTATCACTCATCACATTGACAATGTCTCTACATCATCCAGTGAGCAAGAAGACATACATCAAGAATTTAGTCCCAAGCGTGATCAAAATAAATCACCCAAGTCTAGCAATGATCCAATTCAAAATATATTGACATCATCCAACCTCATGACAGTACATATTGATGACCAAGATAATCTTAAGCCAACACTTATACCCAATACAGAAAATCTAAGCCAAGAGCCCATATGCCCAAAATTTGAGGAAATCCAAGGATATTTTATAGGAAATCCTTTCTTTGAAATTGATCCATGTCAAGAATGTGAACCAAAGCATGTCGAAGATAATACCATTCAAAGTCAAGATCAAGAAACCTTACCATCAAAATATTACAATGACTTGGTAGATATCTTCCAAGACATCCAAGGCTTTCCAAAAGAACACATCCATATGCCAAGCACACATACATCTACCCATGAGATGCTTACTCCTAATGGAAATGTAGATGATCTTCCTCCAAAAAAAGAGTCTCATATTCTTGATATCATTACCATGGAACAAGAGTCACCTACTCTTCACATCTGTACACATGATCAAGATATAGCAGAATCTATAGACCTATCAGAAAGTGATCAAGAAGAATAATTGAAATAAAAAACACCCTCCAGGTAGGTTGAAGACATCAAGCATGAAAATATGGAGCACAATATATCCTAAAATTAGCAAAAATAATGGAAAATCCTAAGTAGCAAAGAAGTGGGTATACACTAGTCAAATAAGCAAGTCAATATATTTTGAAGGGCCATCAAAATATGATATTTCACAAGATCAAGTTGAAGATATCAATCAAGAAGTTATCCCACATATGAAGGATCCTATTAGTGAAAAATGTATCACATTTGAAGATCCACAACAAATCAGAGAAGGATTAGCACCTTGTTTCCAAGGTAAGACATATCCTATTTCTCAACAAATGAATTATCAAGACAAAGGAGTAGGCCTACATGAACACGGTATCCTAGCATTAGTGTAGATTATTGGCAATCCTAAGCATCAAAGTCTTGGTTATTCAACAAGTAAGGGATCTAAACATATTAGTGATACCTCTCTAATACTGGGGGAAACTTTATCTAATGCAAGCATCAACATAGAGAGCACAAAGAGTCCTTATGATGAAATTTCTACCAACACTACAACTAGCCATGCCATGAATCATCATCCACCTACTTTTTCACACTATCATTGGGACCAACAACAAGAGAAAAAGTTATACCCAAGGAAGGAACAAGTCATTGAAGCAAAAGAATCAACAAAACAAAATGGACAAGCAAAATACAAATGGATACAAAAGAAAAAGAAAGAAAATCATCCCTATCAAACTCCATTAGTCAAAGAAACTATGGAGCAAAATAAAAAAGAGAATTTCATCCATCAAACAATTCCAACAATGCAAAAGAAAGCTTCAAGAGCAACCTACAAGGTATATCAAGATATTGGTCCCAATTGAATCTCCATATCCACCCATCATTGCTCATCATCCCAAGTTTGGAGAGTCAAAGGTTCTAAACTTTCAACCAATCCATCTAAAATCCATATCCCTCAACACATTTCACCATCCATGATATCCAAATATCACATTGACTATGTGTTGGCATCAAATATTTATCATAACGACTCTAAGGGAACTTTATCGCGATGCGTGCATCAAGGTAAGTTTAACTCTGGTATCAACAAGGAAGATAAGAATTATTGGGGGTTACATTCAAGCGCTCGTATCCTAGCAAAAAAACTCCTCCAAGTAGGATATCATTAGCACGTCATGACAACAACAACAGCCATATCAACACCAACAAAATCTACATCATCACCACCAGGTGGTTCAAATATGAGCAAAAAAATTGTCACCATGATGAAAACCTAGTAAACAGGCATCTTGTGTGACATCAAAATCAAGAAAATATTCAAGACAAAAATCGTCCTCCAGTGAAAACCACTATGGCGACACTTTGGATAAGTACCATGATGAAAACCTAGCAAACATGCATCATGTGTAGAATCGAGCATCTACATGCGCCATTTTAGGTGGAAGCATCTCAGCTGATCCATAATAAATCCAATCCATTTTTTATCCAAACCCACCTTACCTTGATCTTGAAAAATGTTTGGTGTACACTTTACACTTGCTTATAGAAAACATCTTGACATGGGTCACTATCATTGATCCTATTCTATCCAGCATTATCTGAGCCATGAGGTATTGTCCATAGGGGCATACTCTATCCAAAACATGTTATCTTATCACAAGATATCCCATTACCTACATTGCTAGACACTGGGGGCAAGTACTTACATCTTGCTTCAGAATAAATCTTGATCTATGTCTTCTAGCTCACATTGTGATCTAGGCATTATCCAAACAACAAGGTGTGCCACATGGTACCCTTTAAAATTCATCCCATCAACAAGGTATCCCACCAACACACTATCAGGTTAGCCTTTGAAAAAATTCATACCATCAACAAGGTGTACCACCAATGTGCTACCAAGGTAACCTTCAAAAGATACAAACAACGTGGATTATTCCTTCACTCGAAAGTTCTTAGATATCAACAGTTACTTGAACCCTACAACTAGTTCAAGTAAGCTTTTCCACAACATATCCTCTAGAAAACAAAGTGAAATATCAATCCAAGTTGTCAACATCTTACACCCCAGGCAAGAGGGTAAAAATCCAAAAAAAAATGGAAAAAGGATTAAAAAAGAAAAAAAATCAAAAAGCAAGAAAAAATTCGCCCCAACAACAAGGTATACCACCAACGCACTACTTAGGTAACCTTCAAAGATAATAACAATGTGGATTATTCCTTCACTTGAAAATTCTAAGATATCAACATTCGCTTGAACCTCACATCTAGTTCAAGTAGATTTCCCGCAACATATCCTCTAGACACAAAAGTGGAATATCAATCTAGATTATCAATGTTGTTTACCCAAAAATAGTTTATGCTTTGAGTCAAATGGTCCAACTACATGGTCTCTGTGTGTACAACATAGGAAAGGCTCATTAGCCCTCAAGACCCTAGGTCAATCCCCTTAGGTTTCCAACATGCTTTATTTCAACTTAGTCACAAAACACAAAATCCAAAAATAGTCAAAAGATACAAAAGCCAAAAAAGTTCACAAAACATAAAAGGTCAAAAACATTCAAAACAAACCAAGTGAACTACATGCCTCTGCGTGTACAACGTAGGCAAGGATTATCTTTGATGAGCCCCCGAGGCCCTAGGTTAGTCCCCAAAAAATGTCAAAAAAACATCATAAAACTTAGAATTTAATAAAAAAAGACCCATGTTCACCATCACAATTCGCAATAAAACATCACCCATAATAAATAGACTATCACATTCACCCTTTGAAAAAACAAACAAAACAAACAAAGCAAGCATCAACAATTGAAACCTTCAAGCAAACAATTGCAGAAGAATTTGATCACAAAATTGAACTAAAACAAAGCCAAGTATCAAAAACATATCTTTTTGACAAGACCCAACAACATCCTGAGATATGTCTTAACGGATCCATTCCGATGATAGACATGATCAACATCGGATAATAGACCCACCCCAAACAGATATGGCAAGTGATATAATGGCATTGTTTTATCCTTTTGTAGTCTTATTTTTGTGATTTACATTATTGACTCATTCCCAGGATCTCTCGAGGATGTCCATAAGGATTTAGAGAAGAAGGAATGGGGGAAATTGAGCGTCATTTCAATTTGTTGTTTGTGGATACTTTTGTTATACTACCATGGTGAATACTTTCTTTTTTCTGTGTGTGGAAGTTGTTTTGGAGCATTTCGTATAGCAGTGACATGTTAGGTTCTTAATACCTCTTGTGTTACTAGTCTAACATGTTTTAAAGCTTCTCACCCATACACTCTAACAAGGTTTTTGTATGTCTGGTATGAGCAAGAGTACTCCTTGTTTATAGAGTCAAAGTCCACACAATGGATACAAAGTCACCTTGGTCATTAATACCTTGGTGCATCATATCTATTTGCTACATCAAATAGGTTTGTTCAAAAACTGTGAAGCCTCCAAGTAAAGAAAAAGAAACATCATTAACTACTAACAACATCACATTTTCTATCCATCATCAAAATATTTCTTCTAACTAACATCCATCCTACATGGAAATATCATTAGTACCATATATGTTTTGCATCCACAATGTTGTTAATACATATATCATGATGATAATAAACCAATAAAAACGTCATGTATCATGTATAGGGCATACATCCATATCATATGCATACATCATCATACATTGTCATTCGGGAAGCATAAAACGTGGATGAATCGAAGAAGTTATATCTTATATAAAAAACAAGAGTACATCATCATCTGTGAAACAAGTGTGATAGGATAATACAAAATCATAATATATATATGAGGCCTCGACTGGGCCGATGAATATATATACAAAAAATCATGTCTGCAATTGATGTCTCTGAACAACAACATAATAAAGATCAAGTACACTTCCCAACAAAAAGGGAAACACTCTATAAACTGGGTTGTGGACCACCATTTGGATCTAGCTATCTAACATGATGACCATCTAAAATAATTTTAACTTGTGATATTAGGGTTCCACTCTGAAAATGTAAAGCAACACAAAAAGACACAAAAACGATGAAAAACAAGACTTAGGGTTGCAAACAAGCAAAAACAAGCAGTAGCACATGCAAGGGTTTTTGAGAAAATGCTCAGAAAGAACTAGGAAAAAGTGAGATTTTCAGGCAAAGGCAAGATTTTCAAGCAAAGGCGAGGAAACAATGGTGTGGAAATAAGTCAAAGGTGAGGATCTATGTCAAAGGAGAGCTTTCAGGACTTGAAACACTCAAAAGCGAGCTTTTTGATCAAAGGCGAGCCTTTAGGTCAAATGCTCAAAAAACAAAATCGAAGATCCTGAGCAAAGGTGTGGAAAATAGGAAAAGGTGTGGAAATAAGTCAAATGTGTGGATTCTCAAGATACAAAGGCATGAAAACTAAGGAAAATGCTGAGAAATCATAAAACTTCGCTATTGATTAGGACATTTTTTTACCCTATCTTCAAACGACCATATCTTGGTCATACAAAAGTATTTTTCAATGCTTCTTTTTTAAAAATGGGCTAGAATTTCATGATCTTTGCAATGGTGTAGGTGGTTTTTAGTTTTCCTATAGTTACATTTTCCATTGGGGTCATGAGCCTGACCTTAAACTTGAAATTTTCGGTCAACCTCTCGAGGGGGCAGCATAGAGTCTTACCATCATTCCACAAAACACTGGGGTACAGTGGGGCATAAATTTTTTTCAAAAAAAAAAAATTGATCTTAAAACAAAATCTTTGAAACAAACCAACTAGTACTTTGTATCAACGAGGGGCAAAATGTAGGCATGTAAAATTGACTGAACACTTATCACAAATTCAAAATGTCTCGGAACAACCCTAAAACGACTCAAAACAACTCTGAATCAACTCAAAATGTCTTGAAATGACTCAGAACAACTCTGAATCAACTCAATGTCTCAAAATGACCCCAAAATGACTCAGAACAACTTTGAATCAACTCAGAACGTCTCGAAATGACCTCGAAATGACTCAGAACTACTCTAAATCAACTTGGAACATCTCAAAACAACTCAAAACAACTCTAAATCAACTCAGAACGTCTCAGAATGACCCTGAAAGACTCAAACTCTAAAACCTGGAACATCTCAGAACGACCCCGAAACGACTCAGAATGACTCTAAATCAACTTGGAATATCTCTAAATTAGCTTCAAGGAACATCTCAGAATGACTCTGAATCAACTTGGATAATCTCATAATCATCCCACAACATCTCATAATGCATCAAAAAACATTGAACAACATTCAAAGCCCTATTTCCTCTATTAATCAAAGGATACAAAGTTAGTTGATTAATTCACATTTCATCATTCTGACTAATTAAATAAATTATATTTATTTAAAAAAGTCCTAATCTTATCTTATTTCATCCTGATTAGTCAAATGACACTGAATTATTTGATTACATCACTAATTCACCTTATTCCTCAAAATTAATTGAATTATTAAATCATAATAGTTTAATTATCACACTTTCCTCCAAAATTTGAATAAACTATTCAAATTATTCAAATTATCAAGAATCAAAATCAAAATCAAAATTGAAATTAATTAATTAATTAATATCCCTCACCCACTTTTTGATTGAGTAAATTATGGATTGCTAACTAAGCAATTTGTTTTGCTAACAAAGCAATCTAATTTTGCCAACTCAACCA
The DNA here is from genome assembly GCA_007258455.2 of Sequoia sempervirens. Classification (NCBI taxonomy): domain Eukaryota; kingdom Viridiplantae; phylum Streptophyta; class Pinopsida; order Cupressales; family Cupressaceae; genus Sequoia; species Sequoia sempervirens. Next base: position 892,089,663 of record VDFB02271358.1, read on the forward strand.
TCTAATTCCTAACTCAACCCTAACAGATCAATCAATTGCTAACTAAGCAATTAAAATCCTAACTAGCTAATCTATTATTCAATCACCCTAATTGTGTAATAAACTTTTCACAATCTCCTCATATCTAAATCCTCTCAACTCATTTTGACCATTGATCTGGATATTCTCCAACGCGATCTTGACCGTCAATTCAAAATTGCTTTTTCTATATAACAAGCCTTTCTCTTCACAAATAAGGATCAAAATTTCAACTTACCTTATGCAACGAAGTGCTATCAAGATCACCATTGAGAGAGCTTCATCATTTCTTCAAGAACAAGCATCGATCATCAAGCGTTTAAGTACAAGCAATGGAGGCTTTGCAGTGATATGAACAACCCAATATCATGCAAATACACTCCAACATGGGATGGTAATCTCTTCTTGTTGTTTGAATTTGGTTTGAACATCTTAGGATCTTACTCTCATTCAAATAGTTTAGAATTGTTCATTTCATGAGTGATGGAATAGGATAGATTAAGTGTTTTTGAATTAGATTAGTTTTTGATTTCATTCTTGCATTTGATCTTGTTTTTCGCATATTTTCTGGTGGATTCCTTCCCCCTCACACATATATCAATCTAAAATTATATATTTAAATTTATTACTATTTAATTAACTTATATTATTTATATTTAATATAAAAAATCTTTTACAACAACATTTTTTCAAGAGAAAATGTATAATTTTAATTTAGAAGATTCAATACCTCTAAAAGTATTGTACTCATAACATTTATCCTTCTCCTAAAAATGATAAAGGGCTCTTGATGAAGGATGTGAGTCATATAAATTATATTCTTAAGACTTCTTCAAAGGTTTCGTTGCTTCTTATTATTCTGATTCCAACTATGATGGAAAACACCCACAAAGCTCTTGTAGATGAAAATTTTGGAAATTGCAAAGCTCTCTCGAGCTCTTTGTCTTTAAACCTCCTTGAGTCTAAAGAAGAGATGTATCTTACTTCTTTATAAGAATTGTTGATCGCTCCTTGTTATTTTTTTGTCATTTTCTTAGCCTTCGTACTAAATGTTTCATGTTATTCCTCATTCTTGTTTAATGTTCTCTAATAGTCCCATCTTAATCTTTCTATCCTAATTCATAAATCCAATAGAAAATTTGTTTACATATAATTATAAACATATAAATCTTATATTTTTAAAATATCCTCTTAAATAATTAAAAAAAAATTACTTAAATTATAAATCTTCAAATTATAAATGTATTCCCTAATAATTAAATAATAAGTTATGTTTCACACTCCTATCCATATACTTATACACATAACCTAATAGTAAAAGAAATGTACATATATTCCAAAAGAAAAGTCTAACTACAATGTTTGGGAAGCTCTAATGAAATAATATTACACGGTTTGGTGGAATAACCTTCTAAACCTTTTAAGTGGAAGGATAGATTATCAATGATAGGGAGGTGAATAAGATGAATGAACCATCTCTATTTGTTTCCTATTCAATTTTCAAAATAATATATGAAGCTTCTAGTAGAAATTTAAATTGTTGATATTTTTAAAAGAAAAAGGTAGCTTCATTGTTGGAATTTATTAATAATAATGAGCCTACCAGAATTAATTGCAAATACCTATCAAAAATATTTTTGGGATCTTTATCCACTCCTCTCTAACACCAATCGCAAAAATTATTATTTGTTAGTTGTGAAGTAAATGCTAGTAGGCAAGTTGGAATCTAAAATGAAAGGGAATTTTCGTGCAAAGACAACAAGAAGTAAAAGAGAAGAATATTTTTTTATTTGATGAGTTTCTGAAAAAAAAGAGTTTTTGCAATAGTAGAGCTCATTTGTGAAAAAGAAAAAAAGATAGAAGACAAAGGAGTGTAAAGTAGAAAGAAAATCTACAGTAGAAGAAGAGAATAAATTGCAACTCTAGAAAGGGAAGTTATACAATAGCTCTAGATAACTATGTTAGGATAGGTGACATTATAATTGCTATCCTAAGTTGATAATTATATGTATCCATGTTCTTTGGAAAGTGTTCTAGAGGACATGAGGGATAGAATATTTATTGTTTATTTTCCTATGATAAATTGTAATTGTATTCAACGACATGGACCCTCTACGGTGACGGTTATAGAGCATCTTGTAAGAATATCAAAATGTATGATGCCATAACCATTCGTCTCAAAAATATAGAAATTAAGAACGAGACTAATACGCCATCTTGGGCATCTTAATCCTCCTAGGAAAATTTTTCAAGATCCAGTTCTGACATCCGAAGACTCTGTATTTTCCCCAAATGCAGCAACAAGCCTAATATGCCATTATGGGTGTCTTAGTCCTTCGCAACATATTTTGGCAACTTATTTGCATTTCCAATACCCTCACAGCATCTCCAAATTTCCTAGGTACACACATACTATCTCCCTATTGCATAATTTCATCAATTTCATCTTTCATTTAGCTTACATTTTTAGTTATAGGTCATTTTGCATATCACAACTTGTTTTCAAACATTTTATTTTCCAAGCATTTGCTTGGTGGTGAACCCCTTAGAACTTAAAGAATCCCTTTCTAGGACCCTCCTAATTGAGAATTGGCTCACCTTGTGGGTTGTTAGTCAATCCAATTAGGACCCCTAGGACATTAGTGAATGGTTGAGTGAGAAAAGTGTGATATCTCAAAGGTATCTGTTTTCCCATTCATCATTTTGGTGAACTTGCGTGAACATGAAATTCATCATCTTAAGAAAACAAGGATGTAAAATAAGAATTTAACATGAAATTCATCAACTCTTAGAGCAAAAACCAACCGATGAAAACACAAAAGGATAAGGATACCAAGATCCCTCTTATAATGTAAAGCCTCTTAGAGAATATATAAGGCTCCAAAGTGATGGTACAGTGATCTTGGATTCTCCCCCTAACTTGAATATCCTTCTTCCTAAAGAACAACCAATAGATCATAACACTAACAAGGATAAAGATAGGATAATCTCAGGACCTCCTCGTCCTTATTCAACTACAGAAGTTGGGGAATTGAGCCGAAGGAACACATCTCATAGAATAAAGAAACCTCAATACCCTTGCCCACCATCTTCAACCAAGCAAACTTTACATATGCTTTTAAGTCAAGGACTTATTACATTACCACCTGGATGCGTAAAAATTAATTTCCAAATCCTAAGAATAAAAACACATCTTATTGAAAATATCATATAATTTTTGGTCACAGTACTGATGCATGTCACACCTTAAAGAAATAATTTAAAAGGCTTGACATTATACAAATAATCCCTTAAAGTGGGACCTCTTGTCATGTGATTGTTGTAGAATACTCTATTCTCACTACTACATGACCTTTCCCATCACCTACCTCGGCCCATTCTTGTCTTGCACTCAGTGGGGACAAGAAGTCATTAGCCTTGTCCTAGTAAGGCATTTGTTTTTGTCCCTTTGGTTCGTTATTTACCTTCCGCTTATGTAGACTGAGATTGGGGAGGTGGATGACTTTCTTTAGGTTGTCTCGCCTATGCCTTACTAGTCCTTTTGATTTTCTTTTTGTTTGCTTGCATGTGCATAACGCGATCCCCCGTGATGTTTTGTTTGATGTTTCTCTCTCTATGTGCATTCCTCTATTTGTACCTTCATTCTTCTATATGTCATATACTTTTTCCTTTTGATTAATTTTTTATCTTTTCCTTTCATTTTCATTTCTTTTGTTTTCCTTTTGAGGATGACGCAAGGCATCGAGACATTCATGTCTCCTTCATGTTGACCCAAAATATTTTTCATTATCTTTTCTTTTCCTTTCATTTTCCTTTTCATTTTTCTTGTGCTTTCCTTTTGGGGATGACACAAGGGGTTGAGACACCCTATGTCTCTTCCATGTTGACCCAAAAGGCTCTTTCTTTCCTTTGTTTTCACTCACTTTGTTTCATTCTTCCAGTTCTATGTATTTGGGGAATGCTGACAGTTCCAAGCTCTCTAATATCATTGTAGAAAAGAACATACTGACCCCAAATCCATATATCCCTTATGTGTTTGGTGTTTTCATTTTGGGGGTAACCCCTCCCTTTTCCTTTTCTCTTGCATGACGTAGCTTTACTTGGAAACATATGGCTTGGCATAGGGCTTTCCAAGTTGGCTCACATGTCCTCATTCTTGATTGCATTTTCATTTTGCTACTTAAAATTAATTTCTCACAACATGGTGTTAGCAATTTCTTTAAAGTGGGGGCATACATTGGCATTATTTTGGACTGATTTCAATTGCATTTTTTTCCTTTTCATGTTCCTTGATGTGACTTTCTTTCTTTATGCGATGTGTTTTTCCTCTTGACGGTGTCTTTGGGTTTGAATTCCTCTGAGAGCGTGATATTTCTTTGTCCTCTCTTGGAAACATTAGATACAATGTTCCCCAGGATGAGACCTTCAACTTTTCCTCTCTTGGAAACAAGATGAGACCCTTTTGCGCTTATCCTCTCTTGAAAGAATTGGGTATGATGTTCCCCAGGATGAGACCTTTTATTTATCCTCTCTTGGAAATGTTAAGCACGATGTACCCTAAGACTAAAACCTCACATGAACTAAGAAAAATCCCTTTAAACATCCCTCTTTCTTGTTGCATTTTTCCCTTTTGTACCTTATTAAAGTCATGGAGGTATGAATTTAATATGGTCCCTTGGGGCTTACCTAGTGAATACGTAGCTTCACTAGCCCATTTGAGCATGCATTTTTATGCCTTATTAAAGTCATGAAGGTATGGCTTTAATATGGTCCCTTGGAGCTCACCTAGTGGACACCTAGCTCCCACTAGCCCTTGTAAGCATGTGTTTTGTTTGCATAGTGGACAACACATTCCACTTGTAAACTTCTTTTTGGACAAACAGCCTAGACCCAGTCCACCGCGTTGAACGGCCAATCAAAGCTTGATCCATTGCAATTTTTCCTTTTCCTTTTTCCTTTTCTTTTTCTTCTCTTTGATGGTGTATGTTTGCGATCTAGTTATGGCTTCGTATATCATATGCAAGCGTGTTCCTTTGTGCTTATGTTGGTTTTCCATAGGATCTTGATGCCGGGGGCTTGGCCACCCTCTTGATTATTGTCATCCTATCTTGCTGACATTTGTACATTTGAACCCCTCTTGATTATGTGGTTGGCTACTTTATTGTGAGTTTGAAGCAAGTTCATCCTCTCACTAAAGTGGGGGCTAAATGTAGTGTAGTAAAATGCATACATTTTCATTTTCACACTTGTTTGGGACTGCCTTGCTTTATTTATGATTCTTTATGGCTTAATTGGTCCTATTTTGTGTCCACAAGCCCTATGAATCACATATTTTTCTGGTTAATCCCGACATTCGCCAGGGCATAAATGATAATTTAATTACTCCATCGGTGTGTCCTTGATTTTTGGATCGGGACTAAAACGCCACCTAGGGCGTCTTATTCCCCCAAGGCTCTTGGGACCCTGATTGTGGCATCTCTGGATTGGGACCATTTTTGGTGTATGTGCCCCAAGTTTTTAGGACTCGGGACTAAGATGCCACCTAGGATGTCTTAGTCCTCCTTGAGTCATTTTCAAGATTTAATTTCAAATTCTAGTGGGATTTAGCCTCCTTTATTTAATGAATTCATATGTCGGCTTGGTGAGATATAATTTCAGAATATTAAGCATAGATAAGTATAAATACAAGGTTCATTCATTCATTTCAACCCAAGTATTTTGTAATATCTTTTATCATAGCATAATTGAGTTTAGAAGAGCATTCAAGAGAAAATTCATCAAGCATTTGGAGCCATTTTCATATTCAAGCATCATATCAAAGAGTTTTCTTGCATCATGTGTGTTGTGCTAACATTTGTGATGTAGGGTTTTGATTCAAGAAAATCAATTCAAGTACTATATTTCAAGCATTCAAGATCCATATCCAGTGTAGCCATTACACACAATTTTTTAGACTTTACAAGGGTATGTGCAAGATCATCATGGAAAAAACAGGCCCTTAAGTGGCAAAAAATTCAAAAAAATAAGAGTTAGGCAACTTGACGTAAAAAATTGAATAAGTTATCTATATTATTTCAAAAATATGTAAGAATAGAATCTGTAGCAAATTGAATGTAGTTTTTAAACTACTAGGTTTATTTAAATATATAAAAAATCTATTTGGTGAAAATTTGAAATTTCAATGCAGTAGTACTTAAATTTTAGGGAAAAAATAAGAAGTAGGTGTATGTATCCCCTAACACAATAAAATGATAATATTTTTTTATAATATTTTAGATATAAGTAGAGGACTCATATCCCAATGTGATGCATATTTTTTTGTAATTTTTTTCCAAGTAAATAATTAATTATGAATTATTTATTACAACTTTTAAAAAATATAAAATCCCGTATGTCTGACCATCTTAATTTGGTCAAAACTTCATGAAATTCATTTTTTTTTTAAACCTATAGTATGTGAAGCATAGAATGTGACACATATTTTGGATTCAAAAAATATGATACCGTTTGAAAGCTATAGATGTTTTTCAATCAACGTATCAATCGGACTTTAGTCGTAATTCAATAGAAAATGAATAATAATAATTTATTAAATTCAAAGTAAAGCATAATTTATATTGGTGGAAATCTGAGAATCTCCTTTAAAAACCCTTTGTTTCATCAATTTTCGGTAAAAAGTCATCACCACATACCCATCATATCGCCACTTTTTGGCCCATCATGATCCTGCACATACCCACAAGGGTTTGGTGAGTTGTAGCATTGCATGTTGTTCATTCACCATTTCCTTCATTATTTCCATTTCATTTCAAGGTTTAATTACCAACAAGGGTTTTGACCAAGGAAAACCCCCATTCACTAACAAACAATTGATAAGTTTTTCCCATCTTGCATATTTGTGATTGTAGATCTAGGTTGAAGACTTGAAGATCATTTGGAGTGAAAAGTTGCAAAAGTTACAAAGTTGCATTACAAAGTTGTCATCTTCACGAAAACTCACCTATAGGCCATATTCAAAAGTTTCAGAACCTGAGATCGGAAGGGAAGAAAGTGTAGACCTTAGAGCTCAAAACCACTTTCAGAGATTTCAGAAATTTAGAATGGGACTAATACACCATCTTGGGTGTCTTAGTCCTCCCAAGCCCATATTTTTCAGATATTTTTCAAGATCCGGTTTCGACATCTGAAGACACTGTATTTGCCCCCAAAAAACAACAGTGAGACTAATATGCCATTTTGGGCGTCTTAGTCCTCCACAACATATTTTGGAAACTTCTTTGCATTTCCAGATTTCCCAGGTACACACATACTATCTCCCTATTGCATAATTTCATCATTTGAATCTTTCATTTAGCTTACATTTTTAGCTATAGGTCATTTTGCATATCATAGCGTGTTTTCAAACATTTTCTTTTCCAAGCATTTGCTTGGTGGTGAACCCCTTAGAACTTAAAGAATCCCTTCCTAGGACCCTCCTAATTGAGAATTGGCTCACCTTGTGGGGTTGTTAGTCAATCCAATTAGGACCGGGCTAGGACATTAGTGAATGGTTGAGGGAGAAAAGTGTGATATCTCTAAGGTATCCATTTTCGCATTCATTAGGACCTAATTCAGAATTCACCTAATTTTCACAGTATGCTTCAAACGACCTTGCAACAAGTTATGGTCCCTTCTAGAGAAAACCCAAATGACATAGCAACCATGATTCAAGGAATAAATGTTGACATTGTTCTCCACCAAAATGAGCTCCCTCCTTTGGAAGTGCAAAATAAAAAAAATGATGCCTTCATGATAATAGTTGGCTATAACAGATTAGGAATAAACATAACCCTTGTTGACAATGGTTACACTCTTAATGTGTGTAGTATCACACTTTTAGATAAACTTGGTGTGGATAAGTCAAAAATTCAATCTAATTCCTTGTCAATTCATGGATTTGATAACATAGGAAAATGACTGTTGGGTGTAATTACTTTACCTATTATAGTTGGAAAATACACATTACAACCCCTAATTCATGTGATGCCTCATGATCTTTCATACAATCTTCTTTTAGGAAGACCATGGAGTCATGAGATGCACGCGGTGCCCTCTACCCTTCATCGTATCATGAAATATGTCTATAACAACAAAGTATATACAATCAAAGCTAACCCTAAACCAAATAGTTGCTTGAACATTAAAAAAGATAAGGAAATTTTTTTGGCAACATTGACACCAACTACACAAGTAGAACCCGTGCAATAGAAAGACAAAGAAAAACATATTGAGGAAGTCACGAAGCTATTAGAAGATGGTTGGGGTTCCTTACATTTTAAACCTACATTCATGGGAGAATACAAGATCACAAACAAAGACTCTGAAAAGGGAAAAGAAAAAGTGGTAATTTCAACACAAAATTTAGAAAACCCCTCGAAAGCATCCGCCTCAACCACTTTAGAACAAAGGACAACAAATTAAACAACAAACTTTGACAAAGATGACTATCAACAACCACCGAATCCACAAGAAATAAAAAAGCTTTACGGAAGAGGTTATGGACTTATGAAATAACTGGGATATAGTGGAAAAGGATGTGGTGCTAGAGAGCAAGGTATCAATGTCCCTATAGAGCCTCATATGCAAGAAAATACTAGTGGTCTTGGTTATTATCCCTTGAAAGAAATAAACAAACCTTCACTCAATATGAACACTATTACAAAATTTTCTTCTAAGTTGACTTTAACAATAGTGCATCCTGGACTGATAAACATCAATGCTCCTAATTATTATCCTTTGAAAAACATGAAAGAAACAAAGAAATCCTCGCTTAACATCAATGTCATCACACAAAACACTTACAATTCGAATTTGATAGATTTTACACCATCCTGTAAAGAAGAGAACAAAATCTCACAATCTAAAGAGTCTTGTGTAAGTACGACATCTTGTACTAAGCAAGAGATATCTTTGATGCAAAATAAAGTAACATCTTCTTTAGATCAAGAAGGAATCTTGTTGACTCCTCCAAGATCATTTGATATCCCTCCCTCCAAGAACATGAAAGAAATTTTACTACAAGAGTTCATTTTAAGCATATCATAGAATTCATGGTCATGCTACTAATGAATGTAAGGCTCTCAGTGATAAAATTCAACACCTTAAGGGGTGTGGTGCTCTTCCTTTTGTTGAAGCACCTAATTCCTCTAATTGATATTGTTTTTTACACTAGCATGTTTTTCTCACCAATCATTTCAGCTCTGCACTAAGTAGGGGCAAGAGTTTAGGTAGCCTTGTCCTCATATGCCACTTGTCATTGTCACTTTTGGCTAGTTGATCACCTTTCATGTACATATGAGAGCAAGCTTGAGATGTGGACGACATGCCTTAAGTTGACTCGCATGTGACATACTCATCCATGATGTAGTTCAATTCAAAAACATATGACTTGGCGTAGGGATTTCCGAATAAGCTCTCATGTCTTCTACTTAAAATAAATTTCTCACAGTAATGATGTTAGCAACCGCTTTAAAGTGGGGGCATACATCAACACTCATGTGTCATTGTGTGATTTTATTTTTTCCTTGTGATGCATCCTTTTCTTGGTGGTGTCATTGGGCTTGATTTCCTCTGAGAGCGTGATATTTCTTTGACTTTTCCTCTCCTGGAGACATTAGGCACGATGTCCCCTAAGAAGAGACCTTTCATGAACTAAGAAAAATCCATTTGAACATTCCTTACAATGTTCTACATTTACAACAATTGTTATATGGCCACCTTGTATAACACACTTTACATTCCTATAGAGCCATCTTGTTTATTCATGAGCTCCAAGCATATGAATTTTTTCTTCTCATGAAGCTTGAAGATAATTATTGTGTGGCACCTTATCAAAGTTATCAGGAGGTATAAATTTGGCATGGTTTGACAGGAAGCCGATTTGAGGCACGACTTTCCCTTAGCCACTTGCGTGTGTGTGTGAGTACATACCAATTGTGTGTGCACTGTGTATGTGTCTCACCTTCTTGGATCTCTCACCCAACAGAAAACCAAGAGTTTCGTTGCCTCAAAGTGAGTTTTCATTTTTGGACAAACAACTTAGATCTAATCCACATCGTGTTGGACACATGGTCAAGGCTTGATCCACCTTTTCTTATTTTTGATTATTTTATTTTTCTCTCTTTTTATTGACATTATATGTTTGTGTATCTTTTTTTGCTGCATATTATACACTTTGTGCAAGTCCTGTGCTTATGTCAGTTTGACGTAGGGTCTTCGATCCTAGGGGCTTGGTTACCTCCTTGATCCTTGTTATCCTAGACCATCCAGATTGGTACAATTGGATCCCTCTTGAATATCTACTTTAGTGTAAGTTTCAAGTAAGTTCATCCTCTCACTAAAGTGGGAGCTAAATGTAGTGTCAAAAGATGTTGTGTACATTTTCACACTTAATTTGGAAATAATTAAAAATAAATTGGACTTAATGTCACCTTGATGTAGTGTTGTGAGGTGTTTTACACATTCACATTAGGTCTTTGGCCCTTTATAAGCTAAATTAACCTAACTCTACCCTAATTTAATGTTGTAAAATGTATTTATTTACACCTTCACAATAAATTTAGGAGGCTTGTAAATCAAATGGACCTAATCTAGTGTTGTAATGTGTTTTACACATTCACATGGGATTTAGGGCCCTTATAAGCTAAATAGACCCAATTTATCCTTAATTTAATATTGTAAAATGCATTTATTTACACTTTCACATTGGATTTTGGGAACCATGCATTTATGACCTTAATATAGGCCCCTAAGAAACTATATTGTGCATCTTGAGGAAAATTTCAATAAAAAACCCAACAAGATCAATAGATAAACTTAATTTACACACTCCCCAACACTTTAGCACTCAAAATAGGCCCTATGGGACCCATTCACCACTTTGGGCGAATGAGTCCCATCTAGGTGGGACTAATTCACCCAAGTTGGCAAATGAGTCCCATTTGGCCTATTTTTAAGGTTTTGAGCAAGAAAATTGGGTTTTTTTAATCAAATTTCTTTTATAATGGCCTTGGGGATCTAATAAACGGTCATTTGAGTGCATTGCCTATATAAACAATCTTTCAAATCATTATTTCATGAAGCATTCATGGTATCAAGTCAAGAAAGCAAGATTTAAGCATTCCAAGACTTCACAAGAGCATCAAGAGAGCATTCTAGGTCATTTCTAAGGCATTCAAGGGTAGGATTCTTCATCAATTGTTGTAGCAATTCAAGATCCATCATCATGTCAAGCATATTATTGAGCTAGTGTTGTGATGTACCATTGAAGATCCAAGATCAACCATTGCTCTACACCTATTTTCAAGATCAAGATCTACATCCTTCATGGTCATTTCATGTTGAGTTGTAGATTTACAAGACATCATTCAAGGTATCATTGTCCATGTTTCATGTTTCATTCCTTGTTTCATTGTTTTGAATCATTTCATTTAATTACCTAAGGGGTTTGACCAAGGCAAACCCCTATTCACTAACAATCAACAAGTTTTTCTCCTCTTTACATGTGTGATGGGTGGCTTCAAAATAGTGGTTTACAAATTATATGAGGAAGGAAATTTAATTTTTTTCCTTTTCCCCAAACTCAAGGCGTTCAGTCAAACTCAATGGTTCGACCGAACCTTATTATGGGTTTGACCGAAACCACAAATCCTAAATAAAAATAATTATATTTAAATGGGTTTGGTCGAACATGGGTTCGACCGAACCCCCTTAAATATGACAAAAAGAAAAAGCATTCTCATTTCGACTGTCATTTTCACTTTCTAAATTTACCAATTGCTTTCCTTGGTGCATGTGACGAACCGAGACCGTGACAGCGAGAAAACTGACTTCTTCTTTCTGGCGAACATAAACTCAATATTCTCGCCAAACTATATTAATTTCTAATGTTAATTATTCAAAGAAGGTTTTGTTTCATAAGAAGAGACCTATGTTCACATATTCCAAGGCATCTTATTATCCACAATGCATGACACTTCTTCGTGCATCTCTACCAATTTCTAAACAGATACAGATCTGCTATTTCCATGGAGGAGATTGATGATTTTGTACTGATGTATTCAACCAATGTGCTTTTGTAACATGTTGTAATTAGACAATTGGTCATTTGTACTAGGACCTCACTGGTCTTTTTGATATTTTGTAAAAAAAATTACTCGGACTGCAACTGGGGGTTTTCTTGCAGTATGTCCACCTTAGCTATATGCTGCTTAGTTCTTGTAAATGTGGATTTCTTAAAATATTTCTATGATGTTGACCAGTCAAGTAAATGACATGCTCTTAAATGTCATAAGAATGTGTCATAATTGTAAGTTTTAGACAAAAAATATGACCAAGATACAAGTCTCAAAACTCTATTGAATTCCTACATCCTAACTAGAAATACCATGAGGGGTTTAAATCCCATTTTAGACAAAATATATTCTTATACTCATCACTAGTTCACTTGGACCAACTAAAGAGATGGTGAACTAAGGGAAACTTAGTTGTATTGATAGATTAAAACTTAGTTATTTCTATTTCCATTGTCCCCTCTCCACAAAACACCCTTATTTAAGTAGAGCTCAACACTTCCCACCTCAATCAAATTGATCACCTTGCTTGCCTAATATCCCTTTGGTTGATGTTCCTAGACCTCATCAAAATGGTAAGTGGATACAATTGTGGAATGATGTGATTAAATCTATTGCACTACCTTACTATGATCTTACAATTAGAATATGGCTAGAAAGAGATCTAGAATTAACTTACTACTAACTAAATGAATGGTTGCTTTCGTTGAAATAAAACTTAGAAGATTTGAACTTAATTGTGGTAGAGGATCTTAATTTAAGAGATAGGCTACATTGGATGAAAGGATATAAGGGATACAAATTATTTTTTAGTTATCTTGAACATATTTACATTCGAGAGTGGATAATATCTATCGTTGATCAAGAGAGGTAGTTCCATGACAACTCTAATGATATTAAATCCATTTTCCTCCAACATTACAAATAATTTTTAATTGATCTAGATGAAGGAGATCCACATCAAGATATAGTGAAAAATTATGGGCATAACAATTATATATTTTTTAACATATATAAAATGCAAGTATTCAATTTATATTTGCTTTATGCAATCTATAAGTTTAAATAGTTTGATGGTATCTAAACTTTATACATATAAAAATATGATAAATGTCTGATTATTTTGCTTTCCAATCTATAATTTTTTGATATTCTTGGCTATATAATTGAATTTCATTTATGTTAACAACTATTAGATTAAATATTTTTATCCCCAATTATTTTCAAATAATTTTATACTAATCTTTGTATTCTTATTCTTTCTTTCATCGTTTCATTTAAAATTTGAACCATTTAAGGATGCTATGTTATAGATTATAGTTGTCTTCCAATTATTTTTCAATTGTTAATGGTATGAAAATATTATTGATGAGTAGATGAATTATTACAAGTTCTATTTTAGATTTGTATTCCCTTTATCTACATATATTATTTACCAAAGTCTCATTATTATTTTAGCTGTACTGTATATATATATAACATGGAAAATGAAAATCATGTTCCACCTGTGCCAGATTCTTTGTTTGCAAATACTAGTAATGAGATTAAAAAATTGAGAGATTCATTAGCACAGGGTGCAAACCTGGGGATATATAGTGAACCATGCATGTTAATATTGCATAGTCTAGAGAAACTAAAAGATGAACTTGAGGGGACTAGTGCATATTCCCCAAATAGAGTGAATGCTATTCTTTCTTGCATGTGGGAAGAAGTACATGGTGAAGTTCCCCTTAAACAAATACAAGATAGTGTCACCAAAGAAATGATAAAAGCCACTTGTTTTCCATTTTATCAAAATGTGCGTAAGGTTAGGGGATACCAGGTCACTAGATGTGTTGATCATGCTACGACCTCATTGATCTACCCACGATTTCTCGCAACACATGGTCTATACCCAAACAATGACCAAATTCCATTGTATTTTGTTCAGTAGTTGTATGTTGAGGTCCATTTGGGCCTCAAAGTTAACTACTTGGACATTCCACCATATGCTGGTCAGGGGCGTTGTAGGATTGCTGATAGGCCCACCTTCATCGAGCAGATAGACCACCCCCAATGTTTAGGGTACTGGTTGGTGACAAGTCTCCTGCTCTCACCCTAGCTCTAGCCCCCATAACAGATGAGGTTGTCATTGCTTCCCAAAAGGAAGCAATTGACACTATAGATGACATTGCGGCTGCCACCACTAGGATATATGATGATCGTGTAGGTCAGTATTTGATGTCCAGACATTCCTGATCCACACCATTTTCAACACAGTGGACCACCATGGTTCCATTTATAGTGGCCGGCATCCCTACTCCTACATAGCTTGATGCACTTACAGGAGATATGTCATGCATGACTCTGCATTGTTTGGCTGAGGACCTGTTGGAGGCATATGCCCACATTGCATCAGATAATGGTATTGGTATAGAGCATGTTAGAGATCATTTGAGATGCAAAGGTCATTCAATTCCAGGATCCCATCACTCTCAATTGAGCACTAGTGCGCATCAGGATCCACCTACAGTTCATATGGCAGCTGCACAGACTATGGGTTTTTGGTTTTGGTTCATCATCACCAATGCCATCTCACCTTCATAGTCCTCTACATTCATCATTTATGGCATGACATGGGATAGATCAAATGGATGTAGATGTTGATTCGTCGCTTGATCGTTTGGTGGATATGGTGGAGGCGACTGTTTTAGAGGAATTAGGTCATCCGATATCAGATGATGTGCATGTATGTGTGCATGTGCATGTTTCAATTTTTTTTCATTTATTTTAAAAAAAAATTTAACTAGATATTCATGTAAGTTGATATATATGTGTATATATATTGTTACAGGTGGAAATACCTCATATCACTCCTAGACTTGGTCTAGATCGTGTGCATGATTGATGTGACTGTGGATGAATTTGCTATCAGTGGACATGTGAGTTTTACATTTTTATATAATCACACGTGTATATGTACATGCAATATATTTATGTATGCATAGATCTAGATTGATATTTAAAAATACAAGTTCATTTAAAAATATCTTTCATAAAATTTATTTAATATAAATTATATGTATTTAACACATCTTGTACATAATTTTATTTGCAGGGCTCAACACATCCATCAAAGCAGGACCGTTCTCATTCAGATGGTCATTCGTCTAGGAGTAGACATTCATATTAGGCCATGCACTCTAGATTTATGATCTTTACCACATGTATTTGATTATATGATGATCTTTAATAGTATTTGATATTTGATGATCTCTAACTTACATTTTCTTATATGATATACATACATTTGCTTATTTGTTGATCTTTAGTATTCGACATTTGATGATCTTTAATTTACATTTTGCTTTTATGATATGTACATATATTTTCTTATATGATATATACATACATATGCCTCTTTGCTTATAATATGTGTTATGTTTATATATATTGAATCCCTTTACATGTATGTACATGTGTTTGCTTATGGTTTAAACATGTTTATACATAATATATGTATGCATTTGCTTTAAATATTCAATATACATACACGTTTTCTTATTTTATGATCTCTTACAACTTACATTTCCTTATATTCAATATACATTTGATCTCCTAGTAGAATTTTAAGAATCTCAATGCCCACTTTATATTAAAGTTCATTCATGTTGATCACAATAAATATTTTTAAAATGACTTAAGCAGCATGAACCGTGGATTGAGAACAAGATATAATATTTTTAACAAGTGGCAGGGGTAAATTCAAATATAATTTTAAAGAAATTCAATTCAAATTATGTCGAGCTATTATCGTTTTGACAAGTATCTTGAAATTCAATTCAAATATAATTGAAAATTTAATTCAAATTATACCTCTATTATACATTTTTGAAAACTAGCAAAATTCAATTCAAATATAATTAAGAAAATTCAATTCAAATTATACCTCTAATATACATTTTTTGACACTTTAACAAAATTCTAAAATTACTAGATATGTTGTACACCTATGAATTAAAATAACAACAAACTGCACATTTATCAAGGAGGAGGAAAATATTGGGCCTAGAGCAACTTTTTCATTTTATCAATCAAGGCAAAATTTGGAGGGATAAAGATTTAGCAACTAAGTTGGTAGAGCACTTGTTTAGAGTCATCTTTAAGTTGAAGAAGAAAATGGGACAACAAAGAAAAAGAAAAAATGTGTCTCAATGAAAATTGTCAAAAGAAGAAGAACAAAAGATGCGTGATCAAAACTTGGAAAATTATCATAGAAAGAAACAAGGTACATGCTTTTTTATTCTCTCTCTCACTCTCAAGTGTGTGTTTAGGACTTTTACTTTGAAGGTTTCTAACCATCATTGCACTTGAATGACTATAAATACTTTTAAATATCCTCACGTCATCTTGGTCATGCAAGTTTCAATGTTTATATGATCCTTGACTTCAATTCCTTAAGCCAATTCATTTTGTTTCAATATTTGTGTTTTGTGTCTTTGGTATTTTATTTTCATCACTTCAATGTTCTCAAATTATTTTTATGTTTT